>OX388351.1:16844200-18076189 GCA_947579665.1 Sympetrum striolatum | reverse complement strand
AAATAGAAATTTCGCTAAAATTATCCGTTTTCGTCCCTTTATCGGTAATTTCGTCATAAAATGAGGAGAAAAAACGAGTAAATAGAGAAAAAAATAGAAATTTCGCTAAAATTATCCGTTTTCGTCCCTTTTTTTGGAAATTTCGTCATAAAAAGAGGAAATAATAATTAAATAGAGGAAAAAAAGAAATTTCGCTAAAATTATCCGTTTTCGTCCCTTTATCGGTAATTACGTCAAAAAATGAGGAAAAAATACGAGTAAATTGAGGTAAAAAATAGAAATTTCGCTAAAATTATCCGTTTTCGTTTCTTTTTTCGCTCAAAATTTGATTTAATGTGGGAAATAAAGGCAAAATAGAGGAAAAAAATTGAAATTTGGCTAAAATTATCCGTTTTCGTTGCTTTTTTCGCTCATAATTTCATTAAAAGTAGGAAAAAAAGGCAAAATAGAGGAAAAAAATTGAAATTACGATAAAAGTATCCGTTTTTGTTGCTTTTTTCGTTCATTATTTGATTACATGTGGGAAATAAAGGAAAAATAGAGGAAAAAAATTGCATTTTTGCTAAAATTATACGTTTTCGTTGCTCATAATTTGATCAAATGTAGGAAATAAAGGCAAAATAGAGGAACAAATTTAATTTTCGTTAAAATTATCCGTTTTCGTTTCTTTTTTCGCTCAAAATTTATTTAATGTGTGAAATAAAGGCAAAATAGAGGAAAAAAATGAATAAATAGAGGAAAAAAATAGAAATTTAGCTAAAATTATCCGATTTCGTCCCTTTTTCGGTAATTTCGTCATAAAATGAGGAAAAAAAACGAGTAAATTGAGGACAAAAATAAAAATTGAGGACAAATATAAAAATTTCGCTATAATTATCCGTTTTCGTCATTTTTTCGGTATTTTCATCATGAAATGAGGAAAAAAACGAGTAAATAGAAGAAAAAAATAGAAATTACGCTAAAATTATCCGTTTTTGTCCCTTTTTTCGGTAATTTCGTCATAAAATGAGGAAAAAAACGAGTAAATTGAGGAAAAAAATAAAAATTCCGCTAAAATTATCGCTTTTCGTTGCTTTTTTCGCTCATAATTTGAAAAAATGTAGAAAAAAAGGCAAAATAGGGAGAAAAATTGAATTCTCGCTAAAATTATCAGTTTTTGTTGCTTTTTTCGCTCATAATTTGAAAAATGTAGAAAAAAAGGCAAAATAGGGAAAAAAATTGAATTTTCGCTAAAATTATCAGTTTTCGTTGCTTTTTTCGCTCATAATTTGATTAAATGTAGGAAATAAAGGCAATATAAAGGAAGAAAATTGAATTTTTGCTAAAATTATCCGTTTTCGTTGCTTTTTTCGCTCATAATTTGATTAAATGTAGGAAATAAAGGAAAAATAGAGGGAAAAAATTGAATTTTCGCTAATATTATCCGTTTTCGTCCCTTTTTTTCGGTAATTTCGTCATAAAATGAGGAAAAAACGAGTAAATTGAGGAAAAAAAAAGAAATTTAGCTAAAATTATCCGTTTTCGTCCCTTTTTTCGGTAATTTCGTCATAAAATGAGGAAAAAAAACGAGTAAATAGAGAAAGAAGTAGAAATTTCGCTAAAATTATCCGTTTTCGGCCCTTTTTTCGGTAATTTCGTCATAAAATGAGGAAAAAAAACGAGTAAATAGAGGAAAAAATAGAAATTTCGCTAAAATTTTCAGTTTTCGTTGCTTTTTTTCCTCATAATTTGATTATATGTCGGAAATAAAGGCAAATTACAGGAAAAAAATGAATTTTCGCTAAAATTATTAGTTTTCGTTGCTTTTTTCGCTCATAATTTGATAAAATGCAGGAAATAAAGGCAAAATAGAGGAAAAAAATTGAATTTTCGCTAAAATTATCAGTTTTCGTTGCTTTTTTTCCTCATAATTTGATTATATGTCGGAAATAAAGGCAAATAACAGGAAAAAGATGAATTTTCGCTAAAATTATAAGTTTTCGTTGCTTTTTTCGCTCATAATTTGATAAAATGCAGGAAATAAAGGCAAAATAGAGGAAAAAAATTGAATTTTCGCTAAAATTATCAGTTTTCGTTGCTTTTTTTCCTCATAATTTGATTATATGTCGGAAATAAAGGCAAATTAGAGGAAAAAAATGAATTTTCCCTAAAATTATTAGTTTTCGTTGCTTTTTTCGCTCATAATTTGATAAAATGCAGGAAATAAAGGCAAAATAGAGGAAAAAACTTGAATTTTCGCTAAAATTATCAGTTTTCGTTGCTTTTTTCACTCATAATTTAATTATGTGGGAAATAATGGAGAAATAGAGGGAAAAAATTGAATTTTCGCTAAAATTATATGTTTTCGTTGCTTTTTACGCGCATAATTTTATTAAATGTGGGATATAAATGCAAAATAGAGGAAAAAAGTTGAATTTTCGCTAAAATTATCCGTTTTCGTTCCTTTTTTCGCTCATAATTTGATTAAATGCAGGAAATAAAGGCAATATAGAAGAAAGAAATTGAATTTTCGCTAAAATTATTAGTTTTCGTTGCTTTTTTCGCTCATAATTTAATTAAATGTAGGAAATAAAGGCAATATACAGGAAAAAAATTGAATTTTCGCTAAAATTATCAGTTTTCGTTGCTTTTTTCGCTCATAATTTGATTAAATGTAGGAAATAAAGGCAATATAAAAGAAGAAAATTGAATTTTTGCTAAAATTATCAGTTTTTGTTGCTTTTTTCGCTCATAATTTCATTAAATGTAGGAAATAAAGGAAAAATAGAGGGAAAAAATTGAATTTTCGCTAAAATTATCAGTTTTCGTTTCTTTTTTCTCATAATTTGATTAAATGCAGGAAATAAAGACAAAATAGTGGAAAAAAATTGAAGTTTTGCTAAAATTATCCGTTTTCGTTGCTTTTTTCGCTCATAATTTGATTAAAAGTAGGAAAAAAAGGCAAAATAGAGGAAAAAATTGAAATTACGATAAAAGTATCCGTTTTTGTTGCTTTTTTCGTTCATTATTTGATTACATGTGGGAAATAAAGGCAAAATAGAGGAAAAAAATTGCATTTTTGCTAAAATTATCAGTTTTCGTTGCTCATAATTTGATCAAATGTAGGAAATAAAGGCAAAGTAGAGGAACAAATTTAATTTTCGTTAAAATTATCCGTTTTCGTTTCTTTTTTCGCTCAAAATTTGATTTAATGTGTGAAATAAAGGCAAAATAGGGGAAAAAAATAAAATTTTTGCTAAAATTATCCGTTTTCGACCCTTTTTCCGGTAATTTCGTCATAAAATGAGGAAAAAAACGAGTATATTGAGGAAAAAAATAGAAATTTCGATAAAATTATCCGTTTTCGTCGCTTTTTTGGTAATTTCGGCATAAAATGAGGAACAAAACGAGTAAATAGAGGAAAAAAATAGAAATTTCGCTAAAATTATCCGTTTTCGTCCCTTTATCGGTAATTTCGTCATAAAATGAGGAGAAAAAACGAGTAAATAGAGAAAAAAATAGAAATTTCGCTAAAATTATCCGTTTTCGTCCCTTTTTTTGGAAATTTCGTCATAAAAAGAGGAAATAATAATTAAATAGAGGAAAAAAAGAAATTTCGCTAAAATTATCCGTTTTCGTCCCTTTATCGGTAATTACGTCAAAAAATGAGGAAAAAATACGAGTAAATTGAGGTAAAAAATAGAAATTTCGCTAAAATTATCCGTTTTCGTTTCTTTTTTCGCTCAAAATTTGATTTAATGTGGGAAATAAAGGCAAAATAGAGGAAAAAAATTGAAATTTGGCTAAAATTATCCGTTTTCGTTGCTTTTTTCGCTTAAAGTTTGATTAAATCTGGGAAATATAGGCAAAATAGAGGAAAAAAATTAAAGTTTTGCTAAAATTATCCGTTTTCGTTGCTTTTTTCGCTCATAATTTCATTAAAAGTAGGAAAAAAAGGCAAAATAGAGGAAAAAAATTGAAATTACGATAAAAGTATCCGTTTTTGTTGCTTTTTTCGTTCATTATTTGATTACATGTGGGAAATAAAGGAAAAATAGAGGAAAAAAATTGCATTTTTGCTAAAATTATACGTTTTCGTTGCTCATAATTTGATCAAATGTAGGAAATAAAGGCAAAATAGAGGAACAAATTTAATTTTCGTTAAAATTATCCGTTTTCGTTTCTTTTTTCGCTCAAAATTTATTTAATGTGTGAAATAAAGGCAAAATAGAGGAAAAAAATGAATAAATAGAGGAAAAAAATAGAAATTTAGCTAAAATTATCCGATTTCGTCCCTTTTTCGGTAATTTCGTCATAAAATGAGGAAAAAAAACGAGTAAATTGAGGACAAAAATAAAAATTGAGGACAAATATAAAAATTTCGCTATAATTATCCGTTTTCGTCATTTTTTCGGTATTTTCATCATGAAATGAGGAAAAAAACGAGTAAATAGAGGAAAAAAATAGAAATTACGCTAAAATTATCCGTTTTTGTCCCTTTTTTCGGTAATTTCGTCATAAAATGAGGAAAAAAAACGAGTAAATTGAGGAAAAAAATAAAAATTCCGCTAAAATTATCGCTTTTCGTTGCTTTTTTCGCTCATAATTTGAAAAAATGTAGAAAAAAAGGCAAAATAGGGAGAAAAATTGAATTCTCGCTAAAATTATCAGTTTTTGTTGCTTTTTTCGCTCATAATTTGAAAAATGTAGAAAAAAAGGCAAAATAGGGAAAAAAATTGAATTTTCGCTAAAATTATCAGTTTTCTTTGCTTTTTTCACTCATAATTTGATTAAATGTAGGAAATAAAGGCAAAATACAGGAAAAAAAATTGAATTTTTGTTAAAATTATCCGTTTTCGTTGCTTTTTTCGCTAATAATTTGATTAAATGTAGGAAATAAAGGAAAAATAGAGGGAAAAAATTGAATTTTCACTAATATTATCCGTTTTCGTCCCTTTTTTTGCTAATTTCGTCATAAAATGAGGAAAAAAAACGAGTAAATAGAGGAAAAAATAGAAATTTCGGTAAAATTTTCCGTTTTGTCCCTTTTTTCGGTAATTTCGTCATAAAATTAGGAAAAAAACGAGTAAATAGAGGAAAAAATAGAAATTTCGCTACAATTATCCGTTTTCGTCCCTTTTTATGGTAATTTCGTCATAAAATGAGGAAAAACAACGAGTTAATAGAGGAAAAAAATAGAAATTTCGATAAAATTATCCGTTTTCGTCCCTTTTTTCGGTAATTTCGTCATAAAATGAGGAAAAAAAACGAGTAAATTGAGGAAAAAAATAGAAATTTCGCTAAAATTATCACTTTTCTTTGCTTTTTTCGCTCATAATTTGAAAAATGTAGAAAAAAAGGCAAAATAGGGAAAAAAATTGAATTTTCGCTAAAATTATCAGTTTTCGTTGCTTTTTTCGCTCATAATTTGATTAAATGTAGGAAATAAAGGCAATATAAAGGAAGAAAATTGAATTTTTGCTAAAATTATCCGTTTTCGTTGCTTTTTTCGCTCATAATTTGATTAAATGTAGGAAATAAAGGAAAAATAGAGGGAAAAAATTGAATTTTCGCTAATATTATCCGTTTTCGTCCCTTTTTTTCGGTAATTTCGTCATAAAATGAGGAAAAAACGAGTAAATTGAGGAAAAAAAAAGAAATTTAGCTAAAATTATCCGTTTTCGTCCCTTTTTTCGGTAATTTCGTCATAAAATGAGGAAAAAAAACGAGTAAATAGAGAAAGAAGTAGAAATTTCGCTAAAATTATCCGTTTTCGGCCCTTTTTTCGGTAATTTCGTCATAAAATGAGGAAAAAAAACGAGTAAATAGAGGAAAAAATAGAAATTTCGCTAAAATTTTCAGTTTTCGTTGCTTTTTTTCCTCATAATTTGATTATATGTCGGAAATAAAGGCAAATTACAGGAAAAAAATGAATTTTCGCTAAAATTATTAGTTTTCGTTGCTTTTTTCGCTCATAATTTGATAAAATGCAGGAAATAAAGGCAAAATAGAGGAAAAAAATTGAATTTTCGCTAAAATTATCAGTTTTCGTTGCTTTTTTTCCTCATAATTTGATTATATGTCGGAAATAAAGGCAAATAACAGGAAAAAGATGAATTTTCGCTAAAATTATAAGTTTTCGTTGCTTTTTTCGCTCATAATTTGATAAAATGCAGGAAATAAAGGCAAAATAGAGGAAAAAAATTGAATTTTCGCTAAAATTATCAGTTTTCGTTGCTTTTTTTCCTCATAATTTGATTATATGTCGGAAATAAAGGCAAATTAGAGGAAAAAAATGAATTTTCCCTAAAATTATTAGTTTTCGTTGCTTTTTTCGCTCATAATTTGATAAAATGCAGGAAATAAAGGCAAAATAGAGGAAAAAACTTGAATTTTCGCTAAAATTATCAGTTTTCGTTGCTTTTTTCACTCATAATTTAATTATGTGGGAAATAATGGAGAAATAGAGGGAAAAAATTGAATTTTCGCTAAAATTATATGTTTTCGTTGCTTTTTACGCGCATAATTTTATTAAATGTGGGATATAAATGCAAAATAGAGGAAAAAAGTTGAATTTTCGCTAAAATTATCCGTTTTCGTTCCTTTTTTCGCTCATAATTTGATTAAATGCAGGAAATAAAGGCAATATAGAAGAAAGAAATTGAATTTTCGCTAAAATTATTAGTTTTCGTTGCTTTTTTCGCTCATAATTTAATTAAATGTAGGAAATAAAGGCAATATACAGGAAAAAAATTGAATTATCGCTAAAATTATCAGTTTTCGTTGCTTTTTTCGCTCATAATTTGATTAAATGTAGGAAATAAAGGCAATATAAAAGAAGAAAATTGAATTTTTGCTAAAATTATCAGTTTTTGTTGCTTTTTTCGCTCATAATTTCATTAAATGTAGGAAATAAAGGAAAAATAGAGGGAAAAAATTGAATTTTCGCTAATATTTTCAGTTTTCTTTGCTTTTTTCACTCATAATTTGATTAAATGTAGGAAATAAAGGCAAAATACAGGAAAAAAATTGAATTTTTGCTAAAATTATCCGTTTTCGTTGCTTTTTTGCTAATAATTTGATTAAATGTAGGAAATTAAGGAAAAATAGAAGGGAAAAAATTGAATTTTCGCTAATATTATCCGTTTTCGTCCCTTTTTTTGCTAATTTCGTCATAAAATGAGGAAAAAAACGAGTATATTGAGGAAAAAATTAAATTTTCGCTAAAATTATCCGTTTTCGACCCTTTTTCCGGTAATTTCGTCATAAAATGAGGAAAAAAACGAGTAAATAGAGGAAAAAAATAGAAATTTCGCTAAAATTATCCGTTTTCGTCCCTTTATCGGTAATTTCGTCATAAAATGAGGAGAAAAAACGAGTAAATAGAGAAAAAAATAGAAATTTCGCTAAAATTATCCGTTTTCGTCCCTTTTTTTGGAAATTTCGTCAAAAAAAGAGGAAATAATAATTAAATAGAGGAAAAAAAGAAATTTCGCTAAAATTATCCGTTTTCGTCCCTTTTTTCGGTGATTTCGCCATAAAATGAGGAAAAAAAACGAGTAAATAGAGGAAAAAATAGAAATTTCGCTAAAATTATCCGTTTTAATCTCTTTTTTCAGTAATTACGTCAAAAAATGAGGAAAAAATACGAGTAAATTGAGGTAAAAAATAGAAATTTCGCTAAAATTATCCGTTTTCGTTTCTTTTTTCGCTCAAAATTTGATTTAATGTGGGAAATAAAGGCAAAATAGAGGAAAAAAATTGAAATTTGGCTAAAATTATCCTATTTCGTTGCTTTTTTCGCTTAAAATTTGATTAAATCTGGGAAATATAGGCAAAATAGAGGAAAAAAATTAAAGTTTTGCTAAAATTATCCGTTTTCGTTGCTTTTTTCGCTCATAATTTCATTAAAAGTAGGAAAAAAAGGCAAAATAGAGGAAAAAAATTGAAATTACGATAAAAGTATCCGTTTTTGTTGCTTTTTTCGTTCATCATTTGATTACATGTGGGAAATAAAGGCAAAATAGAGGAAAAAAAATTGCATTTTTGCTAAAATTATCCGTTTTCGTTGCTCATAATTTGATCAAATGCAGGAAATAAAGGCAAAATAGAGGGACAAATTTAATTTTCGTTAAAATTATCCGTTTTCGTTTCTTTTTTCGCTCAAAATTTATTTAATGTGTGAAATAAAGGCAAAATAGAGGAAAAAAATAGAAATTTCGCTAAAATTATCCGTTTTCGTCCCTTTTTTCGGTAATTTCGTCATAAAATGTGGAAAAAAAACGAGTAAATTGAGGAAAAAAATAAAATTTTCGCTAAAATTATCCGTTTTCGTCCCTTTTTTTGGAAATTTCGTCATAAAAAGAGGAAATAATAATTAAATAGAGGAAAAAAAGAAATTTCGCTAAAATTATCCGTTTTCCGTCGCTTTTTTCGGTAATTTCGGCATAAAATGAGGAACAAAACGAGTAAATAGAGGAAAAAAATATAAATTTCGCTAAAATTATCCTTTTTCGTCCCTTTTTCGGTAATTTCGTCATAAAATGAGGAGAAAAAACGAGTAAATAGAGAAAAAAATAGAAATTTCGCTAAAATTATCCGTTTTCGTCCCTTTTTTTGGTAATTTCGTCATAAAATGTGGAAAAAAAACGAGTAAATTGAGGAAAAAAATAAAATTTTCGTTAAAATTATCCGTTTTCGTCCCTTTTTTCGGTAATTTGGTCATGAAATGAGGAAAAAAAACGACTAAATTGAGGAAAAAAATAGAAATTTCGATAAAATTATCCGTTTTTGTCCCTTTTTCCGGTAATTTCGGCATAAAATGAGAAACAAAACGAGTAAATAGAGGAAAAAAATAGAAATTTCGCTAAAATTATCCGTTTTCGTCCCTTTTTTTGGTAATTTTGTCAAAAAATGAGGAAAAAAAACGAGTAAATTGAGGAAAAAAATAAAAATTTCCCTAAAATTATCCGTTTTCCTCCCTTTTTCGGTAATTTCGTCATAAAATGAGGAGAAAAAACGAGTAAATTGAGGAAAAAAATTAAAATATTGCTAAAATTATCCGTTTTCGTCCCTTTTTTCGGTAATTTCGTCATGAAATGAGGAAAAAAACGAGTAAATAGAGAAAAAAATAGAAATTTCGCTAAAATTATCCGTTTTCGTCCCTTTTTTCGGTAATTTCGTCATAAAATGAGGAAAAAAACGAGTAAATAGAGAAAAAAATAGAAATTTCGCTAAAATAATCCGTTTTCGTCCCCTTTTTTTGGTAATTTCGTCATAAAATGAGGAAAAAAAACGAATAAATAGAGGAAAAATATAGAAATTTAGCTAAAATTATCCGTTTTCGTCGCATTTTTCGGTAAATTCGTCATAAAATGAGGAAAAAAAACGATAAATAAATTTCGATCCTTTTTTCGATCATATCCTGATAAAATGACGATAATTATGGTAAAATAGAGGAAAAAAATTGAAATATCGGTCAAATTATCTGTTTTATTTTAAATTTTCGATCATATCTTGCCAATTTTGCAAAAAGTATCCGTTTTCGGTTATCTTTTCGATTCCTTATTAATTCATATTGTCGCCTTTTTTGTTATTATCTATCAAAACTCAAAACATTATGGTGACATAGAGCAAAAATATTAAAATTTCTTAAAACTTATCCCATTTCATCATATTTTGATAATATCTTCAAAAAATTACGAAAAGTTCGCTGAACGAAACGAAAAATATTACAGCATCGCTAAAATTATCCCATTTTCTAGCTTTTTTCGATATTATCTTATCTAAATGACTAAAAATTTGCTGAAACAAAGCAAAAATATTAAATTTTCACTAAAATTATCCCATTTTGTCGAATTTGTTTCGATATTATCCTGACCTGAGGTCGATGACTCGTGCTCGTTGACCCGAGGTCGATCACCCTAGATCGACTCCGTAAGGTTAACTCCGGGAGGTCGACTCCGGAATATTGACTCCGGGAGGTCCATTGATGGAGATCAACTCAGTGAGGTCGAATCTGAGAGGTCGAATACGGTTGGTAAGCTCGGGTAGGTCGACTCCGGGACGTCGACTACGAGACGTTGATTCCGGGATGACTTACGGTCTTTATCCTAGGTCAATGACCTGAGGTCAATGAACTGAGGTCAATGACCCGAGGTCGATGACCCTAGGTCAGTGACTCGAGGTCGATGACCCGAGGTCAATGACCGGAGGTGTATGACCAGAGGTCAATGACCCGAGGTCGATTTATTGAAGTCGATGACACGAGGTCAATGACCCGAAAATGACTGCGTGAGGTCATCTACGGGAGATCGACTCCGGGAGTTTGACTCTACGAAGTCGACTTCGGGGAGGTCGACTCCGGGAGGTCGACTCCGGGAGGTCGACTCAGGGAGGTTGACTCCGGGAGTTTGACTCCGGAAGACCGACTCCGGGAGGTCGGCTTCTGGAGGTTGACTCCGGGAGATGGAATACAGGAGGTCAACTCCGGGATGTGGGCTCAAGGTGGTCAACTCCAGTAGGTCGACTCCTGGACGTCGATTCCGGGATGACTTACGGTCTAAAAACAAGGTCTCTGACCCGAGGTCAAGGACCTGAGATCAATAACCCGAGGTCAATTACCCGAGGTCGATGACTCGAGGTCGATTACCCAAGGTCGATGACCCAAGGCCGATGACCCGAGGTCGATTAACCAAGGTCAATGATTCCAGGTCAATGACCAAAGGTAGATAACCGTATGTCAATGACCTGAGGTCGATGAACTGAGTTCAATGACCCGAGTTCAATGACCCGAAATCGATGACCCGTAGTCGTTGACCGTAGGTCGATGAATAGAGGTCGAGGAACCGAGGTCAATGACCCGAGGTTGATTCCGTGAGGTCATCCTTGGGAGGTTGACACCGGGAGGTCAATCTGGGAGGTCGACTCCGGGAGGTCTACTCTGGGAGGCTGACTCCGGTAGGTCAACTTCATGAGGTTGACCCCGGAAGGTCGACTCCTGAAATCTAAACCTGGATGTCGACTTCTGGAGGTTGACTCCAGGAGATGGACTACAGGAGGTCGACCCCGGGAGGTGGACTCTTCGAGGTCGACCTTGGGAAGTCTACTGCGGGAGATCGACTCCGGGAGATCGACTCTGGGAGGTTAACTCCGGGAGGTAGACTCCGGCTAATCGACTCCGGGAGGTCGACATCGATACGTCGACTCCGGTAGGTCAACTTTGGGAGGTGGACTTCGGGACGTCGATTCCGGGATGACTTACGGTCTATGACCAGAGGTATCGACTCTAGTTCGATGACCCGAGATCGATGACCCGAAATCGACACGGTAGGGTCGATTCCGGTAGGTCGATAAAGGGAGGTCAACTCAGGAAGGACTGTTTTGGGAAGTCGACTCCGGTGCGTCAACTCGGGGTATTCGAATTCAGAAGGTTGTCAATTGTAGTTGGACTCCCGGAAAACTTAAGAAAAACTATCAAATAAACTTTAGGAAATAAATAGAAATTTCGAAAACATTTCCGATTTCGATGCTTTTTTCTATCATATCTTGGCAAAATGACTATAATTATGGAAAATAGAGGTAAAAGATAACAATTTCGCTAAAATTATACGTTTTCGATGCTTTTTATGATCATATGTCCATAAAATGACAAAATATAAATCAAATAAGAGGAAAAAAATTGAAATTTCGGTCAAATTATACTTTTTCGTTGCTTTTTTCTATCATGTCTTTACAAAATGACGATTTTTAAGTAAAAATAGAGGTGAAAGATAATATTTTCGCTAAAATTATGCGTTTTCGATGCATTTTTTGTTCATTTCTCGATAAAATGACGAAGGTAAAGGAAAAGTAGATGAAAATATTTGAAATTTAGCTAAAATTATCCCTTTTCGTTCTTTTTTTCGATTGCATCTAGATAAAATGACAAAAATTAAGGCAAATTGGTGAAAATAAAACTGAAATACTGCTTAAATTATCCGTTTTCGTTCCTATTTTCGATCATATCTCGACAAAAGACGAAAATAAAGGCAAAATAGAGTACGAAAAAATATAAATTTCGCTCAAAAAATACGTTTACGATCATTTTGCCCATCATATCCTGATAAAATGACGAAAATTAATGCAAAATATAGGAAAAAAATAGAAATTTCACTTGAATTATACATTTATGATTTTTTTTTTCAATCATATCCCCATAAAATAATAAAAATTGAGAAAAAAAATGAAAAAGGATTGAAATACTGCTGAAATTATCCGTTTTATTTTTTTTCGATCATATCTCAATAAAATGAAGAAAACTGTTGCAAAGTAGAGGAAAAAGATTGAAATTTCGCTAAAATTATCCGTTTTTGATCCTTTTTTCGATCATGTACTGATAAAATGACAAAATTAATTCAAAATATAGGAAAAAATAGAAATTTCCTTGAATTATATGTTTATGATGCTTTTTTCAATCATATCCCCATAAAATAATAAAAATTGAGAAAAAAATTGAAAAAGGATTGAAATACTGCTGAAATTATCCGTTTTATTTTTTTTCGATCATATCTCAATAAAATGAAGAAAACTGTTGCAAAGTAGAGGAAAAAGAATGAAATTTCGCTAATTATCCATTTTCGATCCTTTTTTCGATCATATCCTGATGAAATGACGAAAGCTAAGGCAAACTTTAGGAAAAAAATAGAAATTTCGCTAACATTATCCATTCTCTTTGTTTTTTCGATCATATCTAGGCAAAATGACGAGAAATTAGGCAAAATAGAGATAAAATAATTGAAAATTCGCTAACATAATCGGTTTTGGATCCTTTTTTCGATCATATGCCGATGAAATGACGAAAATTAGGACAAACTATAAGAAAAAATAGAAATTTCGCTAAAATTATCCGTTTTTGTTGAATTCTCGATCATATTACGATTGAATAATGAAAATGAGGTAAATTAGAGGAAATCAATTTAAATTATGCTAAATTTATCCGTTTTCGTTGTTTTTCTCGTTCACATCTCAATAGAATGAAGAAAATTCAGGCATAGATGTGGAAAAAGAGTGAAAATTTGTTGAAATTATCCGTTTTCGAGCCTGTTTTATATCATATCCTGATAAAATGTCGAAAATTAAGGCAAACTATAGGAAAAAATTGATATTTCACTAAAATTGTCCGTCGTTTTTGGTTTTTTCGATTACATCTGGATAGAATAATGAAAATTTAGGAAAAGTAGAAGAAAATAATTGAAATATTGGTGAAATTATCCTTTATCGTTGCATTTTTCAATCATACCTTGGCAATATGACGAAAATAAAGGAACAATAGAGTAAAAAAATTGAAATTTTGCTAAAATTATCCGTTAACGCTCCTTTTCTCGATCATATATTAAAAAAATAACGAAATAATATGACGAAAATAGGAAAAATAGATCAAAAAAATTTAAATTTCGTTAAAATTATCCTTTTTCGAGCCTTTTTTCGATCATATCCAGATAAAATGAAGAAAATTAATGCAAAATATAGGAAAAAATAGAAATTTTGCTTTAATTATACGTTTATGATGCTTTTTTCAATCATTTCCCCCTAAAATAATGAAAATTGAGAACAAATAGAGGAAAAAAATATAAATATTGCTGAAGTTATACGTTTTATTTTTTTTTCGATCGTATCTCAATAAAATGAAGAAAATTGCTGCAAAGTAGAGGAAAAAAATAGAAATTTCGCTAAAATTATCCGTTTTCGATCCTTTTTTCGATCATATCCTCCAAAAATGAAGAGAACTAAGGCAAAGTTTTGGAAAAAAATTAGAAATTTCGCTAAAATTATCCATTTTCGTTGTTTTTTTCGATCATATCTAGGAAAAATTAGGCAGAATAGAGATAAAATAATTGAAAATTATCCGTTTTCGATCCTTTTTCGATCATATCCTGATAAAATGACGATAATTAAGGCAAACTATAGGAAAAAATAGTAATTTCGCTACAATTATCCATTTTTGTTGCTTTTTTCAATCATATCTCCAGTAAATGACGAAAATTATGGCAAAATAGAGGAAAAAAATTGAAATATTGGTCAAATTATCTGTTTTCTTTTCAATTTTCGATCATATCTTGGCAATTTTGCAAAAAGTATCCGTTTTCGGTTATCTTTCCGATTCCTTATTATTGCATATTGTCGCCTTTTTTGATATTATCTATCACAACTCAAAACATTATAGTGACATAGAGCAAAAATATTTTAATTTCCTTAAACTTATCCCATTTCGTCGTATTTTGATAATATCTTCAAAAAATTACGAAACCTTCGCTGAACGAACCGAAAAAATATTACAGCATCGCTAAAATTATCCCATTTTGTTGCTTTTTTCGATATTATTTTAACTAAATGACTAACAATTTGCTAAAACAAAGCAGAAATATTAAATTTTCGCTAAAATTATCCCATTTTGTCGAATTTTTTTCGAAATTATCCTGACCCGAGGTCGATGGTTCGTGCTCGTTGACCCGAGGTCGATCGCCCTAGATCGACTCCGTAAGGTTGACCCCGGAAGGTCGACTCCGGAATATTGACTCCGGGAGGTCCATCGACTCCTTGAGGTCGACTCCGTGAGGTTGAATCTGAGAGGTCGACTACGGTTGGTAAGCTCCGGTAGGTCGACTCCGGGACGTCGACTCCGAGACGTTGATTCCGGGACGACTTACGGTCTTTACCCTAGGTCAATGACCTGAGGTCAAAGAACTGAGGTAAATGACCTGAGGTCAATGACCCGAGGTCAATGACCCGAGGTGGATGACCCGAGGTCAATGACCCGAGGTCGATGTACCAAGGTCAATGATCCGAGGTCGATTTACCAAAGTCGATGACACGAGGTCAATGACCCGAAATTGACTGCGTGCGGTCATCTACAGGAGATCGACTCCGGGAGTTCGACTCTACGAGGTCAACTCCGGGTGGTCGACTCCGGGAGGTCGACTTCAAGACGTCGACGCCAGGAGGTTGACTCCGGGAGGTCGACTCTTGGAGGTTGACTCCGGGTGTTTAACTCCGGAAGACCGACTCCGGGAGGTTGGCTTCTGGAGGCTGACTCTGGGAGATGGGATACTGGAGGTCAACTCCAGGAAGTGGGCTCAAGGTGGTCAACTCCGGTAGGTCGACTCCTGGATGTCGATTCCGGGATGACTTACGGTCCTTATACAAGGTCACTGACCCGGGGTCAATGACCTGAGATCAATGACCTGAGGTCAATGACCCAAGGTCAATGACCCGGGGTCGATGACCCGCGGTGAATGAACCTAGGTCGAACAACGAAAAGTGATAATTATAGCGAAATTTTATTTTATTTCTCTATTTTTCCTTATTTTTCGTCATTTTATCAGAATATGATCCGAAAAAGGATCGAAAACGTATAATTCTAGCGAAATTTTAATTTTTTTGATCTATTTTTCCTATTTTCGTCATATTATTTCGTTATTTTTTCAATATATGATCCAGAAAAGTAGCGTAAATGATATAATTTTAGCCAAATTCCAATTTTTCGTTCTCTATTTTGCCTTAATTTTCGTCATTTGTTGAGATAAGATCGAAAAAAGGAACGAAAACGGATAATATAAGCAATATTTCAGTTTTATTTTCACCAATTTTCCTTAATTTTTGTCATTTTATCGAGATGCAATCGAAAAAAAAACAACAAAAAGGGATAATTTTAGCTAAATTTCAAATATTTACATCTATTTTTCCTTTACCTTCGTCATTTTATCGAGAAATGAACAAAAAATGCATCGAAAACGCATAATTTTAGCGAAATTCTTATCTTTTACCTCTATTTTTACTTAACAATCGTCATTTTGTAAAGACATGATAGAAAAAAGCAACGAATAAGTATAATTGGAACGAAATTTCAATTTTTTTCCTCTATTTGATTTATTTTTTGTCATTTTATCGACATATGATCATAAAAAGCATCGAAAACGTATAATTTTAGCGAAATTGTTATCTTTTACCTCTATTTTCCATAATTATAGTCATTTTGCCAAGATATGATAGAAAAAAGCATCGAAAACGGAAATGTTTTCGAAATTTCTATTTATTTCCTAAAGTTTATTTGATAGTTTTTTTTAAGTTTTCTGGGAGTGACACTACAATTGACGACCTCCTGAATTCGAATACCCCGAGTTGACGCACCGGAGTCGACTTCTCAAAACAGTCCTGCCTGAATTTACCTCCCTTTATCGACCTACCGGAATCGACCCTACCGAGTCGAGCTCGGGTCATCGATCTCGGGTCATCGAACTAGAGTCGATACCTCTGGTCATAGACCGTAAGTCATCCCGAAATCGACGTCCCGAAGTCCAGCTCCCAAAGTTCACCTACCGGAGTCGGCGTATCCAGTTCTACCTCCCGAAGTCGATTACCCGGAGTCTACCTCCCGGAGTTGACCTCCCAGAGTCGATCTCCCGGAGTCGATCTCCCGCAGTAGACTTCCCGGAGTCGACCTCGAAGAGTCCATCTCCCGGGGTCGACCTCCTGTAGTCTATCTCCCGGAGTCAACCTCCAGAAGTCGACCTCCCGGATTAGATTTCCGGAGTCGACCTTCCGGGGTCAACCTCATGAAGTTGACCTCCCAGTGTCAACCTCCCGAGGATGACCTCAAGGAATCCATCTCGGGTCATTGACCTCGGTTCATAGACCTCTGTTCATCGACCTCAGGTCATCGACTGCGGGTCAACGACCTCGGGTCAATGACCTCGGGTAATTGAACTCAGGTCATCGACCTCAGGTCATTGACATACAGTTATCATCCTCGGGTCATTGACCTCGAATCATTGGCCTTGGTTAATCGACCTCGGATCATCGGTCTTGGTCATCGACCTTGGGTAATCAACCTCGAGAAATCGACCTCGGGTCATTGACCTCGGGTCATTGACCTCGGGTCATCCACCTCTGGTCATTGACCTCGGATCATCGACCACGGGTCATTGACCTTGGGTCATCGACCTCGGGTCATTGACATACGGTTATCTACCTTGGGTCATTGACCTCGAATCTTTGGCCTTGGTTAATCGACCTCGGGTCATTGGCCTCGGGTCATTGACCTCGGGTTATTGATCTCAGGTCCTTGACCTCGGGTCAGAGACCTTGTTTTTAGACAATAAGTCATCCCGGAATCGACGTCCAGGAGTCGACCTACTGGAGTTGACCACCTTGAGCCCACATCCCCGAGTTGACCTCCTGTATTCCATCTCCCGGAGTCAACCTCCAGAAGCCGACCTCCCGGAGTCGGTCTTCCGGAGTCAAATTCCAGGAGTCGACCTCCAAGAGTCGACCTCCCGGAGTCGACCTAACGGGGTCGACCTCCCGGAGTCGACCTCCCCGAATTCGACTTCGTAGAGTCAAACTCCCGGAGCTGATCTCCCGTAGACTACCTCACGCAGTCAATTTCGGGTCATAGACCTCGAGTCATTGACCTCGGGTCATCCACCTCGGGTAATTGACCTCGGGTCATTGACCTCAGGTCATTGACCTAGGATAAAGACCGTAAGTCATCCCGGAATCAACGTCTCGGAGTCGACGTCCCGGAGTCGACCTACCGGAGCTTACCAACCGTATTCGACCTCTCAGATTCGACCTCACGGAGTCGATCTCCATCAATGGACCTCCCGGAGTCAATATTCCGGAGTCGACCTCCCGGAGTCAACCTTACGGAGTCGATCTAGGGTGATCGACCTCGGGTCAACGAGCACGAGTTATCGACCTCGAGTCAGGATAATATCGAAAAAAATCAACAAAATGGGGTAATTTTAGCGAAAATTTAACATTTTTGCTTTGTTTTAGCAAATTGTTAGTCATATAGTTAAGATAATATCGAAAAAAGCAACAAAATGGGATAATTTTAGCGATGCTGTAATATTTTTCGATTCGTTCAGCGAACTTTTCCTAATTTTTTGAAGATATTATCAAAATAAGACGAAATGGGATAAGTTTAAGGAAATTTTAATATTTTTGCTCTATGTCACCATAATGTTTTGAGTTGTGATAGGTAATATCAAAAAAGGCGACAATATGCAATAATAAGGAATCGAAAAGATAACCGAAAACGGATACTTTTGGCAAAATTGCCAAGATATGATCGAAAATTGAAAAGAAAACAGATAATTTGACTAATATTTCAATTTTTTTCCTCTATTTTGCCAAAATTTTCGTCATTTAATGGAAATATGATCGAAAAAAGCAACAAAAATGGATAATTGTAGCGAAATTACTATCTTTTCCTATAGTTTGCCTTAGTTTTCGTCATTTAATCAGGATAAGATCAAAAAAGGATCGAAAACCGATAATTTTCAATTATTTTATCTCTATTCTGCCTAATTTCTCGTAATTTTGCCTATATATGATCGAATTAACAACGAAAATGGATAATTTTAGCGAAATTTCAATTTTTTTCCTATAGTTTGCCTTAGTTTTCGTCATTTTATCAGGATATGATCGAAAACGGATAATTTTAGCGAAATTTCAATTTTTTTCCTCTTATTTAATTTATTTTTTGTCATTTTATCGACATATGATCAAAAAAGCATCGAAAACATATAATTTTTGCGAAATTGTTATTTTTTACCTCTATTTTCCATAATTATCGTCATTTTGCCAAGATGTGATAGAAAAAAGCATCGAAAACGGAAATGTTTTCCAAATTTCTATTTATTTCCTAAAGTTTATTTGATGGTTTTTTAAAGTTTTCCGGGAGTCCAACAACAATTGCGACCTCCCGAATTCTAATACCCCGAGTTGACGCACCGGAGTCGACTTCTCAAAACAATCCTGCCTGAATTTACCTCCCTTTATCGACCTACCGGAATCGACCCTACCGAGTCGAGCTCGGGTCATCGATCTCGGGTCATCGAACTAGAGTCGATACCTCTGGTCATAGACCGTAAGTCATCCCGAAATCGACGTCCCGAAGTCGACCTCCCAAAGTTGACCTACCAGAGTCGACGTATCCAGTTCTACCTCCCGAAGTCGATTACCCGGACTCTACCTCCCGGAGTTGACCTCCCAGAGTCGATCTCCCGGAGTCGACCTCCTGTAGTCCATCTAACGGAGTCAACCTCCAGAATTCGATCTCCCAGAGTTTATCTTCCGGAGTCGACCTTCCATGGTCAACCTCATGAAGTTGACCTACCGGAGTCAACCTCCCAGAGTAGACCTCCCGGAGTAGTCCTCCCGGATCGACCTCCTTGTGTCAAACTCCCGACGATGACCTCACGGAATAAATATCGGGTCATTGACCAAGGGTCATCGACCTCAGATCATCAACCTCAGGTCATCGACCTCAGGTCATGACCTCAGATCATCAACCTCAGGTAATCGACCTCAGGTCATTGACATACGATTATCTACCTTGGGTCATTGACCTTTAGTCATTGACGGCTAGTCATTGACCTCGGTTAGTCGACCTCGGGTCATCGACCTTGGGTCATCGAAATTGGGTCATCGATCTCGAGTCATCGACCTTGGGTCATTGACCTCGGGTCATTGATCTCGGGTCAGTGACCTCGGGTCAGTGACCTTGTTTAGAGACCGTAAGTCATCACGGAATAAACGTCCCGGCGTCAACATACCGGATTTGACCACCTTGAGCCCACCTCCCGGAGTTGACCTCCTGTAGTGCATTTCCCGGAGTCAACCTCCGGAAGCCGACCTCCCGGAGTCGACCTCCCTGAGTCAACCTCCCGTGGCCAACCCCCCGGAGTCGACCTCCCGGAGTCGACCTCCAGGAGTTGACCTCCCGGAGTCGACCTCCCGGAGTCGACCTCCCGGAGTCAACCTTCCCGAAGTCGACCTCCTAGAGTCAAACTCCCGGAGTCGACCTCTCGTAGATGACCTAATGCAGTCAATTTTGGGTCATTGACCTCGTGTCTTCGACTTTGGTTCATCGACCTCGGGTCATTGACCTCGGTACATCGACCTCGGGTAATTGACCTCGGGTCATCGACCTTGGGTCATTGACCTCAAGTCATCGACCTCGGGTCATTGACCTCAGGTCATTGACCTAGGGTAAAGACAGTTAGTCATCCCGGAATGGACGTTTCGGAGTCGACGTCCCAAAGTCGACCTACCGGAGCTTACCAACCGTAGTCGACCTCTCAGATTTGACCTCACGGAGTGGACCTCCCGGAGTCGCTCTCCATCAATGGACCTCCCGCAGTCATTATTCCGGAGTCGGCCTCCCGGAGTCAACCTTACGGAGTTGATCTAGTGTGATCGAGCTCAGGATAACGACCACGAGTCATCGACCTCGGGTCAGGATAACCTAGAAAAAATTCTACAAAATGGTTTAATATTAGCGAAAATTAAATATTTTTGCATAATTTTAGCAAATTACTCGTCATTTTGTTAAGATAATATCGAAGAAAGCAACATAATGGGATAATTTTAGCGAAGCTGTAATATTTTTTAATTCTATAGTGTTCTATATAATTTATTAGTGACATGTACTAGTAGTAGTAGTAGTAGTATGTAGTAGTATAATGAGGAAGAAAACGAGTAAATTGAGGAAAAAAATAAAAATTTAGCAAAATAATCCATTATCGTTCCTTTTTTCGGTAATAACATCATAAAATGAGGAAAAAAAAGAGTAAATAGAAGAAAAAAATAGAAATTTTGCTAAAATTATCCGTTTTTGTCCCTTTTTTCGGTAATTTCGTCATAAAATGAGGAAAAAAAACCAGTAAATAGAGGAAAAAAATCGAAATTTCGCTAAAATTATCCGTTTTAGTCCCTTTTTTCTGTAATTTCGTCATAAAATGAGGAAAAAAAACGAGTAAATAGAGGAAAAAAATCGAAATTTCGCTAAAATTATCCGTTTTTGTCCCTTTTTTCGGTAATTTCGTCATAAAATGAGAAAAAAAACGAGTAAATAGAGGAAAAAAATAGAAATTTCGCTAAAATTATCCGTTTTCGTCCCCTTTTTCGGTAATTTCGTCATGAAATGAGGAAAAAAACGGGTAAATAAAGGAAAAATATAGAAATTTCGCTAAAATTATCCGTTTTCGTCCCTTATTTTAGAAATTCTGTCATAAAATAAAGAAAAAAAATCTGATGTGGCCAGCACATGACTTCCTCCATATATAAGATGTAAATACTTATCTACGATAGTAATTTCGAACTCTAAACATTATAAATAATGTTGTTCGGGACATGCTGGATGAAAAACGATGAAACTGGCCTTTCGCCCATAGAGCCCAGAGCGCCCACAAAGTACAGTATGAGCAACTTCCGGTTTATCAGTATTTCAGGAATAACTCCTAAACAATCAGTGATACGAAAATATGTTTCATACAAAAGTTATAGTAAATTTTATTTTCTAAAACATTTATAAATAATAGTATATACCTCAATATCATATTTATGGATATATTTTGAAAACCGGAAATGAGCTTTGAAGAATTAAGCTCAACTTCCGTTCAACCGATTGACTCCAAAAACTAACCAACTCTAAGGACTGTAATAGAAGTACTACATATGAAATTTGGTGTTGATCCGCCAAATAGTTTTCATGTTAGAGCGCCCACAAAGTACATAATCAGCAACTTCCGGTTTATCAGTATTTCAGGAATAACTCCTAAACAATCAGTGATACGAAAATATGTTTCACACAAAAGTTATAGTAAATTTTTTTTTCTAAAACATTTATAAATAATAGTATATACCTAAATATCATATTTATGGATATATTTTGAAAACCGGAAATGAGCTTTGAAGAATGAAGCTCAACTTCCGGTCAACCGATTGACTCCAAAAACTAACCAACTCTAAAAACTGTAATAGAAGTACTACATATGAAATTTGGTGTTCATCCGCCAAATAGTTTTCATGTTAGAGCGCCCACAAAGTACATAATCAGCAACTTCCGGTTTATCTGTATTTCAGGAATAACTCCTAAACAATCAGTGATACGAAAATATGTTTCACACAAAAGTTATAGTAAATTTTTTTTTCTAAAACATTTATAAATAATAGTATATACCTAAATATCATATTTATGGATATATTTTGAAAACCGGAAATGAGCTTTGAAGAATGAAGCTCAACTTCCGGTCAACCGATTGACTCCAAAAAATAACCAACTCTAAGGACTGTAATAGAAGTACTACATATGAAATTTGGTGTTGATCCGCCAAATAGTTTTCATGTTAGAGCGCCCACAAAGTACATAATCAGCAACATCCGATTTATCAGTATTTCAGGAATAACTCCTAAACAATCAGTGATACGAAAATATGTTTCACACAAAAGTTATAGTAATTTTTTTTTCAAAAACATTTATAAATAATAGTATATACCTAAATATCATATTTATGGAGATATTTTGAAAACCGGAAATGAGCTTTGAAGAATGAAGCTCAACTTCCGGTCAACCGATTGACTCCAAAAACTAATCAACTCTAAAGACTGTAATAGAAGTACTACATATGAAATTTGGTGTTGATCCGCCAAATAGTTTTCATGTTAGAGCGCCCACAAAGTACATAATCATCTTCTTCCGGTTTATCAGTGTTTCACGAATAACTCCTAATCAACCGGTGATACAAAAATATGTTAAATACAAAAGTTATAGTATATTACATTATCTAAAACTTTTATAAGTAATACAATATACGTATATATCATATTTATGGAGATATTTTGAAAACCGGAAATGAGCTTTTATGAATAAAGCTCGACTTTCGGTTAACCGATTTACTCCAAAAACTAATCAACTCTGACAGCACACATCACAGTACTATATATGAAGTTTGGTGTTGATACGACCAATAGTTTTCACGTTAGAGCGTCCACTATCACACACACACATACACACACACACACACACACACACACACACACACACACACATACACACAGACATCATTCCGAAAATGGTCAAAACGTGTTCTAGGGACCCCAAAACATGTATTTCCGCTGAAATCTCGAAGTCAAATTTTTTCATGAAAACAATACTTTCTCTATACTTCGTATATGGAGAAAGTAAAAACGAGTAAATTGAGGAAAGAAATAAAAATTTCACTAAAATTATCCGTTTTCGTCCCATTTTTCAGGAATTTCGTCATAAAATGAGGAAGAAAAAAAAAATTCGCTAAAATTATCCGTTTTCGTCCCTTTTTTGTAATTTCGTCATAAAATGAGGAAAAAAAACGAGTAAATTAAAGAAAAAAATAAAAATTTCGCAAAATTATCCGTTATCGTTCCTTTTTTCGGTAATATCGTCATAAATTGAGTAAAAAAACGAGTAAATAGAGGAAAAAAATAGAAATTTCGCTAAAATTATCCGTTTTTGTCCCTTTTTTCGGTAATTTTGTCATAAAGTTAGGAAAAAAACGAGTAAATAGAGGAAAAAAATAGAAATTTCGCTAAAACTATCCGTTTTCGTCCCTTTTTTCGTTAATTTCGTCATAAAATGAGGAAAAAAACGATTAAATAGAGAAAAAAATAGAAATTTCGCTAAAATAATCCGTTTTCGTCCCCTTTTTTGTAATTTCGTCATAAAATGAGGGAAAAAAACGAATAAATAGAGGAAAAAAATAGAAATTTAGCTAAAATTATCCGTTTTAGTCCCTTTTTTCTGTAATTTCGTCATAAAATGAGGAAAAAAAAACGAATAAATAGAGGAAAAAAATAGAAATTTAGCTAAAATTATCCGTTTTCGTCCCATTTTTCGGTAATTTCGTCATAAAATGAGGAAAAAAAACGAGTAAATTGAGGAAATATATAAAAATTTCGCTAAAAATTTTCCGTTTTCGTCCCTTTTTTCGGCAATTTCGTCATAAAATGAGAAAAAAAACGAGTAAATAGAGAAGAAAATAGAAATTTCGATTAAATTATCCGTTTTCGGCACTTTTTTCGGTAATTTCGTCATAAAATGAGGAAAAAAAAACCAGTAAATAGAGGAAAAATGGAAATTTCGCTAAAATTTTCCGTTTTCGTCCCTTTTTTCGGTAATTTCGTCATAAAATTAGGAAAAAAAACGAGTAAATAGTGGAAAAAATAGAAATTTCGCTACAATTATCCGTTTTCGTCCCTTTTTATGGTAATTTCGTCATAAAATGTGGAAAAACAACGAGTAAATAGAGGAAAAAAATAGAAATTTCGCTAAAATTATCCGTTTTCGTCCCTTTTTCGGTAGTTTTGTGATGAAATGATGAAGTAAAACTAGTTAATTGCGGAAAAAAATAAAAATTTCGATAAAATTATCCGTTTTCGTCCCTTTTTTCGGTAATTTCGTAATAAAATGAGGAAAAAAAACGAGTTAATTGAGGAATAAAATAGAAATTTCGCTAAAATTATCACTTTTCGTTGCTTTTTTCGCTCATTATTTGAAAAATGTAGAAAAAAAGGCAAAATAGGGAAAAAAATTGAATTTTCGCTAAAATTATCCGTTTTCAATGCTTTTTTCGCTAATAATTTGATTAAATGTAGGAAATAAAGGAAAAATAGAGGGAAAAAATTGAATTTTCGCTAATATTTTCAGTTTTTGTTGCTTTTTTCGCTCATAATTTATTAAAATGCAGGAAATAAAGGCAAAATAGAGGAAAACACTTAATTTTCGCTAAAATTATCAGTTTTCGTTGCTTTTTTCGTGCATAATTTGATTAAATGTGGGATATAATGGCAAAATAGAAAAAAAAATTTGAATTTTCGCTAAAATTATCAGTTTTAGTTGCTTTTTTCGCTCATAATTTGATTAAATGCAGGAAATAAAGGCAAAATAGAAGAAAAAAATTGAATTTTCGCTAAAATTATCCGTTTTCGTTACTTTTTTCGCTCATAATTTACTTAAATTAACGAAATAAAGGCAAAATAGAGGAAGAAAATTGAATTTTTGCTAAAATTATCAGTTTTTGTTGTTTTTTTCGCTCATAATTTGATTGAACGCAGGAAATAAATGCAAAACAGAGGAAAAAAGTTGAATTTTCGCTAAAATTATCC
The DNA here is from genome assembly GCA_947579665.1 of Sympetrum striolatum. Lineage (NCBI taxonomy): Eukaryota > Metazoa > Arthropoda > Insecta > Odonata > Libellulidae > Sympetrum > Sympetrum striolatum. The sequence continues at coordinate 18,051,241 of OX388351.1, read as the reverse complement.
GTTTTCGTTGCTTTTTTCGCTCATAATTTGTTTAAATAAAGGAAATAAAGGCAAAATACTTGAAAAAAATTTAATTGTTGCTAAAATTATTCGTTTTCGTTGCTTTATTTGCTCATAATTTACTTAAATGTACGAAATAAAGGCAAAATAGAGGAAAAAAATTGAATTTACGATAAAATTAGCAGTTTTCGTTGCCTTTTTCGATCATTATTTGATTATATGTGGGAAATAAAGGAAAAATAGAGGAAAAAAATTGAATGTACGATAAAATTATCAATTTTCGTTGCTTTTTTCGATGATTACTTGATTATATGTGGGAAATAAAGGCAAAATAGAGGAAAAAAATTGAATTTTTGCTAAAATTATCCGTTTTCTTCACTTTTTTCGGGAATTTCGTCATAAAATGAGGAATATAAAATTCGCTAAAATTATCCGTTTTCGTTCCTTTTTTCGGTAATTTCGTCATAAAATGTGGAAAAAAAACGAGTAAATTGAGGAAAAAAATATTATTTTCGCTAAAATTATCCGTTTTCGTCCCATTTTTCGGTAATTTCGTCATAAAATGAGGAAAAAAACGAGTATATTGAGGAAAAAAATAGAAATTTCGATAATATTATCCGTTTTCGTCCCTTTTTTCGGTAATTTCGTCATAAAATGAGGAAAAAAACGAGTATATTGAGGAAAAAAATAGAAATTTCGATAATATTATCCGTTTTCGTCCCTTTTTTCGGTAATTTCGGCATAAAATGAGGAACAAAACGAGTAAATAGAGGAAAAAAAACGAGTATATTGAGGAAAAAATAGAAAATTCGCTAAAATTATCCGTTTTCGTCCCTTTTTTGAAATTTCGTCATAAAAAGAGGAAAAAATAATTAAATAGAGGAAAAAAGAAATTTCGCTAAATTTATCCGTTTTCGTCCCTTTTTTCGGTAATTTCGTGATAAAATGATGAAGTAAAACGAGTAAATTGAGGAAAAAAATAAAAATTTCGATAAAATTATCCGTTTTCGTCCCTTTTTTCGTTAATTTCGTCATAAAATGAGGGAAAAAAACGAGTAAATTGAGGAATAAAATAGAAATTTCGCTAAAATTATCACTTTCTGTTGCTTTTTTCGCTCATAATTTGAAAAATGTAGAAAAAAAGGCAAAATAGGGAAAAAAATTTGAATTTTCGCTAAAATTATCAGTTTTCGTTGATTTTTTCGCTCATAATTTGATTAAATGTAGGAAATAAAGGAAAAATAGAGGGAAAAATTGAATTTTCGCTAATATTTTCAGTTTTCGTTGCTTTTTTCGCTCATAATTTATTAAATGTAGAAAATAAAGGCAAAATAAAGGAAAAAAATTGAATGTACGATACAATTATCAATTTTCGTTGCTTTTTACGATGATTACTTGATTATATGTGGGAAATAAAGGCAAAATAGAGGAAAAAAATTGAATTTTTGCAAAAATCATCCGTTTTCTTCACTTTTTTCGGGAATTTCGTCATAAAATGAGGAAAAAAAAATTTCGCTAAAATCATCCGTTTTCGTCCCTTTTTTCGGTAATTTCGGCATAAAATAAGGAACAAAACAAGTAAATAGAGGAAAAAAATAGAAATTTCGCTAAAATTATCCGTTTTAGTCTTTTTTTTCGGTAATTTCGGCATAAAATAAGGAACAAAACGAGTAAATAGAGGAAAAAAATAAAAATTTCGCTAAAATTATCCGATTTCGTCCCTTTTTCGGTAATTTCGCCATAAAATGAGGAGAAAAAACGAGTGAATTATGAAAAAAATAAAAATATTGCTAAAATTATCCGTTTTCGTCCCTTTTCTTCGGTAATTTCGTCATAAAATGAGGAAAAAAACGAGTAAATAGAGGAAAAATAAAAATTTCGCTAAAATTATCCGTTTTCGTCCCTTTTTTTGGAAATTTCTTCTTAAAAAGAGGAAAAAAAAATTAAATAGTGGAAAAAAAGAAATTTCGCTAAAATTATCCGTTTTCGTCCCTTTTTTCGGTAATTTCGTCATAAAATGAGGAGAAAAACGTGTAAATAGAGGAAAAAAATAGATATTTCGCTAAAATTATCCGTTTTCGTCCCTTTTTTCGGTAATTTCGCCATAAAATGAGGAAAAAAAACGAGTAAATAGAGGAAAAAATAGAAATTTCGCTAACATTATCCGTTTTAATCCCTTTTTTCAGTAATTACGTCAAAAAATGAGGAAAAAATACGAGTAAATAGAGGAAAAAAATAGAAATTTCGCTAAAATAATCCGTTTTCGTCCCTTTTTTCGGTAATTTTGTCGTAAACTTAGGAAAAAAAACGAGTAAATAGAGGAAAAAAATAGAAATTTCGCTAAAATTATCCGTTTTCGTCCCTTTTTTCGGTAATTTCGTCATAAAATGAGGAAAAAAACGATTAAATAGAGAAGAAAATAGATTTTTCGCTAAAATAATCCGTATCCGTCCCTTTTTTCGGTAATTTCGTCATAAAATGAGGGAAAAAAACGAGTAAATTGAGGAATAAAATAGAAATTTCGCTAAAATTATCCGTTTTCGTCCCTTTTTTCGGTAATTTCGTCATAAAATGAGGAAAAAAACGATTAAATAGAGAAGAAAATAGATTTTTCGCTAAAATAATCCGTTTTCGTCCCCTTTTTTGGTAATTTCGCCATAAAATGAGGAAAAAAAACGAATAAATAGAGGAAAAAAATAGAAATTTAGCTAAAATCATCCGTTTTCGTCCCTTTTTTCGGTAATTTCGTCATAAAATGAGGAAAAAAAACGAGTAAATTGAGGAAAAATATAAAAATTTCGCTAAAATTATCCGTTTTCGTCCCTTTTTTCGGTAATTTCGGCATAAAATGAGGAACAAAACGAGTAAATAGAGGAAAAAAAAAGAAATTTCGCTAAAATTATCCGTATCCGTCCCTTTTTTCGGTAATTTCGTCATAAAATGAGGGAAAAAACGAGTAAATTGAGGAATAAAATAGAAATTTCGCTAAAATTATCACTTTTCGTTGCTTTTTTCGCTCATAATTTGAAAAATGCAGAAAAAAAGGCAAAATAGGGAAAAAAATTTGAATTTTCGCTAAAATTATCAGTTTTCGTTGATTTTTTCGCTCATAATTTGATTAAATGTAGGAAATAAAGGAAAAATAGAGGGAAAAATTGAATTTTCGCTAATATTTTCAGTTTTCGTTGCTTTTTTCGCTCATAATTTATTAAATGTAGAAAATAAAGGCAAAATACAGGAAAAAAAATTGAATTTTCGCTAAAATTATCAGTTTTCGATGCTTTTTTCGCTCATAATTTGATTAAATGTAGGAAATAAAGGCAATATACAGGAAAAAAATTGAATTTTCGCTAAAATTATCAGTTTTCGTTGCTTTTTTCGCTCATAATTTGATTAAATGCAGGAAATAAAGACAAAATAGAGGAAAAAAGTTGAATTTTCGCTAAAATTATCCGTTTTCGTTGCTTTTTTCGCTCATAATTTGATTAAATAAAGGAAATAAAGGCAAAATACTGGAAAAAAATTTAATTGTTGCTAAAATTATCCGTTTTCGTTGCTTTATTTGCTCATAATTTACTTAAATGTACGAAATAAATGCAAAATAGAGGAAAGAAATTGAATTTACGATAAAATTAGAAGTTTTCGTTGCTTTTTTCGATCATTATTTGATTATATGTGGGAAATAAAGGAAAAATAAAGGAAAAAAATTGAATATACGATAAAATAATCAATTTTCGTTGCTTTTTTCGATGATTACTTGATTATATGTGGGAAATAAAGGCAAAATAGAGGAAAAAAATTGAATTTTTGCAAAAATTATCTGTTTTCTTCACTTTTTTCGGGAATTTCGTCATAAAATGAGGAAAAAAACGAGTAAATAGAGGAAAAAAATAGAAATTTCGCTAAAATTATCCGTTTTAGTCCCTTTTTTCGGTAATTTCGGCATAAAATAAGGAACAAAACGAGTAAATAGAGGAAAGAAATAAAAATTTCGCTAAAATTATCCGATTTCGTCCCTTTTTCGGTAATTTCGCCATAAAATGAGGAGAAAAAACGAGTGAATTATGAAAAAAATAAAAATATTGCTAAAATTATCCGTTTTCGTCCCTTTTTTCGGTAATTTCGTCATAAAATGAGGAAAAAAACGAGTAAATAGAGGAAAAAATAAAAATTTCGCTAAAATTATCCGTTTTCGTCCCTTTTTTTGGAAATTTCTTCTTAAAAAGAGGAAAAAATAATTAAATAGAGGAAAAAAAGAAATTTCGCTAAAATTATCCGTTTTCGTCCCTTTTTTCGGTAATTTCGTCATAAAATGAGGAGAAAAACGTGTAAATAGAGGAAAAAAATAGATATTTCGCTAAAATTATCCGTTTTCGTCCCTTTTTTCGGTAATTTCGTCATAAAATGCGGAAAAAAACGAGTGAATTGAGGAAAAAATAAAAATTTCGCTAAAATTATCCGTTTTCGTCCCTTTTTTCGGTAATTTCGCCATAAAATGAGGAAAAAAAACGAGTAAATAGAGGAAAAAATAGAAATTTCGCTAACATTATCCGTTTTAATCCCTTTTTTCAGTAATTACGTCAAAAAATGAGGAAAAAATACGAGTAAATTGAGGAAAAAAATAGAAATTTCGCTAAAATTATCCGTTTTCGTTTCTTTTTTCGCTCAAAATTTGATTTAATGTGGGAAATAAAGGCTAAATAGAGGAAAAAAATAGAAATATCGCTAAAATAATCCGTTTTCGTCCCTTTTTTCGGTAATTTTGTCGTAAAATTAGGAAAAAAAACGAGTAAATAGAGGAAAAAAATAGAAATTTCGCTAAAATTATCCGTTTTCGTCCCTTTTTTCGGTAATTTCGTCATAAAATGAGGAAAAAAACGATTAAATAGAGAAGAAAATAGATTTTTCGCTAAAATAATCCGTTTTCGTCCCCTTTTTTGGTAATTTCGCCATAAAATGAGGAAAAAAAACGAATAAATAGGGGAAAAAAATAGAAATTTAGCTAAAATCATCCGTTTTCGTCCCTTTTTTCGGTAATTTCGTCATAAAATGAGGAAAAAAAACGAGTAAATTGAGGAAAAATATAAAAATTTCGCTAAAATTATCCGTTTTCGTCCCTTTTTTCGGTAATTTCGTCATAAAATGAGAAAAAAAAACGAGTAAATAGAGAAAAAAATAGAAATTTCGCTTAAATTATCCGTTTTCGGCCCTTTTTTCGGTAATTTCGTCATAAAATGAGGAAAAAAAACGAGTAAATTGAGGAAAAAATAGAAATTTCGCTAAAATTATCCGTTTTCGTCCTTTTTTTCGGTAATTTCGTCATAAAATGAGAATAAAAAACGAGTAAATAGAAATTTCGCTTAAATTATCCGTTTTCGGCCCTTTTTTCGGTAATTTCGTCATAAAATCAGGAAAAAAAACAAGTAAATAGAGGAAAAAATAGAAATTTCGCTAAAATTTTCCGTTTTCGTCCCTTTTTTCGTTAATTTCGTCATAAAATTAGGAAAAAAAACGAGTAAATAGAGGAAAAAATAGAAATTTCGCTACAATTATCCGTTTTCGTCCCTTATTATGGTAATTTCGTCATAAAATGAGGAAAAACAACGAGTAAATAGAGGAATTAAATAGAAAATTCGCTAAAATTATCCGTTTTCGTCCCTTTTTTCGGTAATTTCGTGATAAAATGATGAAGTAAAACGAGTAAATTAAGGAAAAAAATAAAAATTTCGATAAAATTATCCGTTTTCGTCCTTTTTTTCGGTAATTTCGTCATAAAATGAGGAAAAAAAACGAGTAAATTGAGGAATAAAATAGAAATTTCGCTAAAATTATCACCTTTCGTTCCTTTTTTCGCTCATAATTTGAAAAATGTTGAAAAAAAGGCAAAATAGCGAAACAAATTGAATTTTCGCTAAAATTATCAGTTTTCGTTGCTTTTTTCGCTCATAATTTGATTAAATGTAGGAAATATAGGAAAAATAGAGGGAAAAAATTGAATTTTCGCTAATATTTTCAGTTTTCGTTGCTTTTTTCGCTCATAATTTGATTAAATGTAGGAAATAAAGGCAAAATAAAGGAAAAAAAATTGAATTTTTTCTAAAATTATCCGTTTTCGTTGCTTTTTTCGCTCATAATTTAATTAACTATAGGAAATAAAGACAAAATAGAGGAAAAAAATTGAATTTTCGCTAAAATTATCAGTTTTAGTTGCTTTTTTCGCTCAAAATTTGATTAAATGCAGGAAATAAAGGCAAAATAGAAGAAAAAAATTGAATTTTCGCTAAAATTATCCGTTTTCGTTACTTTTTTCGCTCATAATTTACTTAAATTAACGAAATAAGGCAAAATAGAGGAAGAAAATTGAATTTTTGCTAAAATTATCAGTTTTTGTTGTTTTTTTCGCTCATAATTTGATTGAACGCAGGAAATAAATGCAAAACAGAGGAAAAAAGTTGAATTTTCGCTAAAATTATCCGTTTTCGTTGCTTTTTTCGCTCATAATTTGTTTAAGTAAAGGAAATAAAGGCAAAATACTTGAAAAAAATTTAATTGTTGCTAAAATACTTCGTTTTCGTTGCTTTATTTGCTCATAATTTACTTAAATGTACGAAATAAAGGCAAAATAGAGGAAAAAAATTGAATTTACGATAAAATTAGCAGTTTTCGTTGCCTTTTTCGATCATTATTTGATTATATGTGGGAAATAAAGGAAAAATAGAGGAAAAAAATTGAATGTACGATAAAATTATCAATTTTCGTTGCTTTTTTCGATGATTACTTGATTATATGTGGGAAATAAAGGCAAAATAGAGGAAAAAAATTGAATTTTTGCTAAAATTATCCGTTTTCTTCACTTTTTTCGGGAATTTCGTCATAAAATGAGGAATATAAAATTCGCTAAAATTATCCGTTTTCGTTCCTTTTTTCGGTAATTTCGTCATAAAATGTGGAAAAAAAACGAGTAAATTGAGGAAAAAAATATTATTTTCGCTAAAATTATCCGTTTTCGTCCCATTTTTCGGTAATTTCGTCATAAAATGAGGAAAAAAACGAGTATATTGAGGAAAAAAATAGAAATTTCGATAATATTATCCGTTTTCGTCCCTTTTTTCGGTAATTTCGTCATAAAATGAGGAAAAAAACGAGTATATTGAGGAAAAAAATAGAAATTTCGATAATATTATCCGTTTTCGTCCCTTTTTTCGGTAATTTTGGCATAAAATAAGGAACAAAACGAGTAAATAGAGGAAAAAAAACGAGTATATTGAGGAAAAAATAGAAAATTCGCTAAAATTATCCGTTTTCGTCCCTTTTTTGAAATTTCGTCATAAAAAGAGGAAAAAATAATTATATAGAGGAAAAAAGAAATTTCGCTAAATTTATCCGTTTTCGTCCCTTTTTTCGGTAATTTCGTGATAAAATGATGAAGTAAAACGAGTAAATTGAGGAAAAAAATAAAAATTTCGATAAAATTATCCGTTTTCGTCCCTTTTTTCGGTAATTTCGTCATAAAATGAGGGAAAAAAACGAGTAAATTGAGGAATAAAATAGAAATTTCGCTAAAATTATCACTTTCTGTTGCTTTTTTCGCTCATAATTTGAAAAATGTAGAAAAAAAGGCAAAATAGGGAAAAAAATTTGAATTTTCGCTAAAATTATCAGTTTTCGTTGATTTTTTCGCTCATAATTTGATTAAATGTAGGAAATAAAGGAAAAATAGAGGGAAAAATTGAATTTTCGCTAATATTTTCAGTTTTCGTTGCTTTTTTCGCTCATAATTTATTAAATGTAGAAAATAAAGGCAAAATAAAGGAAAAAAATTGAATGTACGATAAAATTATCAATTTTCGTTGCTTTTTTCGATGATTACTTGATTATATGTGGGAAATAAAGGCAAAATAGAGGAAAAAAATTGAATTTTTGCAAAAATCATCCGTTTTCTTCACTTTTTTCGGGAATTTCGTCATAAAATGAGAAAAAAAAAATTTCGCTAAAATCATCCGTTTTCGTCCCTTTTTTCGGTAATTTCGGCATAAAATAAGGAACAAAACAAGTAAATAGAGGAAAAAAATAGAAATTTCGCTAAAATTATCCGTTTTAGTCCCTTTTTTCGGTAATTTCGGCATAAAATAAGGGACAAAACGAGTAAATAGAGGAAAAAAATAAAAATTTCGCTAAAATTATCCGATTTCGTCCCTTTTTCGGTAATTTCGCCATAAAATGAGGAGAAAATACGAGTGAATTATGAAAAAAATAAAAATATTGCTAAAATTATCCGTTTTCGTCCCTTTTTTCGGTAATTTCGTCATAAAATGAGGAAAAAACGAGTAAATAGAGGAAAAAATAAAAATTTCGCTAAAATTATCCGTTTTCGTCCCTTTTTTTGGAAATTTCTTCTTAAAAAGAGGAAAAAATAATTAAATAGTGGAAAAAAAGAAATTTCGCTAAAATTATCCGTTTTCGTCCCTTTTTTCGGTAATTTCGTCATAAAATGAGGAGAAAAACGTGTAAATAGAGGAAAAAAATAGATATTTCGCTAAAATTATCCGTTTTCGTCCCTTTTTTCGGTAATTTCGCCATAAAATGAGGAAAAAAAACGAGTAAATAGAGGAAAAAATAGAAATTTCGCTAACATTATCCGTTTTAATCCCTTTTTTCAGTAATTACGTCAAAAAATGAGGAAAAAATACGAGTAAATAGAGGAAAAAAATAGAAATTTCGCTAAAATAATCCGTTTTCGTCCCTTTTTTCGGTAATTTTGTCGTAAAATTAGGAAAAAAAACGAGTAAATAGAGGAAAAAAATAGAAATTTCGCTAAAATTATCCGTTTTCGTCCCTTTTTTCGGTAATTTCGTCATAAAATGAGGAAAAAAACGATTAAATAGAGAAGAAAATAGATTTTTCGCTAAAATAATCCGTTTTCGTCCCCTTTTTTGGTAATTTCGCCATAAAATGAGGAAAAAAAACGAATAAATAGAGGAAAAAAATAGAAATTTAGCTAAAATCATCCGTTTTCGTCCCTTTTTTCGGTAATTTCGTCATAAAATGAGGAAAAAAAACGAGTAAATTGAGGAAAAATATAAAAATTTCGCTAAAATTATCCGTTTTCGTCCCTTTTTTCGGTAATTTCGGCATAAAATGAGGAACAAAACGAGTAAATAGAGGAAAAAAAAAGAAATTTCGCTATAATTATCCGTATCCGTCCCTTTTTTCGGTAATTTCGTCATAAAATGAGGGAAAAAAACGAGTAAATTGAGGAATAAAATAGAAATTTCGCTAAAATTATCCGTTTTCGTCCCTTTTTTCGGTAATTTCGTCATAAAATGAGGAAAAAAACGATTAAATAGAGAAGAAAATAGATTTTTCGCTAAAATAATCCGTTTTCGTCCCCTTTTTTGGTAATTTCGCCATAAAATGAGGAAAAAAAACGAATAAATAGAGGAAAAAAATAGAAATTTAGCTAAAATCATCCGTTTTCGTCCCTTTTTTCGGTAATTTCGTCATAAAATGAGGAAAAAAAACGAGTAAATTGAGGAAAAATATAAAAATTTCGCTAAAATTATCCGTTTTCGTCCCTTTTTTCGGTAATTTCGGCATAAAATGAGGAACAAAACGAGTAAATAGAGGAAAAAAAAAGAAATTTCACTAAAATTATCCGTATCCGTCCCTTTTTTCGGTAATTTCGTCATAAAATGAGGGAAAAAACGAGTAAATTGAGGAGTAAAATAGAAATTTCGCTAAAATTATCACTTTTCGTTGCTTTTTTCGCTCATAATTTGAAAAATGCAGAAAAAAAGGCAAAATAGGGAAAAAAATTTGAATTTTCGCTAACATTATCAGTTTTCGTTGATTTTTTCGCTCATAATTTGATTAAATGTAGGAAATAAAGGAAAAATAGAGGGAAAAATTGAATTTTCGCTAATATTTTCAGTTTTCGTTGCTTTTTTCGCTCATAATTTATTAAATGTAGAAAATAAAGGCAAAATACAGGAAAAAAAATTGAATTTTCGCTAAAATTATCAGTTTTCGATGCTTTTTTCGCTCATAATTTGATTAAATGTAGGAAATAAAGGCAATATACAGGAAAAAAATTGAATTTTCGCTAAAATTATCAGTTTTCGTTGCTTTTTTCGCTCATAATTTGATTAAATGCAGGAAATAAAGACAAAATAGAGGAAAAAAGTTGAATTTTCGCTAAAATTATCCGTTTTCGTTGCTTTTTTCGCTCATAATTTGATTAAATAAAGGAAATAAAGGCAAAATACTGGAAAAAAATTTAATTGTTGCTAAAATTATCCGTTTTCGTTGCTTTATTTGCTCATAATTTACTTAAATGTACGAAATAAATGCAAAATAGAGGAAAGAAATTGAATTTTCGCTAAAATTAGAAGTTTTCGTTGCTTTTTTCGATCATTATTTGATTATATGTGGGAAATAAAGGAAAAATAAAGGAAAAAAATTGAATATACGATAAAATTATCAATTTTCGTTGCTTTTTTCGATGATTACTTGATTATATGTGGGAAATAAAGGCAAAATAGAGGAAAAAAATTGAATTTTTGCAAAAATTATCTGTTTTCTTCACTTTTTTCGGGAATTTCGTCATAAAATGAGGAACAAAACGAGTAAATAGAGGAAAGAAATAAAAATTTCGCTAAAATTATCCGATTTCGTCCCTTTTTCGGTAATTTCGCCATAAAATGAGGAGAAAAAACGAGTGAATTATGAAAAAAATAAAAATATTGCTAAAATCATCCGTTTTCGTCCCTTTTTTCGGTAATTTCGTCATAAAATGAGGAAAAAAACGAGTAAATAGAGGAAAAAATAAAAATTTCGCTAAAATTATCCGTTTTCGTCCCTTTTTTTGGAAATTTCTTCTTAAAAAGAGGAAAAAATAATTAAATAGAGGAAAAAAAGAAATTTCGCTAAAATTATCCGTTTTCGTCCCTTTTTTCGGTAATTTCGTCATAAAATGAGGAGAAAAACGTGTAAATAGAGGAAAAAAATAGATATTTCGCTAAAATTATCCGTTTTCGTCCCTTTTTTCGGTAATTTCGTCATAAAATGCGGAAAAAAACGAGTGAATTGAGGAAAAAATAAAAATTTCGCTAAAATTATCCGTTTTCGTCCCTTTTTTCGGTAATTTCGCCATAAAATGAGGAAAAAAAAACGAGTAAATAGAAGAAAAAATAGAAATTTCGCTAACATTATCCGTTTTAATCCCTTTTTTCAGTAATTACGTCAAAAAATGAGGAAAAAATTCGAGTAAATTGAGGAAAAAAATAGACATTTCGCTAAAATTATCCGTTTTCGTTTCTTTTTTCGCTCAAAATTTGATTTAATGTGGGAAATAAAGGCTAAATAGAGGAAAAAAATAGAAATATCGCTAAAATAATCCGTTTTCGTCCCTTTTTTCGGTAATTTTGTCGTAAAATTAGGAAAAAAAACGAGTAAATAGAGGAAAAAAATAGAAATTTCGCTAAAATTATCCGTTTTCGTCCCTTTTTTCGGTAATTTCGTCATAAAATGAGGAAAAAAAACGATTAAATAGAGAAGAAAATAGATTTTTCGCTAAAATAATCCGTTTTCGTCCCCTTTTTTGGTAATTTCGCCATAAAATGAGGAAAAAAAACGAATAAATAGAGGAAAAAAATAGAAATTTAGCTAAAATCATCCGTTTTCGTCCCTTTTTTCGGTAATTTCGTCATAAAATGAGGAAAAAAAACGAGTAAATTGAGGAAAAATATAAAAATTTCGCTAAAATTATCCGTTTTCGTCCCTTTTTTCGGTAATTTCGTCATAAAATGAGAAAAAAAAACGAGTAAATAGAGAAAAAAATAGAAATTTCGCTTAAATTATCCGTTTTCGGCCCTTTTTTCGGTAATTTCGTCATAAAATGAGGAAAAAAAACGAGTAAATTGAGGAAAAAATAGAAATTTCGCTAAAATTATCCGTTTTCGTCCTTTTTTTCGGTAATTTCGTCATAAAATGAGAATAAAAAACGAGTAAATAGAAATTTCGCTTAAATTATCCGTTTTCGGCCCTTTTTTCGGTAATTTCGTCATAAAATGAGGAAAAAAAACAAGTAAATAGAGGAAAAAATAGAAATTTCGCTAAAATTTTCCGTTTTCGTCCCTTTTTTCGGTAATTTCGTCATAAAATTAGGAAAAAAAACGAGTAAATAGAGGAAAAAATAGAAATTTCGCTACAATTATCCGTTTTCGTCCCTTATTATGGTAATTTCGTCATAAAATGAGGAAAAACAACGAGTAAATAGAGGAATTAAATAGAAAATTCGCTAAAATTATCCGTTTTCGTCCCTTTTTTCGGTAATTTCGTGATAAAATGATGAAGTAAAACGAGTAAATTAAGGAAAAAAATAAAAATTTCGATAAAATTATCCGTTTTCGTCCTTTTTTTCGGTAATTTCGTCATAAAATGAGGAAAGAAAACGAGTAAATTGAAAATAAAATAGAAATTTCGCTAAAATTATCACCTTTCGTTCCTTTTTTCGCTCATAATTTGAAAAATGTTGAAAAAAAGGCAAAATAGCGAAACAAATTGAATTTTCGCTAAAATTATCAGTTTTCGTTGCTTTTTTCGCTCATAATTTGATTAAATGTAGGAAATATAGGAAAAATAGAGGGAAAAAATTGAATTTTCGCTAATATTTTCAGTTTTCGTTGCTTTTTTCGCTCATAATTTGATTAAATGTAGGAAATAAAGGCAAAATAAAGGAAAAAAAATTGAATTTTTTCTAAAATTATCCGTTTTCGTTGCTTTTTTCGCTCATAATTTAATTAACTATAGGAAATAAAGACAAAATAGAGGAAAAAAATTGAATTTTCGCTAAAATTATCAGTTTTCGTTGCTTTTTTCGCTCATAATTTGATTAAATGTAGGAAATTAAGGCAATATAAAGGGAGAAAATTGAATTTTTGCTAAAATTATCAGTTTTCGTTTCTGTTTCGCTCATAATTTGATTGAACGCAGGAAATAAATGCAAAATAGAGGAAAAAAGTTGAATTTTCGCTAAAATTATCCGTTTTCGTTGCTTTTTTCGCTCATAATTTGATTAAATAAAGGAAATAAAGGCAAAATACTGGAAAAAAATTTAATTTTTGCTAAAATTATCCGTTTTCGTTGCTTTATTTGCTCATAATTTACTTAAATGTACGAAATAAAGGCAGAATAGAGGAAAAAAATTGAATTTACGATAAAATTTGCAGTTTTCGTTGCTTTTTTCGATCATTATTTGATTATATGTGGGAAATAAAGGAAAAATAGAGAAAAAAATTTAAATGTACGATAAAATTATCAATTTTCGTTGCTTTTTTCGATCATTACTTGATTATATGTGGGAAATAAAGGCAAAATAGAGGAAAAAAATTGAATTTTTGCTAAAATTATCCGTTTTCTTCACTTTTTTCGGGATTTTCGTCATAAAATGAAGAAAAAAAAATTTCGCTAAAATTATCCGTTTTCGTCCCTTTTTTCGGTAATTTCGTCATTTAATAAGGAAAAAAACGAGTAAATTGAGGAAAAAAATAAAAATTTCGCAAAATTATCCATTATCGTTCCTTTTTTCGGTAATATCATCATAAAATTAGGAAAAAAACGAGTAAATAGAGAAAAAAAATTGAAATTTCTCAAAAATTATCCGTTTTTGTCCCTTTTTTCGGTAATTTTGGCATAAAATGAAGAAAAAAACGAGTAAATAGAAGAAAAAAATAGAAATTTCGCTACAATTATCCGTTTTCGTCCCTTTTTATGGTAATTTCGTCATAAAATGAGGAAAAAAAACGAGTAAATTGAAGATTAAAATAGAAATTTCGCTAAAATTATCACTTATCGTTGCTTTTTTCGCTCATAATTTGATTAAATGTAGGAAATTAAGGCAATATAAAGGCAGAAAATTTAATATTTGCTAAAATTATCAGTTTTCGTCCCTTTTTTCGGTAATTTCGTCATTTAATGAGGAAAAAAAAACGAATAAATAGAGGGAAAAATAGAAATTTAGCTAAAATTATCCGTTTTCGTCCCTTTTTTCGGTAATTTCATCATAAAATGAGGAAAAAACGAGTAAATTGAGGAAAAAAAAAGAAATTTAGCTAAAATTATCCGTTTTCGTCCCTTTTTTCGGTAATTACATGATAGAATGAGGAAAAAAAACGAGTAAATAGAGAAAAAAATAGAAATTTCGCTAAAATTATCCGTTTTCGTCCCTTTTTTCGGTAATTACGTGATAGAATTAGGAAAAAAAACGAGTAAATAGAGAAAAAAATAGAAATTTCGCTAAAATTATCCGTTTTCGGCCCTTTTTTCGGTAATTTCGTCATAAAATGAGGAAAAAAAACGAGTAAATAGAGTAAAAAATAGAAATTTCGCTAAAATTTTCCGTTTTCGTCCCTTTTTTCGGTAATTTCTTCATAAAATTAGGAAAAAAAACGAGTAAATAGAGGAAAAAATAGAAATTTCACTAAAATTATCTGTTTTCGTCCCTTTTTATGGTAATTTCGTATAAAAAGAGGAAAAACAATGAGTAAATAGAGAAAAAAAATAGAAATTTCGCTAAAATTATCCGTTTTCGTCTCTTTTTTCGTAAATTTCGTGATAAAATGATGAAGTAAAACGAGTAAATTGAGGAAAAAAATAAAAATTTCGATAAAATTATCCGTTTTCGTCCCCTTTTTCGGTAATTTCGTCATAAAATTAGGAAAAAAAAGGAGTAAATTGAGGAAAAAAATAGAAATTTCGCTAAAATTATCACTTTTCGTTGCTTTTTTCGCTCATAATTTGAAAAATGTAGAAAAAATGGCAAAATAGGGAAAAAAATTGAATTTTCGCTAAAATTATCAGTTTTCGTTGCTTTTCTCGCTCATAATTTGATTAAATGTAGGAAATAAAGGAAAAATAGAGGGAAAAAATTGAATTTTCGCCAATATTATCCGTTTTCGTCCCTTTTTTCAGTAATTTCGTCATAAAATGAGAAAAAAACGAGTACATTGAGGAAAAAAAAGAAATTTAGCTAAAATTATCCGTTTTCGTCCCTTTTTTCGGTAATTTCGTCATAAAATGAGGAAAAAAAACGAGTAAATAGAGAAAAAAATAGAAATTTCGCTAAAATTATCCGTTTTCGGCCCTTTTTCCGGTAATTTCGTCATAAAATGAGGAAAAAAAACGAGTAAATAGAGTAAAAAATAGAAATTTCGCTAAAATTTTCCGTTTTCGTCGCTTTTTTCGGTAATTACGTCATAAAATTAGGAAGAAAAACGAGTAAATAGAGGAAAAAATAGAAATTTCGCTACAATTATCCGTTTTCGTCCCTTTTTATGGTAATTTCGTCATAAAATGAGGAAAAACATTCTGTTAATAGAGGAAAAAAACAGAAATTTCGCTAAAATTATCCGTTTTCGTCTCTTTTTTCGGTAATTTCTTGATAAAATTATGAAGTAAAACGAGTAAATTGTGGAAAAAAATAAAAATTTCGATAAAATTATCCGTTTTTGTCCCTTTTTTCGGTAATTTCGTCATAAAATGAGGAAAAAAAACGAGTAAATAGAGGAAAAAAATAGAAATTTCGCTAAAATTATCCGATTTCGTCCCTTTTTTCGGTAATTTCGTCATAAAATGAGGAAAAAAACGAGTAAATAGAGAAAAAAATAGAAATTTCGCTAACATAATCCGTTTTCGTCATCTTTTTTGTTAATTTCGTCATAAAATGTGGAAAAAAAACGAATAAATAGAGGAAAAAAATAGAAATTTAGCTAAAATTATCCGTTTTCGTCCCTTTTTATGGTAATTTCGTCATAAAATGAGGAAAAACAACGAGTTAATAGAGGAAACAAATAGAAATTTCGCTAAAATTATTCGTTTTCGTCTGTTTTTTCGGTAATTTCGTGATAAAATGAGGAAAAACAACGAGTTAATAGAGGAAAAAAATAGAAATTTCGCTAAAATTATCCGTTTTCGTCTCTTTTTTCGGTAATTTCGTCATAAAATGAGGAAAAAAAACGAGTAAATAGAGGAAAAAAATAGAAATTTCGCTAAAATTATCCGTTTTCGTCCCTTTTTTCGGTAATTTCGTCATAAAATGAAGAAAAAAACGAGTAAATAGAGAAAAAAATAGAAATTTAGCTAAAATTATACGTTTTCGTCCCTTTTTTCGGTAATTTCGTCATAAAATGAGGAAAAAAAACGAGTATATAGAGGAAAAAAATAGAAATTTCGCTAACATAATCCGTTTTCGTCCCCTTTTTTGGTAATTTCGTCATAAAATGAGGAAAAAAACGAATAAATAGAGGAAAAAAATAGAAATTTAGCTAAAATTATCCGTTTTCGTCCCTTTTTTCGGTAATTTCGTCATAAAATAAGGAAAAAAAACGAGTATATAGAGGAAAAAAATAGAAATTTCGCTAAAATTATCCGTTTTCGTCCCTTTTTTCGGTAATTTCGTCATAAAATGAGGAAAAAAACGAGTAAATAGAGAAAATAATAGAAATTTCGCTAAAATAATCCGTTTTCGTCCCCTTTTTTGGTAATTTCGTCATAAAATGAGGAAAGAAAACGAATAAATAGAGGAAAAAAATAGAAATTTCGCTAAAATAATCCGTTTTCGTCCCTTTTTTCGGTAATTTCGTCATAAAATTAGGAAAAAAAACGATAAATAAATTTCGATCCTTTTTTCGATCATATCCTTATAAAATGACGATAATTATGGTAAAATAGAGAAAAAAAATTGAAATATCGGTCAAATTATCTGTTTTATTTTCAATTTTTGATCATATCTTGGCAATTTTGCTAAAAGTATCCGTTTTCGGTTATCTTTTCGATTCCTTATTATTGCATATTGTCGCCTTTTTTGATATTATCTATCATTATGGTGATATAGAGCAAAAATATTAATATTTCTTTAAACTTATCCCATTTCATCTTATTTTGATAATATCTTCAAAAAATTACGAAAAGTTCGCTGAACGAATCGAAAAATATTACAGCATCGCTAAAATTATCCCATTTTGTAGCTTTTTTCGATATTATCTTATGTAAATGACTAAAAATTTGCTAAAACAAAGCAAAAATATTAAATTTTCGCTATAATTATCCCATTTTGTCGAATTTGTTTCGATATTATCCTGACCCGAGGTCGATGACTCGTGCTCGTTGACCCGAGGTCGATCACCCTAGATCGACTCCGTAAGGTTGACTCCGGGAGGTCGACTCCGGAATATTGACTCCGGGAGGTCCATTGATGGAGATCGACTCCGTGATGTCGAATCTGAGAGGTCGAATACGGTTGGTAAGCTCGGGTAGGTCGACTCCGGGACGTTGATTCCGGGATGACTTACGGTCTTTATCCTAGGTCAATGACGTGAGGTCAATGAACTGAGGTCAATGACCCGAGGTCGATGACCCTAGGTCAATGACCCGAGGTCGATGACCCGAGGTCAATGACCGGAGGTGGATGACCAGAGGTCAATGACCCGAGGTCGATGTACCGAGGTATATGACCCGAGGTCGATTTATTGAAGTCGATGACACGAGGTCAATGACCCGAAACTGACTGCGTGGGGTCATCTACGGGAGATCGACTCCGGGAGTTTGACTCTACGAAGTCGACTTCGGGGAGGTTGACTCCGGGAGGTCGACTCCGGGAGGTCGACTCCGGGAGGTCAACTCCGGGAGGTCGACTCCGGGAGGTCGACTCAGGGAGGTTGATTTGGAAGATGGATTACAGGAGGTCAACTCCGGGAAGTGGACTCAAGGTGGTCAACTCCGGTAGGTCGACTCCTGGATGTCGATTCCGGGATGACTTACGGTCTATAAAACATGGTCACTGACCCGAGGTCAATGACCTGAAATCAATGACCTGAGGTCAATGACCCGAGGTCAATACCCTAGGTCAATGACCCAAGGTCGATGTACCAAGGTAGATGACCCGAGGTCAATTAACCGAAGTCGATGACACGAGGTAAATGACCTAAAATTGATTGCGTTAGGTCATCTACGGGAGGTTGACTCCGGGAGATGGAATACAGGAGGTCAACTCCGGGATGTGGGCTCAAGGTGGTCAACTCCAGTAGGTCGACTCCTGGACGTCGATTCCGGGATGACTTACGGTCTAAAAACAAGGTCTCTGACCCGAGGTCAAGGACCTGAGATCAATAACCCGAGGTCGATGACTCGAGGTCGATTACCCAAGGTCGATGACCCAAGGCCGATGACCCGAGGTCGATTAACCAAGGTCAATGATTCGAGGTCAATGACCAAAGGTAGATAACCGTATGTCAATGACCTGAGGTCGATGAACTGAGTTCAATGACCCGAGTTCAATGACCCGAAATCGATGACCCGTAGTCGTTGACCGTAGGTCGATGAATAGAGGTCGAGGAACCGAGGTCAATGACCCGAGGTTGATTCCGTGAGGTCATCCTCGGGAGGTTGACACCGGGAGGTCAATCTGGGAGGTCGACTCCGGGAGGTCTGCTCTGGGAGGCTGACTCCGGTAGGTCAACTTCATGAGGTTGACCCCGGAGGGTCGACTCCAGAAATCTAATCCGGGATGTCGACTTCTGGAGGTTGACTCCGGGAGATGGACTACAGGAGGTCGACCCCGGGAGATGGACTCTTCGAGGTCGACTCCGGGAAGTCTACTGCGGGAGATCGACTCCGGGAGATCGACTCTGGGAGGTCAACTCCGGGAGGTAGACTCCAGGTAATCGACTCCGGGAGGTCGACATGGATACGTCGACTCCGGTAGGTCAACTTTGGGAGGTGGACTTCGGGACGTCGATTCCGGGATGACTTACGGTCTATGACCAGAGGTAACGAGCTTAGTTCGATGACCCGAGATCGATGACCCGAAATCGACACGGTAGGGTCGATTCCGGTAGGTCGATAAAGGGAGGTCAACTCAGGCAGGACTGTTTTGGGAAGTCGACTCCGGTGCGTCAACTCGGGGTATTCGAATTCAGAAGGTTGTCAATTGTAGTTGGACTCCCGGAAAACTTAAGAAAAACTATCAAATAACCTTTAGGAAATAAATAGAAATTTCGAAAACATTTCCGATTTCGATGCTTTTTTCTATCATATCTTGGCAAAATGACTATAATTATGGAAAATAGAGGTAAAAGATAACAATTTCGCTAAAATTATACGTTTTCGATGCTTTTTATGATCATATGTCCATAAAATGACAAAATATAAATCAAATAAGAGGAAAAAAATTGAAATTTTGGTCAAATTATACTTTTTCGTTCCTTTTTTCTATCATGTCTTTACAAAATGACGATTTTTAAGTAAAAATAGAGGTGAAAGATAATAATTTCGCTAAAATTATGCGTTTTCGATGCATTTTTTGTTCATTTCTGGATAAAATGACGAAGGTAAAGGAAAAATAGATGAAAATATTTGAAATTTAGCTAAAATTATCCCTTTTCGTTCTTTTTTTCGAAAGCATCTAGATAAAATGACAAAAATTAAGGCAAATTGGTGAAAATAAAACTGAAATACTGCTTAAATTATCCGTTTTCGTTCCTATTTTCGATCATATCTCGACAAAAGACGAAAATAAAGGCAAAATAGAGTACGAAAAAATATAAATTTCGCTCAAAAAATACGTTTACGATCATTTTGCCCATCATATCCTGATTAAATGACGAAAGTTAATGCAAAACAGAGGAAAAAAATTGAAATATCGCTAAGATTATCCGTTTTCGATCCTTTTTTCGATCATATACTGATAAAATGACAAAATTAATGCAAAATATAGGGAAAAAATAGAAATTTTGCTTGAATTATACGTTTATGATTCAATTTTTCAATCATATCTCCATAAAAAATGATAATTGAGAAAAAATAGAGGAAACAAAATTGAAATATTGCTGAAATTATCCGTTTTATTTATTTTTTCGATCATATCTCCTTAAAATGAAGAATATTTTTTTAAAGTAGAGGAAAAAAAATGATAATTTGCTTATATTATGCGTTTTTGTTGCTTTTTTCGATCATGTCTTGCTAAATGACGAAAATTAAGGCAAAATATAGGAAATAAATTGAAATATTGGTGAAATTATCCTTTTTCGTTGCTTTATTCGATGATATGTAGGCAATATAACTATAATTAAGGAAAAAAAGAGGGAAAAAAAATGAATTTCTTCCTAAATTATCTGTTGTCGTTGATTTTTTTAATCATATCTGGATAAAATGACAAAAATTAAGGAAAAATAGAGGAAAAAAGCATTAGTTTTGTTGAAATTATCCTTTTTTCGGTGCTTTTTTCGTTCATATCTAGGCAAAATGACGAGAATTAAGGAAAAATAGAGAACATAAATCGAAATTTTGCTAAAAGTATAGGTTTTCGATCCTTTTTTCGATCATATACTGATAAAATTACGAAAATTAAGGCAAACTATAGGAAAATATAGATATTTCACAAATATTATCCGTCTGTTTTGGTTTTTTCGATTACATCTGGTTAGAATAATGAAAATTGAGAAAAAATAGAAGAAAATAATTGAAATATTGTTGAAATTATCCTTTTTCGTTGCATTTTTCAAACATACCTAGGCAATATGACGAAAATAAAGGAACAATAGAGTAAAAAATTTATTCTCGATATCTCGATAAAAGGGCAAAATTTAAGGCAAATTAGAGGAAAAATTCTAAATCTGGCTAACATTATCCGTTTTCGTTGTTTTTCTCAATCTTATCTAAATGAAAAGACGAAATTGAATTCAAAATAGAGGAAAAAAATTGAAATTTAGCTCTAATTCTCCGTTTTCGTTGATTATTTCTATCTTATCACGGTAAAAAAGACGAAAATTAATGCAAAAAAGGGGAAAGAAATTGAAATTTTGCTTAAATTATACGTTGTCGTTTCTTTTGTCCATCATATCACGATAAAATTTCGAAAATATGGAAAAGTAGAGGAAAAAATTGAAATTTTGCTAAAATTATCCGTTCTCGTTCTTGCTTCGATCTTATCTCTATTAAATACTGAAATTAAAGGTAAAATAAGGAAAAAAATTGAAATTTTGCTAAAATTTTCTTTTTTCGACCTAATCGAAATAAAAAGACGAAAATGAAAGCAAATTATAGGAAAACGTTTTTTTTGTCGGTCATATCTCGTTAAATATCGAAAATAAGGGCAAAATAGAGGAAAGCAATTGAAATTTTTCTAAAATTATCCGTTTTCGTTGCCTTTTTCGATCAAATTTCGTAAAAAAAGAAATTGAATTCAAAATAGAGGAAAAAAATTGAAATTTAGCTCAAATTCTCCGTTTTCGTTCCTTTTTTCGATTATATCTCTGTAAAATTTCGAAAATAAGGGCATAATAGAGATGAAACAAGTGAAATTGTTCTAATATTATCCGTTTTAGTTTTTTTTTAATGTTACCTCTATTAAATACTGAAATGTAATGCAAAATAGAGGAAAAATATTGAAATATGGCTAAAATTATCGGATTTTGTTTCTTTTTTCGATCTTATCTGAATTAAAAAACGAAAAAGAAGGTAAAATAGAGAAAAAAAATTGAAATTTAGAAAAAAATAATACGTTATCATTTTTTTGTGGATCATATCTCGTTATATATCGAAAATAAGGGCAAAATTGAGGAAAGAAATTGAAATTTTGCTAAAATTATCAGTTTTTGTTGCTTTTTCGGTTATATCTCATTCAAAACACGAAATTTAAGACAAAATACAGGAAAAAAATTGAAATTTGGCTAAAATTATCCGTTTTACTTTCTTTTTTCGATCATATCTAGGTAAATTTTCGAAAATAAGGGCAAAATAGAGAAGAAAAAATTTAAATTTTGCTAAAATTATCTGCTTTCTTTGCTTTTTCGATCTTATCTCTATTAAATAATGATAATTAAGGCAAAATGGAGGAAAAAAATTGAAATTTACTAAGATTAAAAGATTTCGTTGCTTTTTTCGATCGTATCTCGTTAAAATGACGAAATTTAAGGCAAAATAGAGGAAAAAAATTGAAATTCGGATAAAATTTTCATTTTCCGTTGCTTTTTTCGATCATATCTCGATGAAAAGACGAAATGTATGGCAAAATAGAGGAAAAAATTGAAATTTGGTTGAAAGTATCCGTTTTAGCTGCTTTTTTAAATCATATCTCGGTAAAATTTCGAAAATAAGTGCAAAATAGAGAAGAAAAAAGTGAAACTTTGCTAAAATTATCCGTTTTCGTTAGTTTTTTCGATCATATCTCCATAAAATATCTAAAATAAGGGCAAAATAGAAACAAAAATATGAAATATTTTTTCTCTATTTTGCCCTTTTTTTCGGCATTTTTTAGAGATATGAACGAAAAAACCAACGAAATTGGATAATTTTAGCGAAATTTCACTTTTTTCTTTTCTATTTTGCCCTTATTTTCGATATTTTATGGAGATATGATAATAAAACCAACGAAAACGGTAAATGGTAGAAAAATTTCACTTTTCTCTTCCCTATTTTGCCCTTATTTTCGAAATTTTACCGAGATATGATCGAAAAAGGAAGCGAATACGGTTTTTTTTGACCAAATTTCAATTTTTTCCTCTATTTTGTCTTGAATTTCGTCATTTTAACGAGAAATGAATGAAAAAAAACAAAGAAAACGGATAATTTTAGCAAAATTTCAATTTTTTTCCTGTATTTTGCCTTAAATTTTTCGTTTTTATCGAGATATGATCGAAAAAAGCAACGAAAACTGATACTTTTTGCAAAATTTTACTTTTTTTTCACTATTTTGCGTTTTTTTTTCGACATTTTGTAGAGATACGACGAAAAAACCAACGTAATTGGATATTTTTAGCAAAATTTCACTTTATTTCTTCTCTATTTTGCCCTTATTTTCAAAGTTTTACCAAGATATGATCGAAAAAAGCAACAAAATCGGATACTTAAGCCAAATTTAATTTTTTCCAATATTTTGATTTAAATTTCGTTTTTTTATTGAGGTATGGTCGAAAAAAGCAATGAAAACTGATAATTTTAGCAAAATTTTACTTTTTTTCCGGAAAACGGATACATTTAGCCTAATTTTTCCTGTATTTTGCCTTAATTTTCTTTTTTTTACCGTGATATGATAGAAAAAAGCAACAAAAACGGAGAATTTGAGCTAAATGTCAATTTTATTCCTCTATTTTGAATGCAATTTCGTCTTTTTATTAAGATAAGATCGAAAAAACCAACGAATTCGGATAATTTAAGCAAAATTTCACATTTTTTTCTCTATTTTGCCATTATTTTCGATATTTTATGAAGATATGATCGAAAAAACCAACGAAAACGGTATATTTTAGCAATATTTCACTTTTTTCTTCTCTATTTTGCCCTTAGTTTCGAAATTTTACCGAGATATGATCGAAAAAAGCAGCGAAAACGGTATATTTTAGCAATATTTCACTTTTTTCTTCTCTATTTTGCCCTTAGTTTCGAAATTTTACCGAGATATGATCGAAAAAAGCAGCGAAAACGGATAATTTTAACCAAATTACAATTGTTTTCCTCTATTTTGCCCTACATTTCGTCTTTTTATCGAGATATGATCGAAAAGAGCAACGGAAACTGAAAATTTCATCATAATTTCAATTTTTTTCCCCTATTTTGCCTTAAATTTCGTCATTTTAACGAGATATGATCGAAAAAAGCAACGAAATCGTTTAATCTTAGCAAATTTCAATTATTTTCCTCCATTTTGCCTTAATTATCATTATTTAATAGAGATAAGATCGAAAAAGCAAAGAAAACGGATAATTTTAGCAAAATTTCAAATTTTTCTTTTCTATTTTGCCCTTATTTTCGAAAATTTACCGAGTAATGATGGAAAAAAGAAAGGAAAACGGATAATTTCAATTTTTTTCCTGTATTTTGCCTTTAATTTTTCCTTTTTATCGAGATATGATCGAAAAAAGCAACGAAAAGTGATACTTTAAGCAAATTTTTACTTTTTTTTCTCTATTTTGCCCTTTATTTTCGACATTTTATAGAGATACGATCGAAAAAACCAATGAAATTGGATAACTTTAGCAAAATTTCACTTTTTTCTTCTGTATTTTGCCCTTATTTTCGATATTTTATGGAGATATTATCGAAAAAACAAACGAAAACGGTAAATGCTAGCAAAATTTCACATTTTTCTTTTCTATTTTGCCCTTATTTTCGAAATTTTACCGAGATATGATCGAAAAAAGAAACGAAAACGGATTTTTTTTTCCAATTTTCAATTTTTTTCCTTATTTTGTCTTCAGTTTCGTCATTTTAACGAGATATGAATGAAAAAAAACAAATAAAACGGATAATTTTAGCAAAATTTCAATTTTTTTCATGTATTTTGCCTTAAAATTTTCCTTTTTATCGAGACATGATCGAAAAAAGCAACGAAACTGATACTTTCAGCAAAAGTTTATTTTTTTTCTCTATTTTGCCCTATTTTTCGACATTTTTTAGAGATACGATCGAAAAAACCAACGAAATTGGATAATTTTAGCCTAATTTCACTTTTAATCGCACTCACTGATATTGTTGCTCTACCTCCAGTTCCTTCCCCTGACTCACCCCTCTGTCATCTCCTCTCTTTTCCTATTTCCTTATTTTTCCGCCAGTCTTACTTGTATATATTTTGCTTTACATTTTTGCTTGGTCACTTGATGATGGAGATCAATCTCTGAAACTGGTCGTGTTTTGTTTCCATTTAATGTTTTTAATAAATACTATGGAAAAAGTACAAATTGTTCTTCTTCATAATATATTGTTAGGACTATTTTATTTTTTGTGGTTTTGTGTAAATTAAAGTATGTTGTCAACTATTCCTGTTAAGCTAACAAGGTTTAAAAATCATTGAATATATTAAAATAGCAACTGCATAAGATAGACAACCACAAAACTGTCCAAGACGATCGGAAATTTCTTTAAAAACGTACATCATCTAGAAGGGAATCAACTGAAGAAATCTTTTCCAACACTATTAAAACTACATTCCAACAAAGAGTTTGATTACAATTTGAGACAGTGTGAAATTCCAGTTGTTAAATTTTGTGATGTTCATTTGAGAGGTATGATATTAGCTGTATCGTCCTTAGAGCCGCTTTTAAATATTGGCGTGACATTTCCAATTTTCCAATCTTTCGGGACCTTTCCTTCGCTCAAACTTTTTTGATCTATTTTGCGTTTATATTTGTATTTATCTCAAGATAATGACGAAAAGAGACGCAAAAAAATGATAATTTTAACGAAATATAATTGTTTTGCTTTATAATGCATTTATTTTTGTATTTTCTCAAGATAATATTGAAAAAATCTGATGTGGCCAGCACATGACTTTCTCCATAGATAAGATGTAAATATTTATCTACGGAAGTAATTTCGAGCTCTATATTCAATATAAACTTGGATGGTAAGTTCTTAATTTATATCATATTATCTTTTACGTCACAATCATTGCATACAATATTATACAATAATGTTTACTGGGACATTTTCCATGAAAAATGGTGAAATTGGCCTTTCGCCCAGAGCGCCCACAAAAAACATAATCAGTAACTTCCGGTTTATCAGAATTTCAAGATTAAATCCTAAACAATCAGTTATACAAAAATATACTTCTGTAAGTGTCAGGTTGTGCTACCCTGCCTCTTGCAGGGCTCGTCAGCATTCCCCGCCCCTTCGTCTTCCCAGGTAGCATCTTTATGGCGTGAGAAGCTGCACACAGGAAAGAATACAAGCTGACTACTGACGAAGGCTTGGGAGGACGGGGGGGATGGGGGAGAGACGAGGTGACACGAGGCAAGGGTAGTAGATGAGGGGACGCGATCATGATATGTAGTGTATTTTCAAGTAAATAAAAAGCACTCGTTCAGATGCCAATGATTTCTTCTCTGTTCCCTGCTATTCTCTAAGCGAACCCTCACCCATCTGGAGGGCGGCGTTTACAAACTGGTGACAGCGGTGGAATTCTGGGCAGATACCCATTCTTAAGGGAATAGTAAAAAATCAGAGAAAGTCGAAAGTGAAAGTCATGGCATCCCGCGTGAGTTTCGAAGGCCGGGAAGTAAACCTCCAAGAAGCAATCAACGAGTTGAGCACGACAATTGGGGAACTGGACGCGGAAAATGTAGGTTTGAGGAGATCACTTGCTAATGGCAATGGGGAGGTGGTGACAAGAAAGAACTTCGCCCTGATATCCCTGATTGACGTCTTTTCATGAGAACCTCAAGCAGTCACGTCCTTCTTCGAGAAGATCGAAAGGACGGCGGAGCTTAGCGGATGGGGCGACGCGGAGAAACTTCATGTTGCCTCCCTTCGTCTGGGAGGAGAGGCCGCAGAATATTACCGGAGTAAAGAGGAGTGTCGAGAGGCGACGGGATACGAGGTGCCAAAGGACCTACTCGTGGAGAGATTCAGAACCAAGAGGAGCGCGAGGTTCTATCGGGAGAAGCTCTCCACGATGCGACTGGAACCCCGCGAGGAGATAGAAGCCTTGGGCGACCGGATCCGCGCGGTCAACATACACACGTACGAAGCGACCGGAGTGCCCAACTACGTCGCTGCAGTGCGATTTGAGGCGGACCAACGAGCCCTTGACGCGTTCCTGAATGGTCTCCCGGGGGAATTGGGCCGCCAATGTCGTCTTACGGCACCAGAGACCCTCGAGGAAGCCATTAAGCAGGCCGTGAGAATCAACAAGGTGGAGCGCAGGGCGACCGCTGAGCCCCCGACGCGGCGAGTGTTCCGGACTCCGAGGGAGCTCGCTTGCTTCTCGTGCGGCTTAACAGGACATATCGCGCAGCAGTGCCGGAGAGGGCGACGCTGTTTCTCCTGCGGTGGAGAGGGTCACATCGCCCCGGATTGCAGAGCGAGGAGACCGACACATTGGCCGAGGGATTTAAACGAAGAGGGGGCCGGAGAAGCCACCGGAAGCGGCCTCTTTTAGATGTACTCCTGCCTCCAGTGGAGCGGACGAAGGCAACGAGGGATTTGGTGGCTGTTGTGAGAATGGGAGAAGGTAATTATAGGTTTATTGTCGACACCGGTGCCCAAGTTTCCCTGATATCACGTAGTGTTTGTGGTTTGCAGGATGTAAAGCGGTCCCCATATCGAGTGAAAGGTATTACGGGAAGACTGGTGAAAGAGAAATTACGGTGAAAAAGTTATCCCCTTTAACGTAGGGAAGCAGACATATAGGGCCCGGATGCAACTGGTGGATAATTTAGGAGGTTCTAATGGTATTCTAGGTTTAGATTTTCTAGAAGAGAATAGGGCGAAAATCGATGTAAGTGAAGGCACTTAAGTGGTAGGGCAACATGTGTGGGCTGTGAGTGAGAGGCAGGAGCTGCAGCAAAGAGAGAAGCCAACTAAAGGGAGGGATTATAGGGATCCGCAGGAAATAGGCGAGATACACGTTAGGCTGGTGAACGCTGAGATAATTCCTCCACGATGCGAAAAGCTCATAAGCGCTAAACTTGTGGATATGGATTTGCCGTTGGGGAGTGAAGTGATAGTGGAACCAGGATTGGAAGACCAAAGTGGTTGTTATGTGGCTCAAGGGTTGTGCCGAGTAATGGGAGACGCCTGTGTCGCATTGAAGATAGCGAACGTAGGCGACGAGGCCGTGACCATGAGAAAGGGAGTGAGGATAGGAGAGGCGCATATGACGTATAGGGGCGATCAGCTGAGAGGGGCTAAGCAGACGAGTTGGGTACGCCTAGTTCGGGATACCGAGACAGAAATGGATTTCACCAATAAACTACATCACTTATCGCCCGAAGAAAGGGAAGAACTATTACCGGTCTTGCAGGATTACCGCCATTTGTTTACAGAGGGAGTGAGCCCACCGGCGACATACATCACTTTGCATAGGATTGACACGGGGGATTCTTCCCCAATCAATCGTAAACCGTACCGTACCCCTCACTCCCAAAAAGTCATAGTACAAGAACTTGTTAGGGAACAGCTGGAGGCAGGAATAATAGTTCCTAGTGAAAGTCCTTGGGCCTCCAGGATAGTAATCGTACCGAAAAAGTCTACCGATGGTACACCTAAGTATCGCTTCTGTGTTGATTACCGCGAATTGAACGCAGTCACCACTTCAGATGTGTATCCAATTCCCAATATCATTGATACTCTTGACCATTTGGGCGGATATAAATATTTTACAACCCTGGATATGACAAGTGGGTATCATCAGATACCAATGCACCCCGATTCGCGACCTAAGACCGCGTTTAATGTAGAAGGTGGGCATTACGAATATACCCGTATGCCTTTTGGACTTAAAAATGCCCCCGCAACATTTCAAAGAATGATGGACGGTGTCCTTCGGGGACTCAAACCGATGGAGTGTTTGGTATATTTGGATGACGTCATCATCTTCAGTGGGGACATTCGTGGGCACGCGAGGAGAATGAGGAAGGTGTTCGAAAAAATTTGCGGAAGCGGGTTTGTCGTTGAAGTTCGAGAAGTGCCATTTTGCAAAATCAGAAGTGAAGTATCTAGGGCACATTATTAACAATAGAGGCGTTCAACCGGATCCCGAGAAAATTGAGGCGGTTCGAAATTGTCCTACTCCAACGTCAGCTAAGGAGCTTCAGTGCTTTTTAGGTCTAGCAAATTATTACAGGAGGTTCGTAAATAGTTTTGCCGTATTCGCACGCCCCCTGACGCGCCTCTTGAAGAAAGGAGCGGCTTTCGTTTGGTCACTCGATTGCGATGCCGCTATGGAGGAACTAAAAAACGCTTTGGTAAGTAGCCCCGTACTCGTGTACCCGGACTTCACCCGCCCATTCATAATCTCCACGGACGCAAGTAATTTCGCGGTGGGAGCTGTGTTGTCGCAAATAGTGGGGGGAAAAGAACACCCAGTCGCTTTTGCGTCCCGAAAATTAAATCCTGCAGAGATTAATTACACCACCACGGAAAAGGAGTTTCTTGGGGTTATTTGGGGAGTTAGTGAATTCCGTTGTTACGTCTATGGACGCAAATTCAAAATTATTACCGACCACAGCGCACTTAAATGGCTGTTAGGCCTCAAGGATCCAAGTAGTAGGCTACTACGTTGGTCCATCAAGCTGGGAGAGTACGACTATGAACTGGAGCATAAGCCGGGGAAAAGGCAT
Organism: Sympetrum striolatum; assembly: GCA_947579665.1. NCBI lineage: Eukaryota > Metazoa > Arthropoda > Insecta > Odonata > Libellulidae > Sympetrum > Sympetrum striolatum. Next base: position 18,022,127 of record OX388351.1, on the reverse strand, counting down.
TCCTACGCCGATGGACTCAGCCGGAAGATTTGGCGAATCGCCGTGTACGATGAAGACGCCATACGCCGGAAGCAGCGTCAGGATTCGGAGTGTGACAAGTGGAAGGGAAGGAGAGGATTTATCGAAAGGGGAGGCCTGCTAAGTTGGAAGACTAGAGATGGAGAAAAGGTAGTCGTTCCCAAATGTCTGCGAAACTCCATAATAAAACAATTCCATGAGCATCCACTTTCGGGGCACTTAGGGGCTAAGTCCACGATCGGGAGGATTACTAATCAGTATAGGTGGCCGGGATTATCCAGACATGTTAAAATGAAAGTGCGAGAATGTGTATCTTGTTGCCAAAGGAGTCCTTATGGTAAAACAAAAGCACTCTTGCAGTCCAACCCTTCGGCGGAAAAGCCATTCATGTTTGTTGCATTAGATATTGTAGGGCCCCTTCCCATTACAAAGAATTGGTGTAGATACGTCCTCTCAATTATTGATCAGTTTTCCAGGTACTTAGAAATGATCCCTCTCCCTGATCAGACAGCAGAGACAGTTGCGGTGGCCTTGGTTCGACGGTGGATATTGAAATTCGGCGTCCCTCAGCGGATTTTAACCGATCAGGGAACTAATTTCATGTCAAATTTGTTTGTAGAACTGTGCAGGTTGCTGAAAGTTGAGAAACTGAGGACATCAGCGTATCACCCGGAAAGCAACGGTATGGTTGAAAGGGTTCATAGAACCATTTCCCAGGTGCTAAGTCACTATGTGAACAGCGATCATAATGATTGGGATGAATGGCTACCCTACGCCATGACAGCTTACAATACGAGCCTGTACTTAATTGTATTGATGTGCTGATGTGATTGATTGTGGATGCATTAATAATTGTTGAGTTGCAGTTTATACTGAAACTCTAATTTTGGTGGGGGATGGTGTAAGTGTCAGGTTGTGCTACCCTGCCTCTTGCAGGGCTCGTCAGCATTCCCCGCCCCTTTGTCTTCCCAGGTAGCATCTTTACGGCATGAGAAGCTGCAGACAGGAAAGAATACAAGCTGACTACTGACGAAGGCTTGGGAGGACGGGGGGGATGGGGGAGAGACGAGGTGACACGAGGCAAGGGTAGTAGATGAGGGGACGCGATCATGATATGTAGTGTATTTTCAAGTAAATAAAAAGCACTCGTTCGGATGCCAATGATTTCTTCTCTGTTCCCGTTTATTCTCTAAGCGAACCCTCACCCATCTGGAGGGCGGCATTTACAAAAGAGACATTCTGTAATTCATTTATTTTCTCTTAAAATACAGTAATATTTGTTGGTACAACTTTTAGTATAAAGGTACATGATTGAAGAAACCTTTCCTTTTTTTCACATATTTGATAATATTTTACTCTTGATATCATTCCAGTGGTATATGTGATGGGGATGGCACAATCTGGTTCATCCACCACACAGCAAACTTTGCGTTTCATTTTTTTCTCAATTTCGTAGACGTCGCACACGATCGTTGAATCTTGAGTCATGGCTTTTTCCAACTATTCCCTCTCCAGTTTCAAATATTTCAGTGTGGAGAGGTTGAAGCACTCGATTAATTTACCCTCTTCATTTTCGAATCTGGAAAAAATAACCTTCTGCCCCACAAGACTGATACAATGATCGTTATGCTTCACATCCACAATGTATCTCCTGTCGAAGGTTAATTCCAAGGTAAAGTCATTCTCATAACCATCCTTCAGAAGGTTTGAAGGAAAGAGGACTTCAAATACATTAGCCACATTCTCGTTAATCTTTCGGACATTCACATCCATTTTTCCTCCGAGTTGTGCTCTCGAAGAGATTAACTTCACCATGGAATTTGTATTTCCTCCTGGTCTAGATGGAATGAACTGGGTCGACGGTCTAGATGGAATGAACTTGGACATATTTAAATACTAAATAATTAATTCGAACATAACATAACGTCGTGACCGAGGTTGGCTTGACGGAAACACGTCAGCTGGCCCCTAAGGGCGTCGACGAGGGAGATGGCGAGCCTTTGATCGTGCGGCCCATACACAGAGAGGAAGAGGAGGGTGAGCGTTCCCCCGTGCTCTGCGGAAGGTCAAGGGTGACCGCAAGGGCGTACCCTGCGTACACGACCGTCGGTGTCACCATGGATGTTCTCAGGTTCCTCCTTATGCCGATGGCAGTGCCGGATTGAAGAGTCGTGGGTGGGCAAAAGTGGAGCTCGTACTGCTGGAGCGTCTGCAGGGGCACGTCGGAGGTATTGGTCTCCTGCAGCAGTACTACGTCCGGCTCCGTGGTGTTCAGGAATGTGGTCAGCTGGGCCCACTTCCGTTTGCTCTTTACCGATCGTACGTTGAGGGTCGACGCGGAGTAGCCCAACGCCCTCCAGGTTGTTTCCTCCCCCGCCATGTTTGTGGAGGATGGATGGATGGAAGGATGGATGGATGGAAGGATGGATGGATGGAAGGATGGATGGATGCATGAGCGGTTACTCAGACTCCGAGTTTCGGAGTTTGTCCAAGAGCCTCTCGACCCTCATCCTCAGGGCCGGGTCCTTGATGGCTCTGTCTCGCAGGAGTCTGGCCAGCAACGTGGTGAGGTCCTCTAGGTTTTCCAAGGAGTCCTCCGCGAGCCTCACCACTTCGTTGTGGCCCTTTGCCTCCTGCAGAAATCTCCGTAGGGTTTGGAACGAGATTGCCGGTACCCCAGGGTTGGCGCAGTAATAATTCGCGATTTGCTTTAGACTTTCGTCGTCGTCGCCCGCAGCCGCGACGGTCTTCAACTGTTTGCTGCTTGGGCTCTTCCCAGGCAGGTACTGGGAATCTCGCTCAAGGGTAGCATCAGTTTTCCGCTTGACGGGACCGACCGCCGCAGAAGTCTCGGGGCAGGTTTTCTCTGGCCCCGGTGTGGTGGACTCGGGCCTCGCCTCCTCGGACCTGGCGAGGGCTTGGAGGGAGAGGGGGGTCTTCGAGGTGGTGGCGGGGAGTTGACTGTCTGGCGTGTCGTCAACATCCATGACTGCAGGCGTGTCTGGGAAGGTGGATTTCGGTTCGTCATCGGGAGCGGCAGTTGGTGCTGGAGTTGGCGCTGTCGGGGGCGAGGTGCTGTGGCGATCGCCCGGTTCCGACGATGGTTGGGTGTGCTGGCCGGTCGCGATTTTTTCCTCTTGTTGCTTTCTCTGCGGACAGTCCTTGGCGATGTGGCCGGTCTTGCTGCAGTGGAAACAGCGGTTGTCGTCGACGCCGACGAATATACGGTGCGGGGAGCCGGCGAAGTCCACCAGGAAGGACTCGGGGAGTATGAGACCGTCCCGCAGCACGACGTGGACCATCCGCCTCCAAGATGTTATTCCCGTATACCCCTCCGATCGCCAACCCATCGACAGGTTGTAAACGGGCGACACCACCCTTCCGGCCTCGGACATCAGCTCCGTGATAACGTCGTTGGGTATCTCCGGCAAGACGTTGCTGAGGTAGATTTGCTGCGAGACGGTGACCATGCATCTCGCAGGAACGCACGTGTTTTTTAGGGAGATGCCGCCATCAGAAATTCAGTTGCTAGGGCTTCGCCTGCCAGGTATAGGCAAATTTTCTGATTCGCGAGACGGTTAGCGTGGGTTATTTTCTCGCCTCCTCCCACCATCGCCATCACGTATTCTAAGAGGGGTGTGTCCGGAAGCGCCTGGAAAATAATACCCATCTTCCTGTTGGGTCCGTTTGTGTTAGGTGTGATGACTTATTTTGAAAACATAAAGTTAGCCGATGGTGCATCTTCTCGGGCGCTCGACGAGCCCGCGACGTGTTTTTTAACGCTGTTTGCATACGAGCGAGGTTTTTGGTACGCGCTCGGAGGCGCTGCGCTCGTCCCGCCGGGAGACGGGGATGGAGAGAGGTGAAGGTTCTTGCGCTGTGGGGGAGGGGGCCTCCTCCGGCCTGCCGAGAAGTTTTCGGCGGGCGGCACCGGTGTCTCTTCGTTGCGCGCGCCTGTGGAGGTGGGGGCGGCGAGAGCTGTGAGGGGCGGAAAATCTTCCTGCCGACTCGAGAGGGGCGGTAGCTGAACCGGCCGTCTTACCAGGGGAGAGGAAGATGATTTCCTCGAGGAAGCGGGCGCAGGGGGCGGGGAAACCGGTTTCGCCGGGGAAGGTCGCGGCGAAGGTCGCGGCGAAGGTCGCGGCGAAGGCGAAGCACATGGCAAAAATGGCAGAACAAATGCATCTGTGGTCAAACCAATTTTTGCCAATAAATCAGGGGATGATGTGCTCAGCCCCTTATACATTATATATTACCTCTTATACCTATATTATTATTATACTACCTTATACTACCCTTATACCTATATTATTATACTCAATATACATTAACTATTATCTTACCATTACATATTACCCTAATATACATTACCAAGTTCATACTCTAACCAACAACAAAGAGGAGACACGGAAATTTTAAAAAACTTTTGTTCGCACGAAAAATTGTGAGAAAGCTACTGAAGTGTATACAAAAATCAGAATTTGACTTCACATTGGCATATTTTGCAAAATAATTATTTATCTCACAATAAATTCCAAAGTTTTGAGAGGAAATTATTCATCAAAGATACAAAATCTTTCTATTTCTATGGAAAATTTGAATTAAGTAGAATGTAGTAGTAGATGAGAAAATACATAAAGAACACATCAATACCTTACTTTATTCCATGCTTTTCGAATGGCATCCATCTAACAACATTTCTATCCTCAACTTATATCTGGAGCATAGGCTGAGAAGAGGTTTTCCAGTTCATGATGTGGGCCGACATATTTTCTTTCTCAATGCTCTTCTTTCATAGTAACTGATATTGCATCTTACCTCACTACATATACAACCTTTCAGATAATAATAATATGTTTATTACGAGTGTTATCCCATTGACAGTTTACAATAAAAACATTTACAGTATTATAAAATACTATTGCAATAAGAAATATAGCCAGGAAAAATAAATTCAATCAATAAAATACTATCTAGAAAATACAATAATGTTAACTTAATATCTTAATTTATATTTTTAAAACAAATGTTGTCTTAGGTGAAGGAATTATTCATTCAAAAGATGTGAGATAAATATTGAGTTATTGTGGTTTTGTAGACTTTATTGTAGACACAATTTTTCTGGCAGTTACACGTTATGGCCTATACACCATAAAAATTTCAACTCAATCAAGCTTGTGGTTCAGCCTGTGAATTAGTATCCTATCTATATACCTATCTATCAATTATATATAGATGCTTTTCCGGATTCATTCATATATATAGGGACATAGATATATAGATAGGATAATAATTCACAGGCTAAACCACAAGCGCCATAGATTTGAAATTTTTACGAAATAGTGGCCATAACGTGCAACCTGTAGAAAAATGGTTTGAACCTCAATGTCATGGGTTCGACTCCAGAGGGCCCCAAAGTCCTAATTTTTCCCGTTTAAATGCATTGCTTTGATTTTCGGGAATTTAAAAAAATACTTTCCGGATAGGTAGAGAATCAAAACTCCAGGAGCATATATGTATGTTCATGATCTATCAAAAACAAAAATTACATTTATGGAAAATATCCTGGGTTCAATGCTAGGACGATGCAAAAATCGGTCCTTTAAAATACATCGAGGTAGTTTTTCATTATTTTATTTTCATGCACTTTTCAAAATGATAGGAAATTCTTGCTTAAATGGAAGATGTATATTAAGCATAGGTTTTTGAAAAAATTAACATAAGACCGTACTGTTCCTGGGTTCGATGCCAGTGCACATTAAATTTTCTCTCATAAGGAATATAAGATAGTAGGAGTAGGACGCCGTTTGAGGCAGTTGCAGCCTATATTTCTGCTTGAATTTTCACACATTGTTTAAAATGGCAATCTTCTGTTGTACAGCATAGAAAGTATTACCAGAAAGACCCGGGTTCAAAGCCAGGTGGTAAATATATCCCCTATTTGAAATACATTGAGCTAGTTTTCATTATTGACTTTGATGCACTTATCGAAAAAATAGGAGGTTCTTGCTTAGATAGAAAATGTATATTAAGAATATAACGAAAAAAATTAGATGAGACCATGCTGTTCCTGGGTTCCATGCCAGAGCAGATTACAATTTCTCACATAAGGAATATATGTGAAAAGTAGGATGTCGTTTGAGACAGTTGCATCCAAAATTTCTGCTTGAATTTACACACATAGTTAGAGATGGTGATGTTCTGTTGTGCTGCATAGTAATTATGACCTGAAAGATACGGGTTTGATGCCAGACGATTAAGTTGCAGCGAATTTTAAGAATATTTTTAATCCTTTTTACTTTCTCCATATACGTAGTATAGAGAAAGTATTGTTTTCATGAAAAAATTCGACTTCGAGATTTCAACGGAAATACATGTTTTGGGGTCCCTAGAACACGTTTTGACCATTTTCGGAATGATGTCTGTGTGTATGTGTGTGTGTGTGTGTGTGTGTGTTTGTGTGTGTGTGTGTGTGTATGTGTGTGTGTGATAGTGGATGCTCTAACGTGAAAACTATTGGTTGTATCAACACCAAACTTCATATATAGTACTGCAGTGTGTGCTGTCAGAGTTGATTAGTTTTTGGAGTAAATCGGTTAACCGGAAGTCGAGCTTTATTCATTAAAGCGCATTTCCGGTTTTCAAAATATCTCCATAAATATGATATATACGTATATTGTATTATGTATAAAAGTTTTAGATAATGTAAATTACTATAACTTTTGTATTTAACATATTTTTGTATCACCGGTTGATTAGGAGTTATTCGTGAAACACTGATAAACAGGAAGAAGATGATTATGTACTTTGTGGGCGCTCTAACATGAAAACTACTTGGCGGATCAACACCAAATTTCATATGTAGTTCTTCTATTACAGTGTTTAGAGTTGATTAGTTTTTGGAGTAAATCGGATAACCGGAAGTTGAGCTTCATTCTTCAAAGCTCATTTCCGGTTTTCAAAATATCTCCATAAATATGATATTTAGGTATATACTATTATATATAAATGTTTTAGAAAATAAAATTTACTATAACTTTTGTATGAAACATATTTTCGTATAACTGATTGTTTAGGAGTTATTCCTGAAATACTGATAAACCGGAAGTTGCTGATTATGTACTTTGTGGGCGCTCTGGGCTCTATGGGCGAAATGCCAATTTCATCGTTTTTCATCGATCATGTCCCGTAAAACATTATTATTCATGTTTTTGGCGTCAAAGATAATAATATATATATATATTAATCACTCATATTCCAAGTTTAGATGGAATATAGAGTTCGAAATTACTGCGGTAGATAAATATTTACATCTTATATATATGGAGAAAGTCATGTGCTGGCCACATCAGATTTTTTTCTTTTGAGGACCGTCCTAATATGATGCCGATATGAAATTAGTGTTGTCGATCTGCTTGCAGGATGCAAGCTACATTTTACTCGTATATATATATGAATGAATCCGGAGAAGCATCTATATATAATAGATATATTTATGTGTGTTCTTTCTATTATATTTTTATAGATTTTCCTGACTATTTTCTTTTATAGATAATTGTACTTTTATAGATTTTTTTCTTTTCCTCCTGACCTTAATATTATCTATATATGATTTTATTATTGATATACATATATGATTACATAGTTTCCTCTTCAGTATTTCTATTAATGTAAGTGGGTTCATCCCATATGAATTTAATAAATAGATAGTGTCCCAAAAAAAGTCGGTTTGGGAAAAATGGAACCAACTGCTCCCAAACCAGCAATTACAGAAGAGGGCCCATGTAGTCATTAATTATTGGTCATACACTTAACAAAATATCAACTAAGCTGTTTCAATACAAGGGGTATGTAAGTTTTAAAACTATTTGATAATACCTATTTATAGATTTGAATGCCATGGACTTCGTACTTAAATTATTCTGTGACAGCAGATGAGCATGAGGCATCTCTATTGACCCAAGAATCAGTACCACTGTCAAGAGTACATTCAGTGATAATGAAACCTCTCCTAGACTGAGACACAATGGGTACTTGAACATACTTAGTGTCACCCATCAATATAAAGGTTAGTATAAGTAGTAGTAGTTTAAAATTTTTTTGGCGCGTCAACCGCTAGGTTATTTGCGCCAGTGACTCAAAAAAAAAAGGAACAGTTACGATCACTACAAATATGAACAGAAAATTGACATATTAAAATCTTAAAACAGCTAAAACATGCAAACATCACCTAATAATGAGCTAAGACAATAAAAGAAGATTAAAGAAATAAATAAATAAGTTAATTAAAAGACAAGCGCAATTGTTCCAGGGTTAGAGGCGATGATACAGGCCTGCTTCCCTGAAGAACTGTTGTGCCCTGTCAAGGTTTTCTGGGTTGTCACCTAAAATGTCTTTAATCTCTCCTCTGATGCGTAATTGGTCCTGCAAAACTTGGTACTTTTCACAGTCTGTGAGTAAGTGTTTTATTGACAGCTGACAGTTGCATCTAAGGCACATTGGTGCTGGTTCCCCATTTCCAAAGAGGAATGCATGGGTCAAGGCACAGTGACCAATCCTCAAACGTGCGATCACGACTTCCTCTCGCCTACTGTTCTGAACGGAGGACTACCAGGATGAGACACCAGGTTTTATGTCCCGAAGTTTGTTCCCAGCTAAGTCCTGCCATTTTTGTTGCCATTTCTCGTGGATCTTTTCCCTCAGCATAACCCTCAGGTATTGGGCAGTAATATATGTTGTGTCTAGATCCGTTTTTAGGAGAGCAGCTTTCGCAGCTGAGTCAGCTTTCTCATTGCCTCTGATACCAACATGTCCAGGGATCCAACAGAAAATTATTCTGATCCCTGTGAGTTCAGAGCAATGAGTGAGGAGTGAATTTCTTTTACAAGCGGGTGTGTAGGCGAAAAAGATGTAATGGCCTGTATGGCACTTAATGAGTCAGTGCAGATCAGACAGGGCTTATTGTGTGTCTTCATTTGCTCAAGTGCTGTCTCTATAGCAAAGAGCTCTGCCGTGTATATGCTACATTTTGGGTGCAGTTTTAGTCCTACGGCTTCAGAAATGGGAGAGATGACAGCACATGCAACATCAGAGTCGGATTTTGATCCGTCAGTATAAAATGGAGTGAATTCAGAATACTCTGATAGGATCTCTGCAAAGGCTTGCTGATACAAACGAGGAGCTGTTGTTGCTTTAGGTAGACTTGATAATCTGGTGAGAACCTCTGGAACTGGTACGTGCCAAGGTATATATTATAATAATAATAATAATAATAATAAAACGACTTTATTCGGGCGAGATTGAGACTAAAAGTCTCCTCTTCCATCTAACCCATCGTCATACAATACATAAATAATTAATTTAAAGGGATAGTATGAAAAAGATTTGAGAAGAAATTGTGGATGTAAAAAACCTAAGAAATTCTTAGGAAAAAAAATTTATCCACTGCAGGAAAACACCCACTAAGAAGGGGGGTGTGAAAAACCTGCGCAAACCTACCGATAGTATTAACTAAAAAGATGGTAAGAAACATGATTACATTTTATAAATACACTATCAATAGGTACATATATAGGATACATCAATAAAATTTTAACATATATAACATAACATAAAATAACATATTTTAAAGCATACATACATGTCAATATTACATAAAACATAGATATCAACACAACATAGGGATAGGAAACCGGTGAGAAAAGACTTTTATTACTAGAATAAAGAAGAGATAATTTTATTTACAACAGCAATATATATATGAAAATTGAAGACAAAATATCTCAATTGTACACTTCAATGGAACACAATTTTTATGTATAATATTAACATGTTCAATGCATACATATAGTATAAAGTTAAAAATATGTAAAAACGTAAATAATATGGTGTCAGTAAGACAGTACATGAAGTATATAAGTACAAATTGAAAGAAAGTAAAAAACGTAAATTTAAGGAAAAAACAAGGACCAGAAAGACCAGAGACATTATTTTCATGTTTGCAGTGACGTTTGTAGTTTGAAGGGTTTAAGAGATTTGGAGAGAACCAGTAGATAAGTATAGTATATAATGGTGAGATTCACAGTGCTTTGGCGATTAGATTTAAAATTAGTAGGAGGATGAAATTTCTGTGCGTTGCCGCTAAGAGTAGAAATGACCCTTTAAATAGGGAGATCGTTTCCCATGAGATAAATATTGTGGTTGACCATTAGGATAGATTAATGGTAGGGCTACTGCAACATCATCTAATACTTGTTTCATTCGGATCGGTAATGGTTTAGTTGCCCGTGGTTTATTATTAAAAAGTGTTAAAAATCGTGGGTTAAAAATAACGTCATAGCATGGGTGTGTATTAAGGGACTGAATCTTACTGATGTAATTACACATTAGCGTCTCTCTTCTAATATCAAGCGGTGGTTCTCCAGAATCTGAGTAGAGACTGAGTACTGGGCTTGTCCGGAAGGATCCTGTTGCCAGCCGTAGGCCACTGTGGTGTACAGAGGACAGAGATTTTATATAAGAAGTACGAGCTGAAGCATATATGAAGCATCCATAGTCCATCTTTGAACGTACTAAGGCTCGATATATTCTGAGCATTGATGCTCGATCTGCTCCCCATGAAGAGTTTGCTAGATGACGTAAGATATTTAAAAGTTTAAAGCATCTGTCCCTGAGGTTACTGATGTGAGTTTGCCAGTTAAGTCTTTTATCTAGATCCATACCCAGGAATCGTATATTCTCAACTACCGGTAAGAGATGATTATCTAGCTTCAAGGAAGGTTGGGGGAATAGCCCTCTCAGCCTACAGAAATGGACGCATTTCGTTTTCTCTTTTGAGAATCGGAAGCCATTGGAGTGAGACCACTCATTCAGTCTGTTTAGCGTCATTTGTAGTTGTCTCTCTGCGTTCTGAAGCTTCGCCGATCTACAGAAGATTGCGAGGTCGTCAACATATAGTGATGCCATCACTGGTCTTCAGACACATTTGACTATATCGTTGATCGCAATGGCAAAAAGTGTTACACTCAGTACAGATCCTTGAGGGACTCCATTCTCCTGTCTATAAGGTGTAGATAAATGTTCCCCTATCCTTACTTTAAAAACACGATTTTTTTAAAAATTTACAATATAAATTGGTAGATTACCCCTGAATCCCCATTCGTGTAATCTAATTAAAATCTTATGTCGCCATACGCGATCGTAGGCCCGTTCCATGTCAAAAAATATGACCAGTACATGTTGACGGAGGAGGAATGCTTCTTGGAGGAAATTGTCCACCCGGACCAAATTATCCACCGTGGATCGCCCCTGTCGAAAGCCACATTGGATTTCAGAGAGGAGCTTGTGGTTTTCTAAATACCAGACTAGTCTGCGGTTCACCATCTTTTCCATCACCTTACAGAGACAGCTGGTTAAGGATATCGGTCTGTAGCTGGAAGGGAGCCGTTTATCTTTGCCCTGCTTTAGGATTGGGATTATCACTGATTCCCGCCAGGATTCTGGAAACACACCTTCACACCAGAGGCGATTCAGGATATTGAGGTGGTGTTCCATGGCTGGTGGAGGAAGATTTCTGAGGAAAGCATTATGTACTAAGTCACTGCCAGGGCAGGTGTCTGTAGTGTTTCCTATGGCCGTGGATAGTTCCCAGTGACTGAACCGATCATTATAGGGAAGACTAGTGTTCCTTATTCTGAAATTAATATGTATATTCTCCGCTCTATCCTTTATATGGCGGAAGTGAGTGCTATAGTTGGCATTGCTACTCATGTTATCATAATATTGGCCAAAGGCATTGTTTATCTCCTGTGGGGTAGTCAGCGTGAGGTCACCAACTTCTAAACCAGTAATTGGGCTGAGATATCGAGTGCCAGTAATACTTTTTACTTTGTTCCAAACTTTCGATATTGGTGTTCGATGAGAGACTGTGAATATATACTGGATCCAAGAAGCTTTCTTGGCAGCCTTCACTATGCGACGTGCCTTTGCTTTCAGTCGTTGATAGGCAGCAAGGTTCATGGCAGTAGGGTATTTTTGGAACCTGCGTAGTGCTCTTTTCCTCTGCCAGATAGCCTTGGCAAATTCCTCGTTCCACCATGGAACAGGATGGTGAGCCGGTCTACCTGACGTCCTCGGAATACAAGAGCTGGCTGCGTCTATTATCGCTGCTGTGAAGGCCTCAATGTCTTGTGGAGTATCTATTCTTGGGCCATTAGAAAAATTAAAATTAGCTTTAAATGTGTGCCAATTGGCTTTACGTAAGCACCAGCTGCCTGGATGGGTAAAATACTCTGGTATCTCTCCAGGCTTCCTTAAAAGTAAGGGGAAGTGGTCACCTCCACACAAGTCAGATTTAAAGATGTTGCAATAGAACTGGAGCACATGACTAGATCAATAACGGACGTCTCTCCATTAAAAGAGTTAAAACGTGTCTTCTCTCCGTTATTCAGTAAAATTAAATTAAAATCGTTTAAAATCTTCTTAATTATACGGCCTCGACCATTGGCATCGTTCATGTTGTCCCCCCATAGAGTGCTATGGGCGTTGAAATCACCCAGAAGCACGAAGGGTCTTGGCAGTTCACTAATAAGGTTCTCCAGGCTGCTTTGGCTTACTGGTGCCCACTCAGGGAGATACACATTGCAGAATGTCACCATTTCTGGAATGCCACATCTCACCCCAACAGCCTGGAGAGGAGACCTGAGTCCCACCCGGGAGGTGTAAAGGGTCTCCCGGACGGCCACGGCCGCCCCACCCCTAGCTCTGTGGCCACTCAGATCGTCACATCTAAAAACGTTAAAACCTTTTATATTGCCTTTGTCGGTTTCTTTCAGGTGGGTTTCCTGGAGGCATAAAATAGTGGGGTTAAAATAATGAATTAAAATCTTCAGCTCCTCATTATGGTGATAAAATCCGTTACAGTTCCATTGCAACATTAAGAAGTGTGTACGCCTCATTACCGGGCAATTTTTCTTCAACCCCCTTTCTTTTTCTGTTTGTATGTGACAAGGCGTCTCTTCAGCTCTTCCTCTGACACGTCATCCATTTCAGATGGTGATGGTGACACAGACATATTAGTTGATGGGGAGTGTTCTTGTCTGGTTGGTGGTTTTGCTGCTGCTTCTACTCTGGTTGCTTGAGTAGCAGTGGTTTTTTGCTCCAAGGTGCAGGTTGTCAGAATGGTTTTGCAGGGGGGCATACAGGGGGGAGGTGGGTCTGGGTGCCCATCTCCCTCGTCTTCACTGCCCTGGAGGCTACTGCGGCAAATGAGGGACCTTTCGATAGTGGGGCTTGCGCCTTATATTCTCTTTTGGCTTCCATGTATGAGATCTTTTTTGTGGTCTTTATCTCCTGAATGGCCTTCTCTTCCTTAAAAACTGGGCAGGTAGGAGACCAGGCAGTGTGTTCTCCACTGCAATTAAGGCACTTTAGAGGAGACTTGCATGGTTCCTCATGCTTTTGTTGACCGCAGCGGCCGCACTTCTCTGCTTCTAAGCACCGTGCGGAGGTGTGACCAAACCTTTGGCATTTATAGCACCTCATGGGGTTGGGGATATACGGTCTTACAGCAAGAGACAGATAGTCAGCAAAAATCTTTCTTGGGAGTTCTGTTCTTGCGAACTTTAGGGTAAGGTTGGGGGTGTCTACTAAGACACCATTACGACGAGATTTGATTCGTCGCACCCCAACAACTCCCTGGTCCCTCAACTCATTCAAGATTTCCTCCTCAGGTACTGTTAGCAGGTCATAGCTGAAGACCACACCCTCAACATAGTTAAGGGTTCTGTGAGCTTCAACCTTCACTGCCACGTAGTGGAAAAGTGTGGCTGTTCTTATTTTAGCGGCTTGTTTTTCATCTTTTACCTCCACCAGCAAGGATCCATCGCGTAAACGCTTTGCGCACGCCACCTCCCCCAGCATAAATTTTAACACCCTGTGGAGTGCAAAGGGTGACAGCTTTTTCAGAGCTCCGTCTATGATACTAGAGATGATGAAGAATCTCTCTTCACTGTTACAACTGCTTTCACAATTACTTCTATTATTATTAGCTTCTGCTTCTACTCTGGGTTTCTTTGCTATTTTACCTTCTTTTCCGGTTATATTCTCGCCTTGGTTTTTGTTAACCATAATTTGGCAGTTTCGTTTCATCCTCCGGGCTCCCCACCCACCACGGAGCCAAACGAGGGGGCGCTGAACTTCAACGCCAGGGCTACCAGGAGGATATAGCTAAGATCCCACCATCTGCACAAGACTAATGCGGTTCTGGTGGGTCTAGACTGCCCCACTGGCGTACGCTCAAAAGGAGCCGCCGAGCTCCCCAGCCGCAAGGAGCCGATTGACCGGGAGTGGGCTAGTTCCCGGCCGCCCGTCTAGGAGAGGCAGGGGCCAAAGTGGAGTGTTGGGGAAAAGTGGAGGGTCCAAGTCCCCCCCAAGACCCAATCCCCTCAGCCACCAGGATCCCCCTTCCCTCCGACACGGGTCGCCATGCACGGCAAACGTATGGGTAGGCGTTCCGCACACAGAGAGGGCCAGCATTTCATGAGAGAAGAAGAGAGAATGGGGTGATTGATAGTGAAAAAAAGATGAAATGAGGCATGAGAGCCCTCTCTGTGCCCCCCCTCACCACTTGGAGGAACTTACAACGAGGGGGGTTAGCATAAGAGCAAAGTAAAAATCTAAGCTATATAACAAATGTATGTGCATGAGTATTACATGAGTCGGAAACAAAAACAAATTATAGCAGTAGAGTATATTAACCACAATACAGTTTTAAAAAGTCAAGATATAATTTTTCTTTTGTTCTAAGGTATCCAATTAAGTAAGTAGAACATCTGTGAAGAATTAGTGCTAGTTGTTGTGAAAAGGGCTGGATGAAAATTACTCAGTGTAGCTCCACAGAGTCGTGGGGTGTTAGTAGAGCAATGACACTTGTGGATCATGGTTAGAATTATGATCCCCTATGAATGTATATAAGAGTAAAGGTTGCTTGCATTTTGTAAGCATATTAATTATACAAACTATAATCTAGTCTATAATATATCGAGAAGGTCCCTCAAAAAATGAGTAATTGGAAATATTCTTAAAAATTGCAGCAATTTATTTTTAAAAGTTGAAATCGTCACCAACATGGTGGCAAACTTACACCTATTTGTTTGGTGACATTTTTATTGATATATATTTATTTATATAGATGTTTAAAAAATAATATATATATATATATATATATATATAAATATATATTTATATATATATATATATATTATTTTTTTTGGGAAATCTATGATTTTGAATTCCCTATCGAAGGAACAAAGGAAGGAGGGAATACATATAATTCCATGGTAGATATATAACTTATATAATTGAAATATTGAGGTAGATATCTTACCAGGAAGGTCCTAAAATAACACATCGTTATCCCCATTTGAAATGCGGAAAGAAATGAAATTTTGAAATGAAATGAAAAAATTTGAAGTCGATAGCATGCCGGGAAGTACCTGAAAATTGTTTCCATGATCTCCATAAGAAATGCATTGAGGAATGTAAATGGCTCTCAGGGATTGAACCAAGGACCATTAGGGAACCTATGAAAAATGGATATAAAATGAGTTCATGATCCATAATTGAATGCCGAGTTTCATGCTTCTATGTTATCGGGGAATGGTTTTTTTTTAACTTAAAAATTGACACAATGCATTTTAAATGGGAGAATATTTGCGCCAACATAGATTCGAACTAAGGATAATTGTAGAAGATATTTTTTTTGTTTTATCAGATGTGCACAATTTCCAGAAATCTCTTGAATTTCTTTTCTCTACTTTGCCGAGAAGTTCCTCAAAATATTTTCAAAATCACCGCAATGGATCTTTAAGGAGAAAATCGGGACTTTGGGACCTTCTGGCATCAAACCCATGGCTCTGAGGTTCAAAGCAGCACTTTCTCTGCCCATTACAGAATATGGCCAGTATGTAGCAAAAAGTTAAAGTCAATGACACTTGTGGAACATGGTAGGAGTTTTGATCGCTTATATATATACTAGTAGAAATGTCCATTGAATCTCAATGGGGGAATTGCAGTTGATAAATACCAGTGTAACAACCTTGATCATATCAATGCCTCATAATTTTAGGCAGATAGCAAATACCAGGCTATAATTATTTCCAAACCAATAAGCATAGAAAAGGAGTAGTAATTAAGTCTACAAATTTGCCTAAATATTAGAATATATTTTTATAACTTATTGCACTCTTCAAATAAATAAACATAAACTTACTTTACCTTTTTTAGGATTTTTACATCCATTCACTGTTGTATTGATCAAGAGGAAGCAATTTATCTAACAAACAGCTATAAACCCATTTATCCCACAATCAGTAAGCAATAACATTGATATGAATAAAACTTGGTTGATACAGATGCTTCCATAAAATTAGAAAAACTTTCTAAAATACTTGTATTTATACATTTTTATGATTGATTCTTCACAGTATATCATTCATAGCTGCAGTTACTAATATCTCCTTAAATTTCTCCTTCTTCATATAATCTATCACTTATTCCTAACATTAATTTGAGTTGGGCATATTCTCTCAGAGTGTTCTTACCGATAAATACATGAGCTGGGGACTCAATATTGGCCTTTATTGTCAGAGGGATGGGTTGTTTACAAACTCAAAATTTCGATAAAATATTCACGCACTTTATCAAAATGTGCGCAAGCTTAAATATCAAACGATATTCCAGGATCACAAAAAGAATCCTGATTCTATTCTTTTTGTTATGGTGCTTAATTTGACTTCCTACAACAATTATTTCTAATTTAATTTTGAAAAACAAATTAACTTTGGAACAAAAAAATGACCTTGACCTTTATTTCTAAAGAAAACGTTTTCACCCGTCTGGGTACAAAACATGGACTTCAGGGTAATAATGAGTAGCCTAAGAGTAGCACTGCACGGGGTTGACTTTTAATAATGTAGAATATTTCTAAGTTGTGTGACTCTTGGTTCTCAAGTATTTAGTAAACATACACACACACACTATTTTATATTTTACATATATATTCATATACAAGACTAGTTCAAGTGCTCATTGATTCTGAAGGGGAATATTTAAATTGATAAATACAATTGTTATAGAGCTGATAGTAACACATACCTCATAATTAAGGCTACACAGAAAATGCTAGGCTATAATTATTTCCAAACCAATAAACAAGCAAAATAAATTTATAATAAAATATGTAAAATCACCTGTATATTAGAACTCATATCCTTTGAATGAAAAATTTATTTGATGAAGACAACATTTGTTTGAGGATAATAAAAATTAAGTCGAAGATAGCATTAGGATAAGAAGCATCATGTTTAAGGAGATATTTTAGGAAAGGCACAAATGGATATCAGAATCAATGAACAAGCACAAAAGAAATATGTTTTATGAGCAAAATGTAGCTTGCATACTGCAAGCAGATCGACAACATTAATTTCATGTCGGCATCATATCGGGACTGTCCTCAAAAGAAAAAAAGGATTGAAAATATTCTTAACATTTGCTGCAATTTAATCGTCTGGCAATGAACCCGGGTATATAATATTTAAATTGTGGATTATTAATTACATTATACTTGCTTATTAATCTCAATCAATCAGGCCTCCATTACTTAAATCACATTTCCGAAAGCTCTTTATTTTCCGTCTACTCTTCTTCTTCTATCTTTTCAGGTAAATGACATCCGTGGTCAACCATCAAGAAATTACTCAAAAATATTGGTCATCAATTATGCAAATAGCCTGCAAATACCTGCTTGTATTTATTTCCATCTGTGTTTTCGCGGGTTTTTTTTCGCTCCCCTTCTTGTGTGAGCGTTTTCCCGCACAGTGGGTTTTTCTCCGAAAGCCTTCAGCCAAGGAGTTTTTCCCCACACCACAATTCTTTTATTTGTTTACCTCTTCTTTGTATTTCCTTTTTATATTTATGTATTTGTATTGTTTTTCCTCCTTTTATGTAAGTAATATTAGTAATCCTTAATGGTTAGGTGTAAGAGAGGCCCTAATGGGCCTAACCTCGCCAAATAAAGAGTTTTATTATTATTATTATTATTATTATATTTGGAGATACTTCCTATGCAGCACAACAGATGATCACCATCTCTTACTATGTGTGAAAATTCAGGCAGAAGTGGTTGCTTCAACTGCCTCAAACGATGTCCTACTTTTCCCATATATTCCTTATGAGAGAAATTTTAAAGTGCTCTGGCATCGAACCCAGAAACAACATGGTCTTATCTAATCTTTTTCAAACAGAGTCTTAATATACTTCTTCCATCAAAGCAAGAACTCCCTATTATTTCGATAAGTGCATGAAAGAAATAATTAAACACCATCCAAATGTGTTTTATATGGCAGATACATTTACCACCTGGCATCGAACCCGGGTCTTGCTGGTTATTTTTCCTATGCAGTACAACAGAAGATCACCACCTCTAACTATGTGTAACAATTCAGGCAGAAATATTGGCTTCAACTGCCTCAAACGACATCCTACTTTTCCCTGATATTCCTCATGAGAGATATTTTAATGTACCCCGGCATCGAACCCAGGAGCAGTATGGTCTGATCTAAATTTTTTTCTTATACTAATTTATAATATACATCTTTTAGCCTAGCACTAACTTCTTATGATATCGATAAGTGCATGAAAAACAGTAATAAAAATCTACCTCAATGTATTTTAAACGGCCGATTTTTACATCATCCTAGCATCAAACCCAGGATATTTTCTGTAAAAGTCATTTATGTTTTTGATAGATAATGACCATATATATAGGCTCCTTGAGTTTTGATTCTATACCTATCCGGGAAGTATTTTCTTTTAAATTCCAGAAAATCAAAGCAATGCATTTAAATGGAAATAATCGGGATCTTGGGTCCCTCCGGAATCAAACCCATGACACTGAGGTTCAATATCGCAATTTTTCTGGTGGTTGTATGTTATAGCCAATACGTGGTAAAAATTTCGAGTCAATGACGCTAGTATTTTACCCTGTGAATTAGTATCTTATCTGGGTATATACATGAATGAATCTGGAGAAGCATCTATATATAATAGATATCACTCTAAAACAACCAATGAATATTCTTTGCGGAAAGTAAGTGTATTACGGGTCTGACTTGTGCCCCAATGCATAAATGCATAACATGGAGCTCGATCAAATAACACAAATGCAGTCACAGTACCTAAACAGATGCAGAGATCAAACACCAATAACTGAAAAATATCAAATGTATATGAAGTGGAAGCACTCAAAAAAATCTGATGTGGCCAACACACGACTTTCTCTATATTTATTAAAAACAGAAGCCTATGCCGGTAGTA
The DNA here is from genome assembly GCA_947579665.1 of Sympetrum striolatum. Taxonomy (NCBI): domain Eukaryota; kingdom Metazoa; phylum Arthropoda; class Insecta; order Odonata; family Libellulidae; genus Sympetrum; species Sympetrum striolatum. The sequence continues at coordinate 18,002,735 of OX388351.1, read as the reverse complement.
TATAAATAACTCGAAAGCAATGAGTGTTAGAGAAAAATATTTCTAAAAAATTGTAGTGAATTATCTATAACTTTTGTGGATAATTGTATATACCTACATTGCATAGTGACAGAGATATGTATGATAAACTTCCATTTCTGGATAAACAACAACTTCTGGTTAACCATTATTCAAGATTAACACCTAAACCATCAATGTTGCGAAAAAATGTTTCAAACAAAGGTTGTAGTGAAGTTCACTATCTATAACGTTTGTGCATAATTGTATTTGCCTACACTGCATTCTGACAGAGATATTGATGAAACAAAATTTGGTTCCAGCCAAAACACTACTTCCGGTTAAGCAGTATTCATCAAAAACTAATCAACTATTGGCAATGCTAGGAAAATACTAAATATGAATATTGGAAATGATCGCATAATTACCTTTTAAGATAGAGCGCCTACAATTTTTTTTACCTCAGATAGAAACACAGACAGACATGTTCGGGAAAATAGCAAAAACAAACAATATGGGCCCCAAAACATTTACTTCGGTTGAAATCTGGAGGTCGAATTTTTTGTCTCGAGGTCAAATTCTCTATACTACGTATAGGGAGAATGTAAAAATACTATGAATTACTTTTTGCATTCGGCATATAACAAAACATAAACTTGCTTTACCTCTCCGATCAAGGAATATGGTGTTGGAGATTTGCTACAACTTGACAACTCACCGTTTAACAGCATATCATTCATAGCTCCAGCTACTAACACGTCATTTAATTTCTCCCTCTTCCTATAATCTATCAATTATTGCTGACATTAATTTGAAGTACTCATATCTTCTCAATGTGTTCTTACCAATAAATGCATTAGCTAGAAAAAAAAACATATAACTTGATCGTCAGGGGGATGGGTTGTTTACGAATTAAAAATATCGATAAAATATTCACATATTTTATCAAAATATTCGCAATTTCTAATCAAGCACGATATTCAACGACCAATATAAGAATCATTATTCTATTTTCCTTCTTTCGGTGCTTAAATCGACTTTTGAAGACTGTTATTTCGAAATTTATATTTTGAAAAAGAAATGGACCCTGCAACGAAAGAAATGAATTTTACGTCTATGTCTTATGAAAATGTTTTGACCCTTATGGGTTTGGACCGTGGACTTTACCTAAGTAAATAAAAAGTAGCCTATACTCTGCGTGAATTTTAATAATGTAGAAAATCTCAAAGGTTTGCAACTCACGAGTTTTTAGAGAAGATATAGAGAAACACACCCACAGTCTAATTTATATAAATATGTAGTATATATTTATTTATAATCTATGAAGTAAATATTCAGAAAATATTAAAATTTTTATAATTAAGAATAAAATGTCAATGGTAATCTGTTCACTGTTACTGTCGTCCGTTAACATATCTACCTTCCGATTATGAGAATACAATTTGCATCACTTTTAAAAAATATATAAGATGATAAAACTCAAGATTGTAGGCAATTTCTGGTCTATTTATATTATTAGAGTAATGAAGTAATAATATATATAGAAATTCCAAAGGTACTGCTTCGCTTTGAGGAATACATCTTAGTCACCTCTAAAAGTCCACTCATCTACAATGTCGCAATTTTTCCTGAAATTCACGATTAAAAAGTAGAAACATGCATTGATGGCTTCTAGCTATAATCATCTTGTTTGGACATAAATATTGAGTCGTAATTTTATTGCTCAAAACTCAAGAACACCAACAAATATAGATGTGATGTAAAGAATTGTTGGAAAATGAGCAGTAAAAATTCAAAATGGCCTAATTGTGACATCTGTAGCATCTTTATGTAGCATAAATTATAACATAGATACATTATTTAACATGCTACTGAAGGACTTAAAAAGTTACACCATCAAAAAGAGGAATAAAAGTATAAACTGTGAGGTATATTTCATTGATTTTTAAAAATATTCAGGAATACTAATGCAAACATAAATGCTACAACTGTTAATATGCATTCTTATGACACATTTGCACTTGAGTTTATTTACTCATGGAATAAGGTGATTCAGCCAAATGCCAATATATTTATCTCAACAGATACTTTAAAAGCTCAAGTCCACATCCCAAAGCACATATGCTCCCTGCTCTTAAGCATAAGTATTTGTATGATTTTTTAAGCCTAAAAATGCTAAAACTAACTTCTATAGCAAATTTATAACAAAAATTTCAGCTTTTGAAGACTGGTTATTTTTTTATGTAATACCTGACTGTGATGTAAAATAAAAATATTTAACCAATTTATTGTAAGTCTATCACTTGAAATTAATGATGGAATATTTTTACCAATCAAAGACATAAAGAAGGACTTAATAGACAGAGATGGGTAGAGTACCAAAAGAAAATAACTGGGCTCAGTTATAGTTAATTTTAAAAATTTGTAATCAGTTACAAGTAAAAGTTACAATTTTAAAGAGTAACTAGTTACAGTTACAAGTATAGTTACAGTTACTTTTTGTAAAACCTGAAAACCGCCAATGAGATTTATGCAGGAGGATCTATTGATGAGTTTCTTTAAAATACAAATTCAACGCAAAGCATTTAATAATGATTAACAATGCAGTTTTGCCTATTATTTCCTGAGGCAGTAGTACAGTTACAGTGGATAACTTAATGGAGACTTAGGATTTAATTGTCCACATTTTTCACCGAATTTAGCTTACGATTGTAGTTTGAACCATATATAGTTAGAATACAAATCGATAATGTGTAGCGATGTATTATATTTGGATTAACTTAGCCTTTTAAGATTAATTACAATTAACCTGTCTAATACAGACATTCAAGATTGTGACCAAAATTAGACTAAATGCTCAAATGCTGCAAACATACAAAAGAAAGTATCCTCTAACCCATAAATCATAACCAATAATACGCTCCTTCAAATTTATTAACTCTGGTGAAGACACCATGCAATCAGGAGAAAACCCGAAAAAAATAAGACAAAGGGGTATCAAAAAAGTAAATAACCATCTAAAGATGACATTTGCATTCTATGATTAAAGTCACATGATGGACACCAGAAATTTAGTACTAAGTTTTCATGGGGTGATTACTTTAGGAAATATGGAGAAATAATAATACAAAATTAAGTAACTAACATTTTACAACTACAACTAACTAAATACAAAACGGCTTCATGATAAAATTCTTTTACTACACCACAAATATAGTTATAAACACAACCAGGTTTCGTAGCCAAGCTACATCTCCAGGTAAAAGGTGTAGTAAAAGAATTTTATCATGAAGCCGATTTGTAACTAACATTTTATTTGGTTTTTCATTCTATTTTTTCATTTATTTTACAAAATAATTGCATTTCAAATGCCTCATCTCCTAAATTAGCCCTCCTTGGTGCAAGAACCTCCTTGCTAATGGAAAACAAATATTCAACATGGGCACTGGATGGTATCCCACAGTTGAGTTTTACGAACATATCTTTCATTATTGGATATGACAATAATATTTACAGATCAGTTCCCACATTCCCAAAATAAGCCTCGACCTCATCGAAAGCTGGGGCAGGTTACGCAAAGTTTGCATCTTACCGCCATATTCTCAGTGCCCGAGCCTTCAGTTAAATAAAAATATGGATCTAATTACCCGAAAGGAAACTTTTTCTCGGATTCAGCCATTTCAGGTTACCGATGGACAAAGATTCAGTTGTATTTTGCGAGCTGGAAGGATCAACGCAAGTATTGAAATCTGGATGCACCGATTAGCACCGGACAAAGCTCCTCGTTGAAGTGAAGGAAATCGTCGAAGTGGTCAAAATCGTCTAAATGTGCTAGGATCTTGAGGATTTTGAGATCCTCATTAGATTTTCTGGTGTAAACACTATTGTATTCACTTCACATTCACTATTGTAATTTGGCATAGTTATGCGCGTAGAAATACGTGTTCACACCAGTTCACACAATGTTTTTGGTAGTAGTAGAGGGAAAGTAATGATTACTTTCAGAAAGCAATGAGTAGATTACAAGTAATAGTTAAATTTTTTTTAATGTAACGATTACAAGTAAAAAATACCTGAAATGTAATTGTTACCGGTAACTGAGTTAGTTTTACTCAGTTACTCCCCATCTCTGTCAATAGAAAATGTTGTAATGGTTACTTATAAATAAACAACATAATAGAAATCAGTATATCATTAAGTATATTTGCACAATTTTACTGCACTACGGTTAGTACAAATGTATCTTAACGCAAACTCTTTGCCTGGTCCCTTGAGATTCGTGTTAGTGAGGGTTTACTGTATTCTAGAATAATAATAACTAATAATAATTAATAATCTATTAACAATATAATCATAGTATATCTGAGCAAAATTTATATAAAAGCATATTGATAATGCAAATGAAAAGATGGTATCAAATCAAGTACTCCATCAAACCTAATTTTGTATTCCTTCTTACAAATATATGGTTGAATACAAATGATGCCCCAGCTAGAGCACAATTTTCATTAGGTGATAAACTATTTTTAAGAAATATTTATTACATCTCCTCACATTCCTGGTCAGAGAATTTTCAACTTTTGTTTAAGGAATACAAAAAATTGAAATTCCCCACAAAACATTTCAAATGGTAGAGCTACCTGGTCTTGAACCCCAGCTTTTTCCGATAATGTGAAAACATAGAACTACAATGTATGAATAAAACTAATTTAATACAATGTTTTAAGAGGATATCATACCTGGGTTATCCTTACAGAAGAATCTTTTATCCACATTTTCAAAACAGAGAAATGCTAATGGCGCTCTGTCTTTGAACCAAGGATCATGAGAGAAACCGTTAAATTCTTACATGAAATGTATTTATGATCTCTATTTATATGCACTATTTTACGTTTGCATTTAATCGGAATAGAGATTGAAAAAATTATTAAAAATTGCGGCAATTTATTAAATGGGAGAAATTTTCACCCAGCCAGGCATAGGCACCTAAATTATTCCATATATAATTCGATTCTGTATTCAGCAGACCTGGTGTCAAACCAAGGACTTTTTTATGAAAAAATGACAAGGAAAAATTTGCTTTGGGATAATCTGACAATTTCTAAAATCTCAAGTCAACTATCGCGAATCTCTTAAAATGGAACTCTATATTTGTGTTTAATTGAATGATGGATTCCAAACCGTGAATCGAACCAATGATCATAAGGAAAATGATTAGCTGCATTTATGAAAGATACATTACTTCTGTTCATATGCATGGTCAAAATTTCAACCTTAAATCAATCATAAAAAATTTGAAAATCTCGATATACATACTTAAAAAAAAAATAGAGAAGCCTAGTGTCAAACACAAAAACATTTGGAGGTTTTGAATAAATAGAATGACCTGGAAGGAATGGAAGCACTAAAAAAAAATTATATTGCAATATTATACCTAAATATATATTATAACTCAAATAAGGCATGAAATATATATAAAAAATTATGAACTCCCAAGAATATTATGATCATGTATCCCCAAATATAGCATAGAGCAATGTGAAAGGAACAGCCGGAGCAAAGAGATTTTGAAAGGAGAGGATTTAACAGTACTTCAACAGAACTAATTGGAAACCACAACAATTCAACAAAGGAAAACTAGAGCAAGAGCATATGAAAAAAATGCCTTGTTTTCCCCATCACACATCCTAAGTCCACGGTATCATCCTCGAAACACAATTAACTTATCATTACTGATAAAGAACATAAATTGACATGTTATAATACCATTAAAACTTAATCAAAGAAATAAGTAGGTCTTGCATTGTATTGGAAAACTTAGAGATGCATTAAAAAACAATGAATTGAAAACAATATATGTATTAATATCTTATTCTGCAGCTACCCTTAAAGCACTCAGTGGCTGCCATTATACTTCCCTCGCCCTCCACAGGAGCCGTCGAGAGGCCTCTTACATTCTTCCAACAAATGCCTCCGCAACTTGGCGTCTCTCTTAATCAACTGTCCCATATTGAAGACAGTAGTGGTCCATTTCCACCACTCTCCACTTTACTCCCAAGCTAGAGCACTCTGAAGCTTCTGGTATTATTTGAAGAACATTCAATGCATATTCTCTATATGAATATTAAGAAAAAACATATTTTATTAAATATTATTATAAATACCCATTGATATTATAGTAATAACAGCCGATCCTGTTAAATATTTACAAGGCAACTAAACAAGGCAATTACTAATATTAATGAAATATGGTTACAATTTTAATCACCTATGAATGAATGAGTCAGTGAATGTATAATTAGGTGTAATTGGAGAAACATCTATATGTAATAGATAGAAGATGGATTAACACATATAACTTTAATTTGTAATCAAGATAAAGTAATTTTTAATACACCACTTTGTGCTACCAGTGCCTCAATGAGGCCATGGCAGTGGACGATGATGCACAGTTGGACGAGACCACACTTGCCCTTGCACACAAAGTTCCCAAAATGGACTGGGGAAAAACTACTACTAAATCCTCGGCCGATAACCTTGTGCCCAAAGCAGTGCAGAGCTTGTGTTAAAAATTTAATTTACTCAAACCAAACTAGCTAGGCATACTCTATGCTCTGAACGACTGGATACACAAAATATATATTTCAATGAATTTCTATGAACTTATTATATTCCCATAGGAAGTTCTACTGGAAATGGATATGTTGCCAATAAAGAATAGCAATGACGCAACTGAAAAAGAATAATATTAATCAATTACTTACATAAATTTTAAAAATTAGGTCTCATAATTTTCCTTAAGTAATGGTTTGACAGAAAAATAGAATACAATATATCCTATGTATCAACCCATTTTCAGTAAGAATACAGAATTAATATTGTAAATAATAATAGTTCAGTGGAATAATATGGAAGTATTTTATGGTAACCTATAATATGACAAACCTATTCTAAAATTGATATCATAAAGAATTTATTTAAATTTCTTATTGCATATATTCTATACATTTTTTATAATTTAAAAAATCTATATTGGAACATTAAAATATCCACACCAATACGTGGGTAAATCCTAACCATGAAAAGGAAACCATTGCTCTAATGCGATGAAACTCTGCCCTTATCAAAAACACCACTAATTACAATCAAAATGAGAGCAAGGAAAACACCTACATGTCATCAAAAAGCTGTTTTGGGATACCTAAGAGGCAGCACCAATGCATCCCAAAAAAATCTGATGTGGCCAACTCATGACTTACTTCATGTATAAGATGTCAATATTTTTCTAGGACAGTATCTTCGAATTCTATATTAAAACTAAACTTGGAAGATAAGTCATTAATTTATATCATAATATCTTTTACATCACAAACATCATGAGTAATGTTTTTCGAGACATGTTCGATAAAAACTATTTAACTTGCCTTTTGCCAAGAGCACCCAGAAAGTATATAATAAGCTACTTCTGGTATATCAGTATTTCACCAATAACTCCTAAGCAATCAGCGATAAAAAAATATGATCAATACAGCAGTTCTAAAAAATAACATTTTCTAAAACAATATTATATACGTAAATATCACTTTTTTTGAGATATTTCACAAAAAAGGAAATTTGCTTCCAAGAATAAAAAAAGCTGAACTTCCGTTTAAAAGATTTGCTTGAAAAAAATATCAACTCTGTCAGCACACCACAGTATATATGGGAAGTTTGGTACCAATAGGGCTAATAGTTATCATGTTAGAGACTACACACCCCCACCCCCACAAGCATACACACACACACGGACACAAACATCGTTCCAAAAATGGTCAGAATGTATTCTAGGGACCCCAAAACATGTATTTGGGTTGAAATCCCTAAGTCAAATTTTTTCATGAAAGCAATACTCTCTATATACTATGAATATGGAGAAAATAAAAATCCAATAAGTATGAAGGAATTGACCCTAAATTACATTGTATAATGTATGTTTGCAATAACAAAAGTGTAAAATCTTCTACCGCTATTCAAAGAGTCTAAACAATTTCGGTTTCAGACCACCCATTGCCATTTTACACTTCCATTATTTCATTGAATTTAAGAAAAAAAAATCCCACAAAGCAAACCAAAAGACAGCTTAAATGTAAAGTAAACACAAGGATGATGATTGAAATAAATCAGATTTCCAGAAATACATCCCACAAACTTCCTGAATGATCTCCAATTGGAAATATTCCTATAACTATAATAAAATCCACTAGTTAAGATGGAAGTTATTGGCTGACTCAAGCAAATTGACGAAATCGTATTGCAACCGGTATAACAGAACATATTGACAGTAATTGCAATATTATATCTAAATATATATTATAACTCAAATAAGGCATGAAATATATATAAAATATTATGAACTCCCCAGAATATTATGATCATGTATCCTCAAATCTAGCATAGAGCAATGTGAAAGGAAAAGCTGGAGCAAAGATATTTTGAAAGGAGAGGATTTAACAGTACTTCAACAGAACAAACGGAAAACCACAACAATGAAACAGAAAAAACAGAAAACCACAACAATTAAACAGAACGAATGAAAAACCACAACAATTCAACAGAGGCTAACTGGAGCAAGAGCATATGAAAAAAATTCCTGATTATCCACATCACACCATCTAAATCCACTGTATCATACTTGAAACCCAATAAACTTATCATTACCGATTAAAAACATATATTGACATGATATAACACCATTAATCTTATTGAGATTAAAGCTTCAAATGCACTCAAATATTTATTATAATTTTCAAACTTTGGATTAAGTTTTACCATAAAGCTAGTTTAGTTTAGTTATCACATGTTCATTGACTATATAGAAATTTGCTTACCTTTCCGGATCATTCGTGACCGATATCCACTGTTTTTCCATAGTAGTCAGCATCGAACACATGACACTGAAGCAAAAAATCGTTCTTTTTCTTGGTGGTTAAACGTTGTGGCCTGTACGTTGAAGAAATTTCAAGTCAGTGACACTTATGAAATATGGTTACAATTTTAATCCCCTATGAATGAATGAGTCAGTGAATGTATAATTAGGTGTAATTTGAGAAACATCTATATGTAATAGATTGGAGATGGATTAACAAATATAACTTTAATTTGTAATCATCAGAAAGTCATATTTGATACACCACTTTGTGCTACCAGTGCCTCAATGAGGCCATGGCAGTGGATGATGATGCACAGTGGGATGAGACAACCCTTGCCCTTGCACATAAAGTTCCCAAAATGGCCTGTGGAAAAATTAACTTGTCAACCCATAACCTTGTGCCCAAAGCATTGCGGAGCTTGTGTTAAAAATTTAATGTACTCAAACCAAACTAGCTAGGCATACTCTATGCATGGGAGGACAGGATACACAAAGAATATATTTCAATGAATTTCTATGAACATATTATATTTCCATAGGAAGTTCTATTGGAAATGGATACATTGCCAATAAAGAATAGCAATTACGCACTTGAAAAAGAATCATATTAATAAATAACTGATGAAAATTTTAAAACTTAGGTCTCATATTTTTCCTGAAGTAGATAATCAGAAACTTCCCTTTGATCAGTATTTCATGAATAACACTTAAACAATCAGTTATACAAAAATATCTTTCACACAAAAGTTATATTAAACTGCATTTTCTAAAACTTTATAAATAATTGTATATACCTAAGTATCAGATGAATGGAAATATTTTGCAAAAATCAGAAACGAGCCTCGAAAAGTAGAGCTCGACTTCCGGCTAACCGATTTAAACCAGAAACTAATCAACTCTAACGTCACCACCCAAAGTACTATATATGAAATTTGACGTTGATAAAACAAACAGTTTTCATATTACAGTGCCCACAAAGTACATAATCAGCTACTTCCGGTTTATCAGTATTTCACAAATAATTCATTAGCAATCAGTGATAAAAAATATGTTCCATACAGCAGCTATAGAAAATAATATTTTCTATAACAATAGTATATACCTAAATATCATTTTTTTGAGATATTTCACAAAAAAGGAAATTTGCTTCCAAAAATAAAAAAAGCTCAACTTCCGTTGAAACGATTTGCTCCAAAAAAATATCAACTCTGTCAGCACACTACAGTATATATGTGAAGTTTGGTACCAATAGGGCTAATAGTTTCAGGTTAGAGCCCCCACAAGCATACACACACACACACACACACACACACACAGACGCAGACATCCATCCAAAAATGGTCAGAACGTTTTCTAGGGACCCCAAAACATGTATTTTGGTTGAAATCTCGAAGTCAAATTTTTTCATGAAAACCATACTTTCTATATACTATGAATATGGAGAAAGTAAAAATCCAATTAGTATGAAGGAATTGACCCTATAATACATTGTATATTGTATGTTTGCAATAACAAAAGTGTAAAATATTCTACCGCTATTCAAAGAGTCTAAACAATTTCGGTTTCAGACCACCCATTGCCATTTTACACTTCCATTATTTCATTGAATTTAAGAAAAATAAATCCAACAAAGCAAACCAAAAGACAGCTTAAATGTAAAGTAAACACAAGGATGATCATTGAAATAAATCAGATTTCCAGAAATACATCCCTCAAACCTCGTGCATGATCTCCAATTGGAAATATTCCTATAACTATAATAAAATCTGCTAGTTATGATGGAAGTCATTGGCTGACTCAAGCAAATTGACGAAATCGTATTGCAACCTGTACAACAGAACATATTGACAGTAATTGCAATATTATATCTAAATATATATTATAACTCAAATAAGGTATGATATATATATAAAAAATTATGAACTCCGCAGAATATTACGATCATGTATCCCCAAATCTAGCATAGAGCAATGTGAAAGGAAAAGCCGGAGCAAAGATATTTTGAAAGGAGTGGATATAACAGTACTTCAACAGAACAAACAGAAAACCACAACAATAAACAGAACGAACAGAAAACCACAACAATTCAACAGCGGCTAACTGGAGCAATAGCATATGAAGAAAATTCCTGATTTTCCACATCACACCATCTTATTCCACTGTATCATACTTGAAACCCAATTAACTTATCATTACCATTAAAAACCTAAATTGACATGATATAACACCATTGAAACTTTATCAAAGAAATAATTAGGTCTTGCATTGTATTGGAAATCTTAGAGAGCATTTAAAATCAATGCATTGTAAAACAATATATGTAATAATATCTTACTCTGAAGCCACCCTTAATGCACTCAGTGGCTGCTGTTATACTTCCCTCGCCCTAAGCAGAAGCTGTTGAGAGGCCTCGTACATGCTTCCAATGAATGTCTCCGCAATTTGGTGTCTCTCTTACGCAACTGTCCCGTACTGTAGACTGTAGTGGTCCATTTCCACCATTCTCCACTTTACTCCCAAGCTGCAGCACTCTGGAGCTTCTGGTATTATTTGAGGAACACGCAGTGCATATTCAGTATATGAATAATAGGACAAACACATAATATACTTATTATAACTATAAATGCCAATTTAAATTCCAGTAATAGCAGCAGATCATATTAGATGATTACAAAGCAATTAAACAAGGAAATAACTATTTTGGATGCATCGTGCTAAACCTATTATGAAATGAGGATCTATTAAATGATAAAAGAGTTACCTTAGATTATTCAAGAGGAGAGCCTGCACGAACCTTCCCAAACTAACCTGTAGTATCTGGTTCATCGATTTCTACCACATCTCAGCTTTGTAGTAGGTGATGGTTATTAAGTCAAGATCATTAGGTACAGAATGACTTATCTTGCCAAAGCAATTTAGAATGTGCTGCTGTTCCTATGCATTTTACAATTTTTCTCTTCCAAAGGATTGTTTAGGAGGAGATTTTAAGGTAGGTACACCAGTAAACCTATATCAATAATTTATTTATTAGCTCCCCATTCCTGAAAGGTTAGAAAAGAGACCATGAATATTCAGTTAAAAAATTTTAATCATAAAAAGGATTATTTTCTAATGATAGTCAGATACCGATACTTAAAAAATATATTCTAAGATCTTAAGAGAAACATACCTTACCTTGTCATCACCAATTGGAAAGGCATTGGAATGACTGCAACCAATGATAATCTCAAATAAGATGCATTCTTTAAAGGTCATCAATTATTAAAAGGTCTGACTCAACATGAGAGGTCAGATCAGACCCTCTACATGAAATCTTCAACTTTTAGTCCCATAATGGGCAGAACTTCTCTATCAAGAGATGCAATATGCCTCTCGGTGACGAGAATTGTATCTGCAGATGGTATCTCTCTTTTGATAGCTACCAAAAAGTCTTGAAGGGCAAAACATCTCAATCGGAATCCTGATCGTCGATGAGAATATTATTTTGCCAAAGGTAGCTTTCTAATGAGTGATACCATGAGGTTCGCAGACCCTCTTTCCATGGGCAGAACCTCTCAAACAGGAGAGGCATTACACCTCCCCTGAAGAGAACTGTATTCTGAAAATGGTACCTTACATTTAAGAGCTACCTAGTGGTTCCCAGACCCACTCGATGGACAGAATCTCTCGACTTGGGGGAGGTATCACACCACTCCATAGTGAGAATTTTATTCTGCTAGGGTAGCTCTCTTTTGAAGTTACCAGAAGACCACCAGACCTAACAGCAAGAAGGTTTACCTCGAAATTTTAAGGTAGGTAAACCACTAGACCTTTATCAGTAATGTATTCATAAGCTTCCCATACCTGAAAGGGTAGAAAAGAGACCATTAATATTAAATGATAAAATTTTAATCATAGAAATTATTATTTTCTAATGATAGTCAGATACCGATACTTAAAAAATATATTCTAAAATCTTAAGAGGAACATACCTGATTTTGTCATCACCAATTGGAAAGGCATTGGAACAACTGCATCCAACGATAATCTCAAATAAGATGCCTTCTTCAAAGTGCATCGATTATTAAAACGTCTGACTCAACATGAGAGGTCAGATCAGACCCTCTACACGAGATCTTCAAGTTTTATTCCCATAATGGGCAGAACTTCTCTATCAAGAGAGGCAAAATGCCTCTCGGTGACGAGAATTGTATCTGCAGATGGTATCTCTATTTTGATAGCTACCAAAAAGTCTTGAAGGGCAAAACATCTCAATCGGAATCCTGATCGTCGATGAGAATATTATTTTGCCAAAGGTAGCTTTCTATTGAGTGATACCATGAGGTACGCAGACCCTCTTTCCATGGGCAGAACCTCTCAAATGGAGAGGCATTACACCTCCCCTGAAGAGAACTGTATTCTGAAAATGGTACCTTACATTCGAGAGCTACCTAGTGGTTCCCAGACCCACTCGATGGACAGAATCTCTCGACTTGGGGGAGGCATCACACCACTCCATAGTGAGAATTTTATTCTGCTAGGGTACCTCTCTGTTGAAGTTACCAGAAGACCAGAAGACCTCTCCATATGGGTACCTATAAAACAATAGTTGTTAAGTATGGCCTTAAAATAATTGAATAATTTTGTCCAATTTTATTTAGATATTTCCAAAGTATTCTAAGCTTAAACCTATTTACTCTAAAATTTGTAAACCTATGTTGATTCATTACCTCGAAAGTCCTGTTAATATATTGAAGAAGTAGTATGTTTTCCCTGTGCCTATCAAACAACATCCAAAGATTTCTTATTCTTCTGTCCCAAGCTGCTCGGATTCAATGAACATAGGTACGGCATTGCTTAGTCCCACATTAAGTTCAACTCAACTAATGCAAACTTACGATCTTCATCTGCGTGCTCATAGGACTTGTTTTCTTTTGTTTACCATCTCTTTTTAATGCCGTCAATGTTTTTTTAATCTCTGCTGCGAATAAAGCTTCAAATTCACTCAAATATTTATTATAATTTTCAAACTTTGGATTAAGTTTTACCATAAAGCTAGTTTAGCTTAGTTATCACATGTTCATTGACTATATAGAAATTTGCTTACCTTTCCGGATCATTCGTGACCGATATCCACTGCTTTTCCATAGTAGTCAGCATCGAACACATGACACTGAAGCTAAAAATCGTTCTTTTTCTTGGTGGTTAAACATTATGGCCTGTACGTTGAAGAAATTTCAAGTCAGTGACACTTATGAAATATGGTTACAATTTTAATCCCCTATGAATGAATGAGTCAGTGAATGTATAATTAGGTGTAATTTGAGAAACATCTATATGTAATAGATTGGAGATGGATTAACAGATATAACTTTAATTTGTAATCATCAGAAAGTCATTTTTGATACACCACTTTGTGCTACCAGTGCCTCAATGAGGCCATGGCAGTGGATGATGATGCACAGTCGGATGAGACCACCCTTGCCCTTGCACATAAAGTTCCCAAAATGGCCTGTGGAAAAACTAACTCGTCGACCCATAACCTTGTGCCCAAAGCAGTGCGGAGCTTGTGTTAAAAATTTAATGTACTCAAACATAACTAGCTAGGCATACTCTATGCATGGGAGGACTGGATACACAAAGAATATATTTCAATGAATTTCTATGAACCTATTATATTTCCATAGGAAGTTCTATTGGAAATGGATACATTGCCAATAAAGAATAGCAATTATGCACTTGAAAAAGAATCATATTAATAAATAACTGATGAAATTTTTAAAACTTAGGTCTCATATTTTTCCTGAAGTAGATAATCAGCAACTTCCCTTTGATCAGTATTTCATGAATAACACTTAAACAATCAGTTATACAAAAATATCTTTCACACAAAAGTTATATTAAACTGCATTTTCTAAAACTTTTATAAATAATTGTATATACCTAAGTATCAGATGAATGGAGATATTTTGCAAAAATCGGAAACGAGCCTCGAAAAGTAGAGCTCCACTTCCGGCTAACCGATTTAAACCAGAAACTAATCAACTCTAACGTCACCACCCAAAGTACTATATATGAAATTTGACGTTGATAAAACAAACAGTTTTCATATTACAGTGCCCACAAAGTACATAATCAGCTACTTCCGGTTTATCAGTATTTCACAAATAATTCCTTAGCAATCAGTGATAAAAAATATGTTCAATACAGCAGTTATAGAAAATAACATTTTCTATAACAATAGTATATACCTAAATATCATTTTTTTGAGATATTTCACAAAAAAGGAAATTTGCTTCCAAAAATAAAAAAAGCTCAACTTCCGTTGAAACGATTTGCTCCAAAAAAATATCAACTCTGTCAGCACACTACAGTATATATGTGAAGTTTGGTACCAATAGGGCTAATAGTTTTCCCGTTAGAGCCCCCACAAGCATACACACACACACACACACACACAGACGCAGACATCGATCCAAAAATGGTCAGAACGTTTTCTAGGGACCCCAAAACATGTATTTTGGTTGAAATCTCGAAGTCAAATTTTTTCATGAAAACCATACTTTCTATATACTATGAATATGGAGAAAGTAAAAATCCAATTAGTATGAAGGAATTGACCCTATAATACATTGTATATTGTATGTTTGCAATAACAAAAGTGTAAAATATTCTACCGCTATTCAAAGAGTCTAAACAATTTCGGCTTCAGACCACCCATTGCCATTTTACACTTCCATTATTTCATTGAATTTAAGAAAAATAAATCCAACAAAGCAAACCAAAAGACAGCTTAAATGTAAAGTAAACACAAGGATGATCATTGAAATAAATCAGATTTCCAGAAATACATCCCTCAAACCTCGTGCATGATCTCCAATTGGAAATATTCCTATAACTATAATAAAATCTGCTAGTTAAGATGGAAGTCATTGGCTGACTCAAGCAAATTGACGAAATCGTATTGCAACCTGTACAACAGAACATATTGACAGTAATTGCAATATTATATCTAAATATATATTATAACTCAAATAAGGTATGATATATATATAAAAAATTATGAACTCCGCAGAATATTACGATCATGTATCCCCAAATCTAGCATAGAGCAATGTGAAAGGAAAAGCCGGAGCAAAGATATTTTGAAAGGAGTGGATATAACAGTACTTCAACAGAACAAACAGAAAACCACAACAATAAACAGAACGAACAGAAAACCACAACAATTCAACAGCGGCTAACTGGAGTAATAGCATATGAAGAAAATTCCTGATTTTCCACATCACACCATCTTATTCCACTGTATCATACTTGAAACCCAATTAACTTATCATTACCGTTAAAAACCTAAATTGACATGATATAACACCATTGAAACTTTATCAAAGAAATAATTAGGTCTTGCATTGTATTGGAAATCTTAGAGAGCATTTAAAAACAATGCATTGTAAAACAATATATGTAATAATATCTTACTCTGAAGCCACCCTTAATGCACTCAGTGGCTGCTGTTATACTTCCCGCGCCCTCCACAGGAGCCGTCGAGAATCCTCTTACATTCTTCCAACAAATGCCTCCGCAACTTGGCATCTCTCTTAATCAACTGTCCCATATTGAAGACAGTAGTGGTCCATTTCCACCACTCTCCACTTTACTCCCAAGCTAGAGCACTCTGAAGCTTCTGGTATTATTTGAGGAACACGCAGTGCATATTCTCTATATGAATATTAAGAAAAAACATATTTTATTAAATATTATTATAAATACCCATTGATATTATAGTAATAACAGCCGATCCTGTTAAATATTTACAAGGCAACTAAACAAGGCAATTACTAATATTAATGAAATATGGTTACAATTTTAATCACCTATGAATGAATGAGTCAGTGAATGTATAATTAGGTGTAATTGGAGAAACATCTATATGTAATAGATAGAAGATGGATTAACACATATAACTTTAATTTGTAATCAAGATAAAGTAATTTTTAATACACCACTTTGTGCTACCAGTGCCTCAATGAGGCCATGGCAGTGGACGATGATGCACAGTTGGACGAGACCACACTTGCCCTTGCACACAAAGTTCCCAAAATGGCTTGGGGAAAAACTACTACTAAATCCTCGGCCGATAACCTTGTGCCCAAAGCAGTGCAGAGCTTGTGTTAAAAATTTAATTTACTCAAACCAAACTAGCTAGGCATACTCTATGCTCTGAACGACTGGATACACAAAATATATATTTCAATGAATTTCTATGAACTTATTATATTCCCATAGGAAGTTCTACTGGAAATGGATATGTTGCCAATAAAGAATAGCAATGACGCAACTGAAAAAGAATAATATTAATCAATTACTTACATAAATTTTAAAAATTAGGTCTCATAATTTTCCTTAAGTAATGGTTTGACAGAAAAATAGAATACAATATATCCTATGTATCAACCCATTTTCAGTAAGAATACAGAATTAATATTGTAAATAATAATAGTTCAGTGGAATAATATGGAAGTATTTTATGGTAACCTATAATATGACAAACCTATTCTAAAATTGATATCATAAAGAATTTATTTAAATTTCTTATTGCATATATTCTATACATTTTTTATAATTTAAAAAATCTATATTGGAACATTAAAATATCCACACCAATACGTGGGTAAATCCTAACCATGAAAAGGAAACCATTGCTCTAATGCGATGAAACTCTGCCCTTATCAAAAACACCACTAATTACAATCAAAATGAGAGCAAGGAAAACACCTACATGTCATCAAAAAGCTGTTTTGGGATACCTAAGAGGCAGCACCAATGCATCCCAAAAAAATCTGATGTGGCCAACTCATGACTTTCTTCATGTATAAGATGTCAATATTTTTCTAGGACAGTATCTTCGAATTCTATATTAAAACTAAACTTGGAAGATAAGTCATTAATTTATATCATAATATCTTTTACATCACAAACATCATGAGTAATGTTTTTCGAGACATGTTCGATAAAAAACTATTTAACTTGCCTTTTGCCAAGAGCACCCAGAAAGTATATAATAAGCTACTTCTGGTATATCAGTATTTCACCAATAACTCCAAAGCAATCAGCGATAAAAAAATATGATCAATACAGCAGTTCTAAAAAATAACATTTTCTAAAACAATATTATATACGTAAATATCACTTTTTTTGAGATATTTCACAAAAAAGGAAATTTGCTTCCAAGAATAAAAAAAGCTGAACTTCCGTTTAAAAGATTTGCTTGAAAAAAATATCAACTCTGTCAGCACACCACAGTATATATGGGAAGTTTGGTACCAATAGGGCTAATAGTTTTCATGTTAGAGACTACACACCCCCACCCCCACAAGCATACACGCACACACGGACACAAACATCGTTCCAAAAATGGTCAGAATGTATTCTAGGGACCCCAAAACATGTATTTGGGTTGAAATCCCTAAGTCAAATTTTTTCATGAAAGCAATACTCTCTATATACTATGAATATGGAGAAAATAAAAATCCAATAAGTATGAAGGAATTGACCCTAAATTACATTGTATAATGTATGTTTGCAATAACAAAAGTGTAAAATCTTCTACCGCTATTCAAAGAGTCTAAACAATTTCAGTTTCAGACCACCCATTGCCATTTTACACTTCCATTATTTCATTGAATTTAAGAAAAAGAAATCCCACAAAGCAAACCAAAAGACAGCTTAAATGTAAAGTAAACACAAGGATGATGATTGAAATAAATCAGATTTCCAGAAATACATCCCACAAACTTCCTGAATGATCTCCAATTGGAAATATTCCTATAACTATAATAAAATCCACTAGTTAAGATGGAAGTTATTGGCTTACTCAAGCAAATTGACGAAATCGTATTGCAACCGGTATAACAGAACATATTGACAGTAATTGCAATATTATATCTAAATATATATTATAACTCAAATAAGGCATGAAATATATATAAAATATTATGAACTCCCCAGAATATTATGATCATGTATCCCCAAATCTAGCATAGAGCAATGTGAAAGGAAAAGCTGGAGCAAAGATATTTTGAAAGGAGAGGATTTAACAGTACTTCAACAGAACAAACGGAAAACCACAACAATGAAACAGAAAAAACAGAAAACCACAACAATTAAACAGAACGAATGAAAAACCACAACAATTCAACAGAGGCTAACTGGAGCAAGAGCATATGAAAAAAATTCCTGATTATCCACATCACACCATCTAAATCCACTGTATCATACTTGAAACCCAATAAACTTATCATTACCGATTAAAAACATAAATTGACATGATATAACACCATTAATCTTATTGAGATTAAAGCTTCAAATGCACTCAAATATTTATTATAATTTTCAAACTTTGGATTGAGTTTTACCATAAAGCTAGTTTAGTTTAGTTATCATATGTTCCTTGACTATATAGAAATTTGCTTACCTTTCCGGATCATTCGTGACCGATATCCACTGTTTTTCCATAGTAGTCAGCATCGAACACATGACACTGAAGCAAAAAATCGTTCTTTTTCTTGGTGGTTAAACGTTGTGGCCTGTACGTTGAAGAAATTTCAAGTCAGTGACACTTATGAAATATGGTTACAATTTTAATCCCCTATGAATGAATGAGTCAGTGAATGTATAATTAGGTGTAATTTGAGAAACATCTATATGTAATAGATTGGAGATGGATTAACAGATATAACTTTAAATTGTAATCATCAGAAAGTCACATTTGATACACCACTTTGTGCTACCAGTGCCTCAATGAGGCCATGGCAGTGGATGATGATGCACAGTGGGATGAGACAACCCTTGCCCTTGCACATGA
Source organism: Sympetrum striolatum (assembly GCA_947579665.1). Lineage (NCBI taxonomy): Eukaryota > Metazoa > Arthropoda > Insecta > Odonata > Libellulidae > Sympetrum > Sympetrum striolatum. The sequence goes on along the minus strand of OX388351.1, from coordinate 17,982,987 downwards.
AGTTCCCAAAATGGCCTGTGGAAAAATTAACTTGTCGACCCATAACCTTGTGACCAAAGCAGTGCGGAGCTTGTGTTAAAAATTTAATGTACTCAAACCAAACTAGCTAGGCATACTCTATGCATGGGAGGACAGGATACACAAAGAATATATTTCAATGAATTTCTATGAACATATTATATTTCCATAGGAAGTTCTATTGGAAATGGATACATTGCCAATAAAGAATAGCAATTACGCACTTGAAAAAGAATCATATTAATAAATAACTGATGAAAATTTTAAAACTTAGGTCTCATATTTTTCCTGAAGTAGATAATCAGAAACTTCCCTTTGATCAGTATTTCATGAATAACGCTTAAACAATCAGTTATACAAAAATATCTTTCACACAAAAGTTATATTAAACTGCATTTTCTAAAACTTTATAAATAATTGTATATACCTAAGTATCAGATGAATGGAGATATTTTGCAAAAATCAGAAACGAGCCTCGAAAAGTAGAGCTCGACTTCCGGCTAACCGATTTAAACCAGAAACTAATCAACTCTAACGTCACCACCCAAAGTACTATATATGAAATTTGACGTTGATAAAACAAACAGTTTTCATATTACAGTGCCCACAAAGTACATAATCAGCTACTTCCGGTTTATCAGTATTTCACAAATAATTCATTAGCAATCAGTGATAAAAAATATGTTCCATACAGCAGCTATAGAAAATAATATTTTCTATAACAATAGTATATACCTAAATATCATTTTTTTGAGATATTTCACAAAAAAGGAAATTTGCTTCCAAAAATAAAAAAAGCTCAACTTCCGTTGAAACGATTTGCTCCAAAAAAATATCAACTCTGTCAGCACACTACAGTATATATGTGAAGTTTGGTACCAATAGGGCTAATAGTTTTCACGTTAGAGCCCCCACAAGCATACACACACACACACACACACACACACAGACGCAGACATCGATCCAAAAATGGTCAGAACGTTTTCTAGGGACCCCAAAACATGTATTTTGGTTGAAATCTCGAAGTCAAATTTTTTCATGAAAACCATACTTTCTATATACTATGAATATGGAGAAAGTAAAAATCCAATTAGTATGAAGGAATTGACCCTATAATACATTGTATATTGTATGTTTGCAATAACAAAAGTGTAAAATATTCTACCGCTATTCAAAGAGTCTAAACAATTTCGGTTTCAGACCACCCATTGCCATTTTACACTTCCATTATTTCATTGAATTTAAGAAAAATAAATCCAACAAAGCAAACCAAAAGACAGCTTAAATATAAAGTAAACACAAGGATGATCATTGAAATAAATCAGATTTCCAGAAATACATCCCTCAAACCTCGTGCATGATCTCCAATTGGAAATATTCCTATAACTATAATAAAATCTGCTAGTTATGATGGAAGTCATTGGCTGACTCAAGCAAATTGACGAAATCGTATTGCAACCTGTACAACAGAACATATTGACAGTAATTGCAATATTATATCTAAATATATATTATAACTCAAATAAGGTATGATATATATATAAAAAATTATGAACTCCGCAGAATATTACGATCATGTATCCCCAAATCTAGCATAGAGCAATGTGAAAGGAAAAGCCGGAGCAAAGATATTTTGAAAGGAGTGGATATAACAGTACTTCAACAGAACAAACAGAAAACCACAACAATAAACAGAACGAACAGAAAACCACAACAATTCAACAGCGGCTAACTGGAGCAATAGCATATGAAGAATTTTCCTGATTTTCCACATCACACCATCTTATTCCACTGTATCATACTTGAAACCCAATTAACTTATCATTACCGTTAAAAACCTAAATTGACATGATATAACACCATTGAAACTTTATCAAAGAAATATTTAGGTCTTGCATTGTATTGGAAATCTTAGAGAGCATTTAAAAACAATGCATTGAAAACAATATATGTAATAATATCTTACTCTGAAGCCACCCTTAATGCACTCAGTGGCTGCTGTTATACTTCCCTCGCCCTCCACAGGAGCCGTCGAGAGGCCTCTTACATTCTTCCAACAAATGCCTCCGCAACTTGGCATCTCTCTTAATCAACTGTCCCATATTGAAGACAGTAGTGGTCCATTTCCACCACTCTCCACTTTACTCCCAAGCTAGAGCACTCTGAAGCTTCTGGTATTATTTGAAGAACATTCAGTGCATATTCTCTATATGAATATTAAGAAAAAACATATTTTATTAAATATTATTATAAATACCCATTGATATTATAGTAATAACAGCCGATCCTGTTAAATATTTACAAGGCAACTAAACAAGGCAATTACTAATATTAATGAAATATGGTTACAATTTTAATCACCTATGAATGAATGAGTCAGTGAATGTATAATTAGGTGTAATTGGAGAAACATCTATATGTAATAGATAGAAGATGGATTAACACATATAACTTTAATTTGTAATCAAGACAAAGTAATTTTTAATACACCACTTTGTGCTACCAGTGCCTCAATGAGGCCATGGCAGTGGACGATGATGCACAGTTGGACGAGACCACACTTGCCCTTGCACACAAAGTTCCCAAAATGGCCTGGGGAAAAACTACTACTAAATCCTCGGCCGATAACCTTGTGCTCAAAGCAGTGCAGAGCTTGTGTTAAAAATTTAATTTACTCAAACCAAACTAGCTAGGCATACTCTATGCTCTGAACGACTGGATACACAAAATATATATTTCAATGAATTTCTATGAACTTATTATATTCCCATAGGAAGTTCTACTGGAAATGGATATGTTGCCAATAAAGAATAGCAACGACGCAACTGAAAAAGAATAATATTAATCAATTACTTACATAAATTTTAAAAATTAGGTCTCATAATTTTCCTTAAGTAATGGTTTGACAGAAAAATAGAATACAATATATCCTATGTATCAACCCATTTTCAGTAAGAATACAGAATTAATATTGTAAATAATAATAGTTCAGTGGAATAATATGGAAGTATTTTATGGTAACCTATAATATGACAAACCTATTCTAAAATTGATATCATAAAGAATTTATTTAAATTTCTTATTGCATATATTCTATACATTTTTTATAATTTAAAAAATCTATATTTGAACATTAAAATATCCACACCAATACGTGGGTAAATCCTAACCATGAAAAGGAAACCATTGCTCTAATGCGATGAAACTCTGCCCTTATCAAAAACACCACTAATTACAATCAAAATGAGAGCAAGGAAAACACCTACATGTCATCAAAAAGCTGTTTTGGGATACCTAAGAGGCAGCACCAATGCATCCCAAAAAAATCTGATGTGGCCAACTCATGACTTTCTTCATGTATAAGATGTCAATATTTTTCTAGGACAGTATCTTCGAATTCTATATTAAAACTAAACTTGGAAGATAAGTCATTAATTTATATCATAATATCTTTTACATCACAAACATCATGAGTAATGTTTTTCGAGACATGTTCGATAAAAAACTATTTAACTTGCCTTTTGCCAAGAGCACCCAGAAAGTATATAATAAGCTACTTCTGGTATATCAGTATTTCACCAATAACTCCTAAGCAATCAGCGATAAAAAAATATGATCAATACAGCAGTTCTAAAAAATAACATTTTCTAAAACAATATTATATACGTAAATATCACTTTTTTTGAGATATTTCACAAAAAAGGAAATTTGCTTCCAAGAATAAAAAAAGCTGAACTTCCGTTTAAAAGATTTGCTTGAAAAAAATATCAACTCTGTCAGCACACCACAGTATATATGGGAAGTTTGGTACCAATAGGGCTAATAGTTTTCATGTTAGAGACTACACACCCCCACCCCCACAAGCATACACGCACACACGGACACAAACATCGTTCCAAAAATGGTCAGAATGTATTCTAGGGACCCCAAAACATGTATTTGGGTTGAAATCCCTAAGTCAAATTTTTTCATGAAAGCAATACTCTCTATATACTATGAATATGGAGAAAATAAAAATCGAATAAGTATGAAGGAATTGACCCTAAATTACATTGTATAATGTATGTTTGCAATAACAAAAGTGTAAAATCTTCTACCGCTATTCAAAGAGTCTAAACAATTTCGGTTTCAGACCACCCATTGCCATTTTACACTTCCATTATTTCATTGAATTTAAGAAAAAGAAATCCCACAAAGCAAACCAAAAGACAGCTTAAATGTAAAGTAAACACAAGGATGATGATTGAAATAAATCAGATTTCCAGAAATACATCCCTCAAACCTCGTGCATGATCTCCAATTGGAAATATTCCTATAACTATAATAAAATCTGCTAGTTATGATGGAAGTCATTGGCTGACTCAACCAAATTGAAGAAATCGTATTGCAACCGGTATAACAGAACATATTGACAGTAATTGCAATATTATATCTAAATATATATTATAACTCAAATAAGGCATGAAATATATATAAAATATTATGAACTCCCCAGAATATTACGATCATGTATCCCCAAATCTAGCATAGAGCAATGTGAAAGGAAAAGCCGGAGCAAAGATATTTTGAAAGGAGTGGATATAACAGTACTTCAACAGAACAAACAGAAAACCACAACAATAAACAGAACGAACAGAAAACCACAACAATTCAACAGCGGCTAACTGGAGCAATAGCATATGAAGAATTTTCCTGATTTTCCACATCACACCATCTTATTCCACTGTATCATACTTGAAACCCAATTAACTTATCATTACCGTTAAAAACCTAAATTGACATGATATAACACCATTGAAACTTTATCAAAGAAATAATTAGGTCTTGCATTGTATTGGAAATCTTAGAGAGCATTTAAAAACAATGCATTGAAAACAATATATGTAATAATATCTTACTCTGAAGCCACCCTTAATGCACTCAGTGGCTGCTGTTATACTTCCCTCGCTCCTAAGCAGAAGCTGTTGAGAGGCCTCGTACATGCTTCCAATGAATGTCTCCGCAATTTGGTGTCTCTCTTACGCAACTGTCCCGTACTGTAGACTGTAGTGGTCCATTTCCACCATTCTCCACTTTACTCCCAAGCTGCAGCACTCTGGAGCTTCTGGTATTATTTGAGGAACACGCAGTGCATATTCTGTATATGAATAATAGGACAAACACATAATATACTTATTATTATTATAAATGCTAATTTAAATTCCAGTAATAGCAGCAGATCATATTAGATGATTACAAAGCAATTAAACAAGGAAATAACTATTTTGGATGCATTGTGCTAAACCTATTATGAAATGAGGATCTATTAAATGATAAAAGAGTTACCTTAGATTATTCAAGAGGAGAGCCTGCACGAACCTTCCCAAACTAACCTGTAGTATCTGGTTCATCGATTTCTACCACATCTCAGCTTTGTAGTAGGTGATGGTTATTAAGTCAAGATCATTAGGTACAGAATGACTTATCTTGCCAAAGCAATTTAGAATGTGCTGCTGTTCCTATGCATTTTACAATTTTTCTCTTCCAAAGGATTGTTTAGGAGGAGATTTTAAGGTAGGTACACCAGTAAACCTATATCAATAATTTATTTATTAGCTCCCCATTCCTGAAAGGTTAGAAAAGAGACCATGAATATTCAGTTAAAAAATTTTAATCATAAAAAGGATTATTTTCTAATGATAGTCAGATACTGATACTTAAAAAATATATTCTAAGATCTTAAGAGAAACATACCTTACCTTGTCATCACCAATTGGAAAGGCATTGGAATGACTGCAACCAATGATAATCTCAAATAATATGCATTCTTTAAAGGTCATCAATTATTAAAAGGTCTGACTCAACATGAGAGGTCAGATCAGACCCTCTACATGAAATCTTCAACTTTTAGTCCCATAATGGGCAGAACTTCTCTATCAAGAGATGCAATATGCCTCTCGGTGACGAGAATTGTATCTGCAGATGGTATCTCTCTTTTGATAGCTACCAAAAAGTCTTGAAGGGCAAAACATCTCAATCGGAATCCTGATCGTCGATGAGAATATTATTTTGCCAAAGGTAGCTTTCTATTGAGTGATACCATGAGGTTCGCAGACCCTCTTTCCATGGCCAGAACCTCTCAAACAGGAGAGGCATTACACCTCCCCTGAAGAGAACTGTATTCTGAAAATGGTACCTTACATTTAAGAGCTACCTAGTGGTTCCCAGACCCACTCGATGGACAGAATCTCTCGACTTGGGGGAGGTATCACACCACTCCATAGTGAGAATTTTATTCTGCTAGGGTAGCACTCTTTTGAAGTTACCAGAAGACCACCAGACCTAACAGCAAGAAGGTTTACCTCGAAATTTTAAGGTAGGTAAACCACTAGACCTTTATCAGTAATGTATTCATAAGCTTCCCATACCTGAAAGGGTAGAAAAGAGACCATTAATATTAAATGATAAAATTTTAATCATAGAAATTATTATTTTCTAATGATAGTCAGATACCGATACTTAAAAAATATATTCTAAAATCTTAAGAGGAACATACCTGATTTTGTCATCACCAATTGGAAAGGCATTGGAACAACTGCATCCAACGATAATCTCAAATAAGATGCCTTCTTCAAAGTGCATCGATTATTAAAACGTCTGACTCAACATGAGAGGTCAGATCAGACCCTCTACACGAGATCTTCAAGTTTTATTCCCATATTGGGCAGAACTTCTCTATCAAGAGAGGCAAAATGCCTCTCGGTGACGAGAATTGTATCTGCAGATGGTATCTCTCTTTTGATAGCTACCGAAAAGCCTTGAAGGGCAAAACATCTCAATCGGAATCCTGATCGTCGATGAGAATATTATTTTGCCAAAGGTAGCTTTCTATTGAGTGATACCATGAGGTACGCAGACCCTCTTTCCATGGGCAGAACCTCTCAAACAGGAGAGGCATTACACCTCCCCTGAAGAGAACTGTATTCTGAAAATGGTAACTTACATTTGAGAGCTACCTAGTGGTTCCCAGACCCACTCGATGGGCAGAATCTCTCGACTTGGGGGAGGCATCACACCACTCCATAGTGAGAATTTTATTCTGCTGGGGTAGCTCTCTGTTGAAGTTACCAGAAGACCAGAAGACCTCTCCATATGGGTACCTATAAAACAATAGTTGTTAAGTATGGTCTTAAAATAATTGAATAATTTTGTCCAATTTTATTTAGATATTTCCAAAGTATTCTAAGCTTAAACCTATTTACTCTAAAATTTGTAAACCTATGTTGATTCATTACCTCGAAAGTCCTGTTAATATATTGAAGAAGTAGTATGTTTTCCCTGTGCCTATCAAACAACATCCAAAGATTTCTTATTCTTCTGTCCCAAGCTGCTCGGGTTCAATGAACATAGGTATGGCATTGCTTAGTCCCACATTAAGTTCAACTCAACTAATGCAAACTTACGATCTTCATCTGCGTGCTCATAGGACTTGTTTTCTTTTGTTTACCATCTCTTTTTAATGCCGTCAATGTTTTTTTAATCTCTGCTGCGAATAAAGCTTCAAATTCACTCAAATATTTATTATAATTTTCAAACTTTGGATTAAGTTTTACCATAAAGCTAGTTTAGCTTAGTTATCACATGTTCATTGACTATATAGAAATTTGCTTACCTTTCCGGATCATTCGTGACCGATATCCACTGCTTTTCCATAGTAGTCAGCATCGAACACATGACACTGAAGCTAAAAATCGTTCTTTTTCTTGGTGGTTAAACGTTATGGCCTGTACGTTGAAGAAATTTCAAGTCAGTGACACTTATGAAATATGGTTACAATTTTAATCCCCTATGAATGAATGAGTCAGTGAATGTATAATTAGGTGTAATATGAGAAACATCTATATGTAATAGATTGGAGATGGATTAACAGATATAACTTTAATTTGTAATCATCAGAAAGTCATTTTTGATACACCACTTTGTGCTACCAGTGCCTCAATGAGGCCATGGCAGTGGATGATGATGCACAGTCGGATGAGACCACCCTTGCCCTTGCACATAAAGTTCCCAAAATGGCCTGTGGAAAAACTAACTCGTCGACCCATAACCTTGTGCCCAAAGCAGTGCGGAGCTTGTGTTAAAAATTTAATGTACTCAAACCAAACTAGCTAGGCATACTCTATGCATGGGAGGACTGGATACACAAAGAATATATTTCAATGAATTTCTATGAACCTACTATATTTCCATAGGAAGTTCTATTGGAAATGGATACATTGCCAATAAAGAATAGCAATTATGCACTTGAAAAAGAATCATATTAATAAATAACTGATGAAAATTTTAGAACTTAGGTCTCATATTTTTCCTGAAGTAGATAATCAGCAACTTCCCTTTGATCAGTATTTCATGAATAACGCTTAAACAATCAGTTATACAAAAATATCTTTCACACAAAAGTTATATTAAACTGCATTTTCTAAAACTTTATAAATAATTGTATATACCTAAGTATCAGATGAATGGAGATATTTTGCAAAAATCAGAAACGAGCCTCGAAAAGTAGAGCTCGACTTCCGGCTAACCGATTTAAACCAGAAACTAATCAACTCTAACGTCACCACCCAAAGTACTATATATGAAATTTGACGTTGATAAAACAAACAGTTTTCATATTACAGTGCCCACAAAGTACATAATCAGCTACTTCCGGTTTATCAGTATTTCACAAATAATTCCTTAGCAATCAGTGATAAAAAATATGTTCAATACAGCAGCTATACAAAATAACATTTTCTATAACAATAGTATATACCTAAATATCATTTTTTTGAGATATTTCACAAAAAAGGAAATTTGCTTCCAAAAATAAAAAAAGCTCAACTTCCGTTGAAACGATTTGCTCCAAAAAAATATCAACTCTGTCAGCACACTACAGTATATATGTGAAGTTTGGTACCAATAGGGCTAATAGTTTTCACGTTAGAGCCCCCACAAGCATACACACACACACACACACACAGACGCAGACATCGATCCAAAAATGGTCAGAACGTTTTCTAGGGACCCCAAAACATGTATTTTGGTTGAAATCTCGAAGTCAAATTTTTTCATGAAAACCATACTTTCTATATACTATGAATATGGAGAAAGTAAAAATCCAATTAAAATGAAGGAATTGACCCTATAATACATTGTATATTGTATGTTTGCAATAACAAAAGTGTAAAATCTTCTACCGCTATTCAAAGAGTCTAAACAATTTCGGTTTCAGACCACCCAATTCCATTTTACACTTCTATTATTTCATTGAATTTAAGAAAAATAAATCCAACAAAGCAAACCAAAAGACAGCTTAAATGTAAAGTAAACACAAGGATGATCATTGAAATAAATCAGATTTCCAGAAATACATCCCTCAAACCTCGTGCATGATCTCCAATTGGAAATATTCCTATAACTATAATAAAATCTGCTAGTTATGATGGAAGTCATTGGCTGACTCAACCAAATTGAAGAAATCGTATTGCAACCGGTATAACAGAACATATTGACAGTAATTGCAATATTATATCTAAATATATATTATAACTCAAATAAGGCATGAAATATATATATAATATTATGAACTCCCCAGAATATTACGATCATGTATCCCCAAATCTAGCATAGAGCAATGTGAAAGGAAAAGCCGGAGCAAAGATATTTTGAAAGGAGTGGATATAACAGTACTTCAACAGAACAAACAGAAAACCACAACAATAAACAGAACGAACAGAAAACCACAACAATTCAACAGCGGCTAACTGGAGCAATAGCATATGAAGAATTTTCCTGATTTTCCACATCACACCATCTTATTCCACTGTATCATACTTGAAACCCAATTAACTTATCATTACCGTTAAAAACCTAAATTGACATGATATAACACCATTGAAACTTTATCAAAGAAATAATTAGGTCTTGCATTGTATTGGAAATCTTAGAGAGCATTTAAAAACAATGCATTGAAAACAATATATGTAATAATATCTTACTCTGAAGCCACCCTTAATGCACTCAGTGGCTGCTGTTATACTTCCCTCGCCCCTAAGCAGAAGCTGTTGAGAGGCCTCGTACATGCTTCCAATGAATGTCTCCGCAATTTGGTGTCTCTCTTACGCAACTGTCCCGTACTGTAGACTGTAGTGGTCCATTTCCACCATTCTCCACTTTACTCCCAAGCTGCAGCACTCTGGAGCTTCTGGTATTATTTGAGGAACACGCAGTGCATATTCTGTATATGAATAATAGGACAAACACATAATATACTTATTATTATTATAAATGCTAATTTAAATTCCAGTAATAGCAGCAGATCATATTAGATGATTACAAAGCAATTAAACAAGGAAATAACTATTTTGGATGCATTGTGCTAAACCTATTATGAAATGAGGATCTATTAAATGATAAAAGAGTTACCTTAGATTATTCAAGAGGAGAGCCTGCACGAACCTTCCCAAACTAACCTGTAGTATCTGGTTCATCGATTTCTACCACATCTCAGCTTTGTAGTAGGTGATGGTTATTAAGTCAAGATCATTAGGTACAGAATGACTTATCTTGCCAAAGCAATTTAGAATGTGCTGCTGTTCCTATGCATTTTACAATTTTTCTCTTCCAAAGGATTGTTTAGGAGGAGATTTTAAGGTAGGTACACCAGTAAACCTATATCAATAATTTATTTATTAGCTCCCCATTCCTGAAAGGTTAGAAAAGAGACCATGAATATTCAGTTAAAAAATTTTAATCATAAAAAGGATTATTTTCTAATGATAGTCAGATACCGATACTTAAAAAATATATTCTAAGATCTTAAGAGAAACATACCTTACCTTGTCATCACCAATTGGAAAGGCATTGGAATGACTGCAACCAATGATAATCTCAAATAATATGCATTCTTTAAAGGTCATCAATTATTAAAAGGTCTGACTCAACATGAGAGGTCAGATCAGACCCTCTACATGAAATCTTCAACTTTTAGTCCCATAATGGGCAGAACTTCTCTATCAAGAGATGCAATATGCCTCTCGGTGACGAGAATTGTATCTGCAGATGGTATCTCTCTTTTGATAGCTACCAAAAAGTCTTGAAGGGCAAAACATCTCAATCGGAATCCTGATCGTCGATGAGAATATTATTTTGCCAAAGGTAGCTTTCTATTGAGTGATACCATGAGGTTCGCAGACCCTCTTTCCATGGGCAGAACCTCTCAAACAGGAGAGGCATTACACCTCCCCTGAAGAGAACTGTATTCTGAAAATGGTACCTTACATTTAAGAGCTACCTAGTGGTTCCCAGACCCACTCGATGGACAGAATCTCTCGACTTGGGGGAGGTATCACACCACTCCATAGTGAGAATTTTATTCTGCTAGGGTAGCACTCTTTTGAAGTTACCAGAAGACCACCAGACCTAACAGCAAGAAGGTTTACCTCGAAATTTTAAGGTAGGTAAACCACTAGACCTTTATCAGTAATGTATTCATAAGCTTCCCATACCTGAAAGGGTAGAAAAGAGACCATTAATATTAAATGATAAAATTTTAATCATAGAAATTATTATTTTCTAATGATAGTCAGATACCGATACTTAAAAAATATATTCTAAAATCTTAAGAGGAACATACCTGATTTTGTCATCACCAATTGGAAAGGCATTGGAACAACTGCATCCAACGATAATCTCAAATAAGATGCCTTCTTCAAAGTGCATCGATTATTAAAACGTCTGACTCAACATGAGAGGTCAGATCAGACCCTCTACACGAGATCTTCAAGTTTTATTCCCATATTGGGCAGAACTTCTCTATCAAGAGAGGCAAAATGCCTCTCGGTGACGAGAATTGTATCTGCAGATGGTATCTCTCTTTTGATAGCTACCGAAAAGCCTTGAAGGGCAAAACATCTCAATCGGAATCCTGATCGTCGATGAGAATATTATTTTGCCAAAGGTAGCTTTCTATTGAGTGATACCATGAGGTACGCAGACCCTCTTTCCATGGGCAGAACCTCTCAAACAGGAGAGGCATTACACCTCCCCTGAAGAGAACTGTATTCTGAAAATGGTAACTTACATTTGAGAGCTACCTAGTGGTTCCCAGACCCACTCGATGGGCAGAATCTCTCGACTTGGGGGAGGCATCACACCACTCCATAGTGAGAATTTTATTCTGCTGGGGTAGCTCTCTGTTGAAGTTACCAGAAGACCAGAAGACCTCTCCATATGGGTACCTATAAAACAATAGTTGTTAAGTATGGCCTTAAAATAATTGAATAATTTTGTCCAATTTTATTTAGATATTTCCAAAGTATTCTAAGCTTAAACCTATTTACTCTAAAATTTGTAAACCTATGTTGATTCATTACCTCGAAAGTCCTGTTAATATATTGAAGAAGTAGTATGTTTTCCCTGTGCCTATCAAACAACATCCAAAGATTTCTTATTCTTCTGTCCCAAGCTGCTCGGGTTCAATGAACATAGGTATGGCATTGCTTAGTCCCACATTAAGTTCAACTCAACTAATGCAAACTTACGATCTTCATCTGCGTGCTCATAGGACTTGTTTTCTTTTGTTTACCATCTCTTTTTAATGCCGTCAATGTTTTTTTAATCTCTGCTGCGAATAAAGCTTCAAATTCACTCAAATATTTATTATAATTTTCAAACTTTGGATTAAGTTTTACCATAAAGCTAGTTTAGCTTAGTTATCACATGTTCATTGACTATATAGAAATTTGCTTACCTTTCCGGATCATTCGTGACCGATATCCACTGCTTTTCCATAGTAGTCAGCATCGAACACATGACACTGAAGCTAAAAATCGTTCTTTTTCTTGGTGGTTAAACGTTATGGCCTGTACGTTGAAGAAATTTCAAGTCAGTGACACTTATGAAATATGGTTACAATTTTAATCCCCTATGAATGAATGAGTCAGTGAATGTATAATTAGGTGTAATTTGAGAAACATCTATATGTAATAGATTGGAGATGGATTAACAGATATAACTTTAATTTGTAATCATCAGAAAGTCATTTTTGATACACCACTTTGTGCTATCAGTGCCTCAATGAGGCCATGGCAGTGGATGATGATGCACAGTCGGATGAGACCACCCTTGCCCTTGCACATAAAGTTCCCAAAATGGCCTGTGGAAAAACTAACTCGTCGACCCATAACCTTGTGCCCAAAGCAGTGCGGAGCTTGTGTTAAAAATTTAATGTACTCAAACCAAACTAGCTAGGCATACTCTATGCATGGGAGGACTGGATACACAAAGAATATATTTCAATGAATTTCTATGAACCTACTATATTTCCATAGGAAGTTCTATTGGAAATGGATACATTGCCAATAAAGAATAGCAATTATGCACTTGAAAAAGAATCATATTAATAAATAACTGATGAAAATTTTAGAACTTAGGTCTCATATTTTTCCTGAAGTAGATAATCAGCAACTTCCCTTTGATCAGTATTTCATGAATAACGCTTAAACAATCAGTTATACAAAAATATCTTTCACACAAAAGTTATATTAAACTGCATTTTCTAAAACTTTATAAATAATTGTATATACCTAAGTATCAGATGAATGGAGATATTTTGCAAAAATCAGAAACGAGCCTCGAAAAGTAGAGCTCGACTTCCGGCTAACCGATTTAAACCAGAAACTAATCAACTCTAACGTCACCACCCAAAGTACTATATATGAAATTTGACGTTGATAAAACAAACAGTTTTCATATTACAGTGCCCACAAAGTACATAATCAGCTACTTCCGGTTTATCAGTATTTCACAAATAATTCCTTAGCAATCAGTGATAAAAAATATGTTCAATACAGCAGCTATACAAAATAACATTTTCTATAACAATAGTATATACCTAAATATCATTTTTTTGAGATATTTCACAAAAAAGGAAATTTGCTTCCAAAAATAAAAAAAGCTCAACTTCCGTTGAAACGATTTGCTCCAAAAAAATATCAACTCTGTCAGCACACCACAGTATATATGTGAAGTTTGGTACCAATAGGGCTAATAGTTTTCACGTTAGAGCCCCCACAAGCATACACACACACACACACACACAGACGCAGACATCGATCCAAAAATGGTCAGAACGTTTTCTAGGGACCCCAAAACATGTATTTTGGTTGAAATCTCGAATTCAAATTTTTTCATGAAAACCATACTTTCTATATACTATGAATATGGAGAAAGTAAAAATCCAATTAAAATGAAGGAATTGACCCTATAATACATTGTATATTGTATGTTTGCAATAACAAAAGTGTAAAATCTTCTACCGCTATTCAAAGAGTCTAAACAATTTCGGTTTCAGACCACCCAATTCCATTTTACACTTCTATTATTTCATTGAATTTAAGAAAAATAAATCCAACAAAGCAAACCAAAAGACAGCTTAAATGTAAAGTAAACACAAGGATGATCATTGAAATAAATCAGATTTCCAGAAATACATCCCTCAAACCTCGTGCATGATCTCCAATTGGAAATATTCCTATAACTATAATAAAATCTGCTAGTTAAGATGGAAGTCATTGGCTGACTCAAGCAAATTGACGAAATCGTATTGCAACCTGTACAACAGAACATATTGACAGTAATTGCAATATTATATCTAAATATATATTATAACTCAAATAAGGTATGATATATATATAAAAAATTATGAACTCCGCAGAATATTACGATCATGTATCCCCAAATCTAGCATAGAGCAATGTGAAAGGAAAAGCCGGAGCAAAGATATTTTGAAAGGAGTGGATATAACAGTACTTCAACAGAACAAACAGAAAACCACAACAATAAACAGAACGAACAGAAAACCACAACAATTCAACAGCGGCTAACTGGAGCAATAGCATATGAAGAAAATTCCTGATTTTCCACATCACACCATCTTATTCCACTGTATCATACTTGAAACCCAATTAACTTATCATTACCGTTAAAAACCTAAATTGACATGATATAACACCATTGAAACTTTATCAAAGAAATAATTAGGTCTTGCATTGTATTGGAAATCTTAGAGAGCATTTAAAAACAATGCATTGAAAACAATATATGTAATAATATCTTACTCTGAAGCCACCCTTAATGCACTCAGTGGCTGCTGTTATACTTCCCTCGCCCTCCACAGGAGCCGTCGAGAGGCCTCTTACATTCTTCCAACAAATGCCTCCGCAACTTGGCATCTCTCTTAATCAACTGTCCCATATTGAAGACAGTAGTGGTCCATTTCCACCACTCTCCACTTTACTCCCAAGCTAGGGCACTCTGAAGCTTCTGGTATTATTTGAAGAACATTCAGTGCATATTCTCTATATGAATATTAAGAAAAAACATATTTTATTAAATATTATTATAAATACCCATTGATATTATAGTAATAACAGCCGATCCTGTTAAATATTTACAAGGCAACTAAACAAGGCAATTACTAATATTAATGAAATATGGTTACAATTTTAATCACCTATGAATGAATGAGTCAGTGAATGTATAATTAGGTGTAATTGGAGAAACATCTATATGTAATAGATAGAAGATGGATTAACACATATAACTTTAATTTGTAATCAAGATAAAGTAATTTTTAATACACCACTTTGTGCTACCAGTGCCTCAATGAGGCCATGGCAGTGGACGATGATGCACAGTTGGACGAGACCACACTTGCCCTTGCACATAAAGTTCCCAAAATGGCCTGTGGAAAAACTAACTCGTCGACCCATAACCTTGTGCCCAAAGCAGTGCGGAGCTTGTGTTAAAAATTTAATGTACTCAAACCAAACTAGCTAGGCATACTCTATGCATGGGAGGACTGGATACACAAAGAATATATTTCAATGAATTTCTATGAACCTACTATATTTCCATAGGAAGTTCTATTGGAAATGGATACATTGCCAATAAAGAATAGCAATTATGCACTTGAAAAAGAATCATATTAATAAATAACTGATGAAAATTTTAGAACTTAGGTCTCATATTTTTCCTGAAGTAGATAATCAGCAACTTCCCTTTGATCAGTATTTCATGAATAACGCTTAAACAATCAGTTATACAAAAATATCTTTCACACAAAAGTTATATTAAACTGCATTTTCTAAAACTTTATAAATAATTGTATATACCTAAGTATCAGATGAATGGAGATATTTTGCAAAAATCAGAAACGAGCCTCGAAAAGTAGAGCTCGACTTCCGGCTAACCGATTTAAACCAGAAACTAATCAACTCTAACGTCACCACCCAAAGTACTATATATGAAATTTGACGTTGATAAAACAAACAGTTTTCATATTACAGTGCCCACAAAGTACATAATCAGCTACTTCCGGTTTATCAGTATTTCACAAATAATTCCTTAGCAATCAGTGATAAAAAATATGTTCAATACAGCAGCTATACAAAATAACATTTTCTATAACAATAGTATATACCTAAATATCATTTTTTTGAGATATTTCACAAAAAAGGAAATTTGCTTCCAAAAATAAAAAAAGCTCAACTTCCGTTGAAACGATTTGCTCCAAAAAAATATCAACTCTGTCAGCACACTACAGTATATATGTGAAGTTTGGTACCAATAGGGCTAATAGTTTTCACGTTAGAGCCCCCACAAGCATACACACACACACACACACACACAGACGCAGACATCGATCCAAAAATGGTCAGAACGTTTTCTAGGGACCCCAAAACATGTATTTTGGTTGAAATCTCGAAGTCAAATTTTTTCATGAAAACCATACTTTCTATATACTATGAATATGGAGAAAGTAAAAATCCAATTAAAATGAAGGAATTGACCCTATAATACATTGTATATTGTATGTTTGCAATAACAAAAGTGTAAAATCTTCTACCGCTATTCAAAGAGTCTAAACAATTTCGGTTTCAGACCACCCAATTCCATTTTACACTTCTATTATTTCATTGAATTTAAGAAAAATAAATCCAACAAAGCAAACCAAAAGACAGCTTAAATGTAAAGTAAACACAAGGATGATCATTGAAATAAATCAGATTTCCAGAAATACATCCCTCAAACCTCGTGCATGATCTCCAATTGGAAATATTCCTATAACTATAATAAAATCTGCTAGTTAAGATGGAAGTCATTGGCTGACTCAAGCAAATTGACGAAATCGTATTGCAACCTGTACAACAGAACATATTGACAGTAATTGCAATATTATATCTAAATATATATTATAACTCAAATAAGGTATGATATATATATAAAAAATTATGAACTCCGCAGAATATTACGATCATGTATCCCCAAATCTAGCATAGAGCAATGTGAAAGGAAAAGCCGGAGCAAAGATATTTTGAAAGGAGTGGATATAACAGTACTTCAACAGAACAAACAGAAAACCACAACAATAAACAGAACGAACAGAAAACCACAACAATTCAACAGCGGCTAACTGGAGCAATAGCATATGAAGAATTTTCCTGATTTTCCACATCACACCATCTTATTCCACTGTATCATACTTGAAACCCAATTAACTTATCATTACCGTTAAAAACCTAAATTGACATGATATAACACCATTGAAACTTTATCAAAGAAATAATTAGGTCTTGCATTGTATTGGAAATCTTAGAGAGCATTTAAAAACAATGCATTGAAAACAATATATGTAATAATATCTTACTCTGAAGCCACCCTTAATGCACTCAGTGGCTGCTGTTATACTTCCCTCGCCCTAAGCAGAAGCTGTTGAGAGGCCTCGTACATGCTTCCAATGAATGTCTCCGCAATTTGGTGTCTCTCTTACGCAACTGTCCCGTACTGTAGACTGTAGTGGTCCATTTCCACCATTCTCCACTTTACTCCCAAGCTGCAGCACTCTGGAGCTTCTGGTATTATTTGAGGAACACGCAGTGCATATTCTGTATATGAATAATAGGACAAACACATAATATACTTATTATAATTATAAATGCCAATTTAAATTCCAGTAATAGCAGCAGATCATATTAGATGATTACAAAGCAATTAAACAAGGAAATAACTATTTTGGATGCATCGTGCTAAACCTATTATGAAATGAGGATCTATTAAATAATAAAAGAGTTACCTTAGATTATTCAAGAGGAGAGCCTGCACGAACCTTCCCAAACTAACCTGTAGTATCTGGTTCATCGATTTCTACCACATCTCAGCTTTGTAGTAGGTGATGGTTATTAAGTCAAGATCATTAGGTACAGAATGACTTATCTTGCCAAAGCAATTTAGAATGTGCTGCTGTTCCTATGCATTTTACAATTTTTCTCTTCCAAAGGATTGTTTAGGAGGAGATTTTAAGGTAGGTACACCAGTAAACCTATATCAATAATTTATTTATTAGCTCCCCATTCCTGAAAGGTTAGAAAAGAGACCATGAATATTCAGTTAAAAAATTTTAATCATAAAAAGGATTATTTTCTAATGATAGTCAGATACCGATACTTAAAAAATATATTCTAAGATCTTAAGAGAAACATACCTTACCTTGTCATCACCAATTGGAAAGGCATTGGAATGACTGCAACCAATGATAATCTCAAATAATATGCATTCTTTAAAGGTCATCAATTATTAAAAGGTCTGACTCAACATGAGAGGTCAGATCAGACCCTCTACATGAAATCTTCAACTTTTAGTCCCATAATGGGCAGAACTTCTCTATCAAGAGATGCAATATGCCTCTCGGTGACGAGAATTGTATCTGCAGATGGTATCTCTCTTTTGATAGCTACCAAAAAGTCTTGAAGGGCAAAACATCTCAATCGGAATCCTGATCGTCGATGAGAATATTATTTTGCCAAAGGTAGCTTTCTATTGAGTGATACCATGAGGTTCGCAGACCCTCTTTCCATGGACAGAACCTCTCAAACAGGAGAGGCATTACACCTCCCCTGAAGAGAACTGTATTCTGAAAATGGTACCTTACATTTAAGAGCTACCTAGTGGTTCCCAGACCCACTCGATGGACAGAATCTCTCGACTTGGGGGAGGTATCACACCACTCCATAGTGAGAATTTTATTCTGCTAGGGTAGCTCTCTTTTGAAGTTACCAGAAGACCACCAGACCTAACAGCAAGAAGGTTTACCTCGAAATTTTAAGGTAGGTAAACCACTAGACCTTTATCAGTAATGTATTCATAAGCTTCCCATACCTGAAAGGGTAGAAAAGAGACCATTAATATTAAATGATAAAATTTTAATCATAGAAATTATTATTTTCTAATGATAGTCAGATACCGATACTTAAAAAATATATTCTAAAATCTTAAGAGGAACATACCTGATTTTGTCATCACCAATTGGAAAGGCATTGGAACAACTGCATCCAACGATAATCTCAAATAAGATGCCTTCTTCAAAGTGCATCGATTATTAAAACGTCTGACTCAACATGAGAGGTCAGATCAGACCCTCTACACGAGATCTTCAAGTTTTATTCCCATATTGGGCAGAACTTCTCTATCAAGAGAGGCAAAATGCCTCTCGGTGACGAGAATTGTATCTGCAGATGGTATCTCTCTTTTGATAGCTACCGAAAAGCCTTGAAGGGCAAAACATCTCAATCGGAATCCTGATCGTCGATGAGAATATTATTTTGCCAAAGGTAGCTTTCTATTGAGTGATACCATGAGGTACGCAGACCCTCTTTCCATGGGCAGAACCTCTCAAACAGGAGAGGCATTACACCTCCCCTGAAGAGAACTGTATTCTGAAAATGGTAACTTACATTTGAGAGCTACCTAGTGGTTCCCAGACCCACTCGATGGGCAGAATCTCTCGACTTGGGGGAGGCATCACACCACTCCATAGTGAGAATTTTATTCTGCTGGGGTAGCTCTCTGTTGAAGTTACCAGAAGACCAGAAGACCTCTCCATATGGGTACCTATAAAACAATAGTTGTTAAGTATGGCCTTAAAATAATTGAATAATTTTGTCCAATTTTATTTAGATATTTCCAAAGTATTCTAAGCTTAAACCTATTTACTCTAAAATTTGTAAACCTATGTTGATTCATTACCTCGAAAGTCCTGTTAATATATTGAAGAAGTAGTATGTTTTCCCTGTGCCTATCAAACAACATCCAAAGATTTCTTATTCTTCTGTCCCAAGCTGCTCGGGTTCAATGAACATAGGTATGGCATTGCTTAGTCCCACATTAAGTTCAACTCAACTAATGCAAACTTACGATCTTCATCTGCGTGCTCATAGGACTTGTTTTCTTTTGTTTACCATCTCTTTTTAATGCCGTCAATGTTTTTTTAATCTCTGCTGCGAATAAAGCTTCAAATTCACTCAAATATTTATTATAATTTTCAAACTTTGGATTAAGTTTTACCATAAAGCTAGTTTAGCTTAGTTATCACATGTTCATTGACTATATAGAAATTTGCTTACCTTTCCGGATCATTCGTGACCGATATCCACTGCTTTTCCATAGTAGTCAGCATCGAACACATGACACTGAAGCTAAAAATCGTTCTTTTTCTTGGTGGTTAAACGTTATGGCCTGTACGTTGAAGAAATTTCAAGTCAGTGACACTTATGAAATATGGTTACAATTTTAATCCCCTATGAATGAATGAGTCAGTGAATGTATAATTAGGTGTAATTTGAGAAACATCTATATGTAATAGATTGGAGATGGATTAACAGATATAACTTTAATTTGTAATCATCAGAAAGTCATTTTTGATACACCACTTTGTGCTACCAGTGCCTCAATGAGGCCATGGCAGTGGATGATGATGCACAGTCGGATGAGACCACCCTTGCCCTTGCACATAAAGTTCCCAAAATGGCCTGTGGAAAAACTAACTCGTCGACCCATAACCTTGTGCCCAAAGCAGTGCGGAGCTTGTGTTAAAAATTTAATGTACTCAAACCAAACTAGCTAGGCATACTCTATGCATGGGAGGACTGGATACACAAAGAATATATTTCAATGAATTTCTATGAACCTACTATATTTCCATAGGAAGTTCTATTGGAAATGGATACATTGCCAATAAAGAATAGCAATTATGCACTTGAAAAAGAATCATATTAATAAATAACTGATGAAAATTTTAGAACTTAGGTCTCATATTTTTCCTGAAGTAGATAATCAGCAACTTCCCTTTGATCAGTATTTCATGAATAACGCTTAAACAATCAGTTATACAAAAATATCTTTCACACAAAAGTTATATTAAACTGCATTTTCTAAAACTTTATAAATAATTGTATATACCTAAGTATCAGATGAATGGAGATATTTTGCAAAAATCAGAAACGAGCCTCGAAAAGTAGAGCTCGACTTCCGGCTAACCGATTTAAACCAGAAACTAATCAACTCTAACGTCACCACCCAAAGTACTATATATGAAATTTGACGTTGATAAAACAAACAGTTTTCATATTACAGTGCCCACAAAGTACATAATCAGCTACTTCCGGTTTATCAGTATTTCACAAATAATTCCTTAGCAATCAGTGATAAAAAATATGTTCAATACAGCAGCTATACAAAATAACATTTTCTATAACAATAGTATATACCTAAATATCATTTTTTTGAGATATTTCACAAAAAAGGAAATTTGCTTCCAAAAATAAAAAAAGCTCAACTTCCGTTGAAACGATTTGCTCCAAAAAAATATCAACTCTGTCAGCACACTACAGTATATATGTGAAGTTTGGTACCAATAGGGCTAATAGTTTTCACGTTAGAGCCCCCACAAGCATACACACACACACACAGACGCAGACATCGATCCAAAAATGGTCAGAACGTTTTCTAGGGACCCCAAAACATGTATTTTGGTTGAAATCTCGAAGTCAAATTTTTTCATGAAAACCATACTTTCTATATACTATGAATATGGAGAAAGTAAAAATCCAATTAAAATGAAGGAATTGACCCTATAATACATTGTATATTGTATGTTTGCAATAACAAAAGTGTAAAATCTTCTACCGCTATTCAAAGAGTCTAAACAATTTCGGTTTCAGACCACCCAATTCCATTTTACACTTCTATTATTTCATTGAATTTAAGAAAAATAAATCCAACAAAGCAAACCAAAAGACAGCTTAAATGTAAAGTAAACACAAGGATGATCATTGAAATAAATCAGATTTCCAGAAATACATCCCTCAAACCTCGTGCATGATCTCCAATTGGAAATATTCCTATAACTATAATAAAATCTGCTAGTTAAGATGGAAGTCATTGGCTGACTCAAGCAAATTGACGAAATCGTATTGCAACCTGTACAACAGAACATATTGACAGTAATTGCAATATTATATCTAAATATATATTATAACTCAAATAAGGTATGATATATATATAAAAAATTATGAACTCCGCAGAATATTACGATCATGTATCCCCAAATCTAGCATAGAGCAATGTGAAAGGAAAAGCCGGAGCAAAGATATTTTGAAAGGAGTGGATATAACAGTACTTCAACAGAACAAACAGAAAACCACAACAATAAACAGAACGAACAGAAAACCACAACAATTCAACAGCGGCTAACTGGAGCAATAGCATATGAAGAAAATTCCTGATTTTCCACATCACACCATCTTATTCCACTGTATCATACTTGAAACCCAATTAACTTATCATTACCGTTAAAAACCTAAATTGACATGATATAACACCATTGAAACTTTATCAAAGAAATAATTAGGTCTTGCATTGTATTGGAAATCTTAGAGAGCATTTAAAAACAATGCATTGAAAACAATATATGTAATAATATCTTACTCTGAAGCCACCCTTAATGCACTCAGTGGCTGCTGTTATACTTCCCTCGCCCTAAGCAGAAGCTGTTGAGAGGCCTCGTACATGCTTCCAATGAATGTCTCCGCAATTTGGTGTCTCTCTTACGCAACTGTCCCGTACTGTAGACTGTAGTGGTCCATTTCCACCATTCTCCACTTTACTCCCAAGCTGCAGCACTCTGGAGCTTCTGGTATTATTTGAGGAACAAGCAGTGCATATTCTGTATATGAATAATAGGACAAACACATAATATACTTATTATTATTATAAATGCTAATTTAAATTCCAGTAATAGCAGCAGATCATATTAGATGATTACAAAGCAATTAAACAAGGAAATAACTATTTTGGATGCATCGTGCTAAACCTATTATGAAATGAGGATCTATTAAATGATAAAAGAGTTACCTTAGATTATTCAAGAGGAGAGCCTGCACGAACCTTCCCAAACTAACCTGTAGTATCTGGTTCATCGATTTCTACCACATCTCAGCTTTGTAGTAGGTGATGGTTATTAAGTCAAGATCATTAGGTACAGAATGACTTATCTTGCCAAAGCAATTTAGAATGTGCTGCTGTTCCTATGCATTTTACAATTTTTCTCTTCCAAAGGATTGTTTAGGAGGAGATTTTAAGGTAGGTACACCAGTAAACCTATATCAATAATTTATTTATTAGCTCCCCATTCCTGAAAGGTTAGAAAAGAGACCATGAATATTCAGTTAAAAAATTTTAATCATAAAAAGGATTATTTTCTAATGATAGTCAGATACCGATACTTAAAAAATATATTCTAAGATCTTAAGAGAAACATACCTTACCTTGTCATCACCAATTGGAAAGGCATTGGAATGACTGCAACCAATGATAATCTCAAATAATATGCATTCTTTAAAGGTCATCAATTATTAAAAGGTCTGACTCAACATGAGAGGTCAGATCAGACCCTCTACATGAAATCTTCAACTTTTAGTCCCATAATGGGCAGAACTTCTCTATCAAGAGATGCAATATGCCTCTCGGTGACGAGAATTGTATCTGCAGATGGTATCTCTCTTTTGATAGCTACCAAAAAGTCTTGAAGGGCAAAACATCTCAATCGGAATCCTGATCGTCGATGAGAATATTATTTTGCCAAAGGTAGCTTTCTATTGAGTGATACCATGAGGTTCGCAGACCCTCTTTCCATGGGCAGAACCTCTCAAACAGGAGAGGCATTACACCTCCCCTGAAGAGAACTGTATTCTGAAAATGGTACCTTACATTTAAGAGCTACCTAGTGGTTCCCAGACCCACTCGATGGACAGAATCTCTCGACTTGGGGGAGGTATCACACCACTCCATAGTGAGAATTTTATTCTGCTAGGGTAGCTCTCTTTTGAAGTTACCAGAAGACCACCAGACCTAACAGCAAGAAGGTTTACCTCGAAATTTTAAGGTAGGTAAACCACTAGACCTTTATCAGTAATGTATTCATAAGCTTCCCATACCTGAAAGGGTAGAAAAGAGACCATTAATATTAAATGATAAAATTTTAATCATAGAAATTATTATTTTCTAATGATAGTCAGATACCGATACTTAAAAAATATATTCTAAAATCTTAAGAGGAACATACCTGATTTTGTCATCACCAATTGGAAAGGCATTGGAACAACTGCATCCAACGATAATCTCAAATAAGATGCCTTCTTCAAAGTGCATCGATTATTAAAACGTCTGACTCAACATGAGAGGTCAGATCAGACCCTCTACACGAGATCTTCAAGTTTTATTCCCATATTGGGCAGAACTTCTCTATCAAGAGAGGCAAAATGCCTCTCGGTGACGAGAATTGTATCTGCAGATGGTATCTCTCTTTTGATAGCTACCGAAAAGCCTTGAAGGGCAAAACATCTCAATCGGAATCCTGATCGTCGATGAGAATATTATTTTGCCAAAGGTAGCTTTCTATTGAGTGATACCATGAGGTACGCAGACCCTCTTTCCATGGGCAGAACCTCTCAAACAGGAGAGGCATTACACCTCCCCTGAAGAGAACTGTATTCTGAAAATGGTAACTTACATTTGAGAGCTACCTAGTGGTTCCCAGACCCACTCGATGGGCAGAATCTCTCGACTTGGGGGAGGCATCACACCACTCCATAGTGAGAATTTTATTCTGCTGGGGTAGCTCTCTGTTGAAGTTACCAGAAGACCAGAAGACCTCTCCATATGGGTACCTATAAAACAATAGTTGTTAAGTATGGCCTTAAAATAATTGAATAATTTTGTCCAATTTTATTTAGATATTTCCAAAGTATTCTAAGCTTAAACCTATTTACTCTAAAATTTGTAAACCTATGTTGATTCATTACCTCGAAAGTCCTGTTAATATATTGAAGAAGTAGTATGTTTTCCCTGTGCCTATCAAACAACATCCAAAGATTTCTTATTCTTCTGTCCCAAGCTGCTCGGGTTCAATGAACATAGGTATGGCATTGCTTAGTCCCACATTAAGTTCAACTCAACTAATGCAAACTTACGATCTTCATCTGCGTGCTCATAGGACTTGTTTTCTTTTGTTTACCATCTCTTTTTAATGCCGTCAATGTTTTTTTAATCTCTGCTGCGAATAAAGCTTCAAATTCACTCAAATATTTATTATAATTTTCAAACTTTGGATTAAGTTTTACCATAAAGCTAGTTTAGCTTAGTTATCACATGTTCATTGACTATATAGAAATTTGCTTACCTTTCCGGATCATTCGTGACCGATATCCACTGCTTTTCCATAGTAGTCAGCATCGAACACATGACACTGAAGCTAAAAATCGTTCTTTTTCTTGGTGGTTAAACGTTATGGCCTGTACGTTGAAGAAATTTCAAGTCAGTGACACTTATGAAATATGGTTACAATTTTAATCCCCTATGAATGAATGAGTCAGTGAATGTATAATTAGGTGTAATTTGAGAAACATCTATATGTAATAGATTGGAGATGGATTAACAGATATAACTTTAATTTGTAATCATCAGAAAGTCATTTTTGATACACCACTTTGTGCTACCAGTGCCTCAATGAGGCCATGGCAGTGGATGATGATGCACAGTCGGATGAGACCACCCTTGCCCTTGCACATAAAGTTCCCAAAATGGCCTGTGGAAAAACTAACTCGTCGACCCATAACCTTGTGCCCAAAGCAGTGCGGAGCTTGTGTTAAAAATTTAATGTACTCAAACCAAACTAGCTAGGCATACTCTATGCATGGGAGGACTGGATACACAAAGAATATATTTCAATGAATTTCTATGAACCTACTATATTTCCATAGGAAGTTCTATTGGAAATGGATACATTGCCAATAAAGAATAGCAATTATGCACTTGAAAAAGAATCATATTAATAAATAACTGATGAAAATTTTAGAACTTAGGTCTCATATTTTTCCTGAAGTAGATAATCAGCAACTTCCCTTTGATCAGTATTTCATGAATAACGCTTAAACAATCAGTTATACAAAAATATCTTTCACACAAAAGTTATATTAAACTGCATTTTCTAAAACTTTATAAATAATTGTATATACCTAAGTATCAGATGAATGGAGATATTTTGCAAAAATCAGAAACGAGCCTCGAAAAGTAGAGCTCGACTTCCGGCTAACCGATTTAAACCAGAAACTAATCAACTCTAACGTCACCACCCAAAGTACTATATATGAAATTTGACGTTGATAAAACAAACAGTTTTCATATTACAGTGCCCACAAAGTACATAATCAGCTACTTCCGGTTTATCAGTATTTCACAAATAATTCCTTAGCAATCAGTGATAAAAAATATGTTCAATACAGCAGCTATACAAAATAACATTTTCTATAACAATAGTATATACCTAAATATCATTTTTTTGAGATATTTCACAAAAAAGGAAATTTGCTTCCAAAAATAAAAAAAGCTCAACTTCCGTTGAAACGATTTGCTCCAAAAAAATATCAACTCTGTCAGCACACTACAGTATATATGTGAAGTTTGGTACCAATAGGGCTAATAGTTTTCACGTTAGAGCCCCCACAAGCATACACACACACACACACACACACAGACGCAGACATCGATCCAAAAATGGTCAGAACGTTTTCTAGGGACCCCAAAACATGTATTTTGGTTGAAATCTCGAAGTCAAATTTTTTCATGAAAACCATACTTTCTATATACTATGAATATGGAGAAAGTAAAAATCCAATTAAAATGAAGGAATTGACCCTATAATACATTGTATATTGTATGTTTGCAATAACAAAAGTGTAAAATCTTCTACCGCTATTCAAAGAGTCTAAACAATTTCGGTTTCAGACCACCCAATTCCATTTTACACTTCTATTATTTCATTGAATTTAAGAAAAATAAATCCAACAAAGCAAACCAAAAGACAGCTTAAATGTAAAGTAAACACAAGGATGATCATTGAAATAAATCAGATTTCCAGAAATACATCCCTCAAACCTCGTGCATGATCTCCAATTGGAAATATTCCTATAACTATAATAAAATCTGCTAGTTAAGATGGAAGTCATTGGCTGACTCAAGCAAATTGACGAAATCGTATTGCAACCTGTACAACAGAACATATTGACAGTAATTGCAATATTATATCTAAATATATATTATAACTCAAATAAGGTATGATATATATATAAAAAATTATGAACTCCGCAGAATATTACGATCATGTATCCCCAAATCTAGCATAGAGCAATGTGAAAGGAAAAGCCGGAGCAAAGATATTTTGAAAGGAGTGGATATAACAGTACTTCAACAGAACAAACAGAAAACCACAACAATAAACAGAACGAACAGAAAACCACAACAATTCAACAGCGGCTAACTGGAGCAATAGCATATGAAGAAAATTCCTGATTTTCCACATCACACCATCTTATTCCACTGTATCATACTTGAAACCCAATTAACTTATCATTACCGTTAAAAACCTAAATTGACATGATATAACACCATTGAAACTTTATCAAAGAAATAATTAGGTCTTGCATTGTATTGGAAATCTTAGAGAGCATTTAAAAACAATGCATTGAAAACAATATATGTAATAATATCTTACTCTGAAGCCACCCTTAATGCACTCAGTGGCTGCTGTTATACTTCCCTCGCCCTCCACAGGAGCCGTCGAGAGGCCTCTTACATTCTTCCAACAAATGCCTCCGCAACTTGGCATCTCTCTTAATCAACTGTCCCATATTGAAGACAGTAGTGGTCCATTTCCACCACTCTCCACTTTACTCCCAAGCTAGGGCACTCTGAAGCTTCTGGTATTATTTGAAGAACATTCAGTGCATATTCTCTATATGAATATTAAGAAAAAACATATTTTATTAAATATTATTATAAATACCCATTGATATTATAGTAATAACAGCCGATCCTGTTAAATATTTACAAGGCAACTAAACAAGGCAATTACTAATATTAATGAAATATGGTTACAATTTTAATCACCTATGAATGAATGAGTCAGTGAATGTATAATTAGGTGTAATTGGAGAAACATCTATATGTAATAGATAGAAGATGGATTAACACATATAACTTTAATTTGTAATCAAGATAAAGTAATTTTTAATACACCACTTTGTGCTACCAGTGCCTCAATGAGGCCATGGCAGTGGACGATGATGCACAGTTGGACGAGACCACACTTGCCCTTGCACACAAAGTTCCCAAAATGGCCTGGGGAAAAACTACTACTAAATCCTCGGCCGATAACCTTGTGCCCAAAGCAGTGCAGAGCTTGTGTTAAAAATTTAATTTACTCAAACCAAACTAGCTAGGCATACTCTATGCTCTGAACGACTGGATACACAAAATATATATTTCAATGAATTTCTATGAACTTATTATGTTCCCATAGGAAGTTCTACTGGAAATGGATATGTTGCCAATAAAGAATAGCAATGACGCAACTGAAAAAGAATAATATTAATCAATTACTTACATAAATTTTAAAAATTAGGTCTCATAATTTTCCTTAAGTAATGGTTTGACAGAAAAATAGAATACAATATATCCTATGTATCAACCCATTTTCAGTAAGAATACAGAATTAATATTGTAAATAATAATAGTTCAGTGGAATAATATGGAAGTATTTTATGGTAACCTATAATATGACAAACCTATTCTAAAATTGATATCATAAAGAATTTATTTAAATTTCTTATTGCATATATTCTATACATTTTTTATAATTTAAAAAATCTATATTTGAACATTAAAATATCCACACCAATACGTGGGTAAATCCTAACCATGAAAAGGAAACCATTGCTCTAATGCGATGAAACTCTGCCCTTATCAAAAACACCACTAATTACAATCAAAATGAGAGCAAGGAAAACACCTACATGTCATCAAAAAGCTGTTTTGGGATACCTAAGAGGCAGCACCAATGCATCCCAAAAAAATCTGATGTGGCCAACTCATGACTTTCTTCATGTATAAGATGTCAATATTTTTCTAGGACAGTATCTTCGAATTCTATATTAAAACTAAACTTGGAAGATAAGTCATTAATTTATATCATAATATCTTTTACATCACAAACATCATGAGTAATGTTTTTCGAGACATGTTCGATAAAAAACTATTTAACTTGCCTTTTGCCAAGAGCACCCAGAAAGTATATAATAAGCTACTTCTGGTATATCAGTATTTCACCAATAACTCCTAAGCAATCAGCGATAAAAAAATATGATCAATACAGCAGTTCTAAAAAATAACATTTTCTAAAACAATATTATATACGTAAATATCACTTTTTTTGAGATATTTCACAAAAAAGGAAATTTGCTTCCAAGAATAAAAAAAGCTGAACTTCCGTTTAAAAGATTTGCTTGAAAAAAATATCAACTCTGTCAGCACACCACAGTATATATGGGAAGTTTGGTACCAATAGGGCTAATAGTTTTCATGTTAGAGACTACACACCCCCACCTCCACAAGCATACACGCACACACGGACACAAACATCGTTCCAAAAATGGTCAGAATGTATTCTAGGGACCCCAAAACATGTATTTGGGTTGAAATCCCTAAGTCAAATTTTTTCATGAAAGCAATACTCTCTATATACTATGAATATGGAGAAAATAAAAATCCAATAAGTATGAAGGAATTGACCCTAAATTACATTGTATAATGTATGTTTGCAATAACAAAAGTGTAAAATCTTCTACCGCTATTCAAAGAGTCTAAACAATTTCGGTTTCAGACCACCCATTGCCATTTTACACTTCCATTATTTCATTGAATTTAAGAAAAAGAAATCCCACAAAGCAAACCAAAAGACAGCTTAAATGTAAAGTAAACACAAGGATGATGATTGAAATAAATCAGATTTCCAGAAATACATCCCTCAAACCTCGTGCATGATCTCCAATTGGAAATATTCCTATAACTATAATAAAATCTGCTAGTTATGATGGAAGTCATTGGCTGACTCAACCAAATTGAAGAAATCGTATTGCAACCGGTATAACAGAACATATTGACAGTAATTGCAATATTATATCTAAATATATATTATAACTCAAATAAGGTATGATATATATATAAAAAATTATGAACTCCGCAGAATATTACGATCATGTATCCCCAAATCTAGCATAGAGCAATGTGAAAGGAAAAGCCGGAGCAAAGATATTTTGAAAGGAGTGGATATAACAGTACTTCAACAGAACAAACAGAAAACCACAACAATAAACAGAACGAACAGAAAACCACAACAATTCAACAGCGGCTAACTGGAGCAATAGCATATGAAGAATTTTCCTGATTTTCCACATCACACCATCTTATTCCACTGTATCATACTTGAAACCCAATTAACTTATCATTACCGTTAAAAACCTAAATTGACATGATATAACACCATTGAAACTTTATCAAAGAAATAATTAGGTCTTGCATTGTATTGGAAATCTTAGAGAGCATTTAAAAACAATGCATTGAAAACAATATATGTAATAATATCTTACTCTGAAGCCACCCTTAATGCACTCAGTGGCTGCTGTTATACTTCCCTCGCCCTAAGCAGAAGCTGTTGAGAGGCCTCGTACATGCTTCCAATGAATGTCTCCGCAATTTGGTGTCTCTCTTACGCAACTGTCCCGTACTGTAGACTGTAGTGGTCCATTTCCACCATTCTCCACTTTACTCCCAAGCTGCAGCACTCTGGAGCTTCTGGTATTATTTGAGGAACACGCAGTGCATATTCTGTATATGAATAATAGGACAAACACATAATATACTTATTATTATTATAAATGCTAATTTAAATTCCAGTAATAGCAGCAGATCATATTAGATGATTACAAAGCAATTAAACAAGGAAATAACTATTTTGGATGCATTGTGCTAAACCTATTATGAAATGAGGATCTATTAAATGATAAAAGAGTTACCTTAGATTATTCAAGAGGAGAGCCTGCACGAACCTTCCCAAACTAACCTGTAGTATCTGGTTCATCGATTTCTACCACATCTCAGCTTTGTAGTAGGTGATGGTTATTAAGTCAAGATCATTAGGTACAGAATGACTTATCTTGCCAAAGCAATTTAGAATGTGCTGCTGTTCCTATGCATTTTACAATTTTTCTCTTCCAAAGGATTGTTTAGGAGGAGATTTTAAGGTAGGTACACCAGTAAACCTATATCAATAATTTATTTATTAGCTCCCCATTCCTGAAAGGTTAGAAAAGAGACCATGAATATTCAGTTAAAAAATTTTAATCATAAAAAGGATTATTTTCTAATGATAGTCAGATACCGATACTTAAAAAATATATTCTAAGATCTTAAGAGAAACATACCTTACCTTGTCATCACCAATTGGAAAGGCATTGGAATGACTGCAACCAATGATAATCTCAAATAATATGCATTCTTTAAAGGTCATCAATTATTAAAAGGTCTGACTCAACATGAGAGGTCAGATCAGACCCTCTACATGAAATCTTCAACTTTTAGTCCCATAATGGGCAGAACTTCTCTATCAAGAGATGCAATATGCCTCTCGGTGACGAGAATTGTATCTGCAGATGGTATCTCTCTTTTGATAGCTACCAAAAAGTCTTGAAGGGCAAAACATCTCAATCGGAATCCTGATCGTCGATGAGAATATTATTTTGCCAAAGGTAGCTTTCTATTGAGTGATACCATGAGGTTCGCAGACCCTCTTTCCATGGACAGAACCTCTCAAACAGGAGAGGCATTACACCTCCCCTGAAGAGAACTGTATTCTGAAAATGGTACCTTACATTTAAGAGCTACCTAGTGGTTCCCAGACCCACTCGATGGACAGAATCTCTCGACTTGGGGGAGGTATCACACCACTCCATAGTGAGAATTTTATTCTGCTAGGGTAGCTCTCTTTTGAAGTTACCAGAAGACCACCAGACCTAACAGCAAGAAGGTTTACCTCGAAATTTTAAGGTAGGTAAACCACTAGACCTTTATCAGTAATGTATTCATAAGCTTCCCATACCTGAAAGGGTAGAAAAGAGACCATTAATATTAAATGATAAAATTTTAATCATAGAAATTATTATTTTCTAATGATAGTCAGATACCGATACTTAAAAAATATATTCTAAAATCTTAAGAGGAACATACCTGATTTTGTCATCACCAATTGGAAAGGCATTGGAACAACTGCATCCAACGATAATCTCAAATAAGATGCCTTCTTCAAAGTGCATCGATTATTAAAACGTCTGACTCAACATGAGAGGTCAGATCAGACCCTCTACACGAGATCTTCAAGTTTTATTCCCATATTGGGCAGAACTTCTCTATCAAGAGAGGCAAAATGCCTCTCGGTGACGAGAATTGTATCTGCAGATGGTATCTCTCTTTTGATAGCTACCGAAAAGCCTTGAAGGGCAAAACATCTCAATCGGAATCCTGATCGTCGATGAGAATATTATTTTGCCAAAGGTAGCTTTCTATTGAGTGATACCATGAGGTACGCAGACCCTCTTTCCATGGGCAGAACCTCTCAAACAGGAGAGGCATTACACCTCCCCTGAAGAGAACTGTATTCTGAAAATGGTAACTTACATTTGAGAGCTACCTAGTGGTTCCCAGACCCACTCGATGGGCAGAATCTCTCGACTTGGGGGAGGCATCACACCACTCCATAGTGAGAATTTTATTCTGCTGGGGTAGCTCTCTGTTGAAGTTACCAGAAGACCAGAAGACCTCTCCATATGGGTACCTATAAAACAATAGTTGTTAAGTATGGCCTTAAAATAATTGAATAATTTTGTCCAATTTTATTTAGATATTTCCAAAGTATTCTAAGCTTAAACCTATTTACTCTAAAATTTGTAAACCTATGTTGATTCATTACCTCGAAAGTCCTGTTAATATATTGAAGAAGTAGTATGTTTTCCCTGTGCCTATCAAACAACATCCAAAGATTTCTTATTCTTCTGTCCCAAGCTGCTCGGGTTCAATGAACATAGGTATGGCATTGCTTAGTCCCACATTAAGTTCAACTCAACTAATGCAAACTTACGATCTTCATCTGCGTGCTCATAGGACTTGTTTTCTTTTGTTTACCATCTCTTTTTAATGCCGTCAATGTTTTTTTAATCTCTGCTGCGAATAAAGCTTCAAATTCACTCAAATATTTATTATAATTTTCAAACTTTGGATTAAGTTTTACCATAAAGCTAGTTTAGCTTAGTTATCACATGTTCATTGACTATATAGAAATTTGCTTACCTTTCCGGATCATTCGTGACCGATATCCACTGCTTTTCCATAGTAGTCAGCATCGAACACATGACACTGAAGCTAAAAATCGTTCTTTTTCTTGGTGGTTAAACGTTATGGCCTGTACGTTGAAGAAATTTCAAGTCAGTGACACTTATGAAATATGGTTACAATTTTAATCCCCTATGAATGAATGAGTCAGTGAATGTATAATTAGGTGTAATTTGAGAAACATCTATATGTAATAGATAGAAGATGGATTAACACATATAACTTTAATTTGTAATCATCAGAAAGTCATTTTTGATACACCACTTTGTGCTACCAGTGCCTCAATGAGGCCATGGCAGTGGATGATGATGCACAGTCGGATGAGACCACCCTTGCCCTTGCACATAAAGTTCCCAAAATGGCCTGTGGAAAAACTAACTCGTCGACCCATAACCTTGTGCCCAAAGCAGTGCGGAGCTTGTGTTAAAAATTTAATGTACTCAAACCAAACTAGCTAGGCATACTCTATGCATGGGAGGACTGGATACACAAAGAATATATTTCAATGAATTTCTATGAACCTACTATATTTCCATAGGAAGTTCTATTGGAAATGGATACATTGC
This sequence comes from Sympetrum striolatum, assembly GCA_947579665.1. NCBI lineage: Eukaryota > Metazoa > Arthropoda > Insecta > Odonata > Libellulidae > Sympetrum > Sympetrum striolatum. The sequence continues at coordinate 17,948,710 of OX388351.1, read as the reverse complement.
CAATAAAGAATAGCAATTATGCACTTGAAAAAGAATCATATTAATAAATAACTGATTAAAATTTTAGAACTTAGGTCTCATATTTTTCCTGAAGTAGATAATCAGCAACTTCCCTTTGATCAGTATTTCATGAATAACGCTTAAACAATCAGTTATACAAAAATATCTTTCACACAAAAGTTATATTAAACTGCATTTTCTAAAACTTTATAAATAATTGTATATACCTAAGTATCAGATGAATGGAGATATTTTGCAAAAATCAGAAACGAGCCTCGAAAAGTAGAGCTCGACTTCCGGCTAACCGATTTAAACCAGAAACTAATCAACTCTAACGTCACCACCCAAAGTACTATATATGAAATTTGACGTTGATAAAACAAACAGTTTTCATATTACAGTGCCCACAAAGTACATAATCAGCTACTTCCGGTTTATCAGTATTTCACAAATAATTCCTTAGCAATCAGTGATAAAAAATATGTTCAATACAGCAGCTATACAAAATAACATTTTCTATAACAATAGTATATACCTAAATATCATTTTTTTGAGATATTTCACAAAAAAGGAAATTTGCTTCCAAAAATAAAAAAAGCTCAACTTCCGTTGAAACGATTTGCTCCAAAAAAATATCAACTCTGTCAGCACACTACAGTATATATGTGAAGTTTGGTACCAATAGGGCTAATAGTTTTCACGTTAGAGCCCCCACAAGCATACACACACACACACAGACGCAGACATCGATCCAAAAATGGTCAGAACGTTTTCTAGGGACCCCAAAACATGTATTTTGGTTGAAATCTCGAAGTCAAATTTTTTCATGAAAACCATACTTTCTATATACTATGAATATGGAGAAAGTAAAAATCCAATTAAAATGAAGGAATTGACCCTATAATACATTGTATATTGTATGTTTGCAATAACAAAAGTGTAAAATCTTCTACCGCTATTCAAAGAGCCTAACCAATTTCGGTTTCAGACCACCCAATTCCATTTTACACTTCTATTATTTCATTGAATTTAAGAAAAATAAATCCAACAAAGCAAACCAAAAGACAGCTTAAATGTAAAGTAAACACAAGGATGATCATTGAAATAAATCAGATTTCCAGAAATACATCCCTCAAACCTCGTGCATGATCTCCAATTGGAAATATTCCTATAACTATAATAAAATCTGCTAGTTAAGATGGAAGTCATTGGCTGACTCAAGCAAATTGACGAAATCGTATTGCAACCTGTACAACAGAACATATTGACAGTAATTGCAATATTATATCTAAATATATATTATAACTCAAATAAGGTATGATATATATATAAAAAATTATGAACTCCGCAGAATATTACGATCATGTATCCCCAAATCTAGCATAGAGCAATGTGAAAGGAAAAGCCGGAGCAAAGATATTTTGAAAGGAGTGGATATAACAGTACTTCAACAGAACAAACAGAAAACCACAACAATAAACAGAACGAACAGAAAACCACAACAATTCAACAGCGGCTAACTGGAGCAATAGCATATGAAGAAAATTCCTGATTTTCCACATCACACCATCTTATTCCACTGTATCATACTTGAAACCCAATTAACTTATCATTACCGTTAAAAACCTAAATTGACATGATATAACACCATTGAAACTTTATCAAAGAAATAATTAGGTCTTGCATTGTATTGGAAATCTTAGAGAGCATTTAAAAACAATGCATTGAAAACAATATATGTAATAATATCTTACTCTGAAGCCACCCTTAATGCACTCAGTGGCTGCTGTTATACTTCCCTCGCCCTAAGCAGAAGCTGTTGAGAGGCCTCGTACATGCTTCCAATGAATGTCTCCGCAATTTGGTGTCTCTCTTACGCAACTGTCCCGTACTGTAGACTGTAGTGGTCCATTTCCACCATTCTCCACTTTACTCCCAAGCTGCAGCACTCTGGAGCTTCTGGTATTATTTGAGGAACACGCAGTGCATATTCTGTATATGAATAATAGGACAAACACATAATATACTTATTATAATTATAAATGCCAATTTAAATTCCAGTAATAGCAGCAGATCATATTAGATGATTACAAAGCAATTAAACAAGGAAATAACTATTTTGGATGCATCGTGCTAAACCTATTATGAAATGAGGATCTATTAAATAATAAAAGAGTTACCTTAGATTATTCAAGAGGAGAGCCTGCACGAACCTTCCCAAACTAACCTGTAGTATCTGGTTCATCGATTTCTACCACATCTCAGCTTTGTAGTAGGTGATGGTTATTAAGTCAAGATCATTAGGTACAGAATGACTTATCTTGCCAAAGCAATTTAGAATGTGCTGCTGTTCCTATGCATTTTACAATTTTTCTCTTCCAAAGGATTGTTTAGGAGGAGATTTTAAGGTAGGTACACCAGTAAACCTATATCAATAATTTATTTATTAGCTCCCCATTCCTGAAAGGTTAGAAAAGAGACCATGAATATTCAGTTAAAAAATTTTAATCATAAAAAGGATTATTTTCTAATGATAGTCAGATACCGATACTTAAAAAATATATTCTAAGATCTTAAGAGAAACATACCTTACCTTGTCATCACCAATTGGAAAGGCATTGGAATGACTGCAACCAATGATAATCTCAAATAATATGCATTCTTTAAAGGTCATCAATTATTAAAAGGTCTGACTCAACATGAGAGGTCAGATCAGACCCTCTACATGAAATCTTCAACTTTTAGTCCCATAATGGGCAGAACTTCTCTATCAAGAGATGCAATATGCCTCTCGGTGACGAGAATTGTATCTGCAGATGGTATCTCTCTTTTGATAGCTACCAAAAAGTCTTGAAGGGCAAAACATCTCAATCGGAATCCTGATCGTCGATGAGAATATTATTTTGCCAAAGGTAGCTTTCTATTGAGTGATACCATGAGGTTCGCAGACCCTCTTTCCATGGACAGAACCTCTCAAACAGGAGAGGCATTACACCTCCCCTGAAGAGAACTGTATTCTGAAAATGGTACCTTACATTTAAGAGCTACCTAGTGGTTCCCAGACCCACTCGATGGACAGAATCTCTCGACTTGGGGGAGGTATCACACCACTCCATAGTGAGAATTTTATTCTGCTAGGGTAGCTCTCTTTTGAAGTTACCAGAAGACCACCAGACCTAACAGCAAGAAGGTTTACCTCGAAATTTTAAGGTAGGTAAACCACTAGACCTTTATCAGTAATGTATTCATAAGCTTCCCATACCTGAAAGGGTAGAAAAGAGACCATTAATATTAAATGATAAAATTTTAATCATAGAAATTATTATTTTCTAATGATAGTCAGATACCGATACTTAAAAAATATATTCTAAAATCTTAAGAGGAACATACCTGATTTTGTCATCACCAATTGGAAAGGCATTGGAACAACTGCATCCAACGATAATCTCAAATAAGATGCCTTCTTCAAAGTGCATCGATTATTAAAACGTCTGACTCAACATGAGAGGTCAGATCAGACCCTCTACACGAGATCTTCAAGTTTTATTCCCATATTGGGCAGAACTTCTCTATCAAGAGAGGCAAAATGCCTCTCGGTGACGAGAATTGTATCTGCAGATGGTATCTCTCTTTTGATAGCTACCAAAAAGTCTTGAAGGGCAAAACATCTCAATCGGAATCCTGATCGTCGATGAGAATATTATTTTGCCAAAGGTAGCTTTCTATTGAGTGTTACCATGAGGTACGCAGACCCTCTTTCCATGGACAGAACCTCTCAAACAGGAGAGGCATTACACCTCCCCTGAAGAGAACTGTATTCTGAAAATGGTACCTTACATTCGAGAGCTACCTAGTGGTTCCCAGACCCACTCGATGGACAGAATCTCTCGACTTGGGGGAGGCATCACACCACTCCATAGTGAGAATTTTATTCTGCTAGGGTAGCTCTCTGTTGAAGTTACCAGAAGACCAGAAGACCTCTCCATATGGGTACCTATAAAACAATAGTTGTTAAGTATGGCCTTAAAATAATTGAATAATTTTGTCCAATTTTATTTAGATATTTCCAAAGTATTCTAAGCTTAAACCTATTTACTCTAAAATTTTTAAACCTATGTTGATTCATTACCTCGAAAGTCCTGTTAATATATTGAAGGAGTAGTATGTTTTCCCTGTGCCTATCAAACAACATCCAAAGATTTCTTATTCTTCTGTCCCAAGCTGCTCTGGTTCAATGAACATAGGTACGGCATTGCTTAGTCCCACATTAAGTTCATCTCAACTAATGCAAACTTACGATCTTCATTTGCGTGCTCATAGGACTTGTTTTACTTTTGTTTACCATCTTTTTCTTGTCTCCTCCATGTTTATTTTATCTCTGTTGTGAGAAAAGCTTTAAATGCACTCAAATATTTATTATAATTCTCAAATTTTGGATTAAGTTTTACCATAAAGCTAGTTTAGTTTAGTTACCACAAGTTTATTTACTACATAGAAATTGTCTTACTTTTCCAGATTATTATTGACCGATATCCACTCCTTTTCCATTATTTTAAGTGAGAACATTCCACAGTTCAATAACTCATACATCAGCTCGAAATTATTTCTTAGCATTAAGTGTCATGCATGAGGAAAACATTTAAGAACAGCTTCAATGACATTAAAAATTTTCTTGGAATTCTACAAGGAGGCACCTTGATCAGTTCAATTGTTCACTCATGCCTCGGTAGCTTTTACTTCATCACAGCCATGATCAAGACTGGGACAAAAGAAAATGAGAGATACATTTTTCTCTATCCTGTACCACATGACAAATGGAAACAGTCCATTCATCAGAGTATGATAGCAGGAACAAAGGAGAATAATTGAAGTAAAAATAGAAGGATCGCAAGGAAGGGCAAGAACAGGAATGGGGTTTCTTGAATACGTAAAAAAATGGTAAAGTTACATGAAAATGAAAGATGATTACCAGCATCAACTACAATGAAAATTTATCACCGGAGTCAATTGCAAATAAGCTCTTGTTGCAAAGTTGATTACTTAGCAAAATGCATTGGCATACAAACCACAGGAAAAATAAAATCTAATATATAAATAGTGCTTTGCTAAGGATAATAGAGAGAAACGGATAAAAGGAATCATGAAATCAGACTAGAGAAACAAAGAATGGACTGGATTATCCTAAAACTCCGTAAGTTCGCTAGTAAAACTTCACAATCCTTGAAACCATAATGGAAAAATATTGAAAGAAATAGCTATTGAACCGTAATTTTATATGAATTTTGTAGAAATAATATTCAATTTATGCTTAAAATATATTTTTTATTATTATTTTTCTAAATACTAACAATTTTTAGAGGAAATATTAAGGTCAACGAATGCTACAAAGGTCGGGAAATTATAAAATGAAAAAATATGAAATGTGCAAAAGAAAATCAAAGGAATTGGGTATTTTAATAGTGAAGCCTGTAATGTTGTGCTCACTAACTAAGTAAATGCACTTACTTTAAGGAATCAGCTGTCTATTGACCTAGGACGTGACTTTCTCTTACGACTGAGTTTCACTTTCTACGTCGGCGAGGGAAATCAGCAGAGTACTGATGAAGAGAAAACATCCCAGCTACTGGTCACCTGTAAATAAATATTTGCTTCAATTAAGTTGCATTACGAATTTTCAGTTCACAGTTATTACTATTATTAATATAAATTGATAATAATGTAGCAAGGACTTATTAAATTTACATTACGACATTATAATCATTACATGAGTAAAACTTGCCCGGCTTACGCGATTAAAATTCATGATTGAATTAAATGTATTGAAAGTGACGTACTCATTTTTTTACAAACAAGAGTAAAATCTATTGATTTAATATAATTAGAATGACAAATCTAAAAAGAATGAAAATTTTATTTTAAATATGGCATGAATAAGAATACAGTAGAGTACACAAAATACAGAATAATAATATTAACAATTATCGTGACCTGGCACAATGCACTTTTGTATTGTTGAAAATTATCACAAATGGTCATCATATGGTTTGCTAAAATATATTACAGATTATACTATTTAGGTAACTATATTCATATTCAATGAAGTTTAAAATTATTTATACCACTGGCATCGCTGCTGAGTTTTTTAAATCCCGAAATCCCTTATGGTTACAATTGCCATGATATCTCATCAAAAGATACGTAAAGAAAGGTTTTTAAAAAGGGACGTGCAAAACTCGTTCCTAAGTAGTTACTGAAAGTTTCAGAATACTTAATAGTGATCGATTTAAAAGATATAACGCATTCTTAATTCCTAACCGTCGTATCCAAAAAGACACACGACCGAATTACCTTTTTCTTCTAAAAGTCGGCAAGTGATATGTTAAAATTTAAAGCGACTATACAGTAGGCTTTTAGGAACAACCACTTCTTCTTGTTTTCTCCGAGTACCGGGGGAAAAAACAAGGAGTGCCGACAACCACGGTTTTCTGAGATATTAAACCTCCAACTTATTAGCAGCCGTGTAACACATTTTCATTCTTTACATATGAATTGATTTGTACTACCAAAAAGAAGAAATACTACAAAACTAAAATGACCTTAGAGCAGAGAATACTTTGATAGTCACTTCTCGGCTAATAAATATTTACGCCACTGGAATCGACACTGAATTTGAAAGCTCGAATTCCGTTAAGGTTCCCGTTGGCAAAATCTCGCAAGAAACTGGAAAATATTTTAAAACGTATATCGAAAATGCGTTCCTTAATATTTATTTAAATTTACAGAACACCCATTAACGACGGATGAAAAAGCAACTAATTCTTGATTCCTAGACAAAAATCAAAAATTATAAGCGACTGAATTACTCGGGCATATTCTTCTACAAGTGATCTTCGGCAATTGATAAGTTAAAATTTTAATCGACAATTCATGAAAAAGAATATTTCGAAATTGTGGTATTGAAAGCAGGAGTAAAGAGGTAGTTTTGTGGACGAAGGTCAAGGTATGGGAAAGTGCTTCATTATCTCAAACAAACAGCTTTACGGTGACGCTTGGTTTCCACTGAATTCCAGTTATTTAATCACAGTATTATGTTGTAACATGTATTACATATTAGAAAGATCGCGCGGCGCATACGACAGGAATAAATTCAGTAATTGGATACATAGTAATGAAGCAGTTACCTTATAAGCGTTATAATAAATAATCACTTAAAGTATGTATTGATAAATATATCTGATGTAATGCAGAATGCAGTTTGAACTCCCGATGTCCGTTACCGTTGGTGACTTCTCGTGTAGAACTCGAAAGGTCTTTAACGAGATTTTAAACTTCTAGCTCATTAAAAGCCGTGTTCTAAATTTTGTTCCATGAAATCAGAATTATTAAAAAATATTTACTTCCAATAAACCTGAGGCGTGCAGAAGAAAAAAATTGGAACAGTCTCGAAGTTAATGAGTTATTCACGGCTCAAGCAACGAATATTTCGCAAAGACATAAAACGAAACGTCAGTAGAATCACACAAGGCATATTTGCTTATTGGATCACAGGTGAGCTTAACGAACGATAACTTTGCTCATTGAATGATTACTGAACTTAGCACATGATAACTAAGCTTAGCATGTGATAACTTCTTTTCTTAAGTGATAATTCCGCTTAGGAGATAATACCTCTGCTTCTCAAGCGATAACTTAGCTTAAGACTTAGTAAATAATAATTCTAAAAACTGTAACTTATATTTTTAAGTGAAAGCTCTGCTTAGCAAATGATAATTCCGCTTACAAAATGACAACTTCTCAACGTAAGAGATAACTTTGCTTTTAAGTAAAAACTTCGCAAAGCAAATGATAATAATAACTTCTCTAATGGACTTCGTTCCTGATCTCGAAGAATACTTGTGCAAATTTTTAGCCGGACAAACGCTGTGGACTCTAATCGATGACAAACACTGAATATCTACTTTACAAATAAGGTTAGTATTTAGTTAAAATGTTCCCCTAAATCAACGTTTCAAGCGAGTGCAATCTTTAAGGCGATCAGTGATCATATTACGACACACGTTTTTCAATAATCCCACCTCTCTGTATCTTATTATCACACGAAGTTATGAATGTTTCATTGGGAAATTGATTCCTCTATTTGAATCGATAACACCATACACGACTTTGAGTAGCGACATAAAATAACAACATTCTGGAAGGAATACTAAAGAAATTAATGCTATGGTAACGGAAAATCCATGGAAACTCCAGCACGATGAACAAAACCATCTCAAAACTTTTCCAATCGATAGTTTAAATAGGTATTTGCAACCCAATCTCACACTATGTTGAAATAATACCACCCTTTGTTAATTCACGACTTTTATAATGCATGTCATTCGACAATTCTACCTTCCACGCCCCTCAATAACACGTTCATCGGAAGAAAGATCGATTTCGTAAAGGATTGCTCCCATATAAGTATTACCTTCGAATAGAAGTAGATATTCCAAACCATAGAAGCTGTACGGCATGCCATTCACTGGCACATGTTGCACAATCCAAGGAACCAGGTTCGATCTTCCAGCACAACTCTCAATTCCACTTCCTGGTTGTTAAAGATACCACACCACTCACAATATATTCACTACGAAACGTAATAAATTATACTTTTTAGTCGGCACAACCACATGGAAGTCATACATTCGTAGAAACAGAGTCAATCCTTGCACTCACCGTACTTCGCTTCGCTACTCGCGATTCTTCTGAAAATAAAAGACAGTCCAACGAAGCGTTTCCGAAGGTGACTTCGTCATTAGTAATGACCTCGTGATTTCGAAAGCTAAGGAAGAATTGCCGATTTTTAAGAGAGGCAAACCTTTCTTTCAGTCGTTTTCAGGTAGGAGATAGCTATGAATAGAATTAGGCATTTTGCTAATATCGTACTTACTCCACCACTTAATCTGAACCGTTCTTCTTGACCATTATCCCAACTTCTCTTTTCCCCATTGATTCTATGTCTCAAACTTTGCAGCAAATACACTTTTATCAATCGTGAATTAAACACTTCGCTCCGTAGGAAAATGTTTACAAAACCTAACAGTATTACATTATATTATGTGTCAGCTGATCCTGGAGGCACGCTGTGAAACCATGGTCGATCTATATAATACTGTGTACTTAAGTAAACGTATTCCAATTTTGCTAGAAGATTTCACAGGAGCAGAATTTACACCGCAAACCAACCTTATGTCATCCATTAAACTCGCATCTCCCTTGCATGAAATGACAACGCTTCAAGTTGCCTTCCGAAAATTCCAGAACTGTCGGAACTCGATGTTCTTTCATTCCTCGTCTGACTGTCGTAACTTCAAATTCAAATGCACTGGGAAATGGTCTACTCTACAATCGAAAGAATTTTCAAAGTGCCTCAAAATTGCTCGTCTTTGTGAAGTTGATTTGTTTGAAAGAAGTCCTTTTCCTCTAGATAACTGTATTTTACCTGTGTTTCGTTAGAGTATACGTACGGGAAACATACATGAAGAACTTTTATCGACAGTTGAAAGCCTCGACTCGACTCACAGCAATATCGTAAATCAATTGTCGAAAAATGTGTTGTTCTAAATCTGTGATCGAAAAAATCCCAAGGAGATACTTCTGATGATTCATTGATTTCGTGCTGCAGTTCACGGGAATTGGGAATCCTTCGATCAAGTTACAATAGCAAAATGCAGGATTCTACTGTAAGTACAATGACATGGTGCATTGATTGGGATCTAGATGCATGTGAATATGAAATTTCACCTCGTGGTTAAGCAAAGAGTGGTTCCACTTGGCTCTCTGATATCAGAATTCACAGTGCAAATACATTCGTATTCTAGATTATTTAGTATTTACAAGCATAACTTGATCGATAGTACTTACATAGGAAAGATGTTTTATTGTTCAATCGATCAAAAAATAATTACAAACTCTTGATCAAGGTGGTGAGCCGTGTTAAGTTCATCCTTAGTGAAATTTGAATTTTGATGAAGAAATCTAAAGATGCTAACTGTTCTAATCTATTTATCTAATCTTGTTTCTTTAATGAATTCGTTAGCATTTATCCTGTGAGTAAAGTCAATGAGTATAGCGGGGTTCTATGGGATATCTTTTGCTCGTTTGAATCATTTTGAATCTTTACGAAACTCCTTCGGAAGGAATTATAGCATGCGCAGTTGATGAGCAAGAGAAAACTATCATATTGTTGAAAGTAAAGCATAAGCTTTTTTAGAAAATGGATATCTTTCCGACTAACTTAATCCATTCCATTTGAATAATAGCAGACACAGTCACCTAACTCAATTATTTAAGCTGTTGCATGTACTTGATAACTTTCGGAAGTGATTTGTACTAATTCCGAAAAGATTATGAAATTGGAGGTCTCGGCAATTTCAATATGTTTTTGGGAAGTTTATTGCATAGGATATATCCCTATTAATCTAAATCCAACAAGGTGCAAAGTTATCTGAATAATACATGTGCTTTTACTCACTAGTCCAATATTTCGTGAGAAGTAGAGAATAAAAACTAAACAAATTATACTTTTATTTCGTAATAGAAATTCATTTACTTGTCTGGTGTTAAATTGGGGATAACTGCATAAACTTACTGTCAAACACGCACCATCATCTGAATATTGTCTAAATGCAATAAAATTTAAAGGCAGAATTAAATAAAGTCTCAGAAACACCCCAAATGTTTCCTTTATATAGAAGGATTTATAATGATTTCTTTGGTTAAATATGGATTATGTAGCTTACTGATTGGGAACTTTGTAAAAGAGAAAGGAATTCCAAGGAAAGATATTAGATCGGATATTTCGTAACTTGTCATTCTTGTATATCACGCCACTCCAAGGTAACAGATGTTGGTAGTCCTGTATACCGAAAGAAATATCACAGGGCATATACATATATAGGTTTACATTCACTCAACAGGAAGCGAATTTAGTAACGTATTCTGAAATGCTGTATGAAAATGTAGAATTGATTGTAATGCTCTTTGAAATGCTTGCAATAAACAATACGACTTGCCGAGGTAGCTTCAGTAACACCCATCAAAGATTCGAGTGAGTGGGAACTTTTTAAATTCATCCAACAAACCGATCTATTCACCGATGCATTTATGATGCTTTCCACCAATGTCCATCGCTAAGATTAATTCCCGATGAAGAGCCGCAGGGTTCTGACGACATTAGCGGGACATTCAAAAGTGAATAACCTCATAAAGAAGCCAGTAAATGGATACTTACAAATATAACGTATTTATAATGCAAAAAAACGATGCGATTATATATTTTTCGCCTGAGTTTAAGGAATTATGGAGATGGAACAAATAGCAAATGCAACGGAAGCAATCTAGTAAAACAGCAGAAAAACCTACGGACTCTTCTTAAATCCATCAATAATTGATAATCCATCAAAGTAAACAGACTAAAATCGATGTAATTCAGTCAGATTGATGAATTTAAAAACGTGTCCAGTGCTGGAATTTGCTCAAAAATTAATTTCCTAGTTTCTTATTGCTTTAAAGATTTATAGATTGAAAGTGATTTAATTGTGTATATAAATTATCTCAAATTTTCCTCCAAATTCTTGCCAAAGTGAATATGAAACGATCCAATTTTGAAGTATGTTTTATTCTATGTGATTTTGATTCAAAATTTGCTAAAAGAATAAATCCTTCAGGCATGGACGTTTTCTTTGCTTCTGAAAGCGAACATACAAATAAACACTGTACACAGATCTGAATAACTAATGTTAATGACAATAACGATTACCTTTTCTTCTACTGTGACATTGAATGTGCTATTGAACACCTTTTATCATCCAACATCGTCTTATTCCTTCAAAATAGTCTAAAATTTACAAAGAATATTGTTAATGAAATGCACAATTTTTTCTACGAAAACAAAAAAAGATCGAATCGGGAATGTTGATTCTGGAATCCACGACGGAGAAGCCTTTTGTGCTGAACCATTAATCATAGTTAATTACTGCTGAGAGAGGGAAATAGTATTTCTTAAAGAAAGACGAATGCGTAATTTTAATTAAACGGCTTCTTTTGGCTTGAGGATATGCAAATATAATAGATTTATTGTTGTCCTGACAATTTCTTTCTAATATTTATTAAGTATTATAGTAAGTTCTTCTTCATTTCTGTTCATAAAAGAGATGTCAATTCTTATTTAAGATGGGAGATATTGCCATGGAACGAATTGCAGACCTGATCAAACCATTAAAAAGTTGTGGTTAACATTTGCAAGTGATAGAACGCGTAAGAATGACATTGGAAGGCGTTCCAGCGATATAATTAGTAAATCTCTGCATCATTTAGGAATAATTTTCCTTTAATGAACACAGTAAACCTATTGAAAGGCGCCCAGTGAATTGGTTCGGGGGGAATTCGTAAGCGGGGAATTGATCCCCCGCGCTGATGTTGTACTAACTAACTAACACCCAACCCACCCCCCCGTTCATTTGATTATAACATTAACCAATAATCAGGGCGTGTATATTAACATAAGACTGAATAACAATAGTGAAAAATGAGCGTGGGGGATCAACTCCCAGCGTACGAATTCTCCGCGTACGAATTCACCGCGTACGAATTCACCGGCGCCCGGTGAATTGGTTCGGGGGGAATTGGTACGAGGGATATATTACTGGGAAGTAGCACTCTAAAACATTGAGATGACTCACAACTGACGAAGGATTTATTTGCATAGTCTTAAATTGTGTCGGTTTAATGACATTAAGTTTTAATTATTTGCGTTAATACTTAAAGATCATTAATTTATGACAAAGTGTTATTCAGAGCCGGGATGTGTGTGGAATCACTAAGTTACCTTTAATGAAGTTAAGCCGAGGTAGAAATCGTATCTAATGTCTTTGCGATTGACAGAATTAATTAATATGTATCTATTTTACATACGTCTCAAATCTCTATCGATCTATATAACGATTGGGCTCAAATATATTCACTGGCTGCTGATTCAGCGATTTAAATTAAAGAGAATGGCATTTATATTTTAATAAGCCTCGGGTTTCTCAATAGTTTTTGCAATAAAATAACAGCCTTGATGATGCAAACAAAATCAATCAAAATCTTATAAAGGGAAAATACCTCCTTCTTCAGTATAGTTATATACATTCTAAATTAGTAATAATAAGATATGAAAACTTTTAAACTATTCTGGATTTCAATATAATGCTGATATAAAAGTTGAAGTTATGCCCAATACTTATGAAATAATATCTATGAATAAAGTAATTTTTTCAATTAGTACAGTATTGCGAGATTGGAATGAGAAGCAAATACTAACAAAAAGGCAGATTAGTCCCTAATCACTAGCTTGGGATAAAACAATGTTAAAAATGTCCTTAAATAAATAGGTTCGGCTAGTTATATGATGTCACAATTTATAACTCTGGTCTGTGCTTCAGATACGATTTAAAGACACGAAAGCGCAACTTTTATTGGGAAAATGTAGTGAGATATATTCAATGAAAATGTAATGTTGAGTGACTACTCTGTGGTCAACGCGGAAAGTTCGCGTTTGCTATTATAATTATTCACAAGTAATTTCTAACAATAAAGCATCAATAAGTAGGTAAACTGTAATAAATGATTGGTTAATAGATTTAGAAAAACGTAAGGAAACTTATGAGTTACAAAGAAGAATGAGCTAAAGTGGAACAGTATACGATCTTTAAGTTGGTCAAAGAAGGTCTATCGTAATTGAGTTCGCTCAAATATCTTTAAATTGGGTTCTAATTTGCTGAATTGAACATTCAATATAGAAACCGTAACTCCTAAATAAGTTACAACGCCTAATAACAATACTGACCATCTTAGACAAACGTTTGCTTTCAAACGATGATGCAGAAGGAAATAAAGTATTCTTAGTTTAGTTGGAAATGATGAAAGAAGCAATGAAATTCTCTTTGCCATGGTGTTAATCACGGATAATTAATGCAGTATTATCTTTAAATTGGAGTGGAAATATTCAGTTTAGAAACCAAGAAATTTAAGAGGAGAATAGTTATTCATTTCTACTTGATTTGAGTTTGATAACTCCATGAAAATCATCTAAATAATTCTATTTTAATTAAAATTCAGTCAATCACTCCATGAGAATATCTTTAGACATACAAATAGATAATTGTGTAACAAATATCGTTTAAAGGACCACAAACGGTGAAGATATTAATGAAGGAAGTAATCGGTGGATTTTATCAAATGTCTTATCGTGAAGATTACGCCTCTCGTCATTGCAGCATAAAAATTCGAGATTTAGTATCACTCGATGTATATTTTATTTATTTGGATATAAATCGAATGTCAGGAATATGCAAAAATTATAATATTATTTGAAACTAGTGGTAATCTAAAAAATACATTCAATTTTAGTATCCATTACATTCTTTGATTGTATCTTTTTCCCAGACAAGGCGGTAAATGCACGAAAGAAAACAAACATAGTTCTGGCAGAAGCAAACGATGAGTTCGCCTTGAACTTGAAGGAAAGCAAGAATCGAAGGCCATTGGGAAGTCATTACTCGTCTTTTTGCATTGTTAGCGTGAGCCTACTTCTTTTACTGATACCTCGAAAGTGAAAGCAACACAAAAGGAAATGAAAACGATGCTTGGAAAATTGGAAATGAGTTGAAGGACGTTGGAAACCCTTTACTGGTCTAAGAATAACTGTTTACGTGATCATAGCTTCTTTTTACAGTGCTTTGAAAGTGAAATCAACGGTGAAGGGTAGCAAAATATCAATAGGTGTTGGAAAGAGCTCATAGAAGAAAGCGAAACTGCATTTCTGCGCCTATTAACAGAAAATTACAAAAAAAGGGAAATGGCATGTCTAACCATAGCATTGCTGCACTGTACTATTTATTCTCCATTAAATTACACCATATGAGAATTATAAAAGATAGCAATTTACTACATGGTCGTTCAGATTATGTTGCTCAAAGTTCTTATTAAAAACCTTTTATTCACCCCCAAAACTATTGATCAATAAATCACTTAATTGATAGTCCGTTCCACAGGTTTTTATTATATATTACACGATGTGAAAAATAAAAGTTCACAGTCCATAACGGGAGGACATTTTCGAAATACGTTATATTATAAATTGATATAAAAATATATAAATTGTGCTTACCTAAGCCACTGACTTGTACCGTCGAAGGATCTCCTGTACAGCTTTCACTTCCAAAAGACGCCAATGAGCATAACGCCAAGACAATATCGGTGATGCCTCCCAAACAATTAAAAATGAGAAATTCCAAATTAAGAAAATATATATATGGATAAAAATCATAATTATAATCTAAAGCCATGCGAATGTAAAGCGAAGTAAGTAATTTGAAAACTACGTATTCCTGTTCATTTGCAACCGTTGACCAAACAGTTTAAAATATATTGTTATATCATCGCACAATATTAAAAAGATAATAACTAATTATAATCATTTAAAGAAGCCTTAATTAAACTCTTAGAAATTGGCTGAAGATATTGAATTAATGACACGAAACAAAAAATTTAATATCAGTGCTAATTCTTACCAAATCGATCAATATTCTTAGGTGATGGAGCTAAATTTTAAATGCAATTAAATAGTAAGAAATAAAAATGATTCAGTTTATGAAATAATGCCGATCAAATTTAGAATTACGTCGTTAAAGATAACAAGGGACTAGAGAACTATAGCAACTAAAATTTCTGAAAAATCTTCTAAATTGATAAAAATCAGAAGAGTATTCTAAACCCATGAAAATTTGAAGTAAAACAAGCAATTTGAATATAAATAAATGATAAATATGGCTACTTCAACGATCAGTATTGAGAATAAGTTTAAAAAATAACGACCGCTGAAGGAAATTAATATTACAAATCCGTAGAAAATTGAATATAATTCCTGAATTGATAAGGCTAAATTTAAATCTAAATTACAATAATTAGAAACAAATTCGGTTCTGATTATGAGATAATGAATTTAATGTTTAAGATGACAAAGGCACTTTCATCGCGGAACAGTTAGAACTTCTTTAATTTAAGCCACAAAAACGATTTTAAATCAATTTTAGAAGGTTCGATTAATACATTCGATGCCGTTGATATTAATACATCTATTAAAATTTCCTTCAACTACTAATTTCCTTTAAAATTCAAACCAGGATTACTGTAATGTTTATGAGTATGATCTTAACTTAGGCTAAACATTAACAGAAGGACTAATTGGAAAATATATTCAAGTAAAACTACGTATTGAACTGTTTATTAATTACAGGAGGAAGGAATTTAAACCGAAAATATGATTTCTTGGAAAATTGAAAACTCATCAATGAAAACTGCATTGAATTCGAGTCCAGGTTCACTCGGAATTTGTTCCCTCGTTTCTTAATTTCAATTTCAACTTGTTACTCGTTATGAAAATGAAGTAGAAATTTGCAAGATTTTTGCTTTGAAAACAAATCTCCGATGACGACTTGAAATAGCTAATTGCATACGTACGAAATAGTCACTAGAGAAACAATTCAGAAGTTTAATTCCGATTGCGAGAATAAATGTTTAACGAAACAAGGTTCCAACTTCTAAATAAATAAAAATTCCTAAAAAATGCATCACTCAATATTGAATCCGAAACTAATTAGGTGTGAAAAAAGTATTATTTGCATTAGAGGGAAGTTGCAACTTAATATCATTATAGCATTATAATAGACGCGAGAAGACCGGTATTGCTTCTGCGAATTTAATAGAAATACTAACAAGATTACGTAGATATATAGACGATATAGATCTATTACCTTATATTACCCTTCCACTATATTAAGGTAATACAATCCATAAATGAATTAAAAATAAACAGCTACGATGCGTCCACAATTTCCGTTAAAATTCAAATCCGATCTTCCCTTGTTTGTGTGATGACGTCATGCGCTTACGGAAGCATAAAAATTAACGACAGAAATATTTTTAAAATATATTCAGATAAAACAAGTCACTGGGCATAAACTGAGGAAAACGGGACTTCAGATTCTTGGCAAATTGAAAAACCATGCGGCAAAGCCGAGGCTTTATCGGAATTTTTCTCTCGTTTTTATATGCAAATTCAGAGTTTACATCGTACGGTTTCGGACGCTAATGAAAAGGCAGTTTAAATTTTCACAATCACCTAAGACGATGAATTACAATCTTGAACCGAAAATAAACTTATTCTCGTAGTCATAGAAGCAAGACCATTCCCACGCGATGACATATTTGCACTTATCGACGCATAAAAATCAAAAGAAAAGGTTTTTACATTCGGGAATTGAGTCAACGTAGGCAAATTTAAGGATTCGACTTCACGAGAAGAATAGCCGAGAACCGGTTTCTCGTCCCGGCGACATTCTTTTCTTACTCTCAAACTGTCATAAAATGTCTTAGATTCCTATTTTCAAGCAAACATGTTTACTTAATTCGCTAATGACCATGCTTAACGAGCTTTTAAACCTGAGAACGTTCTTACGAAATCGTATTAAACAGTTCCGATTCTAAATAATAATATTAATGTCATCTCGTTAATTCACCCTAAATTAATATCAATCACAAAATTATTCAAATGATGCGTCGTACACTGATATTACAAAAGGAAGAAACTTAAATTATTAAATTCACCAACAGATTTTAGCAATATTTTCTCAGACAATACCTAATAAAGTATTTAATGAGACTTACCATTAACTGGAAATCCTGGGTGACAAAGATAGACGTTGAGCATGGCAACAAATTCAAATTCAACTGTTTCTCAAACACAGGTTGTCAGCACGACCTCGCTTGCAGAAATCCAGAAAGCAACTGACGAAAAGACCGTCCGCGCAATGGATGAACATTACTGCTGTCACCTGATTGGTCCAAATTTAACCGTCTTTCAACTTGGCCCCGCCCACCAACCGTCATGAAAATTTTCCACTGCTAACGATAGCAATTATAATTTCACGAATTAATTAAAATATCATTTTATATATATGATTTATATTTTTCGTAGATTTTAATTATTTTGTTTAAATTTCGCGATATCGTCGAAGTGCTGGATCGAAAAATATCAAAGTTTGTTTGATCTAAATATTATAGGTTCTTAAAAAACATCTATATTTGGGTCCGGGTATTTAAGACTTTTAGGTTTTTTTTATTTTCGAAAATGTAATAACGATTCACAAATTAATTTAATAACCATTCATCCCAAAAGAGAAAAATGTGGCAACCATATCGATGGTTCATATATATATACGCACAACTACTAACAAGTTCTCATTGCAAGGATACGTTTTGATCAAAAGAAGTGCAGGATTTTAAGAAATGACGTACATATTTGCGAATAAAGCGAGAATATCTTATATTTTACTCTTAGAAATTCCTCTTTAAGATACCAATTCTCTCGCTAGTCAAACACGTTTTCTACGATGTCAACCAAAGATACTTTTTATGAAGCAGAATTATAAAAACGAGACATAAAAGTTGATTGAATGATACATTAAACGTTGATGTTAACGAATTATAATATAATATAATAGTGTACGAACCAGGAATGCACTATTGACCACTCAATGCAACACGAAATATTCTACAATAGGAAGAAATTTGCTCTATGAGAGGTAAATCGGCCTGTATGAATATCTCATTGCTAATCTATGAAGTTAATTCACAGCCATTCAAATTAAAGCAAACACCACTCTCATCGTACTTACATGACCTCCATCTTGCGTCGATGGTAAATGTAGTTTGATGGAAGGATTCCGAGCTCTTAGAACTGCGATCTGAAATCCATGAGTGCTCGTCTCGTTGATGGTTGTTTCATCGCGGATTTAAAATAGTACACGTGTCCACTATTATTCAAGGAAGTCACTGATCGAAAGTTAGATCGTAATTATTTGACTGGTCTCCGTTAATTGTTAACAATACTAGATAAACCAGCCAAGAAGCTGTCCTAGTATGCAACTTTCTAACCACGAGTTAAATAAGGTAATCAGTTAACGATAAGAAATGGCTAAGTTAACATGAAACACTTGGGAATCGACAACTTCACGTCTTTAAACACTACGATCAAAATTCAAAGCGATATGTACAATAATAAGATAAAATATAACATGATGTTTATCGTAGCACTGGTTTCAAGTAATTTCACAGTACTTTCGTAGTGTTTTCGTATCGGCAAAAATGGCGGGTTTTCCACAAAGTGTCTGCTACAATTTGATTAATCCACAGATACGTTTTTACGTAGCACTCAGTTATTCACAGTAAATAAATTCAGAAAGTACATAATCTGAAGCATTGTTATCAAACATATTCCACGAATATGAACACTTACAAGCACTTTAAATGGTATTCCAACTCTAGAACGCCATTTCAACGTTTCTGCTCTTCATCACGAGGTGATTGCGCACCACACCTCAAGAGAATTCCGATTGTCTTCGAAAATATGAAGTACGCAAGTCGCGTTTCTAAGGCAGTGAATAATGGAGGGAAATAGTTTTGTTTCCTGCTATCAGAAAGCTTACTGCTGAAGTTAAAGGGCTGCGTATTAACCTCCCGGTTTAAGCGAGGACCTGTGTTAAATGTAAAGTCAAAAATATTTTTAAGAGGTTATAGATATTCATCTGTGCACGGTTCATTTGTTAAAAGTTGACAATGTTGCTTTAACTTCTGTATTTCTTGATTGTGAGTGTGCCACGGAAGAGAAAGAGTGTGGAAAACGAAAATAAAGAGTTGAAGCTCTCGACCTGATTTACACTGTTATCCAAAAGTAAGTGTTGAAAAGTGCGATATTCTAAATCTGCGATAGAAGAATAGTCAAGATAGAAAACCTCATGGTTGATTGATTTCACGCTGGAGCTGTACGAATAGGGCATCTTTCGTTCACCTTACGATCACAAAATGCAAGATTTGAAAGTAAGTACGATGATAATGATATATGCTTTGAATTTTATCTTAAACTACATGTATGTGAGACTTATGAATACACTTCGAGGGTTATCATGGACACAATCACCTAGGAAACTACAATCATATCGAATTCTTAATGCAAATTAATTCGTGTTCGTGATTATGTAGTAATGTTACCATGACGCGATTGACAGTACTTTCAAGGAAGGACATTTGCTTGGATGATTAATCTAAAGACACTTATTGACTCTTGATTGAAGCGGTCAAGTATAGTGATGTTTATCGGTAGTGTAATATGAATGCCAAACAAGAATTCTATCAAAACCACTTCTTCGTTGTCACTTGTTTCATCTTGATACTTAAGTGAATTTGTGAACCAGTAATACTGCGAGTAAAGATACCAGATATTGTCGAAGGTTCCTTGACCACTACATAACTAAGTAATGTATCATTCAAACAACTCATACATCTCGTTTTAATGATTCTGCTTCATAAAAAATATATTTGGAAGTCATCGTAGTCTGTTTGATTAGCGAGAGAATTGGTATCTTAAAGAGAAATTTCTAAGAGTAAAATATAAGATATTCTCGCTTTATTCGTAAATATGTACGTCATTTCTTGAAAATCCTGCACTTCTTTTGATCAAAACGTATCCTTGCAATGAGATCTTGTTAGTAGTTGTGCGTATATATTAATAACATCGATATGATTGCTAAATTTTTCTCTTTCGGGATGAATTGTTATTATATTAATATGTAAATCCTTATTTCATTTTCGAAAATAAAGAACCTAAAAATCTTAACATCCGGGCCCAAATATAGATGTTATTTAAGGACCTACAATAATTAGGTTATGCAAACTTTGATATTTTTCGATTCAGCAAATCAAAGATTTTGCAAATTAAAAGAAATATTTAATATCTAGGAAAAAATTAATTATAAATTTAAAATGATACTTTAATAAATTCGTTGAAATACAATTGCTATGGTTACAGTGGAAAATTTTCATGACGGTTGGTGGGCGGGGCCAAGTTGAAAGACGGTTAAATTTGGACCAATCAAGTGACAGCAGCATTGTTCATCGGTTGCGCAGACGGTTTTTTTTTCAGTTGCTGCCTGAATTTCTGCTAGCGAGGTCGTGCTGACAACCTGTGTTTGAGAAACAGTTGAATTTGAATTTGCTGTCATGCTCAATGTCCATCTTTGTCACCCAGGATTTCCAGTTAATGGTAAGTCTCATTAAATACTTTATTAGGTATTGTCTGAGAAATTATTGCTAGAGTGTATTGGTGCATTTATGAATTTAAATTAATTCCTTTTGTAATATCAGTGTACGACGCGTCATTTGTTTCATATTGTGATTGATTTTAATTTAGGTTGAATTAATAAGATTACATTAATCTTATTATTAAAATCGGAACTGTTGAATACGATTTCGTAAGTACGTTCTCCGGTGTAAAAGCTCGTTTAGCATGGTCATTAGCGAATTAAGTAAACATGTTTGCTTGTAAATAGGCTAATAAACGAGAGAAAATTTGCGATAAAGCCTCGGCTTTGCCGCATGTATTTCACATCTGCCTAGAATACCGATCTGCAGTTTACACGACATTTTTTATCTGAATATATTTTTAAATTGGTTCTGTCGTTAATTTTTTTGCTTCGGTAAGTGCATGACGTCATCACATAAACAAGGGAAGGTCGTATTTGAATTTTAACGGAAATTGGACACATCGTAGTTGTTCATTTTTCACTTATTTATAGAATGTATTACCTCAATATAGTGGAAAATTAATACAGTAGAATAGATTTGTATCGACTTTATATCTACGTAATCCTGTTTGTATTTCTATTTCATTCGCAGTAGCAATACCGGTTTTGTCGCGTCTATTATAATGTTATAATGATATTGAGTTGCAATATCCCTCTAATGAGAATAATAATTTTTTCACATCAAATCAGTTTCCGATTCAATATTCTGTGATCCTTTTTTGGAATTTTGATAAATTTGGAAGTTGGATCCTTGCTTCGTTAAAAATTTATACTTGTAATCGGAATTAAACTTCTGAATTGTTTCTCTAGTGGATATTTTGTAAGTATGCAACTAGCTGTTTCAAGTCGTCATCGGAGATTTGTTTTGAAAGCAAATTTCAATTATCAATCAATATTCACTAATAAATGATTAATTACTTTGGTGTTTCTATACTTTGCAGTTTAAAGAAAGTGAACTTGCCCAAATTTCGATAAGGCTTTACCGTATGACTTCACAAATGCGAGTGACCACCGTCAACGGAAGAGGCTGGAGGGACAACGGTAGGCTGGATCTCCAAGTTAAGTAAACAGACTGTACTTTCATATTTTGCAGATTAATTCAAAATTCATCATCTTATGGTATTTCGAAGTATCAAAAATTATTGTATTTCAAATTAAGGAAGACATTTTTGAGTGAGATTTATGAATTTAACACATAGTTTTTGCTTATTAAAGTATTTATAATTTATAGCTTTTGCTTCTAAAATTCCAAGCAAGAGAGAGACATGGCTGTTTTTATATGTCTGATAATATTAAAATAACTTATTTCCTTCTTAGCATTTTGCCAAATATTCAAATTTAATAATGACATTCATATATTCCTTCTGAGTCCATGAACTATTTAAATTATTGCATTACATTATATTTAGATTGGTATATTTCCCTATTATGTGGAGTTTCTATGTAAATGCCGATTTGAATGTGACTTTACCACTACGTTTAGATGACTGTTGCATTAAAAACAATCGTTGGCTTATATGCTAGTCAAATCAAACTGTACATACTCCGTACAATCCTTTTTCTCATAAAATTCGATATTTAACTTTCGATTGACTTCCCTTTTAATAAAGCAATAAAAGAAGGATATTGAGTACCCGCCGTTAGTTGTCAGATGAAAAAGACGTTTCTGACATCCTGGAGAATGGATTTAAATTCACGTTTTTTCCTCAATTATAATTATAAAATAAGGAATTAATATTTGGAGATTCCAATGTTTTGCGAGAAAAACATAGTTTTTCCAGAACTCTTTCGGCATATTAGCGCATTTACCAAGGCCATTCATTCCATTTTTTAGAAATGCCGCTTCCTTTAATTATATTTCATCTTATGAATTATGCTCTTTCTTTCAAACGCCAATAATTCTGAGGAAAATATATTTTTTCCACACATGAAATTTTTGCCTGCTAGCAACAAAAGCACGATCAGGTGACGACGATCATTCGTCAAAACCGGTCGTGTTTTTGATGTTGCTTGGCTGAAATACAACTTGTGGAATAAGTACAATTTGTTTTACATACAGATTCACAAATCTCAAGGAAAATACTTAATTATTTTTCATCAGGCGATGTAAATTAAATTTACCTTAGCAGAGGAAAGCCTATGACTTAAACAGTGTAGTACAAGAAGTGAAAAATAGTGACTTTGCTGGGACTCGAAGCCAAGCACACCACTCTAAAAGATGTAGCTTTGTTGATTATTAGATAAGATACTAGTATTTTAGTGGTTAGAATGACGGTAATTTTGGCGATTGGATTACCCGTCCGGAATGTGAGAGACCCGGGTTCGTGTCCCAGTCAAGTCACTATTTTTCACTTCTCGTAAACACCTTTTTTGTGATTCGATGCATTATTAATTTGGATTTGTTTGTCTTTAAGGATTAATGGAGATCTGCAATCGATTCACATATCGATACTGCCCAGGTATGATGTGACTACGCAGAGAAAAACATCACCGGAGATCCACATGGAGACGTCGGAGTTCAAAATTAAGGTAATGAGAATTTTTAATTACTCCGAATCGCTGTATTTCACCTTCTGGCCTTTTAAACACAGAAATAGAGAAGTGCATTTATTCTACGATCTCAATCTTAAAAATTGATTTGGTTCATATTAGTATAACGTCATCGTCGTCATCAATATCGCTCCCCCAAAGGGATACTATGTTATTGGTGCCTTCCATATATAAAAATTTATCCACATGTATAACTCGAATAATTAAAAAATAAATTAATTTCCTACTGTTAAAATATTTTGGTTCAAATAGATACATTATGGTTCAAGAAGGGTTTGAACCGGCTCCCGATTAGAGACACGTCAAAAAAAAACAGCAGACTGTTTGCCCTCTCAATTTATGGGCGTTATTGAATTTCCAGCACCTTGGCTTCAAATAAAACTTTTTCAATTTGCTTTTGCATATTGGCTCCCACCGGGAATTTATCCCGGGACCACTTTCACCAAACGCGGTGTCCACATGACTATCCGGGAGCCTTGACACGTTGATATTTTTTCTGAAGTGGTCGTTCAATATTGGTGAAAAATAAAAGGCGTGGATTAAAATTAATTACGCTCAGACTATTAAAAATATATACTTAATGTACTTTGGAATTAAAAGAGATCGTTTGAAATTATTCGATCTTTCATACCCTAAAATAATTTAATCGATTTTAAAATGAAAAAAGAGTCACAGATAGATAAAAACGGACGCGGCGGCGCGCGGGTCTTTTGAATTTTAAATTTACGATAATAATTGATTGAAATCAGAGGATACAAATAGTGAAAGTTTTGAAAATGAATAAATAAATAATTAATTAAGAACATATAAGTAAAAAATGAGATATACGCGTAGTACCTTATTCATGTGTTAAAATAAGAGTTACAAGCTTAGAGCCATACTTAGGCTTTTATATTTACAGCAGCAATCCCTTGGGGAGTCCCACATAAAAGAAAAAAGCGTGTGACTTAAAAAATGTTGTGCGAGAAGGAAAAAAAAGTGACTTGGCTGGGACTCGAACCTAGGTCTCCTCCCTAGTAAGCTGCTAGGAAGTTTAGTGGTTAAAATACTCGTCCGGAAAGTGAGAGACCCAGGTTCGATTCCAAGTCAAGTCATTATTTTTTACTTCTCGTAAACACCTTTATTGTTATTGGATGCATAATTAATTTGGATTTGTTTGTCTTTAAGGATTAATGGAGAGCTGCAATCGATTCATATCGATACTGCCCAGGTGTGATGTGACTTCGCAGAGAGAAAGCAGCACTGGAAATGGAGGCGTCGCGACGGAGATAAATTTTAAGGTAATGATAACTTTTAATTACCCCGAATTACTCTTAATTACTGACTGTTCTTCAATTTTCAGACTTTTTAAACACATAAATATTGAAATACGTCTATTCTACGAAAAATGCACTTAGTTCTAGTTAGTATAATGTTCCACTCGTACGTAGTTGCGGTAATTATCAACCACCTGTTCGGAGTGTAATTTTAAATACACCAGTGAATTACAACTTGAAAGACGAAAGAATTAACTTAAGTTACAAAACATGTAATATTAAATTTATTTACCAAATATATAAATAATCAAGACAACTATTGGATCTTTCACTAGAAATTTTCATTTTGAATCATTTAAACTCTGACATTAAACGAATGAGAGTTGAGTTCAACAATCGCTTTTGTCGTTAGGGAATTGTTTAGGCCCACGAAATTACACAAAATTCCTTATTTTGTGTCTGAATTCTCGCTCGAATTTTCTGCGCGAATACGATACTCTAAGACCAAAATAAGAATCTTTGTTCATTTTTTTTCTTTTCGTGTTCATCTCGGCTTCGTACGACCAGTATTTCTGATTTAGTTATGCAAAAGAAAAAATGTCTGCAATCGATCAAAACGAACTCTACGTGCATACGAGAGACGATTTGAATCTTTTTTTCGTAAGTGTTCTGAAAAATGTTTACACATTTGGTGAAATATCGTTGCAATCTTTAAAAAATCTGATTTGGCAAGCACATGACTTTCTCCATATATAAGATGTAAATATTTATCTACGACAGTCATTTCGAACTCTATATTCCATCTAAACTTGGAAGATAAGTGATTAATTTATATATTATTATCTTTTACGTCACAAACATTATAAATAATGTTTTTCGGGACATGCTCGATGAAAAACGATGAAATTGGCCTTTCGCCCATAGAGCACAGAGCGCCCGCAAAGTACATAATCAGCAACTTCCAGTTTATCAGTATTTCAGGAATAACTCCTAAAAAATCAATGATGCAAAAATATTTTTCATACAAAAGCTATAGTGTATTACATTTTCTAAAACATTTATTTATAATAGTATATACCTAAATATCATATTTATGGAGATATTTTGAAAACCGGAAATGAGCTTTGAAGAATGAAGCTGGACTTCCGGTTGACAGATTTACTCCAAAAACTAATAAACTCTAACGACTGTAATAAAAGTACTATATATGAAATTTGGTGTTGATCCGACAAATAGTTTTCACGTTAGAGCGCCCACTATCACACACACACACACACACAGACATCATTCCGTAAATGGTTAAAACGTGTTCTAGGGACCCCAAAACATGTATTTCCGTTGAAATCTCGAAGTCGAATTTTTTCATGAAAACAATACTTTCTCTATACTTCGTATATGGAGGAAGTAAAAAAGTTAAAATTTGACTAGGTTTTTCCCGAGCTTTGAGTGTTTTTAGTCGAAAAACATTTAAAAGTTCGACCGAAATTTCGCGTTTTTGCTCTTTTTCGTATATTTCATGATGAATTGGATAGTTTTTATTGCATTTGGTTTAATCTCGTCGGAATCAATAATACGAGAACAAATTGTACTACGTTATTCAAACTTTGTGTAATTTTAAGCGAAATAAAAAAAGTAAGTTTCCTACTGAAATATCGCATGTTTCGTAAACATTTTGATAAAGTAGATAAATCATGTATTATCTCCATGGATATTTTCAATAATTTTACATCCGGATTCACCCAAGTTTTGCCGTTATAATGATATTAATACTATATCGGTAGTTGAATTTATAATTACGCGATGACTTTTAATTTATAATAAAATAATGAGAACTCTTAAAGACTATTCCTATTAATACTGCATCTCTTTATTTTCAGGTATCCGATACTTGGAATGATCCTCGTCTGATAAATACTCCGCTGGTTTTTCTCACCGATTGGGAAAGTGAATCTCCGAGGCAATTGAAAGTCACGACCGAGGTCACGAGACAGCTGATTATCTAATAGTTGGTAAACAAGGATAAGGCGTGAGTTGATTTTTATATTGATGTTTTTGAAAATACGAATGGAAACATTTTATTGATAATCTCCCATTTCAATGCTTAACACTGAATTAGTCCCGTAAAAAATATACGTAATTTGTCTCTTGGGGAAAAAATGACCACATTATTCTCTGAATTTTAAGACCTCTTTCATGGGTAAATCATTGGATTAAATTTATCGTAGTTCATGAATGGATATTTAAAAAAATAAATGTATCGATATTTTTCCTATTAAGAATTGAACTGAAGAACTGGAACTCGGTTAAACTGAAGGTCGCGAAACAGCTGTTTGTTTTGAAGTAACGAGGCACTTTCTTTTTACCCATTCACGAAAGCACTTCGCCTTCGCTTTGACCTTCTTT
This sequence comes from Sympetrum striolatum, assembly GCA_947579665.1. NCBI lineage: Eukaryota > Metazoa > Arthropoda > Insecta > Odonata > Libellulidae > Sympetrum > Sympetrum striolatum. The sequence goes on along the minus strand of OX388351.1, from coordinate 17,921,277 downwards.
ATCAGAACTACTCTTGCTTTCAAAACATCTCTATTTCAAAACATTTACATTTGTTGAATCATCGACTCAAATTTCAAACTTTCATTTCCGACTTTTAGAAAAAAATGTTCGAAGTAATTTAGTCTTTGATCATGTTTGAACGGATGATAAGGAATTAAGAATGTGTAATTTTTTTAATCGGTCATGGATGAATGTACTTTCGCTTTGAATTACTACTTAAGCATCAGCTTTACTTTCCCTACCTTTTTAAACAATCATGCATTGTCTTACGAGATATCACTATCGGTTATCCCAACGTATTTCGTGATTCAAATTCAGTGGCGAATCTAGTGTTACATACGATTACTTTACTCATAATCTACAGGAAATAGTTAACAGGAGTTTTTATCGTCATTATTGCCAGGCTGATTTTCCGTGCACATTCAGTGAAAATTGAAACACCGCTCGTGTGACAAGATCCAGGAGCTTGAATTTTTATCGTTTCCCAAATGGTTATCAGTTCTTCCCAAGTGTATGAAATAAGATGTTAAGTTCAATATCTCTCTCATCAGAATTATGAGTATAAATTACCAAATAACTTTATAATTTAATAATGAGATGTGCTATTTGAGGAATTTTAATTCAATTTGGAATAAAACAGTATTAAGAAAACAATTAATCAAACAGTAGTAATCTTCTTTCGTAAATGGTTGTATATTCATCAGTTTAGAATTGTGTTAAATAATAATTCTCATTTTAAAGAATGAATTTCTGAATTGATTTTCTCTGGTTCATATTTTGCGTAAAGTTTAGCAGATTTAAAAAATAATAATTAAAGGAGATATGTTTCCAAAGTAACTTATTTCCTCATTCAACAAATTAATAATTTTATCGCGTATATACTCCTGGCTATGAAATAATATACTTAATTCTTATTATGAAACGATCGAAATAAAGTTTGACTTAGTGAAGGAAAGCGTGCTACTTAACCAAAGCGTTGTAGAGTAAGTAAAAAAGTGACTTGTTCAGGATTCGAACCAAGGTTTTCCAATTTTCATCCACGAGGCTCGGAGGTATATTGGATAGAATTCTAGTAGTTAGAATACCACTATTTAGTTAAACATAGTTTAATGATTATTTTCATTCGATGCATTATTAATTTTCATTTTCAATTTTTTTTCTAAAGGTTTGAGGAGAGCACTAATTTATTTATATCGAAATTGACCAGGAGAACAACTCAATCAAAAGCTAATGGCGCAGAGAAAACCCATCACTGAAGATGCTCATGGAAACGCCGGAATTCCAACTTACTGAGAATAGAATCAGAATTTATGAGAGAGAATTAAAGGTAAAGAGAATTTTCAATCACCCTGAAACACTGTACTTTGCCTTATGGATTTGAAAAATCTTTCGTAATTCTTATATCAAATTCTGTTACATTATTTGAACATTGGCAAATTACGTCCGTGGCACTGAAATATAATCGAAATGATTTAGCTTCACTTGGTGGTACGCCATTAAAAAGAAATTAAAATAACTACACTTTTTGCACTACCTTCTATTAAAAAAATTACGATCTGATGGTCGATTTTTAGTAAAAACACAGTTTATAAACTGCAATGTGATTTTATTCCTATCCTACGAAATAATTACTACATTGATACTTTGATAGCTGTAGCTTATGGTTTTTGCTTTTCGTTTTCGAGAATTTACTTTGTATTGTTTTTCACGGTTCAATCTACGACTTTTAGAATAAATCGGTGAAGTAATTCAGTCCTGTGTCTTTCCGCTCGTACGATAGCTAGGAATAATGAATCTGTTATTTTTTTAATCCGTCATTAATGAGTGCTCCGTAACTTTGAATTCCAACTATGGATCGAGTTTTGTACCTTATTAAATATTCTTCCTTTGTTTTACGAGAAATCACTAACGGCAACCATAAAGAAAAACGAGTTTTCAAATTCATTGGAGAGTCCAATGGTAGAGATAATTCTTAACTTATTAAAAATAACCCGCCGACAAAGATGCATTTCATTTCAGTAAATCGCAGTCCGTTGTCCATTATATGCTCTGATATTAACCCTTAATTATTTGCGTGTGGTCAATATAAAGCGTATTTCCTTCGGTAACAAAGAAACCAATGAAGGTATTTCAACCAAATTTTCGTTACGTAAAGATGTTTGTATGCTCATAATCTGCGAATTTAGTTAAATTCAAGTAATAAAAACTAAGCAATATTATCAGTGTTACCAATTTTACGAAAATGAATTTTAATCATGATCTAAACCAGATTTCAATATTTTATAAGTGCCTTTACAAAGACTAATTAATTGCTAAAAATAAAAAAAATACAGAACCCATCGCCTACTGAAAAAAATTTCCAAAACATAATTTTTCGTGGATATTTTAAAGATTTTACCAAACATTTTTAAATGCAACTGAAATGATTAAAATGCTCTTAGGGTTAAAAAGCTTTATTAAAGCTCACTAAGTAAATTAATTTTAATGTAATTCTATTATAGTAACAAAGAATTACGCAAAAAGCGTTTCAATAATTACTTTTTAAAAGTTGGTACTCCAGTTTTGTGCAGTTTATAGGCTGGATAAAGGTTAAGAAATGTTAATTAATAACAGCTTAGTTAAAATAATATTAATACGCCAAAAATTTAGAATCATAAAAAAATACTTCCATTAAATAAAACTAATATAGGTAACACTGATAAGGATAAAAGTCCCAATTTGAAATATAACTTACCGTTTTTTCATAGTGTGGAAACCACTTAACTGAAAGTTTCAAAAAAAATTCGGAAGTTTATTTTCGTGCAATATTTTCACTAAATTAACGAACTGTTAACTAAATGAATCCTCTACTACATATTTCATTAGTTTTAAACTCTTAGGTCAATTCTTAATAGTAAAAATTATAAATTTAAAAGTTACTGCAATTTTGATATCCGTTTAAACATTTTATTTTATGTATATTTGATGCTAGAATATATTGCTTAAAAATGTTTGAATTATTTTTTTAAAGAGTCATTCATGCACAACAATAAATTGAATCAATTGATTAACTATGAAAGAGGTCTTGAAAATTCAAAGAACGTTTGAGTCATTTTTACTCCACGTGAATAATTACTTAATGTTTTTGTCACCACTAACTAAGGGTCAACTCTTGGCTATCTACTTAATCTTTTGTAACGATATTTTCCCTTTAATGAAAAGACGACGCAAGTATATAAAAAATCGCGATGTTACAGCCGTAAATTTAAGTACTTCGGCTACTGAAAGATTCAAAATCGAGGTAGTCTATTAGAATGTTGACTCATTTATATGCTGTCAGAAGGATTCGTTCTACAAAAATTATTGTTTTGAATAGCGAGTTCCACCGTCAGGAGTGACGGAGATAAAATTAAATCTATTTTCCAAAAACATAAATGATCCCGATAAGTTAAAATGTATTTTCCACAGACTTAAATGATACTTCATAGCTGTTATATTCCCATATTTCTTTATTTGGTTGCTAGAACATAATTTCCGTGTAATGTTAAACCAAATTAAAACATAAATTATAGATGGTAAAAATTAATATCTAAATTTTCAATCTATTTCTGTGTGTATAATGATGCAGTCTAGGTATTAATATCATTGTTTTCCTTGGAACTATGCTTATATTTACTTTTCTATTCATAAAAAATAATTCGATAGGAATTTAAAGATTCATTTCCTTAATTTTCCATCCATATGACTTCATGGTGCCCTTCAAAAAGCAGGAAAAATACTTCACGGCCCAAGCGAAAGAAGAGGGAAGAAGTTGCACAAGGTATCCAGGGGCGGGAAGGAGTGGAGGTCCTCCCCAAACCTCTAAAGCATCGCTCTACCCCGGAAGACGAATCAGAAGTGAAATATATTTTTTTTTTCTTCCGAGCCAAAATATATTTTCAATTATGTATATTAAAATATTTTTAAGGCCTGAATTTGCATAGTGTTCTATGACCTGATTTGTATATAATATGGATTTAAAAAACTTTGCGCCCTTAGCCAAACTATTACAGAATGTATAGATTTGTTACGATGTGTCAGGCGGGGATATGATTAATATATAGATTCTGTACCCTTACTTTGAATTACCCATATTTGTCCTGATGTCTGATTTGGAAGATGAATAAGAAGTGAAAAAAAATATTTTTCTCCCGAGTCAAACTATATTTTCAATTATGTATATTATACAAGTTTGTAAGGCAGGAATTTGTATAGTGTTCCATGACTTTAAATGTTATAATATATAAAAAATTACGCCCTTAGCCAAACACACTATTGCTGAATGTATAGACATGTTACGATGTGTAAGGCGGGGATATGTATAAATTATGAACTTTGTACCTTTACATTCAATTACCCCTATTTTACCTATTGTCTAATTAAGAATAAAGAAAGAATGATGGGAGATGGTTATGGTAGAGAAAGGGAAGGAAGCAATTGATTGGGAGAGGGACGGAATTCAGTGCATAGTGGGTGTTTTAGAGAAAAGGATTGTAATGGGAAGGGCAGAGGATTCGAAGTCGATGGGCCATAAAGTTGGGAATGGGTGTAAGGGTCTAGGTGAAGCAGTGGCACGGAAATGTGGGAATGGTCGGAATAGTGAGAGGGATAGGGTGGTTGGCTTTCGAGGGTGGGAAAGGAGTAGGGAGCTAAGAGGGAGAGATAGGAGCGGGTGGGGTAGAGGGTGGGATGGGAGCGGCTGGGGCAGAGGGTGGGATGGGAGTGGGTGGGGTAGAGGGTGGGATGGGAGTGGGTGAGGTAGAGGGAGGGATGGGAGTGGATGGGGTAGAGGGAGGGATGGGAGTGGGTGGGGTAGAGGGAGGGATGGGAGTGGGTGGGGTAGAGGGAGGGATGGGAGTGGGCGGGGTATAGGGAGGGATGGGAGTGGGCGGGGTATAGGGAGGGATGGGAGTGGGCGGGGTTGAGGGTGGGATGGGAGTGGGCGGGGTTGAGGGAGGGATAGCATTGGGTGGGGTAGAGGGAGGGATGGGAGTATGTGGGGTAGAGGGTGGGATGGGAGTGGGTGGGGTAGAGGGTGGGATGGGAGTGGGTGAGGTAGAGGGAGGGATGGGAGTGGGTGAGGTAGAGGGAGGGATGGGAGTGGGTGGGGTAGAGGGAGGGATGGGAGTGGGCGGGGTATAGGGAGGGATGGGAGTGGGTGAGGTAGAGGGAGGGATGGGAGTGGGTGGGGTAGAGGGAGGGATGGGAGTGGATGGGGTAGAGGGAGGGATGGGAGTGGGATGGGTAGAGGGAGGGATGGGAGTGGGTGGGGTAGAGGGAGGGATGGGAGTGGGCGGGGTTGAGGGAGGGATGGCATTGGTTGGGGTAGAGGGAGGGATGGGAGTAGGTGGGGTAGAGGGTGGGATGGGAGTGGGTGGGGTAGAGGGTGGGATGGGAGTGGGCAGGGTTGAGGGTTGGAGGGGAGCGGGTTGGTTAAAGGGTTGGGTTGGAGTGGGTGGGGTAGAGGGTGGAGTAGAGGTTGGGGTGGGTGTGGGTGGGGTTTGAACGGGTGGCGTAGGTGGTACGATATATGTCAGTTGGGGATATGAATAATTAATAGAATCTGTACCTTAACGTTGAATATTAGCATTAAATTAGCATGAACAGGAATTTGCTTCATAAAAGCTCGTCAAATATTCGAAATGAGACAAGAATTAGAAAAATACAAGCAAATACTTGTTCAAAGTAGTAAAAATTCTAAGTCTAAAAAACTTTAAAAAAGACAAAAGAAAAAAATACATTAAATAAAATCTAATGAAGAAGATACTCCATTGCCTCGATTTTAATGCATCTCATCGTTATTATTAATTTCTTTGTCCAAGTTCAATTTGCGACGATATCATTAGCATTCACTGATTACTAAAACAAGTAAATAATGCTCTTACTTCCACTGTACTAATAAACTACTGAATTCGTCGAAAATGACTAAAAAGTACCAAATATATAAAGAGACCCGATACTACATTGGATTCTTCTTTCAAAATATGTTGATTTTAATCTCAATATTTTAATTATCGATTGCCTAGGTTCATTAACCCGTTAACTAACACACTCGAGAGGAAGGTCGATAATGATCAGGAAGATGATAAGAAGATAGAGACGGACGGGTTAAGATCGATGTGTTTTGTAATTGCGAAATCAAGGAGATCCATCGATTGCTGGCCATGATGAGTATGTTCCTGTGGGGAGCGGAGATTATGGTTATTATCATCGCCAGGGAATGCGAATTCTATCATTATAAGGATTTTTAAAGAGACCAAAATGAAGACCAATTCCCTTCTTATAGCTATCGCGTACGTATTACGTTTGGAGTAAATATATGAACGTAATGACATCTCGTTCGTCATCGAAGACACGCATCCTAGACACGAATAGACGTGATGAGCGTCTGCACCGAAAGAATACTTCGAGGATCGTTTTCACAGTTCGGCCGAAAAATCGATCTATATTTCTCCCTCGAAGTTTTAAACTTTCTTCTTAAAAACTGCGCAAATCGCTCCGGAATTGATTTTTGCGGAAGGGAGATGATGTTTCATTAAACATTCGATAAGAATATCTGGGATTTTATCGCCGCCGAGCGAGACAATGATGGTTTTTAGGAAATGTAAATTTGATTAAAAATTGATTTTACGAATATGAGCGTACGGCGTGCATACGCACAATGATATGGATGTGGTTGTGAACGAACCTGCACGATTCTGACTCAAATATTAGAGTCAACGTGTTAAAAAGGCGCACAAGGGCGATCGAAAACTCAAAGTTCTTAAACGCAGAATAACGAAGCTCGTTCATTTCGCGCTCTTACAGAAAAAATCCGCCTTATTTGTCGGCGGTTGTCAAAGGCAAATAAGTGATGGGTGTTCGGTGGGTAGGTGCATTCGGATAGAGCGGATTTCGGATAAACGCGATTCGGATGAACAGGAGTTTTATTCACTTGTTGTACAAACGATACGGTAATCTGCTTTCGAAAATAAACCCGCGAGTTGCTTTGAATTTCATTGGCGCAATCAGTTCGACTCCTTTCTTTCGCTTCCTGTCCCACGGTAATGTGAGGCGCGTTATCTCTTTCATTTGTTTTCCTCGGCAAAGGAGCCTCTTTGATTGGAGTTCCGAGCGTCTTCGATTCATTTCATGCGCGTCAATTTGAAAAACAGTGTAACTGCGCTTTGCGTAAATATCTGAATATCGGCGGCGACGAATATTATTGAGAAATAAACGGAAGAGATCACAGTCACTCACCATTACAGAAAGAGGAAAGAGAGATCCATTCCTAGGATGACGATTCGCTGGATCGACGTCACTCCAACGCCGTCTTCGAATCACTTCCACAATAATCCTCGCGAGAGTTGTCGTTCGGTGAAGCACGTAACGATTGGCGAACGGGTGAATCGCTGCAAAGGCAAAGACATTAAACACGCCGCAGGAAAACAAGGCGCAACCCGTGCGAACTCCGAGAGCTTTAAAACGAAACTGAAATCCCTTTCATCGGAAAGAGGGCGAGCGAAGGCCACCCTACGTGCTACGTTCTATGCTTAGCCGTCGCGTGTACGACTTGACTTTATTTTTATGGTGAGCCAGACCGTGGCCCGTGTCACCCAGTGTGACTCCTCTTTACAAAAGCAGTGGCACACAGGTTAAATGACTTTCGCATATTTATATGAAGGGCTCGAGCAGTGCTCGATAGAATTAAGTGAAAATTGAATTAGGAAAAGTTTTATTTGTGTATATTAAATAGACAATTGGGAACCCTAATTTGTTTAAAACTAATAAAGCCCACTTTTTGGTGACCAAATATGTGATATGAGGGGGTTATTAACGAGCGTCATTTTCATTTTTCATTTTTTAGCTGCAATATGAGTGTTTTCTAAGAGTGAGGAAAGTTTGTGATATTCAAAAATTTCTTTATTTGGGACAAGATGACATGATTTTGTGGCATGGCTGATGATTTTCCTATAAAATATTTCGTATTTTTTTGATAATATTATTAAAAGTGTTGAATGTGATCGCGGAAGCATAAAGGAGAACGGGAATGATGGTAGTATTGATAAGACGTAATTTATCGCGAACTGATAATGGGCTTGTACGGGAGATTAACGGAAATAAGAGATTTTTAGCTGCCGTCGCTTGAGCCAATTTAGCTTTCGCATGCTCCTTCCAAGTTAATTTTGTATCCACCATGACACCAAGAAACTTGTGCGACGACACGGTCGGTATGACTTGATTGTTGGGAGTGGGAAGAAGAGGATTGATAGGTTTGTTGCGCAGCGCATTAGACGCAATGTGCAAATGCGCACTCTTGAGAGGGGTGATCTGCATCTTCCACTCGCCCGACCATCTGCCTAAGTCGTCTAAGTAGTCATTTATTTTCATGATAACTGAGTTATAATTTCTACCTGAAGTAGCGATGGCTGTGTCGTCAGCGTAAAGAAATGTTTCAATGCTTTTACTAAGCGGAAGATCGTTGATTAAAATTGCAAAAAGCGTCGGACTTGACGCCGATCCTTGCGGCACGCCGGCGTTTATTGGAAAAGAAGGGGAATTATGGTTGTGGACTGTCGCGACGAAGGAGCGATCTTTGAGAAAATTTGAGATTATTTAGGTGAGTGATGAGGGACAACCATATTTGATTAACTTATGAAGAAGTCCTTCATGCCAAACAAGGTCGAAAGCTTTCTGGAAGTCAAGAAATACGCAGTGCGTCGTGTATTTGTGCGTAATATGATTTGTTGCCGCAAAGTGTTGGAATCTCACTAGTTGGTGAACGGTATAATAATGTTTTCTAAAGCCCATTTGTTTAGGGATAAGAATATCAGAAGCTCCAAGAAAGGAGACAAGACGTGCATTAATTATTTTTTCTAAACGTTTGCCGAAACAGGAGAGAAGGGAAATTGGCCTATGGTTGTTGGGATTCGATGGATTTTTGTGAGGTTTTGGGATGAAAATGATTTTAGATTTTTTCCATTCAGAGGGGAAAAAGGAGTTTAATAGGCAGTCATTAAAGAGATCACAGAGAAGATCAAGGGCAATTGGAGATTGTATGAAAAGTTTAAGCATGTGATTGGTCATTTGGTCAATTCCAGGGGCGGAGCGCGTTTTGGACGAATTTAAAAGCTCAATAATTTCCTCTGATGAAGTTAGTGGGATAAAAGAATTGGGGATCCAGGAGAGGTTAATAATGTCTATAGCCACCAGAGATTCATGGGGAGAGGGGAGATTATTAAGAGAGTTATTACGATGCAAATTAGCCAAAATGGATGCTTTGGAAGACGGATCAAAATATAAGTTATTGCCTTTTTGAGCGGAGCGTGTACGACAGCAGGAGTGATTCGTCCACAGAATAGAAACGCAAAATTTAGAGCTACGAGGAAGGTGTCGTTTCAAACAAATAGACGAAATACGCATTTCCAAACATTTTCAGGCGGATTATGACCAGTCACCCTGACGACCGTTGCGATTGCTAAATCCCTGTATAGTGGGATTTTAGTCGCGTATACCAAAGGGTCAGTGCTTGAAATAATTTTACCTCTATATTACCTCTGTTACCAGTGAATTATACAACGTGACGTATGTAGCTCATTCGTAGCGTGACCATAAGATATTTATTGAATTGACATCCATGGAGAGACCGTGATGTCAAGAGAACGTGAATAACAATGATGTTAATGAGCACGAAAAGACTAAAAAAACGTTAATCGAAACTTTGATTCGTCATCACTCCGTCATTCATCGTAAACTAAAATACAGATCAAAGTTCCACAACTTTCGTTCGTAATTGGCACGAATACAGGGAATTTCTTGGGTCATTGTTGGCAAAACTGATTGCATACTGCATTGCACGGAGCAGCAAAAATTCCCACGCTTTTTAAACCGAGAGTGTTTCGCGCGCTACCTCTGGCACAGCACGATCGCAGCGCCGCACGGCGCAGAGCGTACTATAGAGCTCGCTGACGACGCTCAGCCTTGCCATGTAAACAAACTCATAGATACGAACTTCATAGTTATTTCCACAAGCAATAAATAACGGGACCAAACAATTGTGATTGAATAACTATTTTGAAACGCCTGTCTCAAATTCCAAATCAACTTCCTTACAAATTTTTGAAGGCATTCAGTAATCGTGTTGTACGAAACGAGTAATGGTACAGCTAACAGCAAAAAAAAGTTACCACCCCTGACCCACCAAGATATTCTAAGTCCAAATTTCGGGTCGGCGAGCCTTTCTCTCGAAAAGGGAAGGAGAGAAAAGAAAGATGGAGAACATGGTACGTTACGCTAGCTCGGCTCTCGCGTTTGGATGGAGAATTTTCGTTATATATATAAAAATCATTTACTACTATCCATTATCTGCCGCAACATTTGATGTGGTAACGCGTACGATTGAATTTGACGACGATCAACTGGAAGATAACTAAAGAAATGAATCGAATTGAATGCAGCATTCAAAGTCACTCTCACTTTAATTTTCGATAACAGATTATTAAATCATTTCCAAAACGATACAAATGAATTTAACTGAATACAACATTCGGTATCAAATTAACTCACATTTCGTTTTTCGAAAATCGATCGTTTAAATCACTTCCAACGATTGATTATGCTCATCAATGCGGGGTATATATCTAAATCTAAATCAATGTGAACGAAACCAGCAACTATTCTCTTCTTCTTAATTTCAAATAGGCCAAAAAGCAGGATCTCGGTTTCAACAATGGCATTTGTCGTCGGCGGGACCGGCTGTTCATACTCACAAAACATTTCGTGTATTCCGTAAAAAATCTCGAAAATTCAATTCGGAAACAACAATAAACGACCAAAATAAGGTTTTCTATTCATTTACTCTGCTATTGGTTCTTGTCTCAATCTCGTATGACTATTATTTTTAATTTAATTTTGCAAAATAAATGAAGCATGCAGCGACAAAAATGAACTTTAAGTGCATTTCTTACGGAAATGCTTTGACTCGTCTGGGATCGAAGCAAGGACGAAGTGTCGCCATTTTATACAATATAAACACTTTCGTATATATATATATTTGAATGCAATGTTCTATAAAAATTTCAAGTCAATCGACCAAGTGATTTTTGAGTTTTGCGGGCACAAACATATGCAGGCTGAATTTTTTTACATAAGATATGTGCATAATTCGGTGGATTATTATAATTTAATTTGATTGCTTTTACAACCCTTTCGTTTAACTTTCCCAATTGAAAAGCGTTCTATCATGAAGAGAAATAACTAAGGAATAAACACAAGGAAATAAAATTTCCACATCTTCCACACAAAAAGTCGTGTAACTTTGACAAAGTTATTTATTTCCTTGTGCTTAGTTACCTATGGAGTTCCCCAAAGTTAAAGCTCATTTGATTGATTTAAATAAGGAATAATCTTTTCTAGATTACCATTTCCCCTTACTCTCGTGACTCCTATAGATTATATAATCCAAGAATTTGTAAAATTAAATTATCTTTATAACAACACTGTAGCTAATTCTCACAATTAGCTTTGACGTTTACTAGCACCATCTTCAACATTTACATAAATACGCGATCCTCCATATGGCGTGTGCCTTGAAAAAGAAGAAAGAATGAGAGGGAACAAAAGTGTGTGTGCAGGTGAAAGGGTCGAATTCTTGGAAAACTGTTAAACAGGACAAAACGAAATAGGTGGGGGAAAAGGACAAGATAAACCTTTTGTTACCGAAGGGGAATGGAAAGGAAAAACTTTCTGGTTGGGAGAAGAGGACTGGTTGCAATTTGCTCGATTCATTTTGATTTTATCTAAAATAATGTGCCCGCTAGCCTTCTCTGATATATGTATAATTTTTAGCTCGCAATTAGAAGAATGACTCGAAGAAATAAATCTCTCATAAAGTGGGACTGCAGAGCATCAGATTAGAAATTTTGTATGTTCTTCAGCCTATAACTTACGAAATCTCACTGTTTATCTGATGTGGATTGAATGAAAATAATTATAAATCGCTTGATGAAACTACCGTTCTAAAAATTGGATCCATGGATTCCTTATCGTTTCAGAGTAATGGCTTACAGTAAATACTGTAGTAAAAGGCCAGCGGTAGACGTCCTTCTGGTAAAATTCTCGAAATTTTGTTTCTCAAAAGTTACTTCTCTCACTTTGTTAGCTATTTACTGATCCACCAATCGACTCCGAAGAGTATTACAATTCGTTTATTTCGAAGTTCTCAGTATTTTAAGAAGACCATCTTTTATTTTATTAGTTACGAAAAATGTTAAGACCGCTATCCGTGGAATTGTGACTTCTGCATGACAATGTTAATCGACGTCTAACCAAATTAAAGACTTAGCCAGAGTATGAATTATTTGTACTCGACGCAGGATGGGCAAGTTATTGCGTGTGTGTTACAGTAATGACTATTATAATTGTGTTTAAATGCGTATTTAAATGACGTCTTTATTTTATATTTTATAAACCAAATGAGATCGACTAGCAAATTTTATCAGTGAATCAAGATGAGTTTAACGTTTTAGCTATCGTCAACACTGAGAGAAAAAATGTATTCACTTTCTCTTGGTGGTTTTTTTATATTAATTTTTAAGGTTCTTAAAATCTACGAAACTAATAACTGGATCTAACATTTAATGGGTAAAAGGATTGAAAACACTATACATTCAATGATAGTAATGAAAAAGAACCAAATGAACGCTAGTTCACGCAAATAGCTATTTCTTAAATTTTTCCCGTTTTGTTGTTGATTGATTTCTAAGGGTATCTTGAAGGTTTATGAAAATCATTGGTTAGAAGAAAAAGCCTGAAAAGATGAATGTAAATATTGAGAACGTAATTTTGGAATTAGAATGCTCCGAAGATTAATTTCTTCGGGAGTGATCTTTCTACGGTTAATATATGCTTAATTCTACTCCTGAAAGCATAGACGGTCCGAGACATGGGCAGTCTGGGAGACCGTCGACAGCATTTGTGGGCTCTTCTCAGATCCCTTGAAGATTCTCAATGATAAAATTATACTCGTATAGCTTAGGTAATTTTGACGATTACACCCGGTCACAATATTTAAGTAAACTTTTTTTATCCATTAAGGGGAACTAGTTCTAAACGTCTGCCTGCCCAGAATGTTAATAATCTTTAGATTACCACCTCCCAAGGATTGGAATCAATTTCCTTCACAATGGATGCAGCTTTCTTTGGTCCTAGTTCTCTGAGTAATTTCCTTTAATTCCAATTGATTGAAGAAGCCGTTACTTGGTGAAACTGCGTTATGTAAGAAATTGTGGATCTTTTTCCTTAGTTATTTCCACCATTCCTTATAGTCGTTGAGCTATGGCTATATTTTTACGGAAATTACATTTAGGAAAACTGCTAAATCAGGCGTAATCCATCTGAGTTGCCCTTACACCCGTAAATGCTGTTTAATAATTAAAATTTAGCCTTCATATTTTCCCTTTCCTTTTTTTAATGAGAGGCCAGTTTAGTCCATCAGCGATTACTGAATAAAGCACTAGAAATACTGACATCTCGTACTTATTATCTATGATTACTCTTAAATAAGATGGGTAAAGCTTCCTTTCTTGGGAAATATGTCAAGAGAATCTATTACTACTGAATCTTAATGCTGCTTTCCAAGCCTCACCTATTCTTCCTTAAAACTTCTTGGTTTAAAGATAAGGAAGACATTTACGATATCTTGAAGGTGCAGAAATTTAAATGTGTGGATTGCTCGACATTTGTGTGGGATCAACTGGCGGAAGCTCTAATTGTATGCATGAATGTATGCACATTGTATGCATATTCTTATATACCTACATGATTATATCCTACTAATTTTCGAAGCAAAATAAATTTACAGTGATAATAAATAATTTCGACTATGATAGGTCTATTGTTAATGGTTTATGAATTTTGGATGCAAATGAACGTTTTAGAAGTAAGTTCACATAAAATCTAATTCAGTATGTTAGGTCAATGAAACTTTTTCGAATCTTTGATCTAATTTACATTCCCTCTGGCTGAAACATTGAAAACATATTTTTCCGGTCACCCTCTAACCTGCATTATTTTGTCTTAAAATGGCTTGAATCGTTTTCTCAATCTTATAAATAGCCAACATCCCAGGATCTCTGCACATCACTTCTGAGCCTGTTTACCACATTATCTTCATATTTTTTAGATGTATGCCTTAGAGTTGAAGAGAATAAACATTCTTTTCTTAGTAAGCATAAAATATTCCGTATTCCCATTGTTTATTTTCCTATCATCGTTTCCATGAAGTAACCCATTCATATTCCTTCTTCGACGAACTTTTCTTTATATCACCATCCATGACGAAGAATGACATTTTCAGGCAATTCTCTCTCTCATACAAAACCCTTAAACGATGCCTCGAAAATTAGAGGCATTGAAGACGGAAGTAACCTGTGACCGCTCCATTGAAGACCCTTTCTCTTTCCTCTCTCACCCCCACAGGGAAGCTCCCTTTGTTTTCTTGAGAAGGAAGGTATGCATGCTACCGATTAACCGTTATGTAGGCAAAAACATTAAAAGCAGACGTAGCACCAAAAGGTGGGCTTGCCACAGAGATCCTTAGCAATAGATTTAAATGTATTTTTCATGCATGAGCGTTTACGTGCGAATATTTAGAGTGGAGTTGTAACAGCCTAAAGTTGTTGGCTCATACCTATTTTCTAAAATTTTGACGGAGGTTTAAATAAAGGAATTCAATATTTAAAAGTATATTATTCAATTCTTTTTGCGCTTTACTCGACTCTGCGCGATTAGTCCTTCTGATTTCATTACCCAAAAGAAATTCTCGCGCGTAAAATATAAAGCTGTTTGTTAAGAGACTACAGATTAGATAGCAGTAAGTCCAAAATGATCGGAGCCCTCCGCTGGGTATCTTTTAAGAATATAACTACCACATATTAATTGGCGGAATTTAACATGCTCCAACTCTAGTAGAGAGAGAAAAGTTTCTCAAAAATTAATCGATACTTTCTCGTCGCATGCGATGGAACAGGTAAACATGACGAAGACTCGAACGACTCGTGCGGGTGAAGGTAACATCCTAGATTTACTAGCCACCACCCACCCACAATTGATAGCTAATCTCGATATAGTTGACGGTATTTCAGACCATGATGTCATAATGGCGGAGATGAAAGCAGTAGCGGTTAAATCTCTTAAGCCATCGAGGCAAGTATATGTAATTCGCAAAGCTAATTTTTCGGAGTTTAGGGTTTATATTAACGAGTGCAAGGATGATTTTTTCCGCTTCTTGGGTGCAAATACAGTAAATGATAGTTGGATAGAGTTTCTCCGGATAATCAAAGAGGGTTTAATTAAATTTGTTCCTACTAAGAGCGAGCGTGAGCGTAAAGAGCCACGGTGGACGAAACCTAAATTACGAGCATTACATAGGAAGCAAAGAGTCATTCACTCGCGATGGAGAAAACTCAAAGCATGCGGAACGAACCATGAGCTCGAAGAACAAAACTATAGAGAAGTGCGAAAGTTAGTTAAGGAAGAAGCGCGAAAAGAATACCAGGAATATAGATCTCGAACCCTATTAGAATCATTAGGTGGCGATCAGAAAGAATTTTGGTCATACGTGCGTGAGACCCGTGGAGGTCAGTTTTCTGTGCCTAGCCTCATAAGCGCAGAGGGAATTACCGTAAATAAATCAGAAGATAAAGCTAACTTACTTAACAGGCACTACCAGAAATGCTTCACTGTAGACAATGGTCAAGTTAAGGATTTTACCTCGCGCATTGATTCAGAGATGTGTCCCATCGAGATATCGGTTGATGGAATTGGAAAATTATTGCGAGATATTGATAGGAAAAAGGCGCCAGGACCCGAAGGTATTCCCGCTGTTGTAATAAAAACTTTAGCCGATGAAATTGCTCCGCTTCTACAGATTTTCTATCAGAAATCATTGGATGAGGGAACCGTCCCAATGTCGTGGAAAAA
The DNA here is from genome assembly GCA_947579665.1 of Sympetrum striolatum. Taxonomy (NCBI): domain Eukaryota; kingdom Metazoa; phylum Arthropoda; class Insecta; order Odonata; family Libellulidae; genus Sympetrum; species Sympetrum striolatum. The sequence goes on along the minus strand of OX388351.1, from coordinate 17,905,299 downwards.
AGCTAATGTCACTCCGGTGCCTAAGAAAGGGCGCGCGTCAAAACCAGATGATTATAGGCCTATTTCATTAACTTCAATTTTTTGCAAAATAATGGAGCATATTATAGCGAGCTCTATCATGCGCTTTCTTTCCGAAAAGGGAGCAATCAGTCAGAGCCAGCACGGATTCCGTAAAGGTAGGTCTTGTGAGACCCAGTTAGCGCTTTTTATGAATGACGTATCTAAAGCAGCAGACGGCGGTGTTAGATCAGACGCGGTTTTCCTAGATTTCAGGAAAGCTTTCGACACAGTTTCTCACGAAAAGCTTATCCAAAAGCTGAGTGCCTACGCGATCGACGAAAAAGTTATCAGATGGACCGAATCTTTTCTAGAAAACAGATCTCAGCGAGTTGCGTTAGATGGAGTTTTATCCGAAGAAATAAGTATCTCATCAGGAGTTCCACAGGGAAGTGTTCTTGGTCCAATATTATTTCTAATTTACATTAACGACCTCGTAGATAACGTAAAGAGTAAGGTTAGATTATTTGCCGATGATACCCTGATATACAGAGAGATTTTGACAGAAAACGATTGTAATGTGCTTCAAGACGACCTGGACGTAATAGCAGGATGGTGTAAAGATTGGCAGCTGGATTTAAATATAAATAAATGCGTTGCCATGAGTTTTACGTGCTCCACAAACATAATTCCCACGCAGTACCAAATCTCAGGTCATCCAATAGAGTTAGTTCACGACAACAAATACCTAGGAGTCACGTTTAGCAGTAACTTATCTTTTAAAGAACATATTCGAGATGCGATAGGAAAAGCGAATAGAATGCAAAGATTAACTGGTAGAACGTTGAGAGGATGCTCATCGAGAGTCAAAGAAATAGCTTACTTTTCTCTTATTCGTCCGAGTCTTGAATACTGCTGTGCGGTTTGGGACCCACACGAAGTAGGTTTAGTCTCAGATTTAGAGATGGTCCAGCGTAGAGCAGCCCGATTCGTTTGCGGGGATTTCAGGTTTGATAGCAGCGTTACGGCAATGATAGAGTCCCTCAGTTGGAATTCACTACAGATGAGAAGATCTGAATATCGACGGAAACTTTTCGAAAAGTTCAATCGTTCAGAATTTATAGACGAAGTAAGTGAAATGTTAGTGCCAGTAAGGAGCGAACGCGATCTCCGAGAGGCATCGACGAAGCGTTATAGGGAAGTAATCGCAAGGACGGATAATTACTTTTGGTCGTTTTTTCCCCAAGCTATTAGAGATGCTAATAGGTAGGAATGAATAATGGTGGTGTATTACACTCCCTGCCATACGCCTCTGGCGGCTCGCGGGGTATATATCTAAATCTAAAAATCTAAAACTATGTAAAGACAATAATTATTAGAGATATTCCTTAGCTGTGATTTAAATGACGAAATACGCGACGACATGATCCCTATTCTCAACGATCGTTATTTTCACAGACAGATGGTGAAAATATTACCGTGATTTAATAGCGAGGACAGAGGGTTTATATTGTCATCATCTTACATATATTATAAGGTGCGTAAATATGTAAATTATTTAGATAGTTGAGTGTTTCACATTCTCTGCAATAAGCCTTATGGAGGCTCGCGGATAGTCAATTTAAATGTATTTCTTACTTAACTATTTTTCACAAAGCTGCAACACCATTATTATATTTATAATATACGTTTTTTTCTTATTTTTCCTACTTTCGTTGACCTGATTTACAGTAGTTCATATTCTATTAATTATCGTATCATAATTAAGCATAATCTTTGCGAAAACGATCACCCTGCGGGCATGTGGAGCATTAACTGAAACAACCAATTTCATTATAAATCTGCATTGATGGAAAATGTTATGTATTATATATGTTAGGACGAACTAAGAGCCGCCAAAGTAATTCTTGTCCAATATTTTAAGAAGAAGAGCGAATTACGCTTGAGATTCGAGCCGATTTAACGAAATACGAATTTAATTATTTCATAATACAGTACTACTTCTACCGCAGCAAAAGTAATGACTATTAGCGAGTATTTATAAAATATATATCATCACAAAAGCCTTCAAAACGTGCCAGGCATAAAGAGGAAGACGAACAGCGCGCTCAAAACAGAGAATCTGAAAGACTCGCCCTTCTCGAGTTATGCTGGTTGTATCTCAGGTGGTAACTTTTTTATGCTGTTAGCTGTACGAACGAAAACGACATTTTAACGTAAATACGTAGTAATACCATGAATTATGCATATTTCTTTTCAGAAGAGATGAGATGCTTTGATTTTGATGTTTGCATCATTCTGTTCTATTTTCGGTTCGTGTCCAACTGAGCAATGTCCCACGGAAATACGCGTTATCTCTTCAAACGGAAGATAAGTGCCAAAGGACAGCTTTTAGATTAGCACAGAACTCGTAAACGGATTTGTACGCTCTTTTTAATGCTTACTACGCTTGCCGACCAATTCGCGTTCCAGTCGTGCATTTTATTAATTTGATGCATCTTATCACGGAATGCGAGAGAAGGATCACACGCAAAAGTGATCACGTTCGTTATTACTAATCACAGAGCAGTGATGATCGGAAGAACAGCTCCTCTTGGGCTATCCAGACAGCCCGAATCTTAAATGCGAGTGTGGTTATTAATGGAATCGGTCGCGGGAAGCATTGTTGGGAATGCCTTAGTTGAGCGGCGGCTGCCAACAATGGTCCCTACTTTGTAATGCTCGCGATGGACATTGTTGTTGACTTCGCCTAAAAATATACGTAAGTTAAGGCTTTTGTCATAAACTATGGATCATCTACTACATGTATATACTTCTCCGGATCCATTCATATATATAGCTATACAGGTATATAGATAGGATACTACAGTAAACCCTCGCTAACACGAATCTCAAGGGACCGGGCAAAGTGTTCGCGTTATGAAAAAATTCGTGTTAACCGTATCGCGGCAAAAAAGTGAGATTATACCTGCTGATATACTGACGTCTATTATGATGTTGACGTTTAAGTAAAGATCACAAAAATCTCTATTAAATCTTTCTTTACCAATTGGTAAGTAAATATATTCCGTAGTTTAATTTTTGCGATAAACTTAAAATAAATTGGTAAATATTTTTTGTTTTACATCACAGTCAGGCATTACATAAATTAAAAAAAATAACCAGTCTTCAAAGTCAGCATTTTAGCTTTTATTAGGTTTAACGAAATCGTGTAAATTCTTTTGCCGAAGAGTAGGGCGCTAATGGTCCATGCAGTCAAGTCTAATCCGATCTAAGTTATCGGAAAAGGTCCTGGAAACATTGGCCGTTGCTGCATATATTTGGAGCACATTTAGATCCGTTGTGACTTCTCCACGGGTGGGAGGTTCAAGCGACTCCTCCTCACTTTCATCCGAAGATGATTCTTTGCTATTCAGGAACATACGGCCAGATCATTGTCAAACTCCAAATATTTTGTTCAAACGTTAACTCAACCTGGTAATTTTAAGCAAAAACTCAATTTAAAGATGTTTTAAAGAAGATACAATCAACGCTCAAACTGCGGAGATATTCTCACGATACTTACCATTGCCGACGAAAGTGTTTGCATAAGCTACCATTCCTCAGGTGTGTCCTTTTCAGTAGCCGCTCTTTGTCCAACAGTATAATCGACATCACTATGGGTCCAAGCCTTATCGAAGCAACTTTTAATAAGCTTTGCGGAAACAGATTCCCAAGCTGCTCCAATCGCTCTTAAAGCATCCAAAAGAGTCTACTTAATTTAACACTTCCTTCCGCTGCGAGGATCGCTGCTCGCACCAGATGAGTCCGATAATACCTCTTCAGTAGAGCGATGATTCCCTGATCCATTGGCTGCAAACGACTGGTTGTGTTTGGCGAAAAAACCAAACCTTGATGTTAGTCAACTCCATTTTTCTTAGGTTGTGGGCAGTGCAGTTGTCCATCGTGAGTAACACATGACGATTCTGAGCAGCCATACGTCTATTAAATCGCACAAGCCATTCACGAAATGCAGTGCCGTCAATCCATGCCTTCTTGTGGTGGGAGTAATCGCAGGGCAGCTTTGAAAGATTAATGTGCTTGAAGCATCGGGGGCTCTTCGATTTTCCAATCACCCACCATCGTAACTTCTAGCTTCCGTCCGAATTGCAAGTGAGAACAACGGTCAATCGCTGCTTACTGTGACTGCCTCCATGGCATTTCTCTCCCTTAATTCTCAGAGTGCGGCTTGGCAAGAGGTTATAAAATACACCCGTTTCGTCCATGTTAAAAACGTCTCGAGGAGAGTACTTTTCTCGAAGAAGTTCAAAATCAGCCAGCCACTCATTGACACTTCCTTCGTTCACTTTATTTGCTTCCCCACATATCACTTGCGAAGAGATTCCACGGCGTTTTTGAAATCGCCACAGCCAGCCACTGGAGCACTTAAAGTCGTTCATTCCCAAAATGGATGCAATTGACAATGCCTTTTGCTGTATAACGGGTCCACTTCTATTACCATTCCATTAATTCATCTTCGAGGTCCTTAAGATGTGATCCAAGCATGCGCTTTCCTTTCAGCTCAACACCTCCTGATGCAGCCACTTAGTCAATTTTTTCGTGATTTTTTATTATCGTTGACAAACCAATGAGGAGATTTTGGAATACCAATATCGTGGGCAATCTGAGTTTTTTTCCGTGCTCCGCGTTCCACCTCACTTAATATTTTATGCTTCGTTTAAAGATAAATACTCATTTGCTTTTGTTTGCTCATTGCAAAAAGATATTTTGTTCCTGTAGCTACAGATGTTCAGTAAAGACTCACTCACAGTCGTCGACACGAGAAGACTAAGAAAATTCATCCGAACTTACTCCCTGACTCACTCCTTGCCTACCATTCTCACTATCTCATTGGGCCCCTTGCATTTTCTTGGGTGTCTTACATTATATTGGATGCCCTACATTGTCTTGGGTTATCGTTTCAAAACGAGGGACCAAGGCAACGTATTATCCTCAAAGTCATGGTTCTTATTCTGCCAGGAAGTTCGCCTTAAGCGAACTACATGATTCAAGGGATGGAGGAAATTGTTCGAAATTCGTCTTAACCGAAATTCGTGTTAAACGAACAAAACCCCGTAAGACACTATACATTCCTGCCGGGACCGTGATACTGTTCGCGTTATCGAGAGGTTCGTGTTAAACGAGTACGTGTTATCGAGGTTTTACTGTAATTCACAGGCTAAACCACAAGTGTCATTGACTTGAAATTTTTACCACGTATTGGCCATAACGTGTAACCGCCTGAACAAATTGCGATTATGATCCTCAGGGTCATGGGTTCGATTCCAGAAGGCCCCTTAGTCGCGATTTTCTCCATAAGATTACATGGTGGGGATGTTCGAAAATTTTTTTGTGGAACTTTCCGGAAAAGTAGAGAGTTGAAATTCGAGGGATCGCTAGAAGCCGCGCATATCCAACGAAAATCAAAAAGTCATCTTCGAAAATTGTCCATGGTTCGATGCTAGGTCGAGGCAAAAGTCAGCCGTTTAAAATGTATTGTGGCGATTTTTAAGATTTATTTTGGACCCTTTCCCGATGACATGGAAACTTCAAATTCGGCATGGGGTTAGATATAATAAATATGTTTCATAATCAAATTTTACATATTCGCTGATGGTCCTTGGTTCGACTCCCGAGAGTACTTTAGAGATTCCCTTTAAACCGCGAGTATTTCAGGCGCTACCTCTGGTACCTCACGATCGCAGCGCCGCACGGCGCAGGGCGTACTAAAAAGCTCGCTGAAGCCTTGCCATGTAAACGAACCCATACATATGAACTTCATTGTTATTGTCAAGAGTAAAAAATAATTAACAAGAAACTTTGCTTCATCATCACTCGGTTTCTTCGATCGGTTGCCAAGGCGACGGATATTGGCGTAGTTTTACGTTGGATTACAGTTTTCGCCTGAATGAGTGAGTGGAGGGGGAAGAGGAGGGGAGGTTACCATGACGACAGAGAGTGGTGCACAACAATGTGGGAAGACACAAAAGAGTAGCGACGGGTTATTCGAAACGGAAACAGATGAACGCCGAATATTGGACTTACGCAAGGGAAGAGAGGTGTGTTGAAAACAGAAGAACGCAGATTTTGAACAGTTGAATATCGAACGTAAGGAAGGTAAGCTGGTTAAGTAAGGGATGTAAAGGTCGAGGAAAACAAAAGAAAGGCGATATTTTTATTTCGAATTTAACAGAAGACGTGCGAATACAATCTTCGTTGCTATGATTAAGGGGGAGGAGATAAAAAATAAGGAAAACGATATGACGATGCAAATTCAAACAAGTTAACTACGAATGGCTCCTTCTATTGCGATAAAGGGATCGATACGCAATTTAATAAAATTATGAAATTTAAAATTAGTTTAATAAAAGAATATGTTTATAAATATTGACATTCACAAAATTAATTATGATAAAAATATACAATTAATAAATAAATAACTGTTAATGTTGACATAAATGTATAATTTGACTCAATTAAAAGATCTGGGAATGCAAAGCGAAAGGTTCAAAAAAACACAACTCTCACTGTATCGAAAAAATGTAAGTAAATTAAATAATTTAAATTTAAATACATTAAATAATAAAAAATGCGAAATAGAGTAAAGCCTTACAAGGAGAACCAGAAATGAATATTTCACAGTTAAGTATCGAAGCATCCCGACCCCACATTCGATTGTTCCTAAAAATGCATAAAATTAAAAATAATTTATTCCTAAGTTTTTATTCGTTTTAAATAAATTAAATTTTAAACCGTACATTATTGGTCTTTGTAAAAACATGAAGCTGAATTTAACTTTAATGGTTTTATTGCCATAAAATATCGGCTTTTCTTCCCAATAATACAGTCTCCCATACACCCGTTATGAGTTCGAGAATCACCATCGTCGTTAGGGAATTGTTTACGCTCACAAAATAAACGCATATCTTCCGTCATTTTCGTCTGAATTCTCTCAATCTCGACTCGAATACGATATTCCACGACCAAAATAAGAATCTTCGTTCAATTTCCTTTCTTTTGGTGTTCGTCTCGATTTCGTACGACCATTATTTCCGATTAAATTCTTCGAAAGAAAAAATGTCTGCAATTGATCAAAACGAACCTTACGTGCATTTCTTATGAGAGAGACGATTCGAGACGTCCAGAGTCGAACCAAGGATACTCTGGACAGACAAATATCAATATGTAATGCTCCAATGACTCCCAATAATTTATAATCCCATGTTGCATGAAATTAATGTTCAAACATTTATACCGACAGGAGTAACAGACATCGGATGCATAAATATACATACGAATGAGATTATAACACAAGAAACAGAGTCCAAAAATCAAATCGGGGCAAAGAAGAACTGCAAATAAAAGACTACGCAATTGCTGACCGAGAACCGGAATAGAATGAAAAACCAAAATAGATCCGGGAAAGTCGGAATGTAAAATGGAGAGAAGCTTTCAATAGCTTATTTAATTGGGATTCTTTTCGTGAAAACGCGTCTTATCCACATTTATATAGCAAAGGACTGTCTGAAACAGCCCGTCGCACGGTTACCAAAACTGTTGACACAGCGAAGTTCGGTCGCATTTGGCTAGCAGATGATGAAGAACGGGAAACTGAATAGAGTCGTAAGAGAAATGAATATTAAACAGATAAATTGTGAAGCATCCCCATAAGATATTGGTTTCCTCCTTAGTCGATTTTAATTTTAAGTCATAATTTGATATTTATTTATTTTAAATATGATAAATTTTAAACCGAAATTATAAAAGGTTATTTGCAAATATATATCTATTATATATAGACGCTTCTCCGGATATACCTATATACACATTCATTCATTCATAGGGGATCAAAATTCTAACCATGTTCCACAAGTGCCACTGACTTGAAATTTTTACGACATATTGGCCATAACGTGTAGCCTCCAGGAAAAAGCCGATTTTGAACCTCAGTGTCATGGGTTCGATTCCAGAATGCACCAAAGTCGCGATTTTGTCCATAAGAATACATGGCAGGGATTTTCGAAAATTTTTTTGAGGCACCTCCCGGAAAAGCAGAGAGTTGAACTCGAGGGATCGCTAGATGCCGTGCATAGCCAACGAAAATCAACAAGACATCTTCGAATATTGTCCTTGGTTCGATGCTAGGCCGGGGCAAAAATCGGCCGTTTAAAATGCATTGCGGCGATTTTGAAAATTTTTTTTGGACCCTTTCCCGATGGCATAGAAACTTGAAATTCAACATGAGGTTAGATATCATAAATATATCTCATAATCAAATTTTACATATTTGCTGATGGTCCTTGGTTCGATCCCAGAGGGACATTTAAATTCCTCAATGCCTTTCTTACGGAGATAACGGAAACAAAATTTAGGTACTTCCCGTTATGCTATCGACTTCAAACTTTGCATGATACAAAAACAAGTCTTTACAAATCAAACTATGCATTTACAGCCTACAATATGTCCTGGGTTCGACACCAGGTGTCTCTGAAATCAGAAGTTGTCCCGATTTTTAGGAATTATTTTGAAACCTTTGCCCATAATATGGAAACTTGAAATTTGGCATATAGGTAAAGATTAATAATAACTTTCAGAAACATGTTTTTGATTTCCAAGATCGTCCTTGGTTCGAATCCAGAGAGCCATTTACATTCGTGAAAAGTAGAACTTCTTTTGAGGCAGTTGTAGCCAATATTTCTGCTTGAATTTTCACACATAGTTAGAGACGGTGATCTTCTATTGTGCTGCATAGTAATTTACCAGAAAGTCCCGGGTACGATGCCAGACGATAAAATTGCAGCGAATTTTAAGAATATTTGAATCTTTTTTTGTTCTTTTGAGAACCGTCCCGAAATGATGCCGAAATGAAATTAGTATTGCCGATCTGCTTGCAGTATGCAAGCTACATTTTACTCGTATATATATATATATAAATGGGTTTCGACTTCCAAAGTTAACTAGAGGTTTTATCGCCGTAAAATGTCGGCCTTTCTATTATCTTTCACATTAATTTTCGCGCCTTCGTCGTTAGGGAATTGTTTACAGTCAAAAAATTACACGAATCTTTGGTCAGTTTTCTTTGATTTCTCTCTAAATGCTACATCTTACGACAAAAATAAGAATCTCGATTCAATATTCTTTCTTTTGTACTCATCTCAATTTCGTACGACAATTATTTCTGAATTAATCCTGCGAAATAAGAGTTGGGTAAGGAAAGAGAAAAGGTGTCTCACGAATCCGCAGCATAAATGCTTCAAGGATATTCTTGGTCCGTATTGATAGATGGAAATAAGGCAGATTTTTGATAAAATATTCCCTTTTTAACCTTATTTTTATTTAATTTCCCCTTTCAAACCTTGATTTGGGATACTTTATACAAATTGAAGGCAAAATATATTAAACTAAAGCGTAGGCAGCTGTGGGCGGCTTTGGTGTAATGGAATTAGTCGAAGGTTTTGAATATTAAGTCGGGGGCGGAGAACATTTTGAAAAAAAAAGGCCCCGGAAAAGCGATTTTTCGTTCAAAAAACGGAGGAAATCCGGGGATTTTGTTCGGAATGATCGGTTTCTTTCGCTCCGATTTGTTTGGATACATCGAGCACACCTTTGGAACCGTTTAGAGGAACGATTAAAATTTTGTCAACGCAAATTTCGACGTCATATCGAGAGGGTCGTAAAAAGTAGAAAAAGTATTGAAAATATTCTTAAGATTCGCTGCGATTTCTCCGTCCGGCATCGAATCCTGGTGATAATTTCTATGCAGAACAATAGAAGATTCCAGCTAAGCATGAAAATTCAAGCAGAAATATTGGCTGCAACTGCCTCGAACGATACATTCCTTAGGTGAGAAATTAAAATGTACTCTGGCATCGAACCCAGAAACATCATGGTCTTACCTAATTTTTTTTCCTTAAACCGAGTCTTAATATACATCTTCTATCTAAGTATTCCTCCACTTCCTATTATTTCGATAAGAGCATCTAAATAAATAATGAAAACTACCTCAATGTATTTTAAAAGGGGGATATATTTACCGCCTGGCTTAGAACCCGGGTCTTTCTGGTAATACTTCCTATGCAGCACAACAGAAGATCGCTATTTTTGACTATGTGTAAAAGTTTAAGCAAAAATATTGGCTGCAACTGCCTCATACGATGTCCTACTTTTCCCTTATATTCCTTATGAGAGAAATGTTAATGTGCTCTGGCATCGAACCCAGGAACAGCATGGTCTTATATCAATTTTTTCTTAAACCAACTCTGAATGTTCATCTTCTGTCTGAGCAAGAACTTCCTATCATTTCGATAAGTGCATAAAAAAAAATAATGAAAAACTACCAATATGTATTTTAAACGGCAGATTTATGCATCGTCCTAGCATCGAACCCAGGAATTTTTCCGTGAAATTCATTTATGTTTTCGATAGATCATGACCATATATAGAGGCTCCTTGAGTTTCGATTTTCTACCTTTCGGGGAAGTATTTTTTAAAAATTCCCGAAAATCAACGCAATGGTTTTAAACCGGAAAAATCGGGACTTTGTGGCCCTCTGGAATCGAACCCACGAGAATGAGGTTCAAAATCGCATTATTTCTGTCGGTTACACGTTATGGCCATTACGTGGTAAAAATGATAAGTCACTGACAATCACAACTACTTTCAGTCTTTCAATTCAATATAGATTGCTGGATACGAAGCCTAATCGAAGATTTGCGCTATAAGGCGGGCCATTTGCCGGTTTCCTTTTAAATAACGATTTTAGAAAAAATTGTTCAATATAATATTGTTCGTATGCCATTTATACGGTATTTTATAACATACATGAGAAATTTATTTATAAATCATCATCGAATATTACATATAAAAATATTAAAAACAAACTTTGTAATGACGCCTCAATAGACATTTGTCTATGTAATAGCGGGGGGAATGGAAAGAAATCGCATGCGATTTTACGCAAATCAGAGAAGCTGCCGTAGCGTTGAGCTTCCAGAATTAATTCCGTAATTAATTTAGGCGATAGAACAAAGTTTTTCGCTCCAAATTTTAGCTACGCAAAATACGTCAACGCTTTTCTTGTTTTTGATCTGAGAGATCCCGTCTACAATTGTAAACACATTACGGGAGACGAGCCGGGAAAAGCGTAATGACAACAGAGTAATTTAATCCGTCACATCGTGCGTAAACCTATTTATCATCGAATTATAGGACGATCATGAAGAACTGACCTAGTTCCAATTTTCAGAGGATTTGTCCAGTATTTTTCCGTTTTGCTCAACTCGTTCCTGTTTTTCACGTGGAGTGACCGGCGCGTAAATTTTCGTGGTAGTCGAAGCCGCAACTCCCGGCATTTCCATAACTGCCGGTAGGTAAAAAAGTCGCGAGATGTAATACTACGAGTAAGGACCTGAGAACGCTCTTAGCTAAGGGGAGATTTCTTCCCGAACCACCAAAATTAATGAACTTTTAGATCGATATTTGGATATGTCTCGAGGACGCCTTCGTGAGCAAATTCTACTTGTTCGATGGAATTTTTAGAGAAATTAAAATCCGAACGTTTGGGATAAAATTCCCAGTGTAATTAAACGAATCCATTTTCGAATAAATTTGCTCGAATCACATGCTAAATAGAGCTGCAAGCAGGTAAACATCCACAAAAATGATCAATTTCTTCGTAATGTAAAAAAAAGAAGGAATTGTTCTTAAATGTTTGGAAATGTGAGGCAGAGATTTTCAAACAAATTCAAAGTACACTAGTTTTACTCGAACATTAAGAAGCACAGAGCCAAAATAAATCGCAAAAATTGCCCGTTTTCGCAGATTTACTCGTGTATCGCTAGAGAAATGGAATTCGCGTTAGAAATTTGGAAGAACTCGTTGCGAATTTCGAATCCAGTACGTCTTCGACTCGATTTACTTCGAGCAAAAAATAAGCAAACAATTGTCAGTTTCCGCCAATTTCTTCGCATTTTTCTAAAGATGTGTGACATCGTTAAGATATTTAATAGTCGAATGCCCTAATTTCAAATTCACGTCTCATTTGGACGTACGTGAATTGATTTGGTAAAAAATTTCCTCGCCGCTCTAAATCTCGTCTCGCGACCTTATCTTCGGCGAGTAAGGGGGAGGGTGGGAGGAAAATTGAACTACAGATGGAAAAACTCAGATGTGGCCAACACATGACTTTGCCCTTTTTTATTGATAACAGAAGCCTATGCGGGTTATATATAAATTATTCCAAAACAATCAGTGTTACGAAGAAATGTTTCATACGAAAGTGGTAGTAAAGTACATTATCTACAACTTTTGTATGTATTTGCATATACCTATATTGTATTCTTACAGAGATATTTAAGAAACGACATTTTGTTCCGGATGAACCGGAACTTCCGGATAAGCGATATTCATCAAAACCTAATCAACTCTTGGCATTGTTATGAAAATACTAAATATGAAGTTTGGGAATCATCGGATAATTGCTTTTTAAGATAGAGCCCACACAAACGTTTTTACCACAGACAGACACACAGACAGACATGTTCGGGAAAATAGCGAAAACTAGCTCTATGGGCCCCAAAACAGTAGGGAGAACTAGGGAGAAGTAAAAATGGGACGGTTGTTTACTGAAAATCCTCGCAATCGCTAAGTTTGAGGGAAATTCTAATGGCAAAGTAAAACTTCAATCATCTTACCATCGGTGCTCGTCTCGATCTGCTTACGTAATTATTTCTAATTTTTAACAGCGAAATAAATGAAGACATTGGAAGGGCTCGTCTCTAGGCTCCTCTTCTTATCTACGCCTCCTTGTCTGGCGATGGGAGAAAGAAGATACTCTCTTCCAGGGGTCTATTGAATTACAGCCACGCTTCGCGAATGTTTTCCGTGTCCCCCTACTTAAATTGAAATACCTTTTTAGGAGGCTATGATTCTTGCCGCCGTCGAATTACGTCATCGGAGTCGGTCGAGCAAAACGGCGCCAAAACGCGTTTCGAGTGATTTTCGAGGAAATAATCGACATTTGCTCCGCCGCACCCGTGCGGCAGGGTGCCGCTAAACGTCGTCTCGTCTCACCTTCCGCAAGAATTTCTTGGATTCTATCGTCGTCAGAGCGAGAGAGAAAATGACGATATTTCGGAAATAAAAGATTCTTAAAATCGATTCGTTTCGAAGGACAACGTCGTTTTATTTCGCATTCCGTAAGTAATTCTTGGATGTTACTGCGGGTGAGCGAGAAAATGAGGTTTTTTGAAATAAAAGAATTTGGATGGTGAATTTCGAATCAGCACGCTAATCAATTGTGATAATGCTAATTACGCTAATTATGCTAAAGGCAAAGCTAATATCTTGAATGATTTTTTTCGAAGCTTTTTCACGTCTGACGATACATCAAATACTCTCCCGAATGTTGATAAACCTGAATCAATGTCGAAAATCACCTTCAGAGAAGACGGCATCATTAAACTATTGCAACAGACTAACCGAATAAAGCTCCAGGTCCTGAAGACATACCGGCTCGAGTGTTCAAGGAAGTTGCGGAGAGCGTAGCACCTTTTCTTAAAGTTATATTTGACAAGAGTAAGAGCGAAGGAAAGGTCCCGAAAGATTGGAAAATTGCGAATGTCACGCCAATATTTAAAAGTGGCTCTAAGGACGATCCAGCTAATTACAGGCCTTTATCTTTAACATCACTGAGCGGTAAAATTATGGAACATATAATAGCTAGCTCTTTAATGGGTTTTCTTGAAACTTCCAATTTCATAATTAGGAATCAACACGGTTTTCGTAAGACTCGTTCTTGCGAGTCTCAGCTGGCTTTATTAGTACACGATGTTCTAAACTCTGCTGAAAAACATAAGCAAGTCGATGCGATATTTCTAGATTTTCGGGAGGCTTTCGATAAGGTACCTCATCATAAATTGCTGTACAAATTAGAAGTTGCGGGTATCAATGCAGAAGTTATTAACTGGATAAAAGACTTTCTCACCAATAGAGAGCAACGAGTAGTACTCGATGGTATTAGTTCCAACTTGGTTAAGGTGATCTCGGGTGTCCCTCAGGGCAGTGTAATTGGACCGTTGTTATTTTTAGTATATATCAACGACCTCAGTAATCACATTGAAAGCAATGTTAGGATATTCGCAGACGACACAGTCATTTACAGGGAAATAGTTAGTTCAGAGGATAGATTACCCCTTTCGAACGACTTAGATAGAATTATGAACTGGTGCGATGATTGGCAATTAGAGCTTAATGTAGAAAATTGTTCGGTAGTTAACTTCTTCAAAAAGTAAATCTATAATAACTGATCATTCTTATAGTCTCCGAGGGGTAAACCTAATGACAGTAGAATCGGTAAAGTATCTTGGAGTAACTCTCACGAATAATCTATCATGGAGTGCCCACGTCCGAAATATATGTGGTAAAGCACTTAAGAAACTCGGCTTCGTTAAAAGAATAGTCGGTAGGAGCGAAGAAAAGGTTCGCGAGCGATGTTACTTAGCGTTAGTTAGGCCTCACCTTGAGTATGCATGTAGTGTATGGGACCACGCCGAGAAATGTCATATTCGGGATTTAGAAAAAGTACAACGAAAGGCGATACGATTTGTAAAGAATTGCTACGATAAAACAGCGAGTGTTACTCAGATGTTACAGGACGCGGGATGGGAATCATTAGAAGATTCAAAGGATAAATTTATTAAATAAGTTCAGAGAAATTACGTTTTCAGATGAGGTAACCGATATAATGCGACCACCCTGTTATATGGGCCGTGCTGATACTGCCCGAAAGATTAAGGAAATTGATGCTAGAACGAATCGTTTCAAAAATTCATTTTTTCCGCGATGTATACGCGAATGCAACCGTTTAGGAAAATAGATTCAAGGTGCTTGCACCCACTGCAACACGCCAATGGCGGCTTGCATGGTTCTTACATAGACAAAGACATAGACAATTGCGAAGTGAGGAAGCGTCATTGAATTCGAAAATGAATGTTGACAATAGGATGGTTTACGCGTATGTTCTCGGTCGCGAAACTCGACCAACGCTCGCTCGGTTGAATGAGCACCGAAAGCAAATGGACGAAGAAACTAAATTTTCGGTCGCGCATCGTCGTTTTCGAATTAACGAGATTGTACACGAAACGCAGGAGATTTTCGTAAAATTTTGTGGCGAACTATCCGACCGAAGTCGTTTGGATGAACTATTTGTGTTACACTCGTCTTTATGATATTTTTGACTCTCTGCTTTGTGACGGTTGTCGTTTTATTAAAAAAGAAGGGCAGTGAATGAATGATTTCACGAAAAATTAAAAGCGTTTCGAAAACAAATAAATTAGGACAATTGGGTTTAATTGTCGTCGTCAAATAGACGGCGGAAGACGAGTTGTATTTGGGCGTCAAATTGGCTTCGATTGTGGGGAATTTCAAAGACGGAATGAGACGAATGCGGTCCGAAATGAAGAGAGAAAACTCTTCCCAGTCGGTGGATCGTTTCGTAGGTGGAAAGAAATAAGCAGAGGCTGAGAGAGGAAGGTCGATAATGATCAGAAAGATGATTAGAAGATAGAGACGGACGGGTTAAGATCGAGATGTTTTGTAATTGCGAAATCAAGGAGATCCATCGATTGCTGGCCATGATGAGTATGTTCCTGTGGGGAGCGGAGATTATGTTTACTATCATCGCCAGAGACTACGAATTCTATCATTATAAGGATTTTTAAAGAGACCAAAATGAAGACCAATTCCCTTTTTATAGCTATCGCGAACGTATTACGTTTGGCGTAAATACATGAACGTAATGACATCTCGTTCGTCTTCGAATACACGCATCCTAGACACGAATAGACGTGATGAGCGTCTGCACCGAAAGAATACTTCGAGGATCGTTTTCACAGTTCGGCCGAAAGATCGATCTATATTTCTCGCTCGAATTTTTAAACTTTCTTCTAAAAAACTGCGCAAATCACTCCGGAATTGATTTTTGCGGAAGGGAGATGATTTTTCATTTAACATTCGATAAGGTTATCTGGGATTTTATCGCCGCCGAGTGAGACAATGATGGTTTTTAGGAAATGTAAATTTGATTAAAAATTGATTTTACGAATATGAGCGTACGGCGTTCGTACGTAGAATGCTATAGATGTGGTTGTGAACGAGCCTTTAAGATTCTGACTGAAATATTTGAGTCGACGTGTTAAAAAGGCGCACAAGGGCGATCGAAAACTCAAAGTTCTTAAACGCAGAATAACGAAGCTCGTTCATTTCGCGCTCTTACAGAAAAAATCCGCCTTATTTGTCGGCGGTTGTCAATGGCAAATAAGTAATGGGTGTTCGGTGGGTGGGGTAGGTGCATTCGGATAGAGCGGATTTCGGATGAACGCGATTCGGATGAACGAGAGTTTGATTCACTTGTTGTACAAACAATTCGGTAATCTGATTTCGAAAATTAACTTGCGAGTTGCTTTGAATTTCATCGGCGCAATCAGTTCGATTCATTCCTTTCGCTTCCTGTCCCACGGTAATGTGAGGCGCGTTATCTCTTTCATTTGTTTTCCTCGCCGAAGGAGCCTCTTTGATTGGAGTTCCGAGCGTCTTCGATTCATTTTATGCACGTTAATTTGAAAAACAGTGCAACTGCGCTTTGCGTAAAAATCTGAACATCGGCGGCGACGAATATTATTCTGAAATAAACGGAAGAGATCACAGTCACTCACCATTACAGAAAGAGCATCCATCCATCCAAAAACAAGCCGTAACCCGTGCGAACTCCGAGAGCTTTAAAACGAAACTGAAATCCCTTTCATCGGAAAGAGGGCGAGCGAAGGCCACCATACGTGTTACGTTCTATGCTTAGCCGTCGCGTGTACGACTTGACTTTATTTTTATGGTGAGCCAGGCCGTGGCCCGTGTCACCCAGTGTGACTCCTCCACGGGAGCGACTCTCCGTAAGATGGGGGTGGGACGGATTCTTTTTGCCGAAGTTTAACAGATGGCCTGTATATTGTACCAGACGAATATACTTTTACGTATTATATATTGTATTTGGCATATTGTATCTACTCTATTACAGTTTAAACCGTTCTATTACAGTTAAAACACTTCCTAGTTTCTTTGTAAAATGAGTTTAAAAATTAGCATCAATTTTTAATTTAAATTAACTCCAAAACTTTACCATATTTTACATAATTTCAACGAAATTGTGGTGTAGTGGATAGCAGATCCGATTTTGAAGCAGTATATTGCTGGTTCGAAACCCCTCTGGATAGATTTTTTTTCGCATCTTTTTTTCGGTCGCAAAATTACTGTTTTTAGTAAATACATTATCAATTTCAATACCACAGTCAGGAATAACTATCTGCTGGTTTTACTCGTCATTTCATCTTGCTGAATAATACATATAATCTTTCCGATAGAAAAATTATTCGTCGACGGGAATATTTTCAACGCAGCCTCACAAATGTACGCTGCTATTTGAAATCACTTAACTACATTCTAAAACCGTAGACGAACATCATGCACAGTGGAAATTCAAAATTGGCTTTTTTTCGAGAGGCCTAAACACCTCTTCACTGCTACTATTGGCTCCAGTTGCGCCCTTCCCTCGGTGCGGGAAAAGGCTGCGGAGGACAGAACTATGACAAATGAACGCTTGTCATGGCCCTGGACTCCTCTTTACAAAAGCAGTGGCTCACAGGTTAAATGACTTTCGCATATTTATATGAAGGGCTCGAACAGTGCTCGATAGAATTAAGTGGAAGTTGGTTTAGGAAAAGTTTTATTTGTGTATATTAAATAGACAATTGGGAGCCCTAAATTGTTTACAACTAATAAAGCCTACTTTTTTGGTGACCAAATATGTGAAAAGAGGGGGTTATTAATGAGCGTCATTTTCATTTTGCATTTTTTAGCTGCAATATGAGTTTTTTCTAAGAGTGAGGAAAGATTCTTTATTTGGGACAAGATGACATGATTTTGCGGCAAGGCGGATGATTTTCCTATAAAATATTTCGTATTTTTTGATAATATTATTAGAAGTGTTGAATGTGATCGCGGAAGCATAAAGGAGAACGGGAATGATGGTAGTATTGATAAGACGTAATTTATCACGAACTGATAACGGGCTTGAACGGGAGATTAACGGAAATAAGAGATTTTTAGCTGCCGTCACTTGAGCCAATTTAGCTTTCGCATGCTCCTTCCAAGTTAATTTTTTATCCACCACGACACCAAGAAACTTGTGCGACGACACGGTCGGTATGACTTGATTGTTGGGAGTGGGAAGAAGAGGATTAATAGATTTTTTGCGCAGCGCATTAGACGCAATATGCAAATGCGCACTCTTGAGAGGGTTGATCTGCATCTTCCACTCGCCCGACCATTTGCCAATGTCATCTAAGTAGTCATTTATTTTCATGATAACTGAGTTATTATTCCTACCTGAAGTAGCGATGGCTGTGTCGTCAGCGTAAAGAAAGGTTTCGATGGTTTTACTAAGCGGCAGATAGTTGATAAAAATCGGAAAAAGCGTCGGACTTAACGCCGATCCTTGCGGCACGCCGGCGTTTATTGGAAAAGAAAGGGAATTATGGTTGTGGACTGTCGCGACGAAGGAGCGATCTTTGAGAAAATTTGAGATTATTTAGGTGAGTGATGAGGGACAACCATATTTGATTAACTTATGAAGAAGTCCTTCATGCCAAACAAGGTCTAAAGCTTTCTGGAAGTCAAGAAATACGCAGTGCGTCGTGTATTTGTGTGTAATATAATTTGATGTCGCAAAGTGTTGGAATCTCAGTAGTTGGTGAACTGTACTATAATGTTTTCTAAAGCCCATTTGTTGAGGGATAAGAATATCAGAAGCTTGAAGAAAGGAGACAAGACGTGTATTAATTATTTTTTCTAAACGTTTGCCGAAACTGGAGAGAAGGGAAATTGGTCTATGGTTGTTGGGCTTCATTGGATTTTCGTGATGTTTTGGGATGAAAATGATTTTAGATTTTTTCCATTCTGAGGTGATATAGGATAAACTCCTGGCATTAATAGGCAGGCATTAAAGAGATCACAGAGAAGATCAAGGGCAATTGGAGATTGTATAAAAAGTTTAAGCATGTGATTGGTCATTTGGTCAATTCCAGGGGCGGAGCGCGTTTTGGACGAATTTAAAAGCTCAATAATTTCCTCTGATGAAGTTAGAGGGATAAAATAATTGGGGGTCCAGGAGAGGTTAATAATGTCTATAGCCACCAGAGATTCATGGGGAGAGGGGAGATTATTAAGAGAGTTATTACGATGCAAAGTTGCCAAAATGGATGCTTTGGAAGACGGATCAAAATATTAGTTATTGCCTTTTTTGAGCGGAGCGTGTACGACGGCAGGAGTGATTCGTCCACAGAATAGAAACGCACCATTTAGAGCTACGAGGAAGATGTCGTTTCAAACAAATAGACGAAATACGGCATTCCAAACATTTTCAGGCGGATTACGACTAGTCACCCTGACGACCGTTGCGATTGCTAAATCCCTGTATAGTGGGATTTTAGTCGCGTATACCAAAGGGTAAGGACTTGAAATAATTTTTCCTCTATATTAAGCCGTGTTACCAGTGAATTATACAACGTGACGTATGTAGCTCATTCGTAGCGTGACCATAAGATATTTATTGAATTGACATCGATAGAGAGACCGTGATGTCAAGAGAACGTGAATAACAATGATGTTAATGAGCACGAGAAGACTAAAAAACGTTAATCGAAACTTTGATTCTTCATCACTCCGTCATTCATCGTAAACTAAAATAAAGATCAAAGTTCCACAACTTTTGTTCGTAATTGGCACGAATACAGGGAATTTCTTGGGTCATTGTTGGCAAAACTAATTGCATACTGCATTGCACGGAGCAGCAAAGTTTCCCACGCTGTTTAAACCGAGAGTGTTTCGAGCGCTACTTGATATTTAAACTCCAATTTGCTGTTTAATTGTTCACTCTATCCATCAATTCAGGACCCAAGCAGTGCGAGAGATAATGTTAATTGTATGGTGATTCCGACATTCAGTAGCGTTGTTCTTTTTCTGTATAGGAATCAAGATAGTTTTGGTAATATCCTCTGGCCAAACCCGTTCATCGTAAATCTTCCTAATTAAATCGTAAAAACATTACTCATCCTTGTCCCCCATGTTCTTAAGAAATCTCATCAATCTCAGTTGCTTTATTCCTTTTCATATCCCATAATGCTCGTTCTATTTCACTATCTACATCCCAGGCCCAGCGTTGGCATCTTCAACTTCTTCCTCAGTTTCTATTTCTATGCTGGTAGATTTCATATTTTTCCTATACCATTTCTCAACGTATTCCTTCCATTGTCCCCTTATGGTGACTGGATCCCTTAATAGTTTTCCCAGTGCTGTATTTAACCCTTACCATACTATTTCTAATTTTATTCCCCATACCTTGATTTACTTTTATGTACATTAGGTGGGTCTTATGGCTTTCCACCAGATTTTATATTTCATTATACCACCCCTTCCACCACTTTTCCCTCACCTTATTTGTTTCTCTTCTTAGTTTGCTGTTTAGTGCTCTGTACATTCTGTTCCCATGGTCGGTGTTGACTCTTTTTCATTTCCTTCTTTCCTCCATTTTATTTAACATTTCTACCTTTACCCATGGTTTCTTAATTTTGGTTTGTTTTTCCCTCCCAACTGTTATTTGAGCACTATCCTTGATACAATTTTTAATCTTTTTCCATTCCTCTTTAGTAATTAGTTTCCTTACTTTAAGATCAAGAGCCTTGCTGACCACTTCTTGCAATTCTTTAGCCTTCCCATCCCTTACAGCTTCTAAATTTCATTGTGGTATATGTTTTGGCCAAAAGATTTTTTTTAATTTTAACATCATGATCAGAAAGCTGTGTGTGCAAGAAAGTGTTTGTGAAAAAAGTGAAGTGCAAATTCATAAAGTGGGTGTGATCGAGCAACTGAATGATGATGTGTGGGCAGTTGACCTAATTGTGAATGGTGTCACAACTCAATTTGAGGTAGATACAGGCGCTCATTCAACCTGTATGACTTATCAAAACTGGTGTCAGTATTTTCCCAAAGAAAACTTGCGTAAAGAAAACACCAAAGTTGTTAATTATGACAACTCACCAGTGAAAAGGAGTGTGAATTTTGTGAAAGTAAAAGTGACTGTGGGAATTGTGAAACATTGTTTACCTTTGTATGTCGTAAATTCTTCTGCCAGCTCTAATGTACTTGGTAGAAATTGGTTAAAATTTCTTCTATTAGACTGGGAAAGTGTTGTGTCAGTACATCAGCTGAAACAGTTAGAAGTGTTTCGTCCTGAAATAGATTCAGTGGAGAAGCTCAAGGGAGCGTATCCTGAGGTTTTCTGTAGTAAGCCAGGGACCCTTAAAAGGGCCAAGGGAACCCTAGTGCTGAAGGAAGGGGCCCAACCAGTATACTTGCAAGCTAGGTCTATCCCTCTTGCCCATCAACCCCTGGTTGAGGAGAAAATAATTAGAATGGTAGAAGAGGGGACTCTCATTAAACTAACTGAGGGAGAGTTAGCTAAAGCCAGGTGGGCTACACTCATTGTACCAATTATTCAAAAGTCACCCCTTAAAGTGAGAATTTGTGGGGATTTAAAAACGACTGTCAATCCTAACTTAGTCATTCCTCAGTATCCTTTGCCAAAGATAGATGAATTTTTTGCAAAAATAGGAGGAGGGGAAAATTTTACTAAACTAGACTTAAATATTGCCTACTTACAACTAGAAATGGATGAAAAATCACAATATCTCCAAACTATTGTAACACCATGGGGTTTGTATCGTTTTACAAGACTTGCTTTTGGTATTGCTTCAGCACCAGCAATATGGCAGTCAAAAATGGACAACATCCATTCAAGGAAAACGTTCTGTTATCTTGATGATACCATAATCACAGGTAAATCTCCAGCTGAACATTGGTTCCATCTTGTAGTTCTAATAGAGAGATACAAAGCTGCAGGTTTAACAGTAAGTGAGAGTAAGAGTAATTTTTTTCACGATAAAGTTGAATATTGTGGATATATAATTGACAAAAATGGGTTGTATACAACAAATGAGAAAATTGTAGCAGTGCAACAGGCACCAAACCAAAAAATTCAAAACAGGTTTTGTCATTTTGTGGAATGTTGAATTATTATGGAAAATTCTTACCTAACTTATCTGGAATTCTCAAACCTTTGTATAAATGTGCCAGTAAGCCTAAGTTTGAGTGGGATAAACAATGTGATGTAGCATTTAAGGAAGCTAAAGGTTTATTAACATCACCTAGAGTACTATGTCACTATGATCCAACTTTGCCCTTAATCTTAGCGTGTGATGCAGCTGAATCAGGTATGGGTGCTTGCCTATCCCATATTTTCTCTGATAGTTCTGAAAAACCCTTAATGTTTGCTAGCTCTACTTGGGCTAAATCAGAACAAAATTACTGTATCTTGGATAAGGAAGCTCGAGCAATTGTATGGGCAGTAAAAAAGTTTGATTTGTATCTAAGGGGACGCCATTTCACCTTAATCACAGATCATAAACCTTTAATTCATAACTTCAGTACTACAGCTTCACTTGCTTCAATTAGTGACAGAAGGCGTCAAAGGTGGGCTGAATTTTTGTCTCAATATGATTATGATATCCAGTACCGTAAGACCAATAAGAATTGTAATGCTGATTGTTTATCCAGATTACCTGTACCTAGCCTAGTTATAACGCTATCTGATGATGTTTTACAAGTTAATTTTTTATTGCTAGATAGTGCTCCTATCACAGCTAAAGAAATTGCTAAACAAACTGCATTAGATAAAATATTGTCAATAGTATTAAATTGTGTGAGAAATAACCAATGGCCAGACCCTGTACCATAAATCCTCAAAGAGTATGCTAAGCATAAAAATGATTTCTCTATCGATAATAATTGCATTGTATGGGGAGGGAGAGTAGTAATACCAACTTGTATGAGATCTCAAATGTTACAAGAAATTCACACTGGTCATTTGGGTATAACAAAAATGAAATCCCTTGCCAGAAGTTTCATATGGTGGCCTGGACTTAATAAGGAAATAGAGAAAATTACTAATGAATGTAGTGGATGTTCTAGCATAGCCAGATCACTGGCAAAAGCTCCTTACCATCCATGGGAATGGCCAAGAGATCCATGGGAGAGGATCCATATTGATTTTGCTGAATTCTCTAGAACAATGTATTTGATTGTAGTAGATGCCTACAGTAAGTGGCCTGAGGTCGTTAAGATGGCATCAACAACCACCACTGCATTAGTGGATGCCCTCATACCAATATTTGCTAGATTTGGTCTACCTAGAGTCATTGTGTCAGATAATGGACCTCAACTTCTGAGCCAACACTTTGAATCTTTTTGTACCAAAAATGGGATTCAACATAAAACTACTGCGTCATACCATCCTAATTCAAATAGCCAAGCTGAAAAAGATGTTCATAGTTTTAAGCATGCTCTAAAAGCTAGTCGCTTTGATGATACTTCTAGCATAGATAAACTTCATACGTGGCTGTTAGCTTATCGTACTACAGATCATGCCACCACAGGACAGAGTCCATCCATGCTAATGTTAAGACCAAATGTAAGAACCCGACTGAGTCTCGTAAAATCTTTTGCTAGTCAATCTAAGATTAAACATAAGTTAATCCCTAATAAGTCACGTTCTTTTGAAGTAGGGCAGAATGTCAGATTAAGACATGGCAACAATTCTGATACATGGGACACTGGAGTCATGCTAAGTAGGAAGGAAATGTCATGTATGTGATGAAAGACTCCAGTGGAACTGTTTGTAGGAAACATGTTGACCAGTTATTGTCCTCCAGTTCTCAAAGTGTCAGAAGTCAATCTGAATTTAATTTTGATGTAGACTTTGGATCTGACAAGGATGAACCTACAGAGACTGAAAATCAGCAGAACCCTGATGTACATGTTGAACCCGTCCAAAGAGACATGCTAAATCCAGTTAATGTGACCCCAGACGCTCCAGTCTTGCGTCGTAGTACCTGGGCTCGGAAAAAGCCTGAAAGACTATATTTGTAAGTTAGTTTGTAGTTTTCATTAGCTTAGAAGGGGGAATAGTTGTATCCTTAGTTCCTTAATTTTATATGATTTTATATGCTGTCTATGTTAACCCTTATGTAGGCAATGATTATTTTGTTTGTGTAGGTACCACTGCCAGTATACCGTTTTGTTCTCTTGTTCTTATCGTTTATCTTTTGTGTAGCATGTACCTGTGTGTGTTCAGTATGAGAATAAAGAATAACAAGTATAGAGGAAACATGTGTATTAATTATCCTCTGATAATTCGTAAATCGTGAAGACCGAGACATAACAAGTCAAATTCTAGGATTTTTTGCATAAAACTCTAAATATGCATCAATAATTGATATTTAATACTAAGAATAGTATTTAACAATCAAAAGGGGGACAATCCTTATGAATGGCAATGTTTTATATGATCAATTCTAATTTACTAAAAAAATCAATTAAAATATGAAGTATTTAACAAATTCTGGCAATAATTATCCCCATTCAATTGAAAACCAGCAGTTAAATTAATTCATTTGATCAATTTGATAAATATAAACAATTGGGCCAACAAGCAAGAAACTTATCTACTTTGTTTAATAAAATAGTTAGCAAAGTGTTCCACCACAATGTATATCAAGTGAGACAATTTCATTAATAACTTAAGTCTTATTAGGAGGGCTATAAACGCAATTATTCTAGAAAGAATAGTTTTAAAAGAGTGAGCATAGAGCTTTTAAATAAGAATCTGCCATCATACTAATCAGTAATTTGAAAAAGAGATTTTTAGCTCTGGATCCACGCAATCAAATTAAGTTATGCCTCTTATCTTTGGTGATGTCAACAAAGTAAGAAATTATTGAAATCTAACCAAAAATTAAAATATCTATGACAGACAGAACTTTTCTCTACTCTCTTCATTACCTCAGGGCATTGTTTTTATCAGAATGGTTTCAGCAGTTTAAAATTGTGTCACTTTGCTATAAGACAGTTCTTTTGCTTCAAGTATTAGACATGATGTTTAGTTCTAAAGATTTTTCAACATGTGTACCTCTTTTAATTGATGTGTATTGAAAGTTAAAACTAATCTTGTACTTTTAATTTCTAAAATTGATCCTAAGGGCCTTTAGAAATGTCCAAGGTATTCAAAACAATCCAAATAATCACATTCTTTATTTTCCACCTAACAAGAATGCAGTGAATCAATGTTTTTCACACAATCTTTCAAAAGCATCATTCAGAGGTGAAGGCAATATGTTAATTTTAAGTTTTAAACTGATTCTGTAAACTTTAATGGTTGATATATAGTTGTAGTAATTAATAATTTAATCTATAATTAAGATAATGAAAGGAAAACTATACAAAATATCCAAAAGGGAAAACATTTCTGAGATCTTAGATTAACTTCCATTAAAGAAAGGAATGATTATGTAAACTAAAACGCTATTTGAGGAGTTCACCATAGAGTAAAATCTCATTCTTTGTATCTAAAGAGAAAATCCATATATTTTGTTTAAAATTCTTAATATACATCGCTATTTGGAACTTGGTACCACGAAAAATTAATCACTGCATTGTTTCAATGATTAAATAATAATAACTTTCATATAGAGAGCAATCCTAATTAACAAGTATGCTATTAAAAAGTGAAGTTTTAAAAAATTTTAGCTTTTCTTATTTGCATGGATATAAAAGACAACAATAGTGAATATGATCCGTTTAATCTAAATGATTGATCCAAAAAGCAATATAAATTTATCAGCTTAGTTAAGTTAAAAAAAGTTTTGAATTTGAATAATGTTTTGAAAGAGACTATTACAATAAACTCATTTCGCAAAGGCTGGCAAGGACATGTCTAAAGTTTTTGTAATGTTTTCGTTAGTAGGATTTTGCAGCAATATTAAATAAGAGAAGTTTTGTTTTTGTAATGATTTTGTTAGTAGGATTTGGTAGCAATATTTAATAAGAGAAGTTTTGTTTTTGTAATGATTTCGTTAGTAGGATTTGGTTGCAATATTTAATAAGAGAAGTTTTGTTTTTGTAATGATTTCGTTAGTAGGATTTTGCAGCAATATTAAATAAGAGAAGTTTTTTTAACTAATAATTCTTGAAAATATTTCCATCATACTAGTCTCAATGTTCAAACAGAAATTTCAGAATATGAATCTAACTAATCAATAAAGAATGTATGAACTCATCTATGGATATGCCAACAAAGTTTCAAAATTATTGAAATCTATCATTAAAAAAAGAATTAAATATCTGGTAAATACAAAACATTTCCTTCAACTGCTCTGTATATCTACTAAAAATAAATTAGTATGGCTGAAAAAGGGGATCTAATCAGAAACAACCAAAATTGACTGTATTTTTGGAGGCCTATAAATTGAATATGAACTAAAAAAACTGTAATTACTTTTAAAAAAATATTTCATCACACATGCCAAAAATTCTCATTTTAAAATTAATATCATTAAATAATCTTAAGTACAATAAGTTTAGATGAAGAATTCAATTCAACTTGATTGAAAGAGGTAAACATGATGAAAATCATCATCACAACGTGTATTGTCTAATACTTGGAGAAAAAAATATATTCATTGCAAAGTTAAACAAATTTTGCATTGAACCAAAACAATAAAACATTGCAGATCTACACCATTGTTGATATATTCAAATGAAAGAGGTTTTGATGTATTATTAGAGAAAAAAAAACAAAATGGTCACACTCTATAAGAATAAATATTAAATTAAAGATTAACATTAAATGCCATAATAACTGAATCAAGAACTACCTTGTTTCCAAAACATCACTCAAAAGATAATAGAAAATATTCAAAGCCATGAGACAAAATAACATATAACCTACCTAACAAACTATTGATTTCAACAATGAGCCACTAATTCATTCTTAAGTTCATCATCAATAAGTCCTTAACTGTGAATATCGAAATCTATTTTCAATGTTTAAGAATCAGAATGAACAAACTTAATTAAAGAATAGGATCATTAAATCTTAACTTGAAAAAACAAGAAGTTTATAAGAGATATTTATTGAGTGAGATAAAAATTAAAAAATACATTCACAATCATTCAATGAGAAGTAGTTTATCTCAATTTAAGATACCCTGTATTTACGAATCTAATTCAATAGTAAGAATTTTAAGAAACAATCAAGATACAAAGCTTTCCTTGGGTACTATTTTAACGAATGAGAATTTAACTTAAATTATGTAATGTTCAACCTCATTTTCAAGCTTTTAGCTACAAAAACCTTTATTCTTCACTTTACTTAGCATACAAGCACTCAAAATTTACAGATTGTAATCATTAAACTATTTAGCAAGCTATTTCAATAAAGATCCTGCAGTTATTATATTTTCGTATGTTTGCAAAAACAACATCAAAAATATCAATGAACTGCAGCAAGGAATGAAGAATGAAATCAAAGGGTAAACTGATTTTGTTTTTGGTATAAATTTTTTAAAAAACTATTGTTACGAAGAGTCCCCTTTCTTTATTCACTTAACTGTAAGTTAAAGTGATGTCCATTAGTCAATGAGAAAAATTTAAAATAAAATCCTCCTAATGACTGAATAACTATATGAACAACTGCAATAAGTTTTTAAAATGTATAGCTCTAGAGATGAAAGCATTATCTTAATTTAGGTGCTACTAAACTTGTTCCTAATGCCAAGTTTCTTAGCATCCGACATTGGCAACAATTTATTTTGGGTACCATGAAATAATTAAAAAAATTACTGATCATATTTAACAAGCACAAATACATTAATTTGTCTAACAGCTTTAGATATTTCCTTCCTTACTACAAAAATTCCTGAAAAATAAAATTGATTAAGCATCATGTAAGAGCACATCTCCAAGTGGTAATCAATATGAATGTCAATTTAGAGGTAATACTGAGTTTAAAATCTTTACAGGGCCTAAGTCACGAATTGAAATTCAATACTGAATGAAAAATAGTCAGGCTGATGATATTATCTATGTTTACAGTTTGAAAAGTTACTGCGAGTTTGGAAAAATTATTAGCATTGGATAGCAGAAAAGAAACTAAGCAGTAGGGCAGTATGTAAATTAAGTAATGTAAGTATGTAATTGTAAATTGGGCAGATGACAGGATATCAAACACCAATAAACTAAAGAAATGGCCTGAAACCATGACTCAATGTATTAAAAACCAACTAGAGTTACACCAACATCAAATAGTCTTATAGATGTTGTTTTACTAATACAGAGAAAGTTAAATTTCAAGTGAAGCCTAAACCAGTGATATCAGACCATGCGATGATTGACCTAGGTTTATCGTCAAAAAAAGTCTGCGAAACCAAATAAATCAATAGGGATATATAAAGAAATGAATGTGGACAAAATATGCGAGGAAATATAAGTTATCTCACTGGCTGTAAAAAGAAGCAGCATAGTAACAGATCGGAGAAATAAGTAAGAGCCTAGACCTTGGTTCAATATAGAAGTCAAGCAAGCTTTGAAGGATAGAGTTACTTATTATAAGGATTTCAAATAGAATAAAAAAGAAAGACTTGGTAATGAGGTGGTTAAAGAAGAAGAGAAAGAAATATCAGGGCAGCAGATATGAAGCAGTATGTGTACTTAAAGTGGCATGAAAAGTTGATTAATGGTGTTAAAGTTGGTTCACAGACGATGTGCAAATCAATGGAAACACTTATTTCCAACAACAAAACAATAACATTGGAAAAAATAGAAATTGACAGCAGGAATATTACTATACAAGAGGAAACATTGCTCAAAAATTATTTTGTTGATGGTGTTCAATAGTTCTATTGCAACATAATATCAGAACTATGAAAGTTGTGGAGGTAATTTTCATGGTTATCTTGATGATTTCCAAATGATGAACTTAAAAGAAGTAAAAAAGAGATTTCTTCTGGAAAGGAAATGAGTGGTAAGTATGGATGAGATTGGTTTAAATCCCATAAAAGACAATTGGGATGTTTTATGAGGAAAATTGTTAGGATTAATTAATACTCCATTCAGAGAAGGAAAAGTCCCTACGTACTAGTTCCTACAATTTTTCCTATGCCAAGAGTGAGAGGTTCCAGAATGTGTAAACAGCTGTTCAATTACATACAAGGAAAAGGAATATTGTTCCATGAACTATTGGGATATGCTTTTTATCTAATACATCAATGACATTCCTACAGCTGTTAGGAATTGTAAACTATTTTTATTTGCTGAGGAAGTGTTAATACTTATGATAGGTAAATATTATATAGATGTAGTAGAAGCATGGAATTTTCAACAATGTAGCAAATTAGATGAGTGTAAATATTTAAGATTTTCATGGAGAGTAACAAATGATTGTTTAACATCTTCAGAACTCGGAATAACTTTCTATAGAATACGTAATAAGCAATTAGATGCATTATCAAAAAGAATAATTAGAGCTGAAATAGATAAAATTGAATAGGAACACGGAAAGTTGCGGAGGAACCTTCTGAAATATATAACAAAGAGCACTTCCTAAAGGATTTAAAGATGAGTTCTATAATACCAATTCACAAATAAATATGAGGATGAGATAAAACTAAATTTCTATACAAGAACATTTTCGCGACTGACGAAGATCCAAAGAATAGATCTGCTGGTAACGAAAAGTTTAACTGAATTGGCGTCATAGAAAGAATCTTTTCAAACATTGAAAACAATGGCTTAGAGATGTGTTTTCACAACGAAAATAAAAAGCACCATCTTCTAAAGTTTTCAATAAGGAAACAATGACTTACTGTTGTATGTCGTCCATCATTTGCCAGCATGCAGACTTTGTACTGCTAACCACTCACTTCATACAAAACACACAAGAATAAACTTCACTTCAAGACACAATGAAGAAATTACGTTAAATCCCTAGTTAATTCAAACCAAAAGGAATTCACAGTTTTTGTTCACCGAAAATAATGGCTAAGATTCACGAAACAGGAGCTAAGGCATGATGGGCTGAAGTATGAGGAAGAAACCTTTTCTTTCTTAAACACTTCTCAATATCTTCACAGATGAATGACGCAACATGCAACTATCAGTGGCCTTCCTCTGACTCGTAGATAAACTGTTTAAAAAAAAAGGAATTCTTCGTAAATAAAGTTGAAATACAGATGCATTAATTAAATATACTTTGCCAAACCTCTATTTTTTATAGTTACTTTAACCAGGTTCACTTAAACAAAACGAAATCCTATCTTACAACTCACTTTAAAGAAAAAGCTTTCGGAACGGAGGGACTACGCGTGGTTAACATAGTTTTATTCCATTCGTTTTAGAGATTTATAATTCAAATATTTCTCTTAATTGAGAATGATTCCTCCAAGAAGTACTACGCCATTCATTGGCATACTATTTATTTGCAGATATTAATTTATGACCATTAAGAAAATGATTTTTCATGCCTTGGTAGGATTTGGCCATTACACGAAGGAAATGTGCAGAGGGAGAAGGCGGGGTTCCGGTACACTTGTCCTCACGTTACAGCGAAGCACGTATTCCATGAGGAAGCGGAGGACGGCTGAGGGAGGTTAGGCTCTCCCCTGCAACCCCTAACGGAAGAGGTACCGGAATCAAATAGAGAAACTTCGCCCAATTGGAATGCTCTTCGCGGTTGCGTTAGGTCACGGCAGTTCTCAGATAGGATGTTTCCATAACTGTCTTCTGATTGATATTGGCTTTGACCATTGATTAAAATAAAAGAATGTACTTTTTACAGGTTCAATATTCACAGGGATTTTAGAGGAATGATATAATTTGAGTAAAATTGATGCATTTAAGTAATAGAGACTTTTTCTTACTCAATACAACGCTATAATAATGAAAGAATTTTTCCTAAATATCTGTCATCCGCGGCACTAAATTGCGAATTCAATCATTCTACAAATATCTTATAAATACTATAAAATAAAGCTCCCATCTGACAAGGAATAAGATGGAAATAAGGATGGGAAAAGATTTATAAACCCCCAACGTGAGGTAAGGATTTGAAGGTTTTTCATTACTTTACGTATCCTCCCCAAACGCAGAGAAGAGCCACGGGAGTTGAAGGATGGTTGGCCGGCTTCGCGGCGTTGCTAAATCTCCCGTCGAATTTATTTTTCATTCGTGCTGCTTTTTTCGCAAATCTCAACGACGAAAGCCTTTTTGCCAACTACTGTATGGTTGTTATAAAGAATTACAGGTTATTCTTTCTCGATACTGTATTTCGAATCCACAAACTCAGACTGTGAGGGACTTGGATTATATAACGCGGAAGAATACTTTTCGGTGTGATCATATGATTCTTATATTCCCAATGCCATTTCTATCACTTCTTCGTAATTTACCTCTCGCTTTATGTCTTCTACCTTTGTACTTGTCTTTTCCTCTGTCTTTTCCCTTTCTTTCTACTCTGAATTAATTTCTTTAGCACTGCCTCTCCTCTCAATATTTGATCCACCCACATGATATTGAATCGCAGTCAATAAGCTAAATTCAAACAGTATAACGAATACGCCTAGAAATGAAGAGAAAATCACCTTAGTTATTTGACCTTTTAATGTATACCTCCACGTCTTTTGAGGGTAGAGGAACTTAGTTTTGGAAATGGCTTTAAAAAAGAGCATTTTCTTCCAGGAAAGTGGAGCTAAGTGGAGTTCGAGGGGGCGAGGCCGCGCGAGGTAGCGGTGGGCTTTGGAATAAACACATAAGTCTTCACCTTCGGGAACATCGAATAACTAGGAAAAAAGGCAGTTAAATGCGAATTCTTCGTACATAAATCGGAATTGAAGTGATGAGGAATTAAAGGTTTATTGTGATTGCCTTCAGGAAATGGCAAGCTCTTAGGGTTCGAATATGAACTGATAGGAATGATGAAATCCATGAAATTTTAAAGTTAGACGGTTTGTTTAGTAAACTGAGCTGAGACAGGTGGAAATTAAAGGGAATTTATGTTTTGGCAACTTTTATCAGAATAATATACTATTTATTCCTTCGATACCACCTACTTGTATCTAAAATAAAATTTATCACTGAAACTAGAAGAAAAACTCTTCAGTTCCGGCAACACATTATTAAAACATTCTCTTTATTGGAAACGATATGTCGACGACATATTCTGTGTCTGGGGCGGCAGTTATAGGCAACTGAGCATGTTCCTAAATAAATTAAACTCCCTCCATCCTAACTTTAGCTTCACAATGGAAATATGAACGAATCGCACCATAAACTTTTTAGATATCACAATATCTTTAGAGAACGGAAAATCAACTTTTGAAATCTATCGAAAACCAGTGTATACCGACCAAATCATCCCAAATTTCTCGTTCCATCACTTTTCCCAAAAGCACGCGGCTCTTCATTCCATGTTGCTAATAACAATCCCCCTCTCCCCAGATAAATTTAATAAGGAATTAAACACCATTAAAATCATAGCCAAATCCAACGGAAACAGCATAGCTCTGATCGAAAAACTTTTAAAAAGAAAATCAGGAACAAAGCCTTGCAAAAGATAACCCCCAGCCTCCTCCCCGCTGACAAGACACCCATTACCTGGCGGAGGCTTCCCTTTCTGGGAAAATGTCATACAAAATAAGCAACGTTTTTCCCCATAACATTAGACCCGCGTTTCTCTCCCCCAACAATATACTAAGATTGCTAGGGAATTCAAAAGACCCAAAGAATCCAGTATCGGGGTCTACGAACTCTCATGTGCTAACTGCCCCACCAAATATATCGGAAGGACTGTGAGAAAACTGTGCGTCAGAGCACCAAAGAGACTACCGCCTGAAGAGAGGACAACCTTTCTCGAGCTTCGCCATTCACCTCCTAGACAATGGGCATACCAGCGATTTCAAACCAAAATGCCTACATCAGGAGGAGAATTCCCGCCGCCTAGACCTCCTGGAGGAAGTAGAGATAATGAGTTTCCATTCTAGAATTCAATTAAACGCAAATACGAAATCAACGTTTCTACGCATTAAATAAACTTATTCAATAATTTTAACAGTTTAAGTCACTAACTTTAACAGAGAATTAAATAAATTAGTTGGGCAATTTTTCACATCTACTAATTTGTTACTCAATAGAAATTCCAAGCAATTCTCGGAATAATATACCATATAACACAATACTTCGTTTGAATAGATGATTTTATTGGACTATAATAGTCATTGGAAGACTGCAATTGAGGGAAGAATCCAACGGAAAACAAAGGGAAAGACAAAAGATGTTGGATGACATAAGGGGTTGGATTAACTATAGGGAAATGAAAGAGATGGCGCTAAATAGGGATTTTTGAGTTTACATGAACCTATCGAAAGGTTATCACTCATGAATAAATAAAGTTGCCAAGAAATGTTTTTGCCAATGGACCACATTTGCCGATTCACCAAAAAAATTAGCTTTCGGCAGCTCAATTAAATTTTAATTCATCCCGATTTCAGAAAAAGGATAGCAGTGAAGGAAGATTTAATACGATAAATTCAGTCTTTTTTCTAATCTCTTTTCTTTCAAAGTTTTCCGAGCTGCGACTGAGAGCATTTTGTTGCCATTAAAGGCAATTACACTTCGTTCTCTCACCTTTTCCTTACCGTAGATTTTACGAATGGGCGTGCTGTATTTTATTCGTAAGGGTGGTCCCAATTTATTCGACTTATATGAATTCTAATATTTTCGCATATCGGGTAATTTTGACTCACTTCAAAAACCTCAACGACGGAGCTTTTACTTAGGCTAGAATTCGAATACCATTTCTGCACCACATTTGAATTAGGACTTAATAACTTGGGAGTGAACAGTCTTCATAATTTTCATCTAACTTCATCTTCCAAACAAAATCATTAAATATTCTCCATTCTCTTCCTTTCAAAGCTGCTCTGTCTACAATTACCTATCTATTTTTCCAAATTTAGCGAAAGGCACTTGACTCAAGGATGAGCGGGCTAAAATATTTTCCCTACCTAAGCTCGCGTGTTTTAATTGCGAAGTGGAAATGGATCGCCGTAGTGAACAAAGCAACTATCGCTATTACGAGTAAATACATATCGCGTGACGTTTAATCCTTTCGAATCACAAGATATCAGCCATTATTTGAAGCAATTGAACTAACCCGAAATCGATCGATGCTTGACTTTTCAAATTCATCGATTTCGCGAGGAATTAGAAAATTTCCCAAAGTTTTCTATACATTCTGCTGATGCATGTGAGCTTTAATGTAACATTTAAGTTCCAATCCAACTCATTCCCCCTAAAATTGTACAATTTAACCCTTGTGTAGGCACCCGACTTTACCTACGTTGTTGGGCACCCGGGGTACCCGGGTACCCACCTCTTTAGATCTCATTTTTGAACACATTTGTAAAGGAATTCGTTCTCTGAACATTTTATATAATAAGTAGATATTTTATGAAGGTATTAAAGTAATTTTTATATCATTTGACGAGTTAGAACTTCTACAATTAACAAAATAAGAAAGGTATGTTTATTCTTCGGTTCATGACGCCTGAATTCCTTTTTTTTCATTAAAAATTCAAATTTGAAGTCTTGTAAAACTTAAAGTAAAAATTGCACAAGAAAACAGGTGACATCAACGTTTAGTACGTTCTATTGCGCGTGTAACCATATAAGCTAATCATTTCTGTTTTCATAACATTTGGTATTTATCATAGATGGAACGGAAAAGTGCCCATTTTTACGAACTGTTTCACGGAGTGCTCTTTTTGAACGTTCGTTCCTCAAAAACTGTTTCTTCAATCACAAAGATATTTTGATAGAATATTAATATGCTTATTTGTAATTAAAATTCGAAGTTTTAGAATATTTTTATGAAACGATAAAAAGTTGTTGTTGATTTTGTAAAACAACTTTTTCTCGTAAGTGGATAGTCATAGAAATACAAAATTGGGTTCGTTAGAAAGATTTTGAAATGAGTTTTCACAGTAAATAATTATCGTTCACTACAAGTTAGCGGATTTTTTTATACGAATTTATATTTAACGCCGGGATTCGCAATTGTGCAGCAGTGTTGCCGAATTATTGGTCTTGCATCTCGAGCTTTTGAACACTCCGTCCCTCAGAGAGGCTTTCTTTCTATCGCCATGGACTGCGAAGCTACGCCTAATCATATCAATTACGTTTCGTATTTTTCCTTATTATCTTATCTTATTGATCATCTTTCTTACCCTTATGTTTCGTAGAAACTGAATATCTGTGCTTCAGTGCTACTCCTAGCTTTCTTCTGGTATTTACATTACTGAGTGAGCCGAACGCTTCACAGGTTTATGTAGAATACATAAAACATAGTGTCACTTTCTTTTTTCTTAGAGTTTTTTCGTGCAAAGGCTATTTGAAGAACAATAATTAATTTCCACTAAAGAGTGATTATTTGCTATTATGTCCCAAGGAAGGGGAAAGCAGTTATTTTAATTTCAACGATGCATTCTGATATAAATATTTGTGAAAGTGGTAAGAAGAAGCCCCACATACTTTTGTATTACAATA
Organism: Sympetrum striolatum; assembly: GCA_947579665.1. Lineage (NCBI taxonomy): Eukaryota > Metazoa > Arthropoda > Insecta > Odonata > Libellulidae > Sympetrum > Sympetrum striolatum. Next base: position 17,869,668 of record OX388351.1, on the reverse strand, counting down.
AGTTTAAATCTGGAGGTGATACAATGGACCAGATGATTATTAGGTATACAACAAAATTCCGCACTTTGATATGGCCGCTAGCAATGTTTTTCAATATAATCGACGTAGCGACTTTTGCATCCTATCGGATATACTATGAAAACAACGAAAGGCTGACATCAAAAACCAACCAACGACGTAGATTAATGCGAAAATTAAGTGAAGAACTGGCGAAGCCAGTAATTTAGCAAAGATCACAAAATTTGCAAGTTATGCGCAATATTACAACAAAGATAGCGATTGAAAGTGTTATCGGGCAGTCAGTTATTGCGGAGGATTCTACTCTTGGTGCATCTACATCGGACAGCTCCTGGAAAAAGGAGATCACTGGGAGCTGTCACCTGTGCTATAAGCAATTCATAAGAAGGAGAAGAAAAACTAGAAAAGTGTGAGAAAACCTGTCTGTAATTAACATTCGAAAACGTATGTCAAATGTAACGATTGTTGTGAATAAAAATTCTCCGTGAAAATTATCATTGATGCACATGTTATGCAGCATATATTGCCTTATAGAAGCTAACGAAAAACTACCGCACAGTCAGTACAGCAATATTACTAAAGCTATACTGAAGGCGCTTGGGTGAATTTGAGGTGTTAGTACTTTAAATTTGATGTTTTCAGATAAAAGGGTGTTATCGCAGCTGAAAAATGAGACAAAGAAAGAACAGGGCGAGATAGGGAGGTTAGAAACTCCCGAAGACATCAACACGGCAACACTGCTCAACAGTTGCAAATCGCGGCGTTAAATATAAATTCGTATAAAAAAAATCCGCTAACTTGTAGTGACAAATAATTATTCACCGTGAAAACTCATTTCAAAATCTTTCTAACGAACCCAATTTCGTATTTCTATGGCTATCCATTTCCGAGAAAAAGTTGTTTTACAAAATCGACAACAACTTTTTTTCGTTTAATACAAATATTCTGAAACTTCGTATTTTAATTAACAAAAAATGTATTAATATTCTATCAAAATATCTTTGTGATTGAAGTGATAGCGTTTGAGGAACAAACGTTCAAAAAGAGCACTCCGTGAAACAGCTCGTAAAAATGGGCACTTTTCCGTTCCATCTATAATAAATACCAAATGTTATGAAAACAGAAATGATTAGCTTATATGGTTACAAGCGCAATAGAACGTACTAAACGTTGATGTCACCTGTTTTTTGTGCAATTTCTACTTAAACTTAAACTTAAACGGGTGCCCCCAAGACGTGTGTGAACTTTTAATGCTTTTATTCAACCTTTAAATATAGTTAACGTATTTATAATGGCAGCATTTCCTAGGGATTCAGGTAGATAACGACGATCTGAAGCATCAAAGCGATATCTTTCTTTATAATCAACGCACAAGCAAAAATATACCTTAGTGGGTACCCGGGTACCCGGGTGCCTACACAAGGGTTAAGGGAATGGGTTGGGTGGAAGAGTAGACTTTTAGTCTCAAACTTCCCCAAATAATGACGTTTCGATATTATTATTATTTCTATCATCATTTCAAAGTAAATTTTTATTTACACTCATTAAACTTTTATTTTTCCCTGGTGACTTCAACGAGTGAGAGACGTGCGTCGTCACGCGGTCATAAGAGAGGTTGCCAGATTGAAGGAAAAATAATTCTAATGTCTCCGCCAAACTGCTGCTGCAAAATAGTATTTTCTTGATTAAAATTTCAAGCTCAATATGCTCAGATTACAGCAACTCTTTTATTGACATTTGCTCTCTTTTTTTAGTAAATTGTAATACAAAAGAGACTTAATACAATTTTCATTACAAACTACTCTAAGATATGGAATTTTATATTTCAGCTTTTAAATAACTCAGAGATGAAAAAATATAGTTATACTAGCAATAGCAATTGTCTAAATTTTGACAAAGCTGACTTGTACATCTTCACACTTAGCAGGGAATATTGAAGGTAAGTATTTGCAAATAATTATTTACATGCAAGTAATTTTGTAAGTATTATAGAGGTAGCAGCTAAACTACTTGATTCATCACTTATAACAAATGTTACTTAGATTGCCTCAGATATCCAAAGTTAATAATAATAATAATATTTTATTCAGCCAAAGATCCAGTACAGGATATAGGTTTCGTCAGTACAAAGAAAATTAACAGTAGGAGAGGTAATCTTCAATACTATAAAACGTTCTCTCAATTAAGAAAGACTTAAATTTGCACTTAAAATTGGTAATTGACATATTATTCTTAAGATAGTCAGGGATTTTATTGTACAGTATAAGGCCCATGTGCCTGGGTCCAAGATAGTTAGATCTAGTACGTACAAAAGGAACATACAAGTTATTAACATTCCGAGTCCTATGATGATGAACATCAGCGTTTGTAACAAAGTGCTTCAAATTACATCTTGTATGTACAACAATGGTAAGTATAATAAAACATGGAATAGGTAACACACTAATGTTGATGGTTAGGCTGTAATTGGTATTTATATGATAAGTAGATTGTAAGGAATGCATGGTTTAAACATAAAAATACATATGCATGCAAATGTTGCAGAAGTGAACAAAGATTGCAATTGACTTTGAGGGTGATTGTGGAGAAGTAGCAGGAGAAAAAGGTAAAATGAAACGATAAGATATGATGGGATATTAATGAAAGCAGAAAGGTAGATAATAGAATAAAGCTATACAGAACAGAAATTCACAGACTGCCAAAGATGGAATGGAATGCATTTTAAATGAGCTTAATTGGAGGTTTCACTGAATATTGGAAGAATGTTAAAAAAAAAGAGAATATTTTAATGTGAATTTCAGTAATAGCTTTCAAATAATCTATTAATTATGGAAGGATATCAACAGAGGAAATAATTGATTTATTTAAAAAACTTATTAATCTTAAAATAAAACACAATTGATAGCAAATATTTTATGAGTAGCAAATGGACGACCTATTTCCAATGAATACTTATGTGCTCAGGCCTACAATGAAAAAATACTCTCCTATTAAATAATTATGTTAAGATATAATGTCACACCTACAAGTGAACTTTTAGTGACCTTACTTAAATAAGAATTAAAATTTGTTTTTTTTTTACTTTTCTATGTGAAACTGGTCTTCAAGAATGGGAGACACATATTTCATCCTCATCATTATTATATATTTAATCATAGTTATTGAAAGTAATCTTTGTGGAACAGAAGTATTAAGATGTTGAAAATTTAAAATTTGAAATCCACTATCCAATGGATGAGGGCTACTGATGATTAGAGTACTGATACTGCTTGCAAGAATCAGTATACCATTGATCAAATTGTTGGATTTTTTCATATATTTGTTTTTTCTTTAAGCTAAGAAGCTTGAAATGATTTATCAGGGTATAGGTCAAAGTGGAAAATGAGATAAAGTAAATGTTAAAGGAGGAATTCTCCAAATGATTGCCGATACATTTCTATTTAAGCACCTTTTCTAAAATTAATGAATTATGTGAATTATTTTAATTTGTTGCTGTACATGGTTTAGTATTATAGGCGGACAGCTAAGAGAACTCACAATACAATAATAGATATTATCCATCAATTTACGTTTGGTAGTTCATATGCTGCTCTAATTTGGGGCCACCTCAATTCAAAAGATATATTATTTCAATCATGATTGACTCATCAATTCAACTGTCAAGTATAATTTAATTTTTCAATCATCCCTATTACTTCAAAGACTTACTGTTGTGTATAACTCACCACATTCTCCTATACAAAGATACTCATTCCTTAGTATAATTATAAATGAATGGATAGGGCATCTGTTGAAGAAACCATATTCACAACCACATACACAAACATAAAATTCATTTGTATGTGAACTGAAGTATTTTTTTCCAAATGAAATATTGGGTACAATATGAAGTAAACAGAGAACTATTATACTGCACATGGACTTATATAACTGTAGAGGTGACAAAAAAGTCACCCACCCAACTCATTGAATATGTTATGTAGGATTGAGATTATGTATGCTGTAGGATTCTTTCTTTCTCAGAAGAAAAAAATTTGTTCTCAAAAGAAAATAATTTGCAAAACTACACTAACCCGTCCATGCTATCTTAACATGAAAATCTAATATTGGCTATTAGCTTAGAGCTATAAGGTCTTGTGATAAATCATCTCCAATTTCAGATCATCAAAATTAATATGAACTTACAAAATGAAAATAAGAGTGTTGGAAATGAAGTTCAGAACATGTTCGAACGTTGTTTCCAGTGAGTTTCCACGACTGTCCAAGAGGAGGCGTGAGCATCGACTCTGTTATCTTTGAACCTCTTGAGAGTCGGCTCAGCCGTCATAGAACTTTGTTTCATCAGGTTCTGGGCCCAGCTCCATTAACTAAGTTGTGAATTCAGACAGAGAGAATTCAGAGACAGAATGGCGGACAGGACGGCCAGTGTTCCGTTATTAAACGGAGGAAATTTCGTTTTCTGGAAAACAAAAGTAAAGGCTATTTTGATGCGCGACGAGCTTTGGGACGTCGTGGTTAAACCAAGAAAGGCTGACAACCCCACATGGGAAAAGAGAAACAACAAGGCTATGGTGCACATAACGTTAGCAGTCGAAGACAACCAGCTCATTCACATCCAACATACGGAGGAGGCCAGCGAAGCATGGGAAGCTATGGTGAAAAAGTACGAGCGATCTACTTATGGCAGCAGGTTGTATTTACGACGGAAATTGTATTGTTTACGATATAAAGATGGACCAATGACTGACCACATTGATGCAATAATGCACATCGTTGGAATGCTGAGGAGTTCGGGTAAGCCACTTGAAGACGAAGAAGTCGTTGCCGTACTTCTAATCAGTTTGCCAGAATCATATTCGGGATTGGTCACCGCGCTTGAGGGCCGCGATGAAAAGGACCTAACGACCGAGTATGTAACCGGCAAAATGGTAGACGAATACCAACGCAGGAAAGAAGCGGGTGCAACGACAGAGGAATCAGAGGTGGCATTAAAGTCAGAAGGTAGAAATAAGATTTTCAAGGGCAAGAATGATAAAGATGCAAAACGAGGCATCAAGGAGACACGAGAATGTTTCTATTGTCACAAGCCAGGGCACTTAAAGGCAGATTGCAGAGAATACAGAAAGGCGAAGGAGCGGGCAAAGGCAGACACCGATATTGCGAAAGCATCTACGGAAGAAGGCGCGAGGGGGAACCAGAGATACGTCGCATTCCAGACGAGGGGCACTGCAGACAGTGCCAAGGGGTGGGTCGTGGATTCGGGGGCAACCAGCCACATGACGAGCCAGATAGGGAGAGTCTACCGGGAGAAAAGTGAAGCCAAAAATAACGCAACCCGCAGAGCACTGGGTTGCACTTTTCTCCAGCTCCCCTTTAACTACATGTATTTTTGGGGTTTTATTTTCCTCTCATACGGGACTCAGGAGCTTGTCTATCCTATGAAATGGACTCAGATAGTTTAAATGAACCTTTCACTTAACGATCCTGTTCGATTTTTTTCTCTAAGTCCTCTTGATTCCTTTTATTATGGAAAATAAAACATGCCTGCAATGTAAACTTCTCGGATGCCGGTGTCGTCTGCTAGAGAAATACAGAGAACGAATCGTCTGCCAATCTCCCGCAAACTCAATTAAAACCTCGTTGATTATTATTATGTTAATTTTATATATATATATTATAATGCATTAATTCGTCATAGTTTTGAATTGATCAATACCAAGTACGGCATAAAATTCCTTAATAGTCGTTTACCGCAATGAAATAAAGCTACTCTATAATACATTATAATAGCTTATCAGGGTAATTAGAGATTTTTCCGCTTGTGCAAATGTTTGTTCTAATTCATAATTGGGGCTTAATGCAGTAAAAGTTGTCAAAATGACGAATACGAGAACTTGTATACCACGCAAGACCTGCAGGTGCAGCCGAGAGCACAATGAAATGTTCATTAAAACACCGTGGATTAATACTGACTTTCGAACTGCTTCATAGGTTTCAGATAATGAATGAAATAATAAAATTAAGGAAGATGCATAGATTCTAGTTCGGAACATTTTGTGGGGGCAGCTGTTCTGATGCGCAGCAATTGAACATGCTGCAGGCAGGAACAGGCCCCTACTTATTTACCTATAAAACCTTTAGAAACGCGAAAATAACAAAATTGCTTCGTCTTATGCATTGCTCAAACTACATTTTGTGTTCCAAAACGTTTGACTTACTCGATCAAACCTTGATAACTCTGTATCAAAGCCGCAAAATCACGAAAAAACAATGTATTGGTATAGGGAGATACGAAAAGTGCTACCCAGCATGGCTAAATGCGCAATATGCCGCTTTACCCCCGGCTTCACTTTTGGGCGCTAGAGGGAGATAGTAATACTACCCCTGTGGTAGAGCCAGATAAACTTTTTCACGAGCATGCGCAGAGCTGACAAAGTGGTGTTCGTAGAGGACGGAACGCCGGTGAAAGTAGAGGGAATTGGTGACGGACACATTGACTGCGAGCTGAATGGACAAGTTCAGAAAATCAAACTATGTGACGTACTTTACATATAGATGATATAGTTTGTTGTCAGTGAAGCGTGCAGCCAAAAACGGGCTTCAGATGGTGTTCGAAGAAAATGGATGCAGGATTTATAAGGGCAAAAGACTTGTAGCCGAGGTTGAAGATGACGGATCACTGTAACGCTTAAAGACCCTAGAACCGCAAATGAAGGCTAACGTATCACATTAAATATTTAAATTTCATGTTGTTTTCTTTTTTAAAGTTAGTTTTATCCTCACTCGTCTTCAATCATATAGCGATGGTTCTTTATTAAATGAATTTTCCGTGGTTCTTTTAAGAGTTGTTTCGTATAATTTAAGATATTGAAAGAGAAGCAACACGGTTAACAGAGGACTACAAGACACTTGTAGAATTTGTAATCAGAGACGATATGAATTGTATGGCATTATAAGAACCAGGGGTTCAATTCTAGATAAGGACCGAAATTTAAAAACAACATACCTAAGACACCAAAGCAAGTATGTAAGATCATTATACCCTCGGTTTTACTGGATTATAGTAAACACTGAGTATTCAATCAATGGAAAATCAGGCTCCTGTAAAATTATAGACTTAATGAGATGAGAACTATAAAACTAAAAATTGAGCTGTTATTAATATTAAAAATTAGTATGAGGCGCTGACGGAAAATATTGGGATTGGAGTATTTAAAAGGCAGGAAAATTAAATGAATGGTTAAAGACAAGGCCATGTTCATAACTTTAGTAAAGATAGAGGAATATACGACAAAGGGATCCTGCTTACTTTCAGTTTAAAATACGTCATAGTATATATGAACATGTATTTAATCTAGATCAAGTTGCTACTTGACTGAATTCTTTTTTTTTCGTTGATAATATGCAGGATATTGTAGAAAATATACCTCCAACGGTAACAGTACCAAAAGTTCAAAATGTTTATGTGTAGATGTTTTCCGTGAAGTGGCATTGCATTAAATGACAACAATTATAAACAGTCTAAAGAAACTATATAATCTTATGTGATCAATATTGAAATCAATAAGAAAACTATGATCCGCAATTGGAGATACAGTTACTTTTATTGTTAAAGCAATACATGACAAAGATAAATTCCCAAGCAAGTGAAAACATCTATAGTTGTTCCTAATGCCAAAGTTAAGGGTAGTACATAATGTACTGAGCTAAAACCAGTTTTAGTACAAGTATAAGTTAATTTCCTGCAAAATGGATGTTAGTCTGGATATGTAGTAGTAAACTTCTAGTTACTGTGTTGTTCTTTAAACATCTCTGTCATATTTAACAATTTTTCGATAGTTGAAATTCCAAATAATTGGGCCTCCATGAATTTTACCAGTGAATCAAGTGAGGGACGCCAAAAAACAATTTTAAATTCATTAACAGTCATGCTCCAAATTTCTTTCTTTACAGTAAATACATTAGCCAGTGGTCATCCTAATTTTTTTCATTTAAAACATTAACATAGTAAATGTTTATTATATTTAGGCTGAAATAAAAGACATCAGATTCCTTTGATTTTAATTTAGCGAGGTCTGACTGTGTATATACATGTTATATATATGTTAATGTATGTGCATGTGTTCAAATTGTATAATATAACAATTTCATTCATTTTTTTGTTTAATAAAAAAATATACTTTACATTACAGGTATGTTAAGTGGGCAATTTTATGTAGAAGAAAATGATGAAGAGGAGGAATTTGACGAATTTGAATAATCTCAAAAAAATTATGTAAAAATAAGTTCTTAGGATTTCCTTTTACATATTTTTTCCATTGTATGATCCAAGAATTTCATGTAATAGGGAAAGTGGGTGTTGCTGAAAATCATTACCTTCTTATGTAAATATTTATCATCTTTTGAATTTAATTTAACATTTTATAAAACCACTATTTTTGTAAACATTTAAAATTTTGAATTCAAATAAAATTCCAAGGAGAAACGTCATATGTATGATTCATTATTCTGAAAAGATATTGATATTTCTCTTATCCCTAACCTTTTTTAAAAGTAAAGAGAATGTTAAATTTCAATGTAAAATTCTTTTTAATGGAATTTTCCCTTTATTTTTCGCTCCATGATTGCCGAGCATTAGAATAGCTATAATTCAATAGTCTAAAGTAATAAGGAAATAAATTTTTGTTATCCCTTAAATAAGGAATTAATTTCCAATTTTTGATGAAATAATGATGATTTCACAGGGATTTATAGCGTGCCCTGTTATTACACATTTCAAGTCACTGCTACTTTTATTTTTCACCATCTCCTTCAAAGGCTATTATAAATACTCATGAAATAAATGTAACTGCAGGAATGATAATTGTTTTTTTTTTAATTTACTGCAGGAATGAAGTCAGAAGAAATACACATGACTATTATTTCAGTACAGATTGAAAACGTTCCTTAAGCGAAGGAGCTGACACAGTTACCAGAGGAGGGAAACTCTGAGAAAACCATTGTTCTGACGAGAACACCCAATACATACAAGTGTGTTCTGCCTTTCAGTAGGTTCATGTGCATCCAAAACTCCCTATTCAATGCCATTTAATATACTTCCTTGTAGCTTACCCTACCCATTCATTAATCCAACATCTTTAGCTTCCCCTCTGTTTTTCCTCCTGAATTCCACCCTCAATTTCAGTCATTAGCAGCCACTCTCCCCTTAATACTTGACCCACCCATTTCCAACGTTGATGCTTAATCACTTCCATTAACTTCAATCCTATCAACCCAACTTACTTTTTCCATTCCACACCAAACCTACATCTCAAAAGTCTGTTTAACTTCTTTCATAATGTCCGCAATTCGTACCAATAAATCAAATCATTCCACACCAGGGATTATACCAATCTGTTCTTGATTCCCTTATCAAGAACCTTGGTCAACAATTCCCTTCACTTCATGAATGCTTCCCTGGCCAGGGCTATTCTTTTACGAAATTAATCATTGAATCTTCCATTCCAAGAAAGAGTATTTCCTAAGTATAAAAATTTATCCACCTGGTCTAGTTTTTCCACATCCACCCTTTTTTTTTAAGTAGATTTCTATCCTTTAGTGAATCACATTACTTCCATTAAGTTTCATTCCAAACTCACTTCCTTCATTGTTAAGAGCATTTAAAAATTTTCCAAACTCTTTTTAGAATCACGCACAATAGCTTTGTTGTCTGCATACCTTACAGACTTCATTACTTCCCCACCAACTCCCTTCTCAATTTCTTCCCTGGCTTCTTTCACCATTTCCTCTTCATATGTATTAAAAAGTGTTGGTGACACGGGACACCCATGTCTTACCCAATTCAGCCCAATCCAATTCCCTATTAGCTGTCCTCATGCAGGCTGTTTGATCAGATACAAATTCTAAACCAATCTTTCCAGTCCAGCTCAAATTTATTTAATATCTACACCAGGTTTGGCCAATGGACTCTATCTAAAGCCTTTTCAAACTCCACAACACATACATCCTTCTTAAATTCCAGGCTTTGTTCTTCAATTACTCTCATAACACCAATTGCATCCATCGTTCCTTCCCCTCTCTGAAAACAGAACTAGTCTTCTCCAATTTGCTGTTTAATTTTTCACTCTATCCATCAATTCAGGACCCAAGCAGTGTGAGAGATAATGTTAATTGTATGGTAATTCCAACATTCAGTAGCGTTGTTCTTTTTCTGTATAGGAATCAAGATATTAAGTGGGTATTATTTATTGATATTTTTAATGTCATGCTATAACACTAAAATCCACCAAAGTAATTTCTGCAACATTACACAGCAACATAAAAATTGGTTGCAGAACCAAACTATCTAATAATAACAATCCTTAAAAATTGTTTAATATAATATATCAGTCTGCATTTGCACATTTACTCTAGAATATTCATAAATAGCACAAATTTAAAAAAACATTGCATTTTGCTTATTCATAAAAAAGATGAAAAAGCTTGATTGAGCCCTGCAAAATTTAACTTAAAAGTCTAAAGTTCCCCATTTTGCAATACTTGATGTACAGCTATTGACTTCTCATCAACTGGATATAATGCATTATAGACTTTCTATAAGTTTCTTGCTATGTCGTTATCAAAATATAAACAAATCAACCCCAAAAACAAGTTGTCATTGAAAATGACTCCATGGGCTACACTTTCAAACAATATTCATTCAGTCTGCAAAAGCATATATATTCATCCAATAATGCCATTTGTTATGCATTAAACATGGAAAATATCAATGTATATAATTGCAATAAAAGATTTAATCTTTACGTTATTAATATTATAAGATAAGTTCTTGCCTCTTTTCATAAGAGTTGGTGGTACAAATGTTGTTAAGATACAAAATGTGGATCAAAAACTTGGACTGAAAATTGAAGTATTTCACCAAAGTAAATGTCATAACATTGATGATAAATGAGTGCAATGAAAATATGTAGCACATTAGTAATGGCAGAAATGTTAACATTTAAATTTATATTGAACGGAAAAGAAAACAGAGTGCATACTTGCTTTATAGATAAAACTGTAAAGGAAGAACAATAATTATAAATAAAGCATATCTGCAAGCAATTATAACAAAATATGTCTCTTCCAGAAATAGTTCTTACCACTGTGCTTCCCTCTTTCGACATGGGAAAAAATTGAAGTTGCATACATCCTATTGTCTGTGCCAATTTCATTAGCCAACCACATTTGTCGTGGAAGTGTTTTGCTTCCAACTTCTAACTTTCCACCCAACACAGCATCTCCAAAGGAGATATCTGAAGAAGATTGAAAAAAGGTTTAAATAGGATCCAAATCGGTACCTTCATTAAGCAAATTTTCAAAAGTAGAGATATTTGTTTTGAAAGCATTAATTTAGAAATAAAATGCGCTGCTTCCCTCTTGCTCCATTCAAAAACAAAATGCCCACAAAACAAAACCAAAAGAACTCTGAATGATAACTCAATAGAAAGAAATAAAAAACATTATATATTTACAAGAGCTGCTATCAATGATGTGAAGCAGTGGGATTTAATCTCTGACCTAAGGAGGCTTTTCATTCACATTGTAGAAAACTAATAAAGTCTCACCAGAAACTATTAACTTTGGCATTAATGAGTGGTGATCCTAGAGACTATTAGAAGCCAACAGCAGTTAGGATAATGCTGGCAACACTAGAAAACTGAGGAAGGGTAACCCACTGAATGGGATTGGGAAAGGACTGTTGAAGAACAAGTGGTGGTGTATTTTATCAAAGAGAAACACGCAAGCACCTTTTGAAAGCTAGAACTAGTGGATGCTACCGTTTATGAAAATTAGAGTTTGTGTCTGCAAATCCTGGTAAAGTTGGCAGAGATTGTGTGAATTTTTTGGTATGTAGGTACAAAAAATGTGATTTATTTTAATGAAAATCTTCATTTAAGAAATAGTTCACACCTCATAAACTATTCATACAATATTAATGAGATTTAGCACCCATGAAGATGATACTATACATATTAGGAGTATTTAAAATATATCATATAAGACACCTAATATAAATATATTTAAATTAGGAGTATTTCAAAGCTTTTCCCACATCAAGAAAAACGTGTGTTTCCTTTAGGAAAGAGAATGAAAGCATGCTTTTAATTAACGAGAGGCGGATAAATAAATCAATCCTACAGTTTTTGTGCTGTTGTCCTTCAATGTGCCTCACTCATTATTTCATTATTCATTCATTTGTAGCCACTAAATCCTCTTTTGAGATACATTGGACCATAGTTAATCGACTGGGCACAGCATAAATTAGATAACATTTATTATTATGGTCAAGTGCTCCTAATCTGTTGTAATTTTTTTAGCTAACTACATGATTTAATTAAATTTATTTAGCATTACAAAGTGCCATGGTTACAAAGTTGATATGATTTTCGGTTCCATAACAAAACAGAACAAGAAAAAAACAGAACAAGACAAAACAGAACATTAAGCTGAAATAGTTAGGCATACTGCCATACATGGATGCAGTACTTTAACAAAGCATTTTTGCAGTACGTTCTTATAATGATATTAATTCAAGTCTCAACCATACAACACGATATACAAACAATTTAAAGTAATTATTTAAATAAATTACCTCTGGAAATAAATGTTTACATACACTTTTGCAGTACACAATATGTCTTAACTAATTTACAACGCTACTGTACAACACAATATATAAACAATAAAAAGTTATTATTTAAATAAAATACATCTGGGAAATGAAATTTTAAATTTTTGCCGTATCTCGATATTGTCATGTTCTGTTTTGACTGGTCACTGATTTTTTAGATATTTCAATTACGTACAAATTGCTTATTTGATTATTATCTAATTAGCTACTTCTATTTTTAGTCCATAAGAAAATAATAATATTGTAAAATGAGAACATTTTGATGGAATTATAAGAAGAGCTTCAAAATTAATAACTTAAATACTGAAAAATAAAATAAAATTGCTTATAAAGGTAAGATTATGCAAATGACTTCTAAAATTGTAAGAAATGCACATTCCATGCCAAAACAACCACTGCTAGCAGAAGGAAAATGATAATAAAAAATGAATTTTTATAATCACTTACACAAAATTGTTTCATTTAAACATGGAATTAGTATGTTCCAGATATTTCTCAATGAAACTGAATAACTAAGGCAGAGAACACAACAGACAATTTCAATCAGGTTACCCTGATGATCCTTGGTTCGATTCCAGAGCACCACTTACATTCTTCTATGAATTGCAAAAGGGTATAACGGAATCTTATTTTAGGATCATCCCAGTATGATGTGGACATAAAACTTTAGATTAAAAGCTATGTAATGGCTACTCATAATACGGTGCAATATTGTGAATTTACGGAGTTCGTTCGTATCCAGTCTACATATTCAGTTACATTGTTGTGGTTGCTTGTGGCATATTCAGTATACAAACCTACTGCGTTATGTGTTTGTGAACAGTTTTTCTCGCTCTTAGCGATGACTAGTGTCCAATTTCTGAAAGATATTAATATTTCCTCTCTTTCTGTTGAAGAAAAATGTGCAATAATTGAAGGAGGGAGGCCTATTCCTTTGCTGAGCCTATCTCAGAGTCAGAGTAACAGATACTGCCGAGTGTTTAAGTAAAAAGAATTTGAGAGAAACAGTTGGACTTGTGGCTGCGACTCTTCCAATAGGCTATACTGTTTCCCTTGTTTGCTCTTTGCAAAAGACAAGGATGCGACCTGGACAAAAATAGGTGTATTCCATTTCAGGCATTTATCTCAAAAAATCACAAAGCATGAGGAATCTATTGGACACAAGAATGCCTGTTTGGATCTTTCAGTTTTGGGTAAAACAGTGATCAGAAATACTTCAGCCTTGGATAAAACAATATAATAATAATAATAAATCATCTTTATTTGGGCGAGATTAAGACTTAAAAGTCTCTTTTTCCATCCAACCCATCATCATTAATTATGAAATAAGAAGTAGAAATAATTAGAAGAATTGTGGATGTAAAAACCTAAGAAATTCTTAGGAAAAAGATCTTAATTATCTGAGAAAAAGTCTTGCAGTTATATAAATATTTCACCTCTTCAGGTTAAAGCAAAGGCAAAAAAGAATTCGCTGCAAGTAAGGGCTGGTTTGAGAATTTTAAGAAAAGACATAACCTACATAATGTGAAGATTTCTGGTGAAATTGCATCTGCGGACCACAAAGCTGCGAACGAGTTTCCCAATTTGTTTATGAAGCTTATTAAAGAGAAGAGTTACTCAAAAGAGCAATGTTTAATGCCGCTGAAACCGGGCTCTTCTGGAAGAGAATGCCCTCCCAGACTTTTATCTCAAAGTCTGAGAGAACTGCTCCGGAATTTAACGTTAGCAAAGACCGCATCAGGCTTCTTCTATGCTCCAATGCAGCAGGCGATTTCAAAGTAAAGCCTATGCTAATTTAACGCTCACAGAACCCGCAAGCTCTGTCTGGGAAAATTCAAAATAATCTTCCAGTGTTTTGGCGGTCCAACCGAAAGGCTTGGGTGAGTTGAAATATCTTCATGGACTGGTTAAACCATTGTTTTGTTCTCGAAGAATTGCCTTTTTAAGTTCTTCTCATTTCGGATAATGCCCCAGGCCATCCTCAGGAAGTTCAATCTGCTCACCCAAGTGTAAAGGTATTATTCCTCCCACCTAACATCACATCACTCCTCCAGCCTCTAGATCAGGGTATCATTTCTACTTTCAAGAATTATTATATTCAGCGTACCTTCTCTTTCTTGTTAGAAATAGAGAAAAACAACTCTCTCTCTATAACTGATTGTTGGAAAAAGAACAATATTGCCGACAGCATAAATTTAATTAAAGAATCACTAGACGAGATTAAACCATTGACACTGAATTCATGTTGGCGGAAACTCTAGCCATAGGCAGTCATTGATATTAAAGAATTTCTTAAACTTGTCAATTAACTAAATCTTATCGTTTCACATGGAAGGCGACCAAAAGGGGAAGGGCTAGAAGACATTCAGCTAAAAGATGTTGAAGAACTTTTAAATTCAAGCAATGAAGAGTTATGTGAGGAGGATCTGGAGCAGCTCATCAACAAAGCAGGACGAGGCTGAGGAAGAGGACGAAGAAGAGCAACCTTCAGCAGAAATTACTTTAGCCAATGTCAAAATCATTGATATGGCCTCAAATTTGTCAGATTTTGTGATTAAAGTGGATTTTGGCTGCATGCAAAATTAGACTTATCGTTCTATGTTCGATGCATTTCCTCGTACCTGCCTTCTTAAGGAATTGGTACCATCAATGTTCTAACAAAATCTTCAGGCCAGCACCAGTATGGTATATTTTGTTACACAATTTAACAAGGGCAAAATGCCATTCACAAATTTATAGAAGGACTCAACTCTCACTCTCTAAGTGGGCTGACATCATAGAGAGTCAAACCACATTGGAAGATAAAGGTGACAGTGGCATTTGGCCTCTGCCTTTCTGTAGAAAGCAAGTAGTGCAGAAATAGTACAGCAGTGTTCGTCCAGGGACCAACAACAAACCAAAAACCCCCCATCTCCGAAGATGCTCCAACCAAGTTTAATTCCTCAGTTTACTTCATTGAATGCTTTTCTCTCCTGTTGTTACAAGTTTTCTAGGTACCGTATTTGATGGCATATAAGACGCACATTTTTACCTAAATTATGTATCGAAAAATTTCCCTACGTCTTATATGTGAAGGTTCAACCTCTACAGGTTAACTTTCAATACTGAATGCTATTTTTAGCCCAGATGGACTATACTACCTATTTCATAATTGAATTCAATTATTGTGTTAATATTTGGCTTTTACGAAACGTGACAACTAAAAGAAACTATGTTTAAAGTCATTGTGGTACCGCACTTTCACAAGGACTATTAAAACTTTTTTTTCCTTTTGAGTGGCCAACTTAATGAGGGTGCGTCTTATAAGCCGTCAAATACGGTATGTGTATCCCAAGCATACATAGTACACGAAAACCTTTACTTAACGAACTCCTATATAACGAACACCTCCAAATAACGAACAAATTTCCCAGTCCCACCAATTTCCCATGTAATTATTTCCCCCCATATTCCCATGTACGTATGAAAACCTCCCTACAACGAACTCGCGAATTACGAAGACCTCCAAATAACAAACACCTCCACCGGTCCCTAAAAACTTAATTTCCATTTACATGGAAAAATCTCAAAAATCTCGGTGCCAATCAAAAAGTAAGCGATGAACACGCCAATCAGAGAAGATTTTACTTGTTGGTGAAGCAGCCAATCAGAAATCGGCTAGTGAAACTCGCATAATCTTGGTATAATAACGCAACCTGCAGAGCACTGGTGAGAACTTTTCGCCGGCTCCCCTTTAACTACAAGTATTTTTGGGGTTTTATTTGCGATGAATACCGAGTGCCCAGATCTACTAACCCCTGGCAAATACTTTGGCTACCACTAAACAAAACATTGGTTTCCTCCATTACACCAATTTTCCTCCAATTTTGTTTTCATAATTTTTGCTGTTCCTAGAAGAGATTTGGAAAGAGCTTGATGACATCATGCACATGATGTCACTAAACTACCTAAATTCAGTAACTGACCCAGCTTTCTGGCCAGTAAATGTATCCGTGGATCACTTTTTTTCAAAGGAGTGCCTTAGCTTCTTCTAGAGGATAAACAATGATCAGATCAAAAATAATATAACTTTGTGTGAATCAAGTGATGTGATTACTCTTATGATTCTGGATCTGAACATTCAGTGCAAACTCAATGAGACTGAAATCCAATAATTTTCATATCTTGTTTTTATGTGAACATTGGTTATCTAAAAGCCAGTTTTCTTTAATGGTTTTAATAACTAAATTTAGTCAGCATATTCTACCATTCGTGCACTTCCCCCGCAACCATAATCAGTTGCAAAAACTACTCACCTTGTTAAATAATTAGTTATTTTCCTGCGACGCTTAACGTAACTCTCATATACAACATTTAGATCCTCATCAACAACCGATATCCTAGTTAGTTCAAAGCGATTCCTCCCAGTCATACACATCTCACAATCAACCGAAAGGAGAGGAGAGTCTGGGCCCACTTCTTTGTACCAAGGTCTTGAAAGTACATACAACTCTTCTTTATCCTGAGAAGGAAGAGAATATTATAAAAATGAATTAATCACCTTAAAAATTTTCTTGATAATGAAAACACAAATGTGAGGTTTAATCGTGCCTGGATTCTAATCAATGGTAATCTTAAGTTGGTTTGAGTTCTGTTTTAGCAATGGAATAAGAGAAATGTGACAAAGTTAATACTAAATTCAACAGAATAATCCCTATGGTATTCCATGACAAGATATATAAATCAAATTTTAAAGAAACTAGATCCAATTTTGATGTTAACTTTGCAACAATACCACAGCACCAAAAATCACAACTACTTTTGATGCATCGACATCATCTTCAAGTGAGGAAGCATCCAAAAATGCACATATTTAAACAAGACAGAAGAAAGTGTGAAAAGAAAGAAAATGGTCAGGTGAAGCTGAATGGTAGGATTTTGCAGAAAACTGTAAAACAGAAGGAAAACTCTAAAAATGTGAGGGAGAAGGACAGGGGAGAAGTACAGGAGGAAAACTAAAACTCATTCATTAATTAGGAGAGAATCAAGGCTGGTATTTGCTCAGTTCTATCGGATTATCTCTTAAATGTTTAACCTGTCTTGGTGGCAGAGTGGTTAGCATTCTAGCTATGCCATCGCTCCTACCCCAAGGTCCCAGGTTCAAATCCAGGCTGATCGGATTTTTCTGATCAGGGAATGGTAGCGTGTGTTTGTCTATTGTTGCTGTTGCCTTAGTGATGCATCTCCTGACAAGTTCAGGACAGCTTAGAGGACTTAACCAGATAGTGGCAACATCAGCTTGGCAGAAATGAACTGTCAAGTCTTTTTAACTGAGCATCGAGGGTTGAAGTCAGTAAATTGTAATAAAAGATTAGTCAACCTTATGAAAAGGCAGGCTAAGCAATACCAGAAAATATGTCAAGAAGTCTTGTAGATAATAATTGGTAATCCATAGAATCTAGGAGGTTCATGTTGACTCATTTCCAAAAGTCATTTTCACTGAATAGGAGTGACTGATTACCTTATTTTTCAGTGTATAACATGCACTATGGTTTTACGAAGGAAATTTGAGCTAAAAAACTAAAATTTAAAATAGAGGACTTGGAATGGTCAGGAAGACTCTGAAGAGCAGCTGCCAACAACAACGAAAGCTAATCTATCAATAAGTACAATTTGCAAAGTAAAATTTGCTTTCCCAAGTTTTTTTTCACAAGAAAGAATGATTTCAGATGGAAGCATATTTGTGCCTTGGACAAATCGAGTTGGTTGAGTGTCAATACATATTTGGTATGTAGTTAGATGATTCTCTCTCTATAACTCTTGTTTTGACGATTGACAGGAACTATTAAGTATTTAATAATTAAAATATTTTATTTTCCACAATCAGAAAAATATGAATATAAACGTGGTACTTACTTCTTTAACATTAATCCAAAGCAAAATTTGTAACACTATTTTATGCCCTGCACTTTACTTCTAATCTATAGTAATAATACTAATAGTATCTAGAAGGAATAACAGTATCATACGTGTACTACTGTAGTATCTGTAAGAATGCAACAACTTCTGTAATGCTGCATGAAGAGACCGATGAATTCAAGATTGAGAAGGGAGTTCAACAAGGTGACGGTTTATCTCCCATCTTATTCACAGACGTTTTAGAAGAAGTTTTTAAAATCATTGATTGGGAAGAGAAGGGCTTAAGAGTAAATGGGGAGTACATCAGTCGCCTCCGTTTTGCAGATAATATAGTTCTTTTTGCAGCCAACGCAGAAGATCTAACTTCAAGATTTGAAGAACAAAACACAGCGGGACAGAAGATAGGACTCAGGATAAACATAACAGAAACAAATCTTTGACAGCACAAGAACCTGTAAAACCTCTAGGAATACACCTACCTGGGACAATTAATAATAACAGGAGAGAAAAACAGGATTGATGAAGTAAACAGAAGAATGAAACTAGGCAGGAAGGCCTTTGGAGGGAACTCATGCATTCTAAAATAAAGGATGCCTATGGTTTTGAAGAGGAAGGTATTTAACCAATGCATTCTCCCTTCCCTGACTTGTGGTAGTGAAACTTGGGTGTTGAATGCAGCAATAACATACCGATTTCAGACAATGCAAAGGAGCTTGGAGCACTGTATGCTTGGAATCACAAGAAGAGACAGGAAACGCAACACTTGGGTGAGAATGATGATGGAGTTACAGACATCATAGATTAGATAAGATCACTAAAATGGAGGTGGGCCGGCCATGTTGGGAGAAGAAACTACAACCGTTGGACATCTGCAGTTCTCAACTGGATACCAAAAGATGTGGAGAGACCAGGACTTAAGGACAAGTGGAATAGAGATATCAAGTATTTAGATGTAACATGGAAACGAGAAGCTCAGGACAGAGAAAAATGGAAAGTACTTGGGGAGGCCTGCAACCGACTTTGGATTGAAAAAGGCTGATGATGATAAATAATCATTGTAACAATCAATGAAAATACAAGGGTCATCCAGAAAATAAGTTCTGTTTTGGTCTGTAGGTCGCTAGCATTTTTTTTGCCAAATCTGGCAACATGTTACAAAGGAAGGGAACCTTCTGAATAGAATGAGAGGTGAAGGGCCGCAGTAGCCCTAAAAACACAGTCACAAAAACTCGTTGAAATGGAACTCCCACCACCTCAGTGCCTGTTCCCTCTCAAGTTGTTTTGTGCAGAGTGATTTAATTTCCTCATGCCCGTGGTTTCAAATCGGTTGAAATTCATTAACAGCTTGTTTCTGTGTATGGAGAGGGTGCAATTAGGGATTCAATGGTGAGGATATCTGAATTTAAGGTGGGAAGACATTCACTTGAGGATGAAAGTGGAAGAGGCTCTCACTTGCCACAGACAAACTTGTGACAATACTGTTTGTGAAGATCCCTGCTCGACCGTGGATGAACTCCATGAGTGTATTCCAGAGATCTCACAATCCATCATTCATGAGATTGTCTTGGTAAAACTATATTTTCGATAAGTTTGAGCCAAATGGGTTCCAAGAAAGACACACAACGAGTGGCTGCAGCTATTTTTGGGCCACTACAGAGTTAAAGGGATTGCTTTCCTCCATAGTCACTGGAGATGAAACCTGGGTGTCACACTATATCCCAAAGTATGAAAGTCAATCCATGCAGTGGAAACACACTCAAGTGCAAAAATATCCAAATTTGTCAAGTCCACCAGGAAGATCATAGTCTCTATCCTCCGGGAGGAAAAAGGAATTCTCCTGATTGATTATTTTGCTTCAAGGAGAAACAATTGACGCCTACCAGTATTGTGAGACCCTGAAAAAGCTTCGTCAGGACATCCAGAACAAGAGGAATGCTGACCTGTGATGTGTAGCCTTGTCCACAACGGCCTCATGTCACTTGTTCCACTACTGAACGTTTGGATTAGTTTGGTTGGGATGTTCTGACCCATCCACCTTACAGTTCCAACTTCAGACTTTCATCTGTTCACCAAAATGAAGGAGGCATTAGCTGGAGAACGTTTCACAAGAGACGAGGAATTGAAAGAAGCAGTCACCAACTGGGCCGAGGAGGTTCCGGGAAGCCATTACAAGGAGGGGATTTCAAAGCTTATTTCTCTGTATGCGAAGTGCATTGAGGTCGCTGGAGATTATGTGGAAAAATAATACATATTTTCAAGAACATTTCCTGTAAGTTTCAATTTTTTCAATAAAAACTATTTAAAAAGAAAAATGGAACTAATTTTCCAGGTGACCCTCATGTGATGGGCATTTGTTCATCGTAAGTAATTTCTAAAGCAAATACCTCATCTGAAGGAATTGTTTTAACCTCAGTTGTCCCAGGAGCTCTCTCTTGGGGCTGTTCTTCAGTTTGAAGTCTTCGAAATTCATCACTATTGATCAGATCTCCCAAACTATATACACGGTTATTTTCAACTGGAGACATTGCCTAAAATATTCAAGAAAAACCAACTATCGAATAATGTTTAATACAAAGCACATTTTATCTAATCTATTTCATCTGCACTAACAATCATATGTCCATATTTATATTATAATAACTGCACTTGTTATAACAATTATTATAATGAATACAAGAAATGGAAAATAAACCATTTTTATGAAAGATTCTGGATAATAATAATACTAAAAAATTAAATAAAACCATATTAATGCTAGAATATTTTCCAATAAAATAAAATATTTCTATACATAATATTCTATATAATACAATATATCTACATAAACTTCAACATAGATATGGCATGGTAATTTTCTTTCCCTACTTAGCAGTTTTCTTTTCAATAGAAAACAGAGGGTAGTTTTGAATAACCAAACCTCAACATAGGCTCCTGTACTTCCTGGTGTTGTGCATGGGAATGTCCATATTTGTTTTCTCTGTTTATCAATGACCTAACCTGATGTCATAGCAATGAAAATCAGGTATTATTTTTTTCTGAAGACTGCAAATTTTTTAAAAAGATCAATACCAAAAGTATTGTTCTGCTCTCCAATTAACGCAGTCACAGCCTCCTGGAAGTTGAATTTAAACCCCGAAAAGTGTTGCATCATTTCCATTACTTTAAAAGAAAAAATTTTATAATGACTACCTCATCAACAGCAGTTGCATTCCCAGAGTTACCTCTTGCAAAAATTTTGGTGTAATCATCGATATAAAGCTTGACTTCTCCAAGCATATAAACAATGTTAAAAACAAAGCTATGTCTTGCCGGGAAATGCTGTAGAGAGACATCAGGGATCCAGTCTCTCTTTGCACCTATTTCTCAAGCTGTGTTCTTCTCACTGCTCCCCAATATGGACCATGTCTTCTGATTCTAACCTCTCCACTCTCATTTGTAACTTCTTTTTAAAAATAGCCTGTCTGTCATCTTGCAAAAACATTCCAAATGCTCATCTTCTGAATCACCTCAATCTATCAAAGCCTCTCCTCCGACATCTCCTTCTTGTATAATACAATTAACTGCAAGATCAATTCTCCTTTCCTACTCTCTCTTTCCGAGTTCCTTCGAGAACAACTCGCCTATCTGATACCTTCTCTCTGAGCACTCCTTGTCTATCTAAAGTAGTATTTAGACTTTCAACATTGGAAAAAGGTAAGAGTCAATAATTTTAGAGATGACAGCTCCATTCTTTTTACTCATAGGTAAATGCATTCATGCATGAATAATTACTGCATATGCTGGCGTATAAGTCGACTCCTAAAATTTTGAGGTGAATTTCAGGTTATAGTCAATGTTTAGCGTATAAGTCAACCCAAACAATAAGGCAACACCACTTCCCCAGCTCTACAGTATCAATAAATAAACGATAGCTTCAGGAATATTTTCCGCTTAAGATTAAGACGCTACACAAGTTTCTTTCATTAGTGTCAGTAAGGCTATACAAATAAAAATAAGTTAAGAAACAGAAATACAGGTATTAAAAATTTATTATAGTAATAATGGTAATATAGCGTGGAAATTTCAAATCACGACACTGCTAAAACAACTTCCATTAGCTCCTTATGCTAAATCAAATCATAACGATTTTATAAACAAAAACAAACCATGATGTGCTTATTGATCTTCATTTGTAAAAAGAATACATCAAGATATATATTAAATTTTTGTAAAATTAAAATACATGTGAAGAAATGAATATAATTTTTGAAGAATAAATATGCATCAAATTTATTTTACAGATATGAAAATGGTTTATGGTATGAAAACATGTCATAACTCAAATGTGGTACTTTCAGCCTCAATTGTATTTCGTGATGAAATTTGTTTTATATGACATCTACATTAATTAGACTTGCCAAAAATTAGTTTCAGTAAGAAATAATTGTGGTGAGTTGTGTGAGTTTGTGTACAACAAGTGTTAAGCAGGCAGTTTCACTTATTTACCCCTCGGTGGGAAAGGGTTAAATTTTATGTTGGGCGTATAACCTGTCGACCCCTGTTTTTGAGAAAATTTATTATGGCTTCAAAGATCGACTTATATGCCAGCATATATGGTAATATCAAAACTACAACTAGGGTGAGGATTTTTGGAAACTATTTTTCTTTGGGTTCCATGTTTACTCTCAATTTTTGTCTGCATAATGGTACATTGATACCAGTCATCTACATTAATACCCTGCAAGCTGCCTTTAGGCATGTGGCAGGGGGTGTAAACACCAGTTGAATCTAAACTACTTCTTTTACTCGGTTATTGTCGCGTATCATTCCAGGAAAGCTTGGATTTTTAAAACGATTCATCCTAGCATCTATTTCTCTTAACTTACGTTCATTATCAGATAGACCGAGGTAGCAGGGGGGTTGCATGATACCGATTGTATCTTTTACAAATGTAGTTTCCCTGAATTTATTAAGCTATCACCACCTAGTATCCACTCTCTTGCCTTTCAAGGATTCCCAACCTTCGTCTGAGAGTATTTTTGTAATGCTTACTTTTTTATCGTAGCATTTCTTAACAAAACGAATCGCCTTTGTCTAACCTTTGTCATTCTCAAGGAAACAGAAGGAACCACTGCATGGGGTATGTGAGGGGAAAAACAAATGGTCTTGAGAAATGGAATGAATCAGTCACCACTCTTCTCTCCTCAAAGTCAGTCTGAAATTTTGGAGAATCTTTTGGGGTGGATGAATGAGACGTCAATTGTTTGTAAATAGTCATTTTTTCTTAGATGCGGGTGATAAGGAAAAGTTTGCCAATGAGGGAATGCGATTGGGCTACTTTATGAAGAGGTGGTAGCGCGGATCAGAATGGATGACATGTTACACTGGAATTTATCTATTTTAATTTCCAAATCCGAGAATCAATGGGCACTTCTGCTAGTTATCTATAATTTAAAACGGGTCTTTGTATTTTCTTCAAGATGTCTTAATTAACAACCAATTTTGGCCTTGCAGTCATCACCAAGTATAGAACTGATAATACTGACAAAATGTACACCCTTATACATATTTTTGAGGATAAAGGAGAGTAGTGTTAAGTTAGGTCACTGGACAGAAGGAGCCAACAAAATTACCATGATTTCAAGACAGTCATTCCCCTTCGACTGCCTGTGGATTAGCCATGGAACATAGGGGCTGGTGTGGCTGCATTTCAGAAGAATTTTGCATGTGCAGAAAGAATTCTCAAACTGGTTGCTCAGTTTGTGTTACTTTGCCCTCACCTTTGAGCTTTGGCTGGTTTAGCCCATAACACTAAGCAATATTCACATTTCTATTCCTGCAACCTCGAGAGATAATAAATGTCTTTCTCATCTACATAATCAAATTGGTTGTAGGTCCTTTTAAGAACATATCCTAAGTCATTTGGCATCCATCCAAACGTCATTGTTTTGCAAGTGAAAATGTCTAAAAATCTTGTAAGATTCAATTAGATCTGCTCTCCATGATTTACTTTATTTAGCTTTTTAATTTTTACATAAAATAGAGTTTACTCAAAATTTTTTTCCAAAGTATATGCAGCAAAATCCAAATTTAAAATGAAAGATTCAGGTGAAAAGAAAAGCAAACAAAGGTTTAAAAGGAGAAGAAATAATGTTCAAATGAATTTTATTATTTTAAGTAGTGTAATAGAAAATGAATCATTATAAAGTAAATCACTTTTTAATATAATTCACATTATCATTACAATTTATTACCAGATTAAGGTGGTAATGGCTTAGCTAAGGTAGCTTTTGAAGAGTCAGCAAAAATTTTCCTACATTCAGATACAACTAGTAAAGGAATTGAAGTCTTTGAATAATTTAATCCCTCTTTCAACTATGTCATTGATAACCTAAAACTATTCACTAGTTGGTTAGCTTTTAAATAATGTGAATTTTGACACCTTATATCAAGATCAGTATGTAAAACTTCTATATAAATTCTAAATCTTTTGAAAGAATTCAGTTTGATGAAAAACAAAAAAATCAACTTCTTTGTCCAGTAAATCCTCCAATTGTTCGAGACCGAGCTTCGGTTTCACATCCATATTGTGATATTTTTTTTCTTCAAAGGAAATGAATTTTAGACTTTTTAAAGCCATGTTTTTTTTTGACTTTTTTCAAAATTTTCATCAAAAAACGAAAATACGACTTGCTCTCAATTGAGATACCACAGATGATAATCAATTTATAAAGTGCCGCTTCTGCAAGTTCTTTATCAATTTGTCTGTATTTCACAAAATATTTTAACAATTGTAGGACTTGGCAGGGGGCCAAACTGGGTTTGGGGCGTTGAACCACACTTGTACGAAAGTATTGATTATAAAATAACAAATTTCTGTAATATCTTCCTTTCCTAAATCTGAAAATGAAAAACATTCGGGGGATCCCCCGGACATTTCAATGAAAAACCTTTTTCCCATATACCTTGTGACCATTTTACTGTACATGGAAGAAGTTGTTATTTTCTATTCTTGCCTAGCTACCACAAAGTGCAATTTTATAAAACATCTGGGGTAATCTCTGAATACTTAAACAATCATTTTGAGATAAGTTTTACTATAGCAATTAAATATATGGTGAAAGCACTAAGTCTTGTCTATATCTATAAATAGTTTTATAATTAGATACATTTATTGTAGTGCTATATTGCTACACATTTTAATATTAAAATATTCATACTGTTAAAATGTAATTCTAGATTTATAACAAAAATTGCATTGTTTCTGTTGTTGAAAAATAATATTTTTTTTCTAAGAATAATTGAGTGTACACTGTTTACCAATGGCTGTTTTACACAACATGTGAACATATAAACACACATATTAGTAACAAGAAACGAGAGGTGGACAGACTATTTGCAAAATGTCTCCATTGGCTGCAATGGTGTGATGGAGAGCAAAGTAATTCCTTTATTATGATAAAACATCTAAGTTGTGATACTTTTCTGGGACAGAATTTTCCATTGGAGTAATGCTTAATGTGTGCGAGACTAAACAATTTCGAAAGAAAATAAATTTTCAGTTGCAGCAGGGTATCACTTCTCAAAACATCATGTTCATTAAAAAGCCATGAGAGAAGAAGCGTAAGAAACAATCCTTCCCTTTGATAGACGTCCAATGAGGATGACCATGCATGGGCTATAGAGTTGGTGTTTGTAAGTGAGAAAAGCTAAACAATTTTAAGTTACTGCGTGTAATCAATGAGAAAGTAATTAAAGCGAGGATTAAATTTACGCAGTGTGCAAATGTGACCGGCAAACATAAGCTTCCTCTGTTTGTTGTCAGAACAGCCAAAAAGCCCTGTGCATTCAAGTCAGTCACGCTACCTGTATGCTATCGAGGGCAAAAAAAACGCTTGGGTCACACGAGAATAATTTTTGGATTGGTTTAAAACAGAATTCGTTCCAGCAGTTCGACAGCATATGAAATCCGTCAATTTACCACAACATGCTTTATTGTTGCTTGGTAATCGTCCTGGCCATCCTTCTGCAGAAGAATTGTGCACTGATGACGGTGAAATTTCCTCAATGTTTTTACCCCCTAACACGACTGCGCTGATCCAACCCATGGATCAAAATGTTATTCAAAGCATTAAGTTAGGATATCATAACTTGCTTCTTACAAATATTCTTAATGATCCTGTGAACAAAGAAAATTGGGAAAATGCACTGAAAAAGGTAACTTTAAAAGATGTCGTGTTAAATCTAACTAATCTGTGTCTAAATTATTGATCAGCAAGTCGTGGAAAAATTTACTCCCAAATTTTATTGGTTCGGAAGTTTTAGAAAATGTGCAAACTGAAGAAATTCAGCTTGCGCCACTCATTAATCAGTTACAAAATTCGAACCCAATATCTAACACTGAAGCTCTCCGGTGGGCTGCTGAGGCTGACGACAGTTTGGCTCGAAACGAAACTTTAACAGATGACAAAATTATCAGAACAGTAACGGCGGAAGATGATGATGATGAAGACGACGACCACCCTGTGAACTCCATCAAAATTTCTCATTCTGAGGCTTTGGAGGCACTCAATACATCATTAAAGTAGGCCAAGGAGCAACATTTTGAAGCATATGAAATTGTGCTCTTTAGACATTTTAGAGACCGTGCACTTGATTTAAAAATAAGAGCAGTCGCACAAGAGAAAAAACTGATTTTTTTGCTCGCTGATAATATTCATTCATATTATATGTTGTTATACCTTATGTAATATATACTTGCATTATCTATAAAATATAATTTTTGAGAAAAAAGGATTTTTACGTTATTTTTGAAAACCTCGCTAATCCGGAAACCCCACTAATCCGGATGCCTATGTGCCAGAATTCGTCCGGATTACTGGGGTTCTACTGTAGTTCATAAATGATCATTTAGAAAAACAAATGTAGCTTTTTAACGCAGTATCTTATTCCAATGAATAATACTTAACGTATGTGTATGTACTGTAATAAAGACATCATCAGAGAATGCTATACAGCTGCTATTTTGATATGTATTATATTAAAAAAAAATATTTTTTTGTTATAGACCTTTAAGAATTTTGATTTACTTCATTATTTTGCTGGAAATAAAATTCACAAAATATGCCTATTTTTTCTACCTCTTGAGTGGACCAGAGAACCCAACGCAAAGTTGGAGCATCGCTCAAATTAAAATGATAACAAAGTATTTATTTTAACAGGCCCCAAAAAAGTATGAATTTGTATTAACCAAGTTTCAAATCTAATAAACTTCACCAAACAATAATATTGGATTTACTTGATTTAGATGACATAAAATCAGGTTTCATTGCTATCATGTTACAAACACTCCAAAGCCCTAGTCAAACCTCCTTTTATGGTGATTGCCATGAACACTTCACATTATACTTAAATTTATGTTAGCCCCTACCAAATTAAGGTGAGAAGTAACATCTCTGTGAATTAGGCACAAGGATACCAGAAATTCTTAAAAATTCTAACAATGAATTTGACATAAACTTTTATAACCTTAATCCATACACAGATAATTCCTTTGACATAAATTGCATTTTATAGAAATATAAAAACCTCGAAACAATCTCATTTATTGCTATAAATATTCTTTTACACTGATATACACACAGTTTTTTCCACCTGTTGCAAGAAGGGGTGAGAAACAATGAACAAGAAATGCTGATGCAACTTACTCTTAATGATTTTCTCATATTGTGTGTTTGATAGGGGTATGGTGGCCACCTCCTCAATTAGACTACTTCCATAGGTACTTGGTCCAACCAGTTCAAGGCGCCATGGAAATGATTCTTGTTTGAGAAGGCTAGTAGCTTCAAGCTCTTCCAATGATACATCATCAACTACTACCACAGTGGTATGAGATAATTTATTGAACTTGAGCAACTGGTACCATCTGAAAAAAGGACAAAAGATTAAGTTTACCTTTTCCAGAGAAAAAGTGGAACTTTATAATACAATAAAAACTGTTTTTTATGTTAGATAATTTGAGCAAATACAAATGTAGAGGGCTGTAAAATCTGAAAGTTGTAAAGCCCTTCTTTAATTAAAATACAACTATATGACCATGTCATTTGCTGATAATAGTTTCACAATTAAATAATTTTATAACTAAGGAAAAACAGACTTGAAAAAGTATGACAGGGCCAGGAATCAAACCAGGGATACAGGAGGTTGCCTTAACCATCGAGGCTACCCAGCCATTTTACAAGCCGTTTTTAAGGCAGCCTCCCGGATAGAGGAAGATCCCGGCCCTGTCAAACTTTTTTCAAGTCCATTTTTCCTTGGGAAATTTCCTGGGAGCCCTTATGTGCTTAGTCACCCTTTCCTTATATCAATTTTATAACTACTTAACCAAAACTTTCCAAAATAATGTATTTTGAATTCAAAAGGCAATTAAAACATAACAATATACTGGGTTTTTACACCAGACTTCATAATAGTTCTAATAAATGATTTCCTTAGAGAGAAAAAATTGTAATATGACTGTTTTTGAAAAAGAGAAGTATTAAATTTTCCATAAGGTCAAACTGCATGTGTTGGTACAGATGTTGCCACCAGTTTTGGAAACTGATATTCTGGATTGCTGACCAATGTTTATTTTGATGGCAATTTAAGAATAACTCATTTATGGTGTAGCGCTGGGGAGGACAGTTGGGTTTTTCAGCGATTTCGAGGAGGGTAAGAAGAAGAAAGTATTTTTTACTTGGATTTCCGAACTACGTCAATGGTGGATTAAGGACATGGGATAAGTTTCTCTTTGTTTTGGTATATTATAATGCTTTCATAAGCTTAGAGTTTTTCTGGGCAGATTTTTTCAATTTTAAGTTATCCAACACAATTCTGCAATTGTACAAGATGTGCAACATTGGATCATTTTGTTGTGCTTTCAGCAGGATGAATTTTGTTTTCTTATTTATTCTTAGTTAACTCCACATAAATATTGGGAGAATTATCTAACATTTAAACAGTTTATTTAGATTATTTTACAATATACTCATTTCAGAAAACTGTTTCAAGCAATGATGGCCACAGTCAAACTGGACTTGCCTGGGAGCATCAAATGGGGCATGGTGTCCAAGCAATGAATACATGATGAGGTCTTGAATGTCAATCATAAATAACGGCACCCTCAGCTCCTCTTCAGTGCTCAATGATGCCATCTCACCAGCTTCCTTCAACCGAAATTTCGGTTGCTTCTACCAAATACATAACAATTCTTTCACTTGTTCATTATCCAAACAAATATTTATAATGCTCCACATTTATAGCAATTGATCATTCTAGAATAATATTTTTAGGTACTGTAATATTTCAGGAAAAATGAGGAGTTACTGCTAATTTTTGACTGGGAGTATTTTTAACAAATTTTATTTCATGATCAACAACCTCAGCTTTTAAAATTAAATTTTTTCAGAGATGGAAAAGATTACTAATATGATCCTTTAAAATCTGATATAAACAATAAATTACATCCATCCAATTCTGTGAATGGGAAAAGACCTCTTACAAATTCCTAAAGAGATATATTTCTTTCGTAACATCACAGGTTTTCAAAGGGAATGTTTCATCAAATCTTGCATTTGTTTGCATCAAATGTTTTCCAAAGGAATACGATACTTTTTCCTTGATTGGCATAGCAATAAACGTGGAATAAATATTTATAGACATAAACTGAATCAAATATCATATTCTGTTTAACTAGAAGTTAAAAAATAAATACAGTAATGATAATTCTTGCCCCACAAGATGCACCATGATTTTTCAAGTTAGGATTCATAAGTAGCTACTGATATACCTATTCTAATATCAACAAACACTTAGTTACGGAAAATTCCACGATATGAATATAATCTGTTTATAATTTTAGATACCACAAATAGAGCTTTACCAAACAGCATCAATGTATGAAACTAATAGCACTAAATAGTATATATTTATGATTTTTTTTATTAACTGAAGACATGGAAGTATTTGAGCCTTTTAGGGCCAGCCTCGATTACATTGAGTATGCGAAGAATGTCAAGGCATTTCTAATGAAAATGTACTCTTTGGAATAAAAATTTATATAATAGCTAATTCTTATACCATGATGAAATTTTATTTTATTTAAGTAATAGAATTAAAAATAAAATGTGACTTTTCTACAGATAGTACTATTTCATTTGGGAAAATATTTTTTATTAATAAAAACACATTTTCTTAATTGAACTTTTAGATTCAGATTGTGAAAATTTTATTAAATCATTTTAAGTCATCAATATTTTTCTCCAATTTTAGTTATTGCTAATATTTGTTAACCTAAATACAAGGCTTCATGCCTCTGGCATTTATCTTTCAACAGTTATAGGTATTTTTTAAAATTGTACTAATTGGTTACTCATTTTTTTACAATTAATTATGTTCCAAATAGCAGGATGATATTTCTTGCATGGAAGATATTGCGCGCCTCCTTTTACACTTCCGTTTTAATTCTTTTGCTGCACACACAACAGCCCTCCTTTACAACTGTTAATGTTTTTGGAGCTGCTTATATTCTCTCATTAGTTCATCTTAGAAGGGAAATGCCAAGTTAGCAGGAAACAGATTTGCTCAAAACTTTTAGGGCACATTACTTGCTTAAAAATAGTGGACACAAGTCTGACCGTTCAACTCAATGGGTGCTTGTTTCTGAAAATTTTGCAACTTAAAATCGGACTTAGGCTACCATGCTATACATGTGGGTGCCATGCGGACCTCAAGATTTTCCACTCAGGAAATTATTTTCTTTCATATATTTTTTCCGACGACTAACATTTCTGTGATATAATATCATCCTCTTAGCTTCCAAGCATTCTTTATTTTTTAGCTAGCATTAACTCTAATATATATAAAATTACACCTATTACATTTTGAAGGTTTTCAGCTGCATATTAGCTGCAAATTCAGACTCAGATCCACAAGTCTCCTTTAGTTAAGCAGCCTGGGCCCAAACTACCAAATCCTAAAAATCAAGCCTAAGTATCACTGGTTCTATTCAAGAAGGCCCCAAATTTATGATTTTCCCCATACTAAAGTATTGCATGGATTTCTGTGAATTTATCATACATTCTTTCTAAGAATTCTTATATCAAGAATCAGGATTTTGGCAGATGTGCATCTGTAACTTAAAAGATTCCAGGGATAGATTAGCAGATGAGATAAGAAAATTTAAGTATAAGTTTCCTTTGTCAGAGCATGCAGAAGCAACTCCAGATCAGAGACTGCAGAGAAAAACACTGATGTCTTTGAGGCGAAAAATTGCATCAATTCATCAATAGTGATGAATAAGCATCAGAGATACAAGAAGGCTAAGAAACTCCAAGAGAGGATATAATAGAAATCAAAGGCTGTTTGATGTCAGAGAATGCTGAGGTCCTTACTTCATTCTGCAAGATCGGTTGTTGCGGAGAAAACAGGCTATATTATTAGACCCCAAAGAAATACTAAGTGTGGCATTTCCACTACAATTTTCCCGAACAGAAATAGATAAGCATCAGAGATAGCAAAGAAATTATAAAGATGGCTATGTGACTCATATAGATGGAAGAGTAAATGATTAAACAAAGGGAGCCAATATATCCGTCCGTGGCATTTTTTGCACATACCAAGGGGGCCAATAGATTGGTCCCCTGGCACTCAAACGGTTAAACTACAATATTTACTCAAAAACAACATGCACCCTTTTGGATCCTTTCTTTGGCTAAAAAATTGGGGTGCACTTTAAAATCAACGTCGGACTAAATTCGGGCACTGCACAGATACATTTTGTATACAGTGTATAAATATACATATATATCAGCTTATAGTGTAAGGTACACACGTATACAGTGCTGCCATTGGCATGATTTTGGGGAGCACATTAGATTCATTGGCCAATTATTTTTGAGTAAATATGGAATATTGCTGACAATTTTTCCTAAACCATGTTACTATCTTTGTCATTATAGTAATCATTTTTAGTTAATTATGCAAAAATTACTTAATAATTCCATTTCCTGGTGAATTGGTTTGTGTCTTATAGGAACTGAACTCAGCCCATTCCGCTGATTTTAGACCACATTTTGAGGTAAAAAAAGTGCATCTTATGAGCTGGAAAATAGTCTAATAATGCCTATTAAATATTTTTGAAGACATTTTTATGAATTTAGACCTTTCGAAGAAGTTGTTGATATTAATAAACCGTAAAACTAAATTAGTGGCTTGAAAATATTGAAACTGGTTTATTCTATAGTTTCATCTGGAAAGAAGTTTAGCTGAAAGTTAAATATGTTAACTGAAATTATTAAATACAAGTACTTATTGCAATATTGTATTTATTATTTATATTTTTGAATTCAGATTCATTATATTGATAAAATTACATTTTAATTAATTAAAGAGGTATTGATGTATCAAATTTAAATTAGCTTCATTTCTGTTAAAAATTACATGTTATACATTTACAACAAGTTTGTTATTTTTAAATTATCATTATGGATGCCTCTAACAACTTAGAGGCTTGAAAATACTCCTCAAAATATTAGAGTCCATGTTTCAAGAAATTTATCATTTTCAATGTTACTTTTAAATGTGCTATAGAAAATAATACCTTTTATTTACCCTCAACCTAAATAACTGAAATTCAAATCATGACCATGGTTGTTACCTGAGAATCACTTATTTAACTACTATCACCATGCATTGGCGAATCTCCAAACTGCCCATGCACCTAGCTGAATAATAATTCATACATTTTTGTATTATTCTAAAATCTTCAAGTTCAGGAATTGTTTCCCACCAGTAGTTGCTTTTTCCCTAACCAAATGTAAAGAGTTAGCACATAAAATTTGACTACTATCTTCAAAAAGTTTCACGAAAGAAAAATCTACTGGTTTGCAGGGAATTGGTGAAAGGGCTATGGGTAAAATGCTTCAGGTCTAAATTATTCAGAATTGACTTATCCTCGTAATTAAGAATTACTTTAGACAGGTTTTATTTTTTACAAGAGGACAACAATTTTACTAGGAGAAGAGAGAATGGGTTATGGAAAACATCTTTGGAGCATACAGAAGTAAGCATCAGTGAAAGTTACCCTCCATCGAATCTGCCTTTCCCTTGCAACCTTCCTCAGTTCTTTTAGAGAGGCCTTAGCAGCTGTTTCAACCTCAACTACTTCCTCTTTTTCTTGCCAATATAAGAATTAATTCAAGAAAACAAGCACTTTGCACGAATAGGCAATAGTCATGATTTACATTGGCTAAGAAATTGTCAAACATAAATAGGATTTACGCCAAAGGTTTAATACATAAATATACAAAAAAGATTAAAAATTAAGAAGGTAAATATCATTATGCAATTCAAAAGGATATTTAAACATTATTCTTGAATAGATTACTGTAAATGTCAACCATTTAAAATGAAAGACGTTCATAATATTTCCAAAAAATGTTTTTACGTGAATCAAGGTGAGTTTTTCTTGGTTGATACTGATTTTTCTTTATTCATAGTATACCTCACCTCAACTTTCTTCAATCTCTTTGGTAAAGGGCCTTCATCATCTACAGGTCTATCTGACATTGCCTTAGCATCCAACTGTTTAGTCTTCTCATTTTTCTTCAACTATCACATAAAATAAAAGGAATTATTTCAAAGAATAGATCAGACTAACTTCAATAAATACCATGTTAATGCATGCAAAATATAAATGTATACTGTTAATTAATGCAAAAGTTCTATCACAAAATAAAATTTACACTTTTGCCCAATCAGTCATTTACTTTCCTTATTTATACCTACCCATAGAAAAACATACTACTAATATTTTGAAGTCATCAAATATTTAAAGGTAAGGTTTGCAAAGTTACTAGCAAGCTTTTTTGCTATTCAAATAACCAGTATGTAAAGAGTTAAGATAAATTGGTAGATCTGATAGTGTAGAATCTTGCTTTTCAAAGTGGTCTCCATGAATATGATATGAATCCCCAAGAAAAATTTAATGTAGGTTATGGGGGTCCATGGGAAAAAGGTTCGGGAACCTATGGTGTACGAGAAAAAATATAACAAACTTTTACCCTAATAAATAATTTTTTTTTAAGCCAAGATGACATGGAACACCCTTGTCTTATCTCCTTTCCCAACTCAGCCAAATCCGATTCTCCATCAGCTATCTTAACCCGGGCGGTTTGAGTCAAGTACAAATTCTACACAGAACTCCTATCTTTACAATGTATACAGTTATATTGGAAGACTCGGGTATCAAAGTTAAAAAACAAAAATAACAGTCCACTCAAAATTAAAGTTACATTGTTAAATGAATACCAAAAGATAATCTGAAGTAATAAATAACATTTATAACAAATCTTGTAAACAAAAGTTACAAAAAAAAAGGCTGACTGTGTGAAACTAGAAATTTACCCTCATTCGTTTTAACTTTTGTAAATTAAACATCGGGAAATCATAAGATAACTTCGACGAGTTACTGAACCAGTTGTTTTGCCTTAAATAGTTTCGTTGAGTCTCGACAAAGTCTTCATTTTTAAGTTGTCTGTCAAAGAAACACGAATCGAATTAATTTCAGCGGAATATTTAGAAAGATAAGTAGGTCGAAGTAAGTAGTGTTCGTTGTAAGATTTACGCTAGTGCATATTTTTAAGTTATATTGTAAGTTCTAGTGTAATGAGATGTTATGGAGTTGTTAGAGATACCTTTTATATTTTAGATATAAAGGTATCGGTCTTGAAATGTTTGTAATTACATGGTACATGTTTTAGTGTAAAGGAATTCCTCAATAAATGTGCTACATTCACTTTTCTGGCAAAACATAGTGAATTTGCGGATCTTGTGGAGAGCAAGAGGCTCAAGCTGGAAAAACGAATGCTTGAGATGGAGATCTCAAGCATTCAAAGTTTGCATTTGCAACAGGAAGAGAGGAGGATAGGCTTGATGGAACAGAGCCTGAAATTGCAACGCCAGTCCATGCCATTGGAAAATGAGATCAAGTCCCGGGTGCTTTCCCTTTTGGAGACTTATCTGAGTTCTCGATTTATTTTAGTTCAATTTTAGCTGTAATTATTCAATCACATTTATCTTTTAATTTAAATTTTTCAGTTTAAGTATCTCATTTTATTTTTCAAAATGTTTTTTATATTTAAAATTTTATATACTTGTGTGTTGCTAAGATTATTCAACAAGTTTGACAAATAAAAATATGAAAAGGGTATCATTTTTCTTTTGGAAATCTTGCCTTACTTTTCTGTTGCATCTTCATAATACTATTAAGAGCGGATTGTGAAATTAAGTAAAGAACCAGCTGGTTTTAGACAAAAATATTACAATAATATCCATTCATTAGGAATTGAAATTATCATTTTCTTCGTTTCCACTACTGTGAAAATATTACTGGTTATTTAAGATGAAAAGGAGGAGAACCTATGGCCATTCCAGTTTGCTGGGTCTCAAGATTAGTATGTTCCTCAAAAGGTGAAGAGAACAAGCCAAGGAAATGGTTGGTGGTTCATGTTACAAGAGGTTAATGAGTAGTACTTTATTTATCCAAACAGATTGTACAAGGGTACTAAACAGAATAATTTTATAAGCTGTATATTTCAACATACCTAATAGCCGGCCATGGTCTGTAACTTTTCTGTTAATTAATTTGAATTCTTTCTTGATCAATTGCAACTAAAATCTTACTTTAATCAAAATTTTGTAATT
Source organism: Sympetrum striolatum (assembly GCA_947579665.1). NCBI lineage: Eukaryota > Metazoa > Arthropoda > Insecta > Odonata > Libellulidae > Sympetrum > Sympetrum striolatum. The sequence continues at coordinate 17,833,358 of OX388351.1, read as the reverse complement.
TTCAAATTAACTTCTATTTGCAAGTTTTGAGTAATTTTATTTAATTTGAAAAGTTTTGATTTGGGCTTAAATTAATTTTCATATGCAACTCCAAAGTCTTATTTTAATTTTCAATGTGGCTCAAATTACTTGTCTGAGAGAACATTTCTCATTTAAGTTTTTGGAAAAAATTTGAACTTAAATTTTGCTTCTCTTGAGCTTATTCAAAGTAAATTTCATTTACAATTCCAAAATCAATATTTTCAGTATGGCTCACGTGATGAGCCTCTTAACAAATTTCATTTAATTTATTTCAAGAACTTAACATCTCTGATAGTTAAATTTTTACAATCATTGAATCCACTTCACTCAATATTTACTTCTGTGCATGCACAATAACAAACTATTTTCAGGGAAGTACTCCTATTTAACAATGTGCAAGACCATAAAATCTACATTCTAGTAAGTTAAAAATAATGTTATATTCAATGCTCTTGTATTAAAAAATTGATAGTTTTAGGCTGTATAAACCCGCTATCTATTAATTCAGGTAACTGTCCAATATTTCCTCCAGCCAACAGAGCTCCCCACGTCCCAAATGTTCCATAAACGATGATGGAATGGTTGCAGAGAGACATTAGCACAAAGTCATGTCCCATCCCGTTGAGTGAAGTGTCCTCCTTTTTGGTTCCTAGAAACACATCATCTCTACCTGCATGCTGAGAAAAATTGGGAAATGGTAGATCTTAGAAAACTTGCAGTAGATATGAAAGGTTTGGAGGTTGAACTGATTATTTATATGCCATTCCAATTGCCTCCCAGTATAGAGTAGAGTAGAGTAGCATAGTATAGTTACTCTATGCTACCAGATTCAATAGCTGTTTCAGCCTCAAATTTAGTGTTTGAATATTGACAACAGATTTGTGCATAAATTTATTTATTAATGTAGGAGCTCCACTTGGTTTAAGTCCCCATTCATTAGACAAGTTGACCTTACCTAGGTACATTTTAACTAATCAGTCTATCACATTATCCACAGTTGTTGACATTTTTATTTTAAGGATTTGTATTAAAAACCACAAGCAATATGGCAACGAGAAGCTTTCAATAAAATTTGATTTATGTGTAACAGATTAATTTCCCATGAGGTAGAAATGACACCTATATCCGCTCGTATTCCTACGATATGATGAATGATAAATCTTAATGAGCTTATGGATAATTATCGTCATGATTAAGGTATTTTTCTCTAAATTAAAATATTTTACAGTTTATCATGCAGTTATCAAAGTTATTAAAAACGAAGAGATAGGAAATCTGCATAAAGAGAAATTTCTTAATAAAACCACATTAATGCAAATGGTAATAGGGAATATTTTTTCTTCTGTTCATCCATTTTCATGCAAACGGTAATTCTAAATTCATTGGTTGGAGAGGGAAACTATTAGCAATCTATAAAAAAGAACTGTCCTTCAGACCTCTGCATTGAAATTGAGAATCCATTAATGGACTATATTGATAATAATGCTCAAGGGGCATTATATTATTTTTGGTCATATATGGCTATAGTATATATTTTTTCTCTCAGATGACAACTTACAGATATTGAAAAATAACTATAGACAGTTACTAATTTGCTCACTTGTACTTGATTCTTTTACTTATGTATTGAAGCAGAATGATTAACTAATTATTTTTTCTTATTATCCTCTTAGCTAAACTTTATCTTAGTGAAAGAGATCACATCTGGTAAATTATATAAATGGGTGAATTCACTCAAAGCTCATAGTAAATGGAAGTATCATTAAATCTTCAACCATTGAGAAGCAGTATCACTCTTTTGCATTAAATGCTGAATGTATGTAACTTCATTGTGTTCTGTCAAGTAAACCTTTAGAAAGAACCATAGCCTAGTGGTGGGTTGAAAATTAAGCTACTGAAAACAACAAAACCAAAGTCATTTTACCTGAAAGCCATATGAGTTTATCACTGTAGCTCCAAGATTTGCTTCGACCCATGTGGGGTCATCACTGACCACTATGAAGACCATAGGACCATCCATTCTCTTCCTATAGTAATCCATGGCTCGTTGGAAATACACTGCAGTTGCCAAGGACTTGTTATATACTCTGGGCAGCCACTGGGCAAAATCCGTCCTTCGAACATGAACACCGACGTAAGTGAAATTGGCCATTGTACAGTTCAGCTTCTGTCTCTTCCATTGTACCTATCTTCCCAAAAGAATCAAGCAATCAATTAAAAAATGTTTGATCCTTGGTGAAAAAATAGCCTTAACGACCTATCTAATCAGAATTCATACAAGAACAACTGTTCTTAACTTATCACCAACAACATAGTTGTCAATTTTAGAAAGCATATAATTTGCAACTAACTAATTTGTATATTTGCTCGCGGTAATGGATAAAGCACCATATCCAGCAATATAAGATATTCTGAAACGATTTATTCTGGAGGCGTTAGGTCAGAAGTCTGAAGGCATGTTGGGCCTTCAAGTCGTCCACTAAACCCAGAATGTTTGAGAGGGAATGAGACTTACAAAGAAAGACGAGGAGTGAGATAGTTTGCCTTAGATTTCGTCGCAGAAGAAAATGCTAAAAGAGGAAATAATCTACATAAGTAAACCTCAAGGACTTTATCGACTTTAGCTAGGGTTGAGCATGATAATAGCAATTACCTAAATAAGAGCATGACTCTAATTTAGGTTGACCGGATTTCATATGAGACCAATGGCTCTCCTCTGAGTGCTATTACCGGCTCTGGGACGATGACCCATCTGCGGACAGAAGCACTTGCGTAAAACTTGCTTGCTTGCATAACTCAGAGTTTTACTACATTGCTCTTCATAAAATTTAACTCACTAATCCAGGGGGTTAGTTCAGAATCGCATGGAGGTAGAACAAGTTTTAATTGAGAAACCTTTCATTTTTCCCATTTTCGCTCAAGCATTCCTATTCATAACCCAACCATCAGATAACTCACAGATATTTCCCGAAAAACCTCGGTCCAATTGTACCAAAACAAAGTATTCAACTGAAAAGGGAAAACCCCTGAGAATAGTCAAATGGTCATAAAAGCAAAGCCCGAGTAAAAGAGGAACCCAATAAACGAAAGAAATTGACGAATAACTGAAGAATGTGTGAGTTCTATCTTCCCTTGATAAAGTTTAGTTTACAATTAATCTACAGTGTATGAATACTTTAGAATAAAAAGTAATACAAATAAATTGAGGAATTCGTGAAAGCGATGAGCCCACTATTAAAAAAATGGAAGCAAAATCCTTTGCATAAAATACAAATCTCTCTGTTGAAGATTTCCAAATTTCAACCACTCTTCCTGAAATGATCAAATGAACAAAACACCTGCGAATAACTATCATATCTCCTTATGTAGAAGAGCGTTCAACATCACCTGTGAAGAACCAAGTTACCGCCAGTGGAGGCGTTGAGTCTGCTCTTCAGTCTCTCCAATGGAAACAGTCTCCATCTCTTCATTGGCTCACCAAAGGCTTCTGGTTCTGTTGGGCATCCACTGGGAATCTCATCCTCTAAATTTCCGACGCTGAGGTCTGTCAAAGGTTTAAATATTTATGGAACATCTTTACCTTAATAAAAGATGTATTGATGTTTCTCACGAATAATAAATTTAATCTCGTATTTACTCTTAACGTCTTTGTGTGCTGAGCAAATTTTCTTCCTTCTGTTACTTTTGACTTGTTATGTTGAAAACATATCGTTTACCAACCTGGTTTTTCTTGTTAATTCAGGCATTTTCTTAAACTGGTATAGAATAAAAAGTTCAGTGACGAAGGATGCTATACCTCTGAGATGAATATTAACAAAGAATGCCTCCAGCTAAAATTATGTTAATTTACGTTCTTAATTAATTATTTAAAAGTAAATTACATCGACAACATCACTATGAATGAAATATTACCGAGTAATATGATCTTAAATTGTATAGTAAATGTTGATGTAATTTGTTTGTTCACCACTTCATAGATTGTAACTTTTTCTTTTACTTTGGAACATTTTAGAGTTTCTTGCATCCCTCCATTTTTATTTTAAATTACTTTTGTGTTTTAACTTTTTTGGGTTTCTGAGTATTCTGTATTTTTGCGATTTCTAATCCCTTTTTGCTGTATTTTCACACCACATGATTTCGTTCTCTGTTAACCTTAAGTTGCAATGTCAAATTGATATTTTCGCCCTTTATATTTATTGTAAAGGAAGCGTTTTAAGATGGGTAATGTTTAACGAATCATTGTAGAAATGAGTGAGATATTATGTGGAATTGAATTTACACTCGTTGAAATATTTTTGGTATAATTCCTGTAAGGAAATCAGTTATACTAACTGTATGTTTGAAAATTTGAGAATTTAATTAAGCCTTTGCAGGATAGTGGTTCCTATAAGTGTCACCTGTTTCTTCGGATATAATTAGGACATTAATATATTAACTAATAATAATTTGGTATAGTTTCTTCTTAGATTTAGTGTATCTCTGTTTACTCAGCTTTTTCTAGCGAGAGGAGACCTTTATACTTCATCCATTCATCGTAAAACTGAAAAAAATACAATAAGTGGTCCTCTATGGTCCCTTCAAGACATTGTTTGTTATTCATTCGTGAAGTCCTCTGCTCTATAAGGGGTAAAGTTGAAAATCGAGTTATCAGTTCGATTTATTGAACCGGGATATTAAAATTATGATATTGTAAGTACTACTTCAATGGTGTAACGATCCTAAATATTTGAGGTGATGGATATAAGGCAACTCACTTTGGAAGAACCTCTTCAAGTAGTTGGACAGTTTGGAAGGCACCAGTGGGCGCATGTTTAATGCATGTCCGAGGGCCCACACCGCCGCATACTCCCATAGCTTGTTCCCCAAGCGACCTCCATCCTGCACCGTCACCACACCTTCCACACGACACTTAGGCTGCAGAAACGTTGCGGGGGGTCCAATCGTCTCTTTTTTGAACGCCTTGAAATCATCTGCGTCACCGTGCAGGATGGAATAAATTACTCGAGATATTTCTTTGATGCGTAGTTGAATAATTTGGGAGTATTTATTGGTGCAATGTTTGTACCAATTTCAGAATATTCTAGAGAAATTTTAATACTGAGTTGTCCTCCACAGGATTAAAACCAGGAGCGTTTCCATTAGACTCCTACAAAATTATATCAGAGCTAATTTCACGTAATTCTTCCCAAACATAGGGAATTTCCATTTCCAATTTTTTCTCAAAAACAAGAAGCCGTCAGGAAGTCAATTAGGGATCTATCATTCGATTTTTACAAATCATAATAATTTAAAAATAAGACTACTGAAATTGGCATCTAGAGATTTCGACGTTAGTTTACAAACGTCATAAACAAGACCCCAAAATAAATTAATTACTGTCAAGTTTAATAAATATTTCATTATTATTTATTCATCCTTCTGTATACTTTAAATAATCACTCCGCATTACATTGTATATAAAACATTTTCTGCTTAATCAGTTTGAAGATATACGAATATTTAAAATAAAATAAATAAATAATTGTTCCCATTATTCTATTGACAGCTTCTCCACAATCAAAAACATAAATCCCAATGGTCAGACACAAGTGTGGTGAGGATGGTCCTCACTCCCCGCCTCGTGGCACAGTAAGTCTACCTCAGACGGAACGACTTTGTCATCACGGTGGTGCGCCGTCTACACAAAGTCGCACTCGTAACTACAATGTAACACTCTAGGCGCATATATAAAGGGGAGCCCTGGCCTCACGGGCAGATCGCCACCAACCTCCGGTCGAGAAGATCATCTAGATCCCGACAGAACCACCCGGTCGTGAAGGTCCACAGACCCCGACCAAGCATAAGCACCCGGTCGTGATGGTCCGCAGACCCCGAAAAATAGAAGCAACAGGTCGTGAAGGTCCACAGACCCCGACCAAGCAGTATCCCATCCCCCGTCGTGACGGTCCTCGACAAGACCCGCACAAGTAGGAAGCCCACGGCCCGCGCCGCAACCTACCTACTAAGTGCCACCTCCGGAGCACAGAAACATAAGGTTAAATTAACGATTAAACCCATGCTCGGCCAATCTCTTATTTCTTGCCCACTACCACTACGACAATATGGTGTCAGGTAGATTCACCGTAGTCACTACGACACAAGGAAACTGCAGCAATTACTGCATATCCTAACGTTACTTTTACAGGTCGTCAGCACGTCAGCAATATCAGCACGGATAAGAGAACGGCGATCATCCGAGCCAAAATGCTTCCGCTGTGGACGAACGGGACATTTCTCCCGCTCTTGTCAAGCCAAAAACCGTAGCTGTTTTCTATGCGGGAGAAAAGATCACATGCAGAGGGACTGTCCACTATTGTTCTGCGGAGCATGTAAAGAACATGGTCATCGCCCGCTCGACTGCCCAAAATGCGGGAAACTTGAATTCCCCGATCGCGGGATCGGGGAAGAATTAATTCTTGCAGTAACGCCGAAGGCAGGCTTGCTCGTCGTGGGAGAAGTATTCGAGACGGAGTTCAGATTCTTAATTGACACAGGAGCCGCGGTCACCATAATCAGCTCGAGAAAATTCCCCTTCGGTGAAATCGGCATTCGTCTTTACAACAAGCCAATTAGGAGCGCCTCGGGTCATCTCTTATCGGTCAGGGGCCAGAGCAAAATACCAATCAAAATCGACAATGTTCTATACCCGCAAGACGCGCTGATTATTGATTTAGGCCATACCATTTATGACGGAATTATTGGTCTCGATTTCATGCGGAATTATCACTGTGACCTGTCATTAGATCGCTGTGTGCTGAACATTAACCACCGCGTCAAGATTCAATTGCTATCGAGCAACGGAAAAAATGAAGATGCACACTTTATTGCAACGAAGAACGAGAGACCCAGAATACCACAACTAGAACATACAATCCAGGACTCAATCCAATGGAAGAATAAGGATGAGGATATTGAAGGGAGCTCCGACTATCAACTGGCAGACGGAGATAGCAATAATACTACGACGCCAATTGTTGAGGACATACTGAGCATCTTGGACGAGGATCTCCCAGGCGACATGGGGTGTATATTAATTCGTTCCAATCAGAGTGAAGCACTTAGAGAAGGAGCGATAGCTATCAATAGAGAGAATAATAAGGAGGGGTCCACGCCGACACGTGTCGCGCCGATAGACGGAAGATTCTTCTGCAAAACCCCCGCACCTGCTACTTTCTTTCCGAATGATAGCGAATCGCCAAAGCCAGAAAAAAGCCCGAGTAATCCAAATTTGGACGTAGCAGGACCAGGGTCATGGAAATCGGTTGGGATAAGGACTACGGTCGTCAAGAGAGAAACATGTGAGAGGGAAAGGATGCCAACGGTCAGAGTTGCATTAAAAGAGGAAGGCATCGCCCCTGATGGAGCCACGGTTTCTCCGAACGACACCCGAATCCTGAGCCACTCGCTGAGTAATGAAGAGGGCAATAAAGAAGTGCGAACCGACATCAGGACGGCCACTCATGTAGAATATTTGGAAATTGGGAACGAAATATGCCTTTTGAGAGAGGAAACCCATGTAGATATTGCGGATCCGACTTCCGCACAATCCCTCGCAGATAACTCGGGTCGGAAGGGAGATAACATTGTCAATAGAGAGGCGGGTGAAAGTGGATTCTCGTCGACAATAGAGGTTGAATGGGGAGAATATAGCTCCAGTAACCCTACCTCTCCGAATGACAGCACCGGCCACCGGGCGAATAGCGGGGCGGAGGATAAACAAGCAGAAAACGAAGGTGTTGCAGCCGACATTAGGACGGCACCATTATTAGAGACTTCTAAGATTCCGCCACACTGCTTCGTATTCTCAGAGGTTAGGAATGAAGAGCTTAAAGGCCAAGAGGTGGAAATTGAGTTAATCGATGATAGTACTTTCCCTACTATGCTTAATGTTGTTGAGGCCGATGCTTTAGATGTGGCAAAAGAAAACAATACTGTTCATTCATATTTAGTTTGTAATAATACGGAAATTCCTGTAAGAGATTTAATTTAATTTGATGATTCATCCATGGGAGCCACCGCTGATCAAGAAGATTTCCACGAGGAATTTCAGCGTGACCTAACTGATAGAGACTTGGAGAAAGCAAAAGTAGTAGTAAGTTGTAGGGAAGAAAATATTGATCGATTTTTCTGAGGACCTCCCGGAGTGTATGAGAGACCTAAGGCTTCTGGATGAGAGTTTAATTCATTTCCGAAGTGAGTTCCCAGTAAATGCAGACAGTGCGAAGACGAGGCAAGACGACCTTTTTTTAGTAGTTACCGAATACGTGCTTGGAGATATAGAGATCATCGAGGAGGCAGGTGATGTCTACGTCGGACCATCGGTAGAAATAGGTCCCGTGAGGTTTCTGGATAGTTTAGAGTGTATGGGTGCCGATAAAGTACTGGGACGGACCACAGCCTCCGAGATGGTCAAAGAGAGTTCCTTAGGGAATGGCGTGTTACGGTTGGAAGATAAGACCAATACCCTTCCTCTATCCCTTTTGCTGGCGAGAGCGGAAGCGACGACTGCGGAGCAGCAACCTAGAGATTCGGAGCAGATACGTCATCCGACGGATGCAGAACAGCCACCGATGGAAGCAGAGCGGTCACCCACGAAGGCGAAACGACCATGGAGGAAACGGCTTTCCAGGCAGCGGAATCTCCGGCAGCCCAAAAGACCACCAAGAAGGACAAGCCCCAAAAGGAGAAGAAGACAAAGAAGAAGTGGTCTCTGTATTTCGTCAATCTTTTCCTGCCAGGAGAATGCCAGATTCCGGGACCTAAAGAGTGAAAAAAAGCAGCCGTAACCACTGTGGAGATGGGTGATGCTGACGTCTAATTGCTGACGAAGCGGCTGAGCAGGAGTCTTCAGCTTAAGGTGCCGTTGGAGAAGGACACCCTAGCGGAGGTCATCTGCCATACGAAGATGCTGTTACCGCTGGAGACCGGCATAAGGATCTAGTGTAAATAGTGAACTTTTGTGTTGTGAAAAAAAAGTGCTGTAGTGAGTGTAAGTGTAAGTTAGTGAAAGTGTGTGTCAATATATTCCCTTACTATTTTTCTGTCTGTGGATTTGATTTTGTCATGATTTTGTGCTGTTAAGTGTGTGCCAAAGATAATAAGAGGACTTATGATTTTGTTTCTTTTGTATGTGTATAATTTGCTATTGTTTGTATACCGGTTATAGTGGCTCGACATTTTCAACCCTGGGTTTTAAATTGCCGATGGGGTGATGTGGTGAGGATGGTCCTCACTCCCCGCCTCGCGGCAGAGTAAGGCTCCTTCAGACGGGACGACTTTGTCAACACAGTGGTGCGCCGTCTACACAAAGTCGCACTCGTAACTACAATGTAATACTCTAGGCGCATATATAAAGGGGAGCCCTGGCCTCATGGGCTGATCGCCACCAACCTCCGGTCGAGAAGGTACCCCGACAGAACCACCCGGTCGTGAAGGTCCACAGACCCCGACCAAGCATAAGCACCCGGTCGTGATGGTCCACAGACCCCGACAAATAGAAGCACCAGGTCGTGAAGGTCCACAGACCCCGACCAAGCAGCATCCCATCCCCCGTCGTGACAGTCCTCGACAAGACCCGCACAAGTAGGAAGCCCACGGCCCGCGCCGCAACCTACCTACTAAGTGCCACCTCCGGAGCACAGAAACATAAGGTTAAATTAACGATTAAACCAATACTCGGCCAATCTCTTATTTCTTGCCCACTACCACTACGACAATATGGTGTTAGGTAGATTCACCGTAGTCACTACGACACAAGGAAACTGCAGCAATTACTGCTTATCCTAACGTTACTTTTAACAGGTCGTAAGCGGCTGAATTCAACGAGCCGTGCCATTATGTCTCGAAGAATGTGTTGATTAAAGATCTCGTCCCCCTTTAATTGCAAGGATTTTCTTCGTAGTGAAAACAGGAGGATTACGGTAAGCTCACGCATGGAATGAAAAGATTGTCTTAAAAACGGAAAGAATATCCTTTCTTACCTCAGACCGATGATTTACGGTATTCAAGGGATTGCCTCACAATATCATCAGTAATTTGAACTAGGCTACTACTAGTTATAAGGAGGAAAAAGATTTTTAAAAAGAAATTAAAAATTAATTTGGTTTTCTCAGTAAATATTATTTCTTAATTGGAATTATATAAGAGGCCAATTGTCTTAAATGTTTTAAAATAAGAATCTCACATGTATATTATGAACAGCATTGATCTTGAATACAATTTCACTTTTGCTCTCAGCATTTCTGTGATTGCCTTTGCATGTGATATATCCTCTTATAAATCTACCATGCGTTTTATCTTTCTTGGGAGTTCAAGCTTCTTAGAGATATCACAAACTCTCACAAGGAAAACTTATGATTCTTATTTTTAATTTTGTATATCTGGAGTGGGGGTTTAACCCTTAACCAGTGACGTGCGGTCTGAGAGACCGCAGCGATTTTTGTATTGTGAATAAAAAAATTATTTGATTTTTAACAAATCTGTTATTTATAGTACCTTCTTAGATACCTTTACGTAGTATATAGAATTCTTCGAATTTCATTTATCTTACTTGTATTTCTATTAAGTTGCGATTTAATTTCATGCGCGGTCTGAGAGACCGCACGTCACTAATTCGGGAAAACTCAATTCGTAATATGGGTGAATATTATTACGGAGGCTTACAAAATTCAACCTAATTTATTACACTTGTTTATTATTTTCACATTTCTTTCTTATTACTATTTGAAAAGCATAAATTAGGCAAAATATATGGATTTTATGGTAGTAGGCTAATGTTGAGGTCGTCCTAAAGAATACTGATTGTTTTGGTTATTTTATAATATCAACTCCAACAATAAAAATCTTTTTAGAAAAATATTAAATCATACTTGCATTAAAACACCTTATGTGTATGGAACCGAATTTTTCGTCTTTATATTTCGCTGTGATTCTGACACTAGAATGTCACTTACTACGGATGCGACCGAAGTGGCGGCAAACTCAGAATAACGAAATCCTGCGAGAATTTCTCTTTGTTGCCACTACTCATTTGTGCCTAGCCCTGGATGAATGACCTTTAGTAAAGCATATTGTCAGCGGAATATGGACCCCAAATGGAAAGGGTGGAGTGATCCTGGGGAAAACCCGAGGCGAATGTTCGAGCAGTACATGACCAGATGTGAAAGAAAACGTATTTCTCGGATTTTCCCCAAACTGCTTTCTTTAGTTTCGCTCTATTCGTTGCCAAGTAATCATCTTGCTACACGGACCGCATACACGGATCTTTTGAAAGACGAATCATGTGAGTTATATTTTTTCAGTAAGTTCGTTTCTTTCTAAAATATATCTTTGTTAAAATCTACTACTTCGGCCTTGACTTTGTGGTAGTTCTCCATAATCAAACTTAAGAAAATAAGAAAATAAGAAAAACTTATACCTTTACCACAGTATATTTATTAACTTACGACCATGGGTAAAAAACCCCTCGTCCTCCCTTCCTCCCCCTCTAACCTCCCCTTGACACCCACTCCCCTCCTTCCCCCTTTTACTATATATACTTTGTACTTGTCATGTCCTGTCACCTGAAGATGATCTTATAGATCGAAACCATGGTCGTAAGTTAATAAATATACTGTGGTAAAGGTATAAGTTTTTCTTATTTTCTTAAGTTTGATTATATCTTTGTTGTAAAATAATTTGCAAATATGGCGGCAGGAAAACTAATTACCTAGGAAAATTGTTCTAAAGAGCCAAAGAGAAACGTTTAAACTCGTCTGCATAACATTGTTGCGGAAAAACCAGGTTTGAAGCAATCTGTTATACCTCTAGATAGGGAACTGCAAGCTCTCCATTTTTGGTCGCTTATTTTTGACGACGATATAATAGATTTGATTTTGTGTTGGACAAATGTCAAACTTCAGAAGAAAAAGTACCAACGGAAAAGGTCTGTCAGAGGAAGACAAAAAGACTTCGAAACCTACGCAATCAGTTCCGCGTCTCACTGAACCAATATTTCATTCCAATCGAAATATTACAGCTGATAATTGGTTCACTTCAATTGAACTGGTTTAGAAGCTGAGGGTGAAAGGACTGACCTATGTCGGGACGATAAGAAAAAAATAAAGGGAAATATCCAATGAGTTCGGGCCTTCAAAAGAAGGCACAAAAGGGTCCTCGTTGTACGGATATACGGCAACATGACTCTAGTTCCTCATGTGCCAAAGAGAAACAGGACTCTTTGGTTGGTGTCGTCAATGCACCACAGAGAGCACTGATGACGTGACAATGAAACCTGAAATTATAGCTTTCTATAATTCAATCAAGGGTGGAGTAGATACACTACATAAAATGTGCAGCAGCTACTCATCTAGTCGAAGAACAAGGAGATGGCCAATGGCAGTGTTTCTTAGGATTTTAGACATTTCATTGGTGAATTCTTTTGTGTTTAGCAGTCTCTAAAAGACAAGAAGTATCCGAATAGGTACGATTTTATTAAATGCATTGCAGCGGAGTTAGTAAGGCCACAATTAAAGAGGATAATGTCAAACAGCAAGATTCCCACACAATTAAGAGCCAATAGAGGCCGAATTCTGAACCTAACAGTTGAAAAACCTCAAAATTTCGAAGATAAACTAGAGAAGCGGAAGACTTGCCGACTTTGCCCTCCATGAAAAAAAACGAAAAACCTCCTTCTGTTGATCCAAATGTAGACAACCAGTTTTTTATAATGCACAAAAAATATTTGCAAGAGCTGTGCTTCTATGGAGGGGTAGGACATTTTTCACGAAAAATGTAAAATCGAACGTTTGCAGAATCCATGAAAAACACAATAAATGAAATATTTTTCAAGAACGTTTTATCAATTATCATCCCAAAAATACATTAAAGGCTTTGCTACAAAAATAGGCACCTGATTTTTAATATGCGACATTATTTTGATAGGATATGTTTTTTTCATTCAAATTTTTGACTATCTTCGTAAAATGATTAATAATTGAAATTTTGTTCATATTAACATAAAATTAAATTTGAATTCAAATTATTGAATAACTGATTAGTTTATTAAGGCTTTTAAATTTTGTTAAATGTGTCATTTAGTAACTTTAAAGATATTTAAAAAATTGCGGTCTCCCAGACCGCACGTCACTGGTAGTGTGACAAAAATTGCACGTCACTGGTTAAGGGTTAAAATTCCCCATAACCTCTATGTTATCTTGTACGTACATTGAGTCTAGTAAGTACTAGTATGTGAAAATATAATAGGCTTGGTTTATGACATAGACCTGAAAAGTGAAAGAATATGAGAATGTGAAATGAATCTTTATGGAAAGTGCTTGTTTTAGTCAAATATCAAGTTGACTTGGGAAATATTTTTGTGTTAACACAGAAGCAAAATACACCTAATATCAAATGAGCCGTGCCAAACTAAGCAGTGCTCGCGGTCGCCCTTCTGTGACGAAATTTCGTTGAATTCTGATTCTCCAGTTCTTCGTCATTCAAAATTCTATACTTGTAGCTCGTCTCCGTGATTTTTTCTTTGCTTTTAGTTCAGTAAGTTAACGACTTGTTCCTTTTCTAACGTTATTTTGAATTTTTATATTGCAATTGTTAAGACCAGGACAGAGAAAATCGGAAGGTACGTACTTGGGAAGGCTTACATGGGAGGCCGATGTAATCAAATTATAAATTTATAGAATATAACATAAATTAATAATGTGAATATTATAAAGAAATATGATACATTTATGATTTCACTCCGACGATTGATAAAAACGCTAAGGGATATAATCCGAAGAACTTCAATTGGTTTCGATGACATCCTTAAGTACTTACTCTTTAATTTAAATTTCAAAACATTATTGGTGGAAGTGGTACTTTTCCGAAGTTATTTCAGATGTTTTTAATTTTATTTCGTCCGTTTCGGGAGATGTAATTTTTGCTCCTCTTCCACTTGATTCTCACTCGATTTCGTCAAGTCCTATATTGCATTTAAAGTGATGGACTTTTTAACTCTGCTATTCAGACAGCTTTCAACGGATTAAGTTGTATGTACCTTAGACTAGGTGTCACGTAGTTAGTTCCCACAAGATAGACCTCCTCACCCTTTATAGGGTTAAAAGTAGGATATTATATTATGCATTAAAGTAGGATAAGGATTTCAGTATCCGAACAAACGTGTCATTAATTTCTTGTATTCCATACGCACTGCCTTAAATTACTCCGTAGGAGGTTTCATATCTTTTATTTTGGATGGCTTGAATCCTTTTACAAGCAGCGCTTATCATAAACATTTTTCAATCTCAATTCACTACTTGGGAAGAGTTGATATCACTGTTAGGACATGTCACTAAGCTATTGAGAGATGGTGTGGATTAAGAAAACACATTTGGCTCCGTTGCGAGAGTCAGCTGTACGTATTGCAAGCGAATAGGTCATGGGGTTGGATAATGTCGACACAGCCTTTATCTAGCAATTATCCTGTCGATTTATTGGAAAGGGTCAAGATCAAGGTCAGAATTGATGAATGATGACGATGAATGAATTTATGAATCTACGACATCTCTCACTTCTCTACCTGTTAAAAAAATATCTACACTCATAACCAGGATGGCGCTGGGACCAGAAATATTTTCCCGATTCCTTTATCAAGACTTTTGGTCATTAATTCCATTCGCTCCATGAATGCTTCCAAGGTCTAGGCTATTCTTTGACGAACCTCATCTTTGCATCTTCCATCCCAAGAAAGAGTACTTCCCAAGTAAGAAAAGTTATCCACTTGCTCTAGTTTTTCCCCATCTACCCTGATCGTAAGCTTTCTTTCCCTTTCCCTTGTTAGTGAGACTCATTACTTTAGTTTTACTTACGTTAGTTTCCATTCTAAAATTCCTTGGTTTATCGTTAAGTGCATTATCTAAAATTTACAAACCCATTTGGGAAACATACACAATAGCTTTATCGCCTGCATACCTTACAGACTTTACTACTTCCTCACCACCTTTTACTCCTTCATCTATTTATTCCCAAGCTTCACAATGTCACACTAGCGTATTAACAAAGAGACGATACTCGCACTTAAATTCTCTCACTTAACATTTAGATCTCTCTAAAAATAAACACCATGAACATTCATTACATCAAATCAGTAGCGTTTAATGTTGTGTGGGATACATTATAATTACCCATCCAATAGCTAGAATTGCAACCCTGTCTCTAGTGTTTCTCTATTTCCAGTGGGTGCATTTATTTGCATGACGAATTAACCAGATCCCAATTAGCCAGTTTTTCAGGGTTCAAGTAAGGTTTACTCCACGGTTTTCTCAGCTAACGAGGCGGGTCAGGACCAACAGTGTTCTCCCCAAAGGAATTCCCTCAATTCCCTTTTACCACCTCCCGCGACGTGGACGTTTGGGTTGGATTTGGGGTTCTGTGCGTATGTCACAGAAAGTGACACAAGCTGAAAAATTAACGGTCAGGCAAGCGAGCTCTCAGAACCTGAAATTATTAGACGAAAAGGTGGTTAGTAAAGAAAATACTTCAATCAATAGCTGTAGAAACAGTGGCCATATACATGCCGCCTCACCCTTTATAGGGTTAAAAGATTTCAGTATCCTAACAAACGTGTCTTTAATTTCTTGTATTCCATACGCAGTGTCTTATCTTACTCCGACGGAGGTTTCATATCTTTTATTTTGGATGGCTTGAATCCTTTTATAAGCAGCACTTATTATAAACGCCGCAAAATTCTCTTTGGTCCTTCAAGAGCCAACTTTCTTTGTCATCTGACACTCCCAGGGAGCCAGTTGATCTAAAAGGAGTGTAAGTTCGGCATAAAGAGCGTGAGACTTCTTAACAATAAGTACCTCAAACAATGTCTATGAATTTTATTTTTATATATATGTTTATTTAATAATATCTATGATTTATAAAATCAATGAATCTTGATCACTCAGTTTATACATCTGTTCGTTAAGAGCATTTCTGATTTAAACAGATTCGTCCTAATGATTCGATTAAAAGCAAAGGTACTTATATTTACATTACTTCGAAAGTTGCGTAAATCATTCTGGTCCTCCTGGTGGCGGTGCGATCTTCTGGTCGTAAGGTCCCGTAATGGCTCTGAGAAACATAAATAAACATTATTTAAGTAATTGATGGAAATATATTTTGGAAGGAAATGTTTTTGGAGATGTTTCTGTGTAGCGATTCCCTGTGCTATGCAGGGGTTGTTTCACAAATAGCTAGTGAATATACTCAGAAGAACTCGTCAGATCAGTTACAAGAATCACAATGAGACCTTTTTGCTTGCAGTGAGATAGTAGGTAGATCATAGAAAATCATTGAAGTAGCAGTAATCCGGTGGTACTTACCATGAGGTCTTATTACAAAGTGTCGAATAAAAACCAAAGTTCGTAGAATTGCACTCGGTTTTATTTCCCCAACCAGTGTACATACAATAAAATGGCCGCTCGACTACTCTCCCAACAATGTCCTCTTTCTACAATGTAAACATTCAACAATGTAATAAATCGGGCCTTACAGGATATCAAAAACTCAAGTCACCGCTATACATTCAAACGTCGAGTCTTCAGGGAATAAAAAGTATTTCCCAATACCTCCCACAATAGTCAAAAGCGGTCAAAATAATATTGCTTAGTACGATTCCTCAAAATTAGCCTCTATATTCATAACGTTTATTAACAACAGAATTCGTTACCAAGGATTGTTGTCGTTACTAAGTTCGATGTTTACTCTTGGACTATGTTCGTTTCAAATAGTATATTTACACACTTTAATACTATGCAATCGAGACTTCCAATCTGTTATTGGAAGGAATTTCAAAGAATTTTCAAGGAATGTTGATGAAATAGCTGATAAACCCAGCGTTGCATTTAAATGCTCTCGTTATTTGAAACTATTGATTAAACCTTAAGTTTGCGTAATTTTGGAGCTATGTGAGCGAAATAGTAGGTTCTAAGCAAAACTTCGGCAACATTGGGACTGGCTTTTTCATTTTTGAAGAAATTCTATGAAAGGAAAAAATGAGCGACTCGAGTTTGACTTCCATGCCATTCTCACTCCACCTACTTTACCCTCCAACCTTCGGCTCACGGATTTTGGGGTGAATTGGAAGTCTCTTATGACCAAACTTAGCCCGATGCCCACCAAGAGTTCGCACCGAAAATCAAATGGTTTCCACATGGAAATTTCGACTTTAAATCTACTTCATGTCGTGTATAAGTAAGTATGTTGGATTGAGAGGAAAACAAACGCGGATGTGGTGGAGATGGTTGGGGAGGAGAGGGTTTTAATCGAAGTGATTAAGCGTAGACAGAAGAAATGAGTGGGTCAAATGGAGTGGCGTTGGACATGGAATTTCTCCCAAACACCGTGAAACGGAAAAATTACCACGACTGTAATTGATGGTAGGATTCAGTGGAAAAAAACAGAGGGGAAGACAAAGACAGAAAATGTTGGATGACATGAGGGGTGGGGTTAACCTTAAGGAAAAGAAGGAGATGGCGCTTAATAGGGATTTTTGATTGTATAGGAACCTACCGAAAGGTAGAACACTCATGAATGTCGAGTATAAAAAATCAGTCCGATTTTTCACCGATAAAGCAGCAGCCGATTTGCAAAATTGCCTAATCAATTTTTTTTACCTCCCCGTAAAGGTTCGAAGAAGTTACTTAAATGAAAAACACTTTACGTCCATGTTAGGTCTCTACAAGCCTCTTATCGGCGTGTGGCAGGAGGTACAAGCATATTGACTCTATTTTTCTAATCGATTGCTTTCGCGTATCATTCGCGGAAAAAATGAATTCCTGAAACGATTCATTCTAGCACCAATTTCCCTGATCTTCCTCGCAGTATCAGAACGGCCTATATAGCATTCATCGTTCATAATCGTAAAATACCATGACCATAAGATAACCATTCATCTTTTCTGTGGATTTTTATTGTAAGTCTGTTAGTAAGGCTGTGAAACAGGTATATATTTTTTCTTTTTTTTTAGAACACACTGGTCATAATTTTCAGTTTATTATCATGGCGACATAGCACCCCACTTGATAAGGTGCATTTTACACGTGTACACCAATCGCATAAGTTTGATTTGTTTAGGAAAAATTTCTCTATGTCATATATTTCCAATTTCTCGAGATTAAATTCGATTACCAAAATAATAGTAAAAGAATGCATTGTCGTCAGCCCGAAGAGTGGTCAACACTAAAGCCCTCCTCCGTTACCTGGTAAAAACCTTTCGGGAGGCACACCACGCAAGATAAAAAGGGAATCAATTTTCGTCTGATTCTCTCCCTCGCGGAATAATTGCATCGTATCAGCAGCATAAGCCTATAAATAACATTTACCATAATATTGAAAAATAGGGCGACCATAAGGATGACTTTACTCAATCAGACATCAGTAGCGTTTTTATCATCACAGCCATGAGCAAAGTCGAGACCAAAGTAAATTTAAAATACATTTTCCCTCGCATAAAAAGTATTACATTCCTCGTGATCATATTAAAAAAAGAAATTAATAGATTTTAAATATACCTCACTCTTATTTTCTTAAAACCACCTCGAAGGGACTGAAACTAATATAGTGATTGAGGAATACGCAAGCTATTGATTCATTAAAACAAGTAGTGGAGGGGAACACGGCTGTTTCTAAATAGAATAATACAACAACAACAACTACTTTGAAAATAACTCCTAGCCGTAAGTAGGTTTCAAACAGAACAAAGGGAAGAAAGGTTAAAGGCAGTTTTTCTCAAAAATAAAAGAGTGTTGAATGTCAAACGAATGTGACCAAGTCATAACGAGTAAAATGCCCAATGCCCCAACGAACTTGACGTAAGTCCGTAGATAAAGTGTAATTTTCAATGTAAAATTAAACACACCCACAGAAGGGGATGCAATGAATAAAAACTTAAAACTGTAAAATAAACCCCAGTGTACACAGTATGTCCAAAGATGTCTACCGTCAGAAGATTAAAAGTTGAACTTTGAGGATAAAATCTAAGTAAAATAAAATTAAGTAACTTCTATTTGTCCAAAACAGTTTAAGATGCCGTAGGTCAGTGTCAAGGAAAACTACCGTCGGAAGAACGCACCAATTATCTAATTGCAAGTGCGGTCTGAAAGTGTAAAAGTGTGTCAGAAAAAAAGCCAAAAGATTCTTCCGACGATAGTGTTCCTTGACACTTATTATACTGATTCATTGATAAAATCAAATACTGGCGAAATCATATTTTAATATTATAAACGTTACGCCTTTGTGTTGCTAGCAGTGGCGGCGCGTGACTAAAAAAACAGGGGGTTCACTTCAAAATTCGTATTTTTTTAGTGCCCGCGATTATGGTTAAATATTTTGGCTCATACTAGAATATTGCCTCTGCTTACATGGACGCAGTATAATTCACAACAACCGCGGATAAAAGCACTATAAATATGAAAATTAATATTTCGGGTTGAATCAATATATGCATTTGTTGTAAAAAATCCCTATATTCTCGAAATTGAGTTTTTATTTAAATTCTCGATTCATATTTCTCCGTATATATTTGTAAAGACCAAAATACATATTAATATTCAAGTTGTATTTATTTTTCGAAATATCAAATATAATCATACGAAAATTAATAAATTACCTTATATTGTTTTATTCAGGGTTAAAGTATTTGGCAGGACTGTCACCGGATAATTTTTTGAGATAAATGCTCCAAATCAAATACACCTATTTTTGCCCAGGTCGCGTCCTTGTCTTTCGCAAAGAGCAAACAAGGGAAACAGTATAGCCCATTGGAAGAGTCGCAGCCACAAATCCAACTCTCTCACTCATATATTTGTGGCTTAAACACTCGGAAGTATTGCCTACCTTTGCTTCTCTGACTCTGAGATAGGTTTAGCAAAGGAATAGGACTTCCTACTTCTTTTATTGCACATTTTTCTTAAACAGAAATAGAGGAAAAATTAATCCCTTTCAGAAAATTGACACTATTCATAATAAAGAGCGAGAAAAACTGTTCACAAACAAGTAACGCAGTTGGTTTACATACTGAATACGCCACAAGCAACCACAACACCGGTAACTGAATAAGTACACTGGATGCGAAAAATTCCCGTAAATTCACAATATTGCAGCGCATTATGGGTATGGGTATTACATAGCTGCAGACACCAGTGCATAAAATAACATGCAAAGTAGGCGACACGAATAGCTAGTGCCAAGTTTTGTCGCCCAGAGACAGTATTAGGCGCCGGCAAATAAGAAAAAAACTCAAGTTCTACGCGTGTTAAACTAAATTCAGGAAGCGTTAAATGCTAGAGATTGGATTTTTATTTTCAGGAATAGAGTTCGGGCACTATGTTCCTCCTCCTCCAGCCATGATTTCGTCAATAGCTAGGCTTTACCATTACTGGAAGGTATCACAACATCCATCAATTTTCAACAAATTAATTCTGGCAGATCTTACTTTAACTTCTCATAGTGCTGGCACGGAGAGAGCTGTGTCAATCCATACCTCACTTAAATCCAACAAACAGTCAAGCCTTTCTAGAGAAGCTATAAATTCTAGGATGTACACATCGCAATTAACAGTGTTGGAACTGCATATTATGACCAAGGACCTGCTGTTGCCCGTTTTTTAGAGATTAAAGAAAGAGGAAGAAAGCTTACAGATGCAGAAACTTATGAAATGCATGAATTTGTTAAAAAGTATTTTGCCAAGTACAACGTAATTATTTCTTTAAAGAAACAATTAAAAATGAAATTTTTTTATAAATTCTTATTTAAAATTAATTATCCATAAATATATACGAGTAAAAGTTGCTTGCAAGAATATTGATGATACTAATTTCAAGTTGATATCACATCGGGAAAGTCCTCAAACGTCCACATGATCATAAGGTAAAAGATAAGTTGTAAATATGAAAGGCTCATTTCTTCTGTTTACAAGACTGGCCATATAATTTTCAATTTCTCGGTAAATGAATCATAAAGAAAATTGAAATTCCCACCATACATTTCAAATGGTAGAGCCGCTTGGTCTCGACATAAAACTTATTTAATCCAAAGTTTTATGTTGATATCGTACTGGGATGATCTTAAAATACGATTCCATTATCCCCATTCGCAATGCATAAAGGAATGTAAATGGCTCTCTGGAATCGAACCAAGAATAATCATGGAAACGTTAAACAGCGAATATGAAATTTATTTATGATCTCTATTCACATGCCGGGTTTTAAGTTTCCATGTCATCGGGAAGACATTTTAAAAAAATCTGAAAAATCGCCACAATACATTTTAAATTGGAGAATATTTGCCCTGACCTAGCGTCGAACATGGGATAATCTTCGAGGGTGTCTTTATAGTTTTCGTTGAACATACACGGCTTCCAGCGATTCCTCGAATTTCAACTCTCTAATTTGCCGGAAAGTGCCTAAAACAAATTTCCGAAAATTCTATGAAGCCATTCTCGTCGGCTGTCGCTGCAACGTAGTGCAGCGATCGGCCCATGTTTAAAGCCGTATGCCCCTCTTTCCCCTCACCGCTCTTCACCAGTAACGCGACGTCTGAAGGGGTTCACTTCGAGGAGTGAACCTCGCGCGGAGTCGAGCTAGTTGGAACCAAAAGCGGCAGGAATCGCGACTCAACGAAGGAAAAGTTAGGTCCAGTAATTGGTGTTATGTTTATTTGGGTTATGGTAAGAACATTGGTATAAATGAAAATAGTACAGTAGTTTTCTTGGGGGGTTCAGTGAGCCAGTGAACCCAATGGACCCGCCGCCACTGGTTGCTAGGTTCCTTCTTCCAATTGAACTTCAGTTAAACCCGGACCAGTCAAATCTAGCAGTAAGCATTTTACGTAATCAGAGATTTTCCGGAAAAAATATGAAAAGAATCCTTTACATTTACGGTATGAAAAACGTGCAGATTGCTTAAGTTCGCCTAAACACGGCGCATTTTGGAAGAGACCCTCCTCCGAGACAAACTGATCTAAATCACAATTTCTTTTCCCCCCAGCCTTTAATATCTTCCGGATTCCCGGGTATGGCTTCGGATCGCATACAAAGTCTCGTCTTATTGCTAAACGGAATTCCTTTCCCGCCGCATGAATTCCCCAGCGTCTCACGGTTTTCCTACTCCTTACACTTTAACACTGAGGAAGTTTTTCGAAGAAAAAATCCAGCTATTTTATTTAGTGAAATTCAGCAATTCGAAACTTAAAGTTTTAAGCAAAATGGAATTCGCTGTTCCCTGTATCTTTAAAATATCGCAGTTTTTGCAGACAAATTGGAATCTTAATCATCGTTTACGTATGAGATTTGTTATAGAAAAGATAGATGTGTTACAGGGAAAAACTTCCCAGGGTAATATATTTCAACTCGAATTCCAACGTATTTTATTTTGAATTAGCATCGCTGACAAGAAATATTGTTATAATGCTTAGCACTCATAATATAAAAACAAAGTATGTATTTATTTCGCAGAATTTCGTTTTTATCTTAGGTGTGTGAAGTATTTTCGCTGAACATTTAAGTGTAAATATTCCACAAAATTTTGTGGAGTAAAGACATGTTTTGCTTTTAACTTATGTGTGTTATGATGAAGTTCCATCAAGTGTAGTCCAAATTGATTGAATTTGGAAACAAATATGTATAAATCCATTACAACTCTAAAGTTGATCATACAAGGTAGAATTATAATTTTTTCACTGTTGGAACACATAAAAACTGCACTCGGCCTAATTGTATAACCGAAAAATAATCAGCTCAAAGGTCATTTCAATCCTCAATTCCTCCAACAAAAGCCTGGGAGAGAGGCTAAAGTTCCCTTCCTCCCAAAAACCAAGTCTTCCCTTGCTTACCTCACTGAGCCAGAATTCTGGACTGAAAATTTTCTGTATAAGAGCGGCACAATGACCCTTCTAATAAATAATAAAATATGAATCCATCTCCTTATCAGTCCAAAATAAAAATTAAACATATTCTGTTCATCGAGATTTCTTGCCCAACGTAAGATTTATGGCAATGTCAAATAGTTCCTGGGTTATAGGAATATCATTATAAACGGCAGCGTTCTGCGATGGAGTTCAAATTTCTTTTTGTGTTCGCGGAAACGATTTGATAAAAGCATTAACTTTATTTTAAACCAGCCAAACTTCCAGATGAATCTTAACGGGGAAATTATAATAATAATAATAATAATAATAAATCGTCTTTATTTGGGCGAGATTGAGACTTAAAAGTCTCTTCTTCCATCTAACCCATCGTCATTAATTATAAAATAAGAAGTAGAAACAATTAGAAGAACTGTGGATGTAAAATACCTAAGAGATTCTTAGGAAAAAAAAATCCACTGCAGGAAAACACCCACAAGGAAGGAGGGTGTGAAAAAGCTGCGCAAACCTACCGATAATAATAGCTAAAGGATAAGAAAAGAGAAAAACATTCAAAAATAAATGCACTACCAATAAATACTTACATGCGATACATAAATAAGAATCAGTTCACATAAAAAAAGAGATAGCAATATACAAAATAACATAAAAATAGTATAAAAAACAAAATAGAAAAATAAGGAAAACGTACATGGATTTTCATCCATAAAGTACATTATGAGGAAAAATAAAAGAATGTTAAACAGAAATAGTACCAAAATAATGAATACAGTATGTACTAGTCAAAATTGTATATAATATAGACATTTAGGTAACTCTAAGTAAGAAAAAAAGAGAAATAAAAAAACAGATGAGAATTATTAGGTATAAAGACAGAGAATAATTACGTACAAAGACAAAGAAAGCATTTCTTTTCATTGCTGATTATGATGATGACTTAAGAAATATAAAATAAAGAGGACAAGTAATATATAAGATTGCGCAGTGAAAAACGACAGTCATCAGAATGTTGATCAGTGCTGAACTAGCTATATCGAGGGGAAGAAGGAAAAATATCAATGGTGTGATTGATTCACATAATGCCATATTAACAAGCGTGAGTGCTCCAAATCCCTACTTACCGAACTCCCAAGAAAATTTATAGAGTCAATTCCACGAAAAAACAATACAAAGTCAATTTTAAAATGATTCATGGAAAAAAATATTCCCTTTATTACACTGAAATCACGTTTGATGGTTCGAATTCAAATCCTTCATATTAGGAATATGCAAAAGAGAAGTACGATATATTCAAACGAATAGTAAAATCATCACACGAAGAGGAAGCTCGGTGCCTTCAGCCCACCGATGCCGTAACGTTTTAATCTAATCTCCCGGAACGTCCGATCCTCAATCGATCGGTCATGATCGCCGTCCTCAGCCTCCTAGTCTTTCGGGTATAAATGTTGTAAGTAACGTTCTTAGAATAAACGCGCTTGTTAGAAAGGAAAATCATCCATGACGTCACGCGGAGTAATACGTCAGAAAACGTCGAGTCTACGATGCCTACGGTCAACGATAGACGACTAGCGCCACGTCTGGACGAGGGAGTGAAGCAGTACAGTACGGGACAGACGGGACTGGACGGGACAGACGGGACTGGACGGGACAGACGATCGTGAACCTTCGAATGGAGTGGATCATTGTACCTTGAGCTATATATATTCTATTCGGCAGTAAAGTGTTGTATTGAGAATTGGCGATTATATTCATTTATACGATCCTTACACTTTATGCTAGCGATCACACTAATGGTTTTTACTATTCTCAGGTATTTATTGAGGTTGCGACATAATTATTAGATTCAATATAAACTGAATCTTACACGCTCGTCAAAACCGTACGTAATGTTTTATTCCCAATGTCACTACGACAAATTGTTTCAGGTATGCACATCGACTTCTTTCAAAAGAAAAGAAGGGGATAAGTTATACCATAGAGTAACTATGTATAGTTACTCTATGGTTATACCAAGAGCTAACTCATTTGAAGGACACATATAATTAAAATTCTTTTCACAGAGTAGTTCGCGCGGCAGTTTCTTCATATCAAATTCCTAAGTGTCTGTAAGCCACTCCTTTTCCGATATACTTGTAATGAGATCGAATTCAGGAAAAGAATGCAATCAAATATTGATTCAGATTCACACGAAATGAGAAATAAATACTGATTGGCAATGAAATTAATTACGCATCCAACCCAGCTTTTGGGACACTCTGCGGTAATAATTAATATAGCTCATGCTATTTAGTGCTATTCATAAAATTTTCTCGCATTGCTTCTTTTCAATAAGACTCTCATGATGACTAGGAATGCATAGACAGGATGGAATTCATATATTAATATCATTAATTTTGAGAATAGAAAACTCAGACTGTCGCATTAATTGTAATTTAATGGATAAATTTAAGTATTCGTTAAATTGCAACTAATAAATGTTGCTTATGAATACATTTAATATTCCACGTAGTCTCTATAAAAATGTTTATCATAAACTGAACACACAGTTAATTGGCTAGAATCGAAAAAAAGCTGGCCCAAAATACGAAATTGGGTTTTGAGCGCGGACTGATGCAGAAAAGCATCTGAGATAATATTTTATTTTACATAAAATATACTTGAAGTTTTTATAACTCATTATTAACTGCACTCTGGTATATCATTCTTAAAAATTACTTCCTTAGTTTTTCCCTTAAACTCCATCCCATTAGTTACTTCTATAGCGCTCTGCGAGCAAAATAGGTTCTTTTTATTCACATCCTCATAATTACAAGTCTCTTATTAATTTTGAATTAAATATGAAAAAAATCATAGGACATGATAGCTATAATACTATGAGGTAAACCGAAGCGAAAATTGTTAGAACAAACTTGCATGAAATAAAATTTAATTGGTAAAAGAGAGTTGGATGACTTTTTAAATTTACAGAAGAGTAATAATCATCATGCTTCAATATGATTGAATTTAATTTTTTGCAATAAAAACAAAAATATTATTCGAAAATAAATTATTCTGATAACAGAGAGAGTGGAGCATTAGTTCTTTTTGAACTAATTGCTCAAAAATCCAATAGAATTATTGTTTATGATGATCTCATCCATTGTTCAACATCAAATGCTTTACATAGAGTACCTAAATCAAGGTACAAAACGGAGTCCCTTGAAACCTCGTTTTCGCTGATGAAGCACAAGACACACGAAGCACGAGCTGCCCAGAATATCAACTGAGGTGGAAGGCATTGGATTTATCTACACTATCGATGTTTATCCCTCCACAGAAACTAGTTTATCACTGATAAAGATTCCTTTTCAGCCAATAGTCTCGTATTTGGACGAACAGTTGCAAAACGGGAAGAAGGAATCAATTCATGAACAGGTTTACTCTGAAAAGAAGACGGTTTGAAGAGCTTCGTTGTGAAACTTGACCTTGGGATGGTTTCGCGAATAATTTTTCAACGTGACATTGAACTATTATCAGAATTTCCGTTCCGTAAAATCATTCTTTTATCTGTTTCCAAACGGATGGCAATTTATCAACAGCCTAATTTACAGTACGATACTTTCTAAATCTATTATATATGAAGTTATATTTATAAATTTTGTACGAGGAATGGAATGACTCTCCCTACTCCATTGCCAATTCGTTTTTTACAGCACTCCAGATCCGTAGGTTTGAATACATTGGCATGCATTGTAGTTTTGATTACGAAAGTCGGCAATCCAATTGGAATACATAAGAATACGTACTCTTCGAACTGTCTTGTGAGCTGAAATATCTTCAGTATATCAGATCTCCCGCAAGCGGATAACCAGAGAGAGTTATCTATCCTTTAACGTCACTTAGAAATGCTAACTTTTCTGTGTTATGAAGGAATGAAAGTGTGAATCATTCAGGTAAGTTATGACATATCAATAATATACAACGAAGAAATGACACTGCTTAACTTAAAAGTTAATTGCGTTTTCACTCTAAATATTAAGCACATTTATTATTAACGACGTTCAAACGATTTTTTTTTAGATTTGTGAACAATAATGAATTTACTTAGACCGAATAAAAACTCTTTCTTTGCTATAAGATTTCATTTGCAATGATTTTTTACATAAAAAATCTGGAACGTTTAAAATGGGGTTGCAATGATTGCGATCCAGTTCCTCTGTTGTCAACCTAGGCACAACAACGTACCGGTCACTTAATTTCCTTTGAATTCAAACCTAGGCAAGTAAATACGAGTGGGCAAGAAACAAGCTTCCACAAACTGTACCGCATGAAATATCATCGATGTTTTCTTACCCGTAAACAGGAACAAGATGAATTCTTGGGTCTTTAGCGTGCCAACAGCAACTCCTGAGGGAAGCACAAGTCTTTCCCATTTCCTAACAAACCTTTCGAAACAGAAAAGATCAAAAGCAAGAGCTTACGAAATCCAAAACTGAGACGTTATTCATATTTCCTTGGAAATCCCCAATTCTCATAAGTGTTAACGTATTTGCATCAAGGATGTATTCAAGTGAGAGATAAACGGGTGCATATCCCCTTCAAAAATATAAAAGAGACGGCTTTACTTTGTCATTGAGTTATAATATAAGAGTATACTCATTTTACTTCTTCCGATAGACGGAAAATTATTCTTTAGGTGATTTCCTAATTTCTATGTATGTATAAAAAAGCAATCAAAAACTTTTGTGTCTTGATAAGTCTCGAACCAGATTCATACTTTCGTCTTCCCAGACAAACATTTCTTTGCCACCCCCTCTGTCGTATGGTCAGAGGTTCATTGACTTCCTAATCAAAAGTAGAAGCCGTTGGTGAAATTTTATATTAATCGAAAAATCCCTTTGCAAAACTCCACTAAAATATTGGGTTGCTTGGTAGTGTCATTTTTTTATGAATTTGTCATTGTGTTTTTGCATTTTTAACTAATGATGCCGAAGAGTCTGTCTGTATAGTATGCAGCCCAAGGGCCGGTTGGCACCTCATCCCCTCATCCATATGCTACTAAGAGTTTGCAGAGAGGAATGAGGTTCACTAGGCAGGATGAGGAGTGAGGTAGTTTGGCATTGCTTTCCTCACTGAGCCAGAATGCTATAAGCGGAACGTGTCCACCCAAGTGAAGCACAATGGCTCTATGAGTAAGACTTTTCTTGGCATTCCGTAAGGACCTTGATTAGTGCAATTATTCACTCATACCTCGGTACTTTCATTTCATCACAGCCATGATCAAGACTGGGACAAAAGAAAACGAAAGATACATTATGTCTCTATCCTGAACCATGTGACAAGCTGAAGTGTATGTAAAACAAATCAAGCAATTCTTTATCCGCCTTACATATTCTCTATATTTTTCATACCATTAACTGTAAGTATATTTTTAATTTTACATATTTTATAGCTCAAATAGGTATTTTTTCATTTTAATCACGGAAGGATTGCCTCTGGAATGCCTAGATTTCACTTTCAGTTAAAAGCTAAAATATGTCCTAATTTATGTATCATTCTTCAAATGAAATAAATATTTATATAAATAATAATCTGAGTTTTCTTACTGATCTTTTTTATATTTTTGATAAATAAAGATCGAACATAAAGAAAATGAAAACCATAACATTCAAATTGAGCTATCATAGGAGAGGTGTCTCAGGCAAGGCAGCCTCACCCATCGGCATGGCCCTCGGTAAGATCTTCTTCTTTAATTAAGAACAAATCATTCAATCTTAAAGTTAACTTAAGTAAAGTAAATTACTCATATAAGGTAGTGCTTAATGATCTACCTGAATGACTGAAATATATGATATAAATTGTTTTCAACATGCAGCTTTATCTTTGGATGTTATAGCAGTATGGAGGATATTAGAGAAAATTTAGGTATGAGCTGTGTATGAGTTATTGGATTGTATAGATAAATAAAAAGGATTAAATACAAGTACATGTGAAGTGCATCCAGTTTTTTGCTGCCTGGAGATTTATAATATAATCTTATTGAATCATGCGGCCTTTTCGTTTTGGCTGATCAAGATACGTTGTGATCTTTCGGTGACTGATAATTTTTAGCTAACAAATCTTTATTATTTTTTATTTAGCTGCAAGAACACAATCACAGAACGTAGGTGCAACTCTGTTGGCGCACATTGTGCTTAATGAGTGGACACATGGAAATTAGATCGGAAATTAAATTTTCTGAAGCGTAGATCCATATTATGTATGTTGTAAAACAACGGCATTGGAAACCCAAGAGGAGATCCACGATGTAAACGGTATGAAATAATACGGGAAAACTAGCAAACCATAAGAGCGTCCTGCCTAAGGTAATTTACGATTAGAGAAGATATTCTCCTTTTAAGATTCCCTCTTTGTATTTATCTCTCAAATAAATTAAATTTCAAAAGTTACCTGGGTATTCTCGTTATCTATATCGCCTGATGTAGCGTACAGCAATTTATTTTGGCAGTATTTTTGTAACTATGGAATTTATTTCCTTTATTCATTGAAAAACGAAATTCCTGTTCTCATAAATGCCAAAGAGGTTTAAGACAATATCAATATAAAAAAATTCACTTGTTTATATTACAGTTTCAGTGCTTGTATAAAAAGGAGTGATAGCGTTGTTTACTTTTTTGCTTTTATATTCAATAGACATTTTTTCATTAAAATATAAGAATGCGTGACATTTTTTTGAATAAACGTTTCACTGCATCGTTCATAAGTAAGAAGCACAAAAACAGTCTTGAATATTCTAGTTATTTGAAATACATTAATTAAATAAACAGTAGAAAACAATAAACATTACAAAGGAAACATAGTAAAAGAAGAATATATGAGTGGAAAAAAACTTCACCCCATTGGAATTGAAACCGAGTCCTTCAGTTACTAAGCTGAGACTTTACCACCTAGGCTATTTCTTCTCTAAATACAGATTCAATTTTCTATACTCTAGTTGTAATATCCCTCTGATACGTGTGGCGCCCTCATATCCTTGCGGAATTCCCCTGCGTTTTTTGAAGGCCGAATCCAGAATTTAGAGGTCGTTCAAGGCCAAAATTGCCAATTTTAACCCTCTTATCGAAAAAGCACGATTTTGCTGAAAAATCCTCCGAACTTAACCCTTTGGGCCGAACCTCAAGGCCATGAAATCGAAAGTCCATGACATCATCGTGACGTATAGCATGACGCAAGGGATGGCGCGGATTCGAATCTACATAATTTTTATATATTATTTTCTAATTCTTCTTACCAAATTCTAGCCATCATGATTTTAATTCGCCATGCTCAAACGCCATTATAAATAAATGACTCTCGTAAATTTTATTCCCAAAATTCATTTCGCATTGACAACGCGTTATTCAGAATCTCGAATAAAACGAAATTATTTTATTTTAATTTTTTATAAATATTTATTTTTATTGTTATCCAAAATTAATTTCAACTTCTTTTGAACATCCGCTGTTGTAATTTAATATGACTATCGCCTAACATATATTTCCAATTTTCAGAAAGGCGCCAAGTTTTGAATTTTGAAAAGTTTGCTTTTGTCAAGATAGGTATATTTCAATTTTTCTACCAATTTATATAAGCTTATAGCCAGAGGAAGACATACTCATTTATATAAAAAGAACCAATTATTTTAATTTCCATATTTTTTTAAATAAACAGTATTAAATACAATGGCACTTCTACATCAGTGACGTGCATATGCATATATTGCACAACATACAAAGAAATAATACATTTGGCATTAATTGCTCTAATGCCTAACATGATATTTGAATTACCAAATTAACTACATAACATTAGAATAATCTTTGACAGAATTTGACAAATATTGCTATTAAAATTCTGATATTTTCATATCTTCCAATTTTCCTAAATAAACATTCCCGTTGATCAATTGTCATAAAAGTTTCATTTCCAAAGGCAAAAGCAAATTTCCAAGTTAATTCTTAAGTATCTGACGCTGCTACATCAAGAATGAAAATAGGATTTGGCATATGCAATCATTAAGACGTGCCGACTGACAATTACTGCGTAAGATAAGCGGATGGTTCACCCGGAAAGAAAAGTTGGCGACAATTCTTACTGAGGACTGAATAAAAGCGATAATGTTAATAAAAATCTTCACTTGTGCGACAGTAGGAAATTTACGGAAAGCTCTCCAGCAAGCCAAAGCAAATCAGATTGCCGAATCTTTCAAAAAAATATGAGCGGATCAAAAAAACGTATCAGTAGCAAAAATTACACTATTCAAAAATGTTAATGCAACCACTAATATTTTATGTAACAGAAACCAAGCCAGAGAATAAAAAAATAAACGGAAAGAAAACAATACAAGTGAATGTTCGTGAAAATCAATAGAAAAATAAGAAAAGATCAACTAACACCTTTTTTTATAAACTCGAAGGAATGAATCAATTTAGCAGATTTCCCGAATGGATGAATATACGAGGCTTGTGAAGGTGGCAATAGCATAATCCGAATACGAAAAATACGAGTAGATCGCCCGGTACATCACTTGGATTTTATAATTCATAATATCGACCTTCAGTTAATTAGATAATAATGTTTAATTAAGGTAGTGATTCCCAAATATCTAAGGCAGCATCAAGGAAAGAATTAAAGAATTCCCTAAAAGTGTTTTCTTCAAACGGTAATACCAACAGAGTATTGTACAAACAACTATACCCTGATCTCCGAATTAAATACTAATATCTTTCCTCCAAAGTAAATTGTTCGCACAACATTGATCTAGTCATTTTGAGGGTTATAGAATTATGTGGTATTGCACATTCAATCTGACTTGAAAGCTTTCTCACTATGTCACTGCCGAAATCACTTTTTGACCAAATAGAGATTCAGTTTCTAGACTGAACACTTATACACTTTTAACACTCAAATTTATTATTTATATATACGAAAACATGGGAAAAGATTTTCTACTAAGATTGCCGGGGATCCTAAATCTTACTTTAATGTCAGTCAGCAAAGTAAAAGGCTTAGCAAAAAAGGATATAATAACACCAAAGAGAGACTACAAACACATCTCAAAAATACTCAACAATAACTTCACAGAATAAAGCAGGACGTCTGCTGATGGTTATGTTATATAATATAAAACAAACTCCAAAAACCATCAAAACATTTACAAAGTGGCTATATGTATTAAGACTTCAACGAAGTCGTCTTCAGGCGAAGGTCGACATTTCATTGCCGACCTTCGCCTGATGATGACTTCGTTTAAGTCGAAATACATATAGCCACTTTGTAAATTTTTTGATGGTTTTTGGAGTTTGTTTTATTATATAAAATACCTAACAGTGGGATGAGCAATGAAATGATAAAGTTATAGTTGATCAATGAACAAAAGATTACATTAATTTGTTACAGTCTCAATACAGTAAACAGCCTGGGTACCCTAATATTCTTTGAACTAAATCTATTCGTCATCTCTTTCACCAAGGTAAACAAGCTTATTTCGATCATTCTTTTTATACTCCCCGCTCACTGTACTCTTCTTAAAACTGATATGGAGAAGTTAACACATCCATAATAAAAAATCTTCCTTGAAATCCGTATCTTCCAGTGTAAAGAGCAAATTAAAATCTATTTCCCTTTCAGATATTACTCACACATTTCAAATACCTCCACAATATTCATCGTAAGATGATGGAGAGTAATTCCTTCCCATAGACCTTTCCAGTGTTTTTGATGGATCAGCTGACCTTCCTTTTTCCATCGCCAGGTTAGGCTTCTTTTCAGGTCAATCTTCCGGAAGGTCTTGGCTCACAACGGACTTACTGTTCCTATTAGACCTCATTGGACCAAGTCTCATCCCCACAATTGTAGCAAGACTAGGCAACCCTTTTCGTCCTTAAAAACAAAGTTGATGGATGCTTATTGCATATCCAGTTATCATTTGGAGATAGTAACTTTTAAATTATAATAAGTAAAAGTGTAACAAACCTTTGTCAAATGGCCCGAATCTCACGCAGGTTCTACCTGGAAAAACTTTAAGAGCATCACTAAATTAGTTATCGCATGCAGCAAAATAGACCGTAATTCTATTACATACGAAAACTTGATATCGAAGACTTAAAGATTATTTGAATCGAATAAAAAATATTCGGACCATTATAAACGTAAGGAATGTATTTACCCTCTGCTTACAGCCTCTGTTGGGTTCGCTCGAAATTTTTCCGGGCCCGGTCACACTCCAACCAAACATCGGATCCTTTCTGATCACCCAGATGACAATGTTTTACGATGTTGGAACAGCTTTGTCGACCACAATGAGCTGGAGTACTCAGCCGGCTACAATTAAAGAGAGGTGGTCAGTTTACCATGCAAATACTTACGTACGAAATAAAGTTCATTAGCTTTTCGTTTAAAACACTTCTACTATAAGTTTCCCTTAATTGGCCTGCTTTGGTTCGTTGACCTTGCTTCACCACAAACTCGATGTAACGACCGCAGACTTAACTCACGCTAACCTCTTCCTCGAGCAATACCCACAATGCAAATGAATAGTTCGTTTTCACCTGCAAGAGCTCCCTCTTAAACATAAATGTGAAGAACCACGACAATATCTGCGCATCGCCTAGCGTTGGAATTTTCGAAGATCAGTATTTATTCGTCCATTGAAATGCAAATGCTGAAGCAACCTTTAAACCTTAACCATCCAATTATAATAATAAATTTACGTATCAATATTTATAATAAAAGCATAGATTTATAGAGAGATAGAGACGTATGCTTTGGGGCGGAAAGAAAGGTACCGAAGGACGTGAATCCCTCCGAAGAGGCTTAAAACATAAATTAAGTCTTACATTATTCAAAGGTCTTAATTTGAAAAATAAAGAATAAAATAATGCACGCAAAGTCATGGAATCACAGAAGAAATCTTTTCTTAGTGCACCTAATATTAGTTCGATGATTTGTATCTAACAATTCCATGGAATACATTTCCGGTAATAAACATTTTTTCTATTGAAATTTAATAATCATTCTCACGTAGACCGGAGATGCGCCTATCATTGATATTCGAATTAAACCCGTTCGCCTCAAATATAATAAAAATAGTTAATTTTACCAACGATATTTAAATAAAATATGCCATTAATACGGAATTATTTAAACCGATATTCTGCTAATTTAATAGAATAGTAATGTAATGTATGTAATGTAATAGCGTTATTAATGACTAGTTTCCTCTACTCAATTTCAAGTTTTAATACTCTGTCTATGGTATCCATTCAGCTAGAATTAAATGGTTCATTTTGCCATTTCAGAATTGGAAATCTTAAAACAATTTAATTTTTCCCCATTTAATATGCATAAATTCTTAACTGTAGGTGTGGAAATATTAAAAATTCCGATGGCGACTTACTTCCCGTAAAAACTCAAGCCAATAGTGTAAGCTATGACCAACACGTCATAAGGAGGCACGAGACAGGCAAAGTGGACTGAAATCGCCTTGCTTCTCGTTCGAGGTGCTGGCTGAGTGGGTCCGGTGGCCCCCGGTTGGTAATAACCTAGAGGAACCGGGTTCGAATCCGCGCGGGTTTTCTCTCTCATCCTAACTTCGTCAAAAACGGATTCGGACCCTACTATTAGCGTTATCGCTGCCCAAGGCTCCTGTCAGCCCTCGAACCCGGTCCTAATCATTCAACCCTTTAGTTTATTCCCATAATTATTTTCGCCTCCAAAATTAAGGCATTTTCCCACTAATTTTTTAGCTACCGGAAGGGTAGAAAAGAATAGCGGGAAAATACCTGCATATATCAGTAGGAACAAAAAGAATAAAAAATATCACCCAAGAATCGATCACCGGGGAAGATAAAAAAAGTACACGAGGAGCGCTATGATCTACGCAATGCCGCAACCGCCTTATCTATCGCAGTAGAAAACTATTCAGAAATAAGAAAAGACTGCAAAAAAGGAAAAACTCTCTTTTAAAACACTGCAGGAGAAACGGAGGATCGTACCACATTGCGTTCCCAGAATTATCACGATCAAAGGAGATCACTTCTACTTTGTTAAGACTATTAACTTAAATTCAACATCTAACGGTAATACTAAAATCTAGGGCAGAGCATGATCAACAAATTATTCACGTAAACTTACCTTGCACAGCCTTTTTGGTCCCTTGCACCGAGCGTAGATCTAATCACCTCCATTTACCACTAAACAGGCGAAGGTGGTAATTTCCTTCACAGCTACAACCTCCATCCCATAGATGCCGCAAGCCTGCAAACCATACGTTATCCTGCCTCCTACAAATGGTACAAAGTTTTATTTGCATTGAATTCATAGAAACATATCCCAAAGTCGTCATACAAACTTTTAAAATCTATTATTTTGGAAACTGGTTTTAAGAATATTTCTCAAATTCTCCGCAATGCTCTTCTTATGGGAGCATTGTGTACTAGCCTGGCGTCGAACCAAATACCACATTGGAAGAGATATTTGTCACCTGAGTTACAAAAGCATATCTATCAGTATCCAGATTCTAAATTCTCTACCATCCCAGAAGGTGCTGCACACGAAGTTCCTAAAATTCTTATAGAAAAATCGGGACTTGGCGGATTTCTAGGATACGAATGATAGGTGTCAATATCCACTTTTTCTTGGGATTTCCTGTTAGGGTCTATACGAGATGAAAATGCGGAGTCAATGGCACTTGTGGCTTAGGATGAGAAGTTGTCACGATCTAGGAGGTAATCCAATGATGTGGTTGTGTGATTTTCAGATGTAAAGTTTGCCTAAAAAAAGACCTAATGCCGACAAATTTTGGACTCGTGTCTATAATTTTGAGAAGGGTACAAACCCTGGAAGTCTCAAGCAACTCAATATTACTCCGGTGTACCCGTTGTAAGTATAATTTTAAAATAGATACCTACCATTAAAATTCTGACTTCAACAGCCTCGAATCTTATCAGAATCCTTCAGTAATCTATCTATTATGTATAGATGCTTCTCCGGATTCATTCATATAGATAGATAGGATATAATTCACAGGCTTAACCACAAGCGTCATTGACTTGAAATTTTTACGACGTATTGGCCATGACGTGTAACCGCTAGAAGAATTGCGATCTTGAGCCTCAGTGTCATGGGTTCGTTACCAGAAGGCCCCAAAGTCACGATTTTCTCCATAAAGATACATTGCGGGGATTTTCGAAAATTTTTTTGAGGCACTTACAGGCAAATTAGACAGCTGAAATACGGCAGAGGATAGATCACTTATTTATTTGTAAAATTTTCGGATTCTTCCGAGAATATGTAAACTAGTAGAAAGGTTATTTCATATCAATCAATAGTTAGCCATACTTGTGGATAAAGTTCTCTACTAACCAGGCGCCACTAAAATAGTATCCCTTAGGGAGCGAAAATAGACAGACAGACGTAATTATTCGAATAAGCACCACGAAATTTTCATGAAAACTCATATCAATTCCGAAATGTAAAAATTTACGAGCTTAACAGCAAAATTCGTGATTAACTTTAAGTAATTGAAGAATATTTCTTTGTGGGACAGACGCAACAGGAAAGTGGATTGCAACATGATCCTACGACCCACTTGCTCTTACATTGAATTAATAAGTGTACTTAACACTATCAAATCAATTGTGAAGAATAGCGGATGGTAAAAACAAATTGTAGCTTGTGATAAGTTAATAGCGGCGATTTCTAGTAGAAAATATCAATCTTTAATATCTAAATCCGTATGCTTAGATAAACTGAATACGTTACCACCAGTTTTACCACATAGAATGGTAGATAGTAAAATATAGAAATAATTTTGTTGATCTCTCATTTTCATACGTAATCTCCACACAATATGTTTATTCACAAAATTAAATTCGGTTTATATTGACCCGATACGACTACTTACGGATTAACTAAGGTCCGTGATATCCTAATCTCACCCAAACGAGTTTTTTGAACTATTGGACTTGACCTGCAGGGCCGAGGTAAAGATAACAAAACTGCAACTTGAGGTCATTCACCCTTCGGAAATGAAGAGAATTTTCGGCGCAAGTGCATAGAATGGTGCTCTTGTATGAGATGAACGGTATCATGACTAACGTCACGCAATTCGTAAAGAAAGAAAGGCTGAATATTTGGGAAGTAAACATTTGCAATGATAAGCGAGTTTAATTGCTATTAAGATACAAGCAGGAATGACATTTGAAAGTCAAGGAAGAAACGTCATACATTTACATTAACACATTTTCTAACGCAATATTCTACTATTTAACAAAAGTCATTACAATTTTTTTAATTTCATACATAGCTAGACCTAGGCCTGCTAAAAATAGTCTAAAATATTCATTCGACTATTTGTCCAGTACTGACATTGAAATGATTAGCGTGAAAAAGGAATAGATCTGAAATGAAGCTTCAAATACGAAAAATTGAGAAATGAGAGAAATTTCTCTTATTTCTTAAATGGTAATGGACAGGGTTTTAAAAAATTATTTTGTAATCAAAGCTAAAATACGAAACCAGAGAAATTTAGAAAGAACTTTCTAGGGATTGCTAATGAAATGAGAATCCCAAGTATCAATATTTCTTAATTTTACATTTTTTTGGGACATGGATAAACTTGTCTCAATCACATTCAATTTTAATTCATGTATCTTTTGGAGAATGCCTGGTATTAAGGATGGAGGGATTTTCAGCTGTAGTTTTGTTATGGTAAACCTCCGTAATTAATACTATAAATAAAATTCTGTTATCAAAATACAAATATTCAACATTCCAATTACATGTCTTAAATTTTAGTTATAAAATACAAGTTATCACAAACAAACTGCAGGGAATAACTTAGAGACACGCGGAAGACCAAAATATCTATCTTTACAATCAATACTAACATCAAGAAGAAAGTAGATGCACTTAAGTAACTGATTGGATATAGATTAACAAGAATAGAGAGAATTGCACAATTATCTTGACCTTCAGATTTCAGAGCTGGGATATTTGCGGGGCAAAGCCATTAATGCAATACTGCCCTTTATATTCTCCTACCATCTCTTAACTTAAAAAAAAACACAATAGCTAAAGCAGCTCACACTATTTTTCCAGTTAGTAACTTTAAAGAAACTCGAATAAGGCAATTTTTGTTCTTCTATTTTAATTCTTAGACTTCTAACTGGATGAAAATTAAACAATCTATCTATGATTGTATTCCACTAGCCATTAAACTCTCAAAATTAATTAATCATAAATTTATCTCAGGCACTTTGGAGTGCTTCCAGTAAGAACCTTCATGAAAGCCTAAATTTTACAAAAGTAGGCTGCTCAGAGGGAAATAAAATTTTGCAACTAACCCGTAAGAGTTCAATTATGACATAAAATTTAAATTCAACACATAAAGACTATTGAGATAATCTCAATATGTTGAATTCATAATTTTATAATGATATGGATTTTTAACTTTTACAAATACACTGTGAAGAAGTTAATTTCTTTATCTTGCATCAGAAAACTGTTCATAATGAAATTGTTACATCAGTGTAATTTAAAGAGTTACTAGTCCCAAAACTGACAGCTGATGTTACACATTATACATACATTATGTATTCTTTATACATAAGGTGCTCAATAACTCACCAAAATATAACTAATATCCAACAGCTTTGTAATTATTATTCAGATTTTCTGGTGTCAATTCTTTGAGACTTGCATTATAAGTAATTACGAACAAAATGCCTCATAGTTATTATTAATTTTATATTAGCTACATTGACATCCCTAGGTTTGAATTTGTTAGCATTACGATTTAAGGAAATTATGTTCGAAAGGCATTTTTGAGACAATCCCATCCAATGGCCACAATAGATTGAAATGGAGTGAAATCACAATGAAAATTTGAGAGCAGAAAACCATTGCATTTCAATCTGTCTATTCAACTCCTTAACTTGATAATAATACAAATACATTTACTGTACCAGTTGGTGAAAGAATTGTAAGTATAAAATATTTTCTTTGGAAAATCAGCAATAATTATCTTTTGCATTCGTGTCTATTCAAAACTCATGATACTTATTATCCCTATTCTCAATTCTATTTAAAATCCTCCATTCTTTGTATTTCAATGGACAAATTAATATTTGCTTGCTGAAGTGACGTAAAAATAAGGTAACAAAAAAATAGTCCTTTTATAATTATCTTAATTTTAATAAGTTTATTTGATGTAAGTATTTAGATAGTTTAGTTGCATTAATTACTTCAAATTCTTTCAAATTAAAAATTTTAAAAGATTAAATAACTCAAATACTCATTACCTCTTAGAATTAAAATTAATCTTTAGATCTTTACTCCCATTTTTTCAATTTAATAAGGATACAGATTAGATTCTTTATAGCTCAATTTACTTAAAATGATTTCTTTCTTCACGGAACAAAGAAGGTTATTATACTCGCTGAAATATTTTCAAAAATAATTTTAAAATACTAACTTAAATTCAGAATTAATGATTAGGCTTAGTTGACTTAACCGATAAGGTATTGAAGAAAAAATCTCTTGCAAGGGAATCTAGGCGAAAGATTTCATTTAGGTTACTGTTTAAATATAATCTGGAGAAAGTCTCATTGAAAATATTTGAAATAAAAACAAAGAACAAACATAGAAATATTTATTCATTACACAGTTTATCTAGAGTACAATTCATATTTATTCTTATGATGTAAGTATAACCAATAGAATACAATGCTAAAGTAAATCAAGAGATATATTTGGATGTTGAACTCTTTAATTTAAATAATTAAACACATTCAGATTCCACAAAAATCATATTTTAATCAACGAAATTGTAATGAGTCTCGAGGCTTGATTTCTTAGTGTTCATCCAAATATAAATAGAGAAATAAAAATAAAATGCACACATACAAAAATAGAATCTAATTCGAACACAATTCAAGCCATGAAAATATGAAAATAATTTTCATTTCATTTCTCCAACCTTAAAATATGTTTCCTAGTTTCAATGATATCTATTTGACCTTATCATCAAATATTAAAAAAGATTCAAAAAATAAACTATAAAGAAGTCTTCACGATGTATTGCAATATATAAAATATAGGCTCTATTACAAAAGTTGTACACTTAATGATAAGATTTATCACACTTACTACAAAAACTTACATTAGAAAATCGATACACTACTTGGTAGCAATACCAAAAATGTGAGATCTAACAAATTTAAAAATAATGCAACCCGGAACAAATACGTCAGTCCTCTGAAATTCAACCTCAGAGAAACCAGCTTTGTCTACCCTTTCCCAGGTGTGTCTATTAAGCTCACAACCTAGAAAAATGCTTGGCCAAATACGAGTTACCGAAAGTAAACTCTGCACTTTGTTCAATAGTGTCCCCTCCTCGGCATGGACATGCTCAAGGAAGAAGAATTTACCTCCCTGAAAAGTATGTATGCATTCTAAGGATGTCGTTCGTTACCGAATAACTTATTCATGAACCAAATATAGTACTTACCGGGACCAGCACTCTCTTAACTTCTTCCAAAACTTTTGCAGGATCCCTGGCAGAGCATAAAACCAACGT
This sequence comes from Sympetrum striolatum, assembly GCA_947579665.1. Taxonomy (NCBI): domain Eukaryota; kingdom Metazoa; phylum Arthropoda; class Insecta; order Odonata; family Libellulidae; genus Sympetrum; species Sympetrum striolatum. The sequence continues at coordinate 17,792,812 of OX388351.1, read as the reverse complement.
ACAAACAACTGCGTCCACTGAATTATCTTTGATTTGCTTCATATTTTCGGCTTCGGCAACGACTAAATCTTCTACTTCAACATGAGGATACTTCTTAGCGTTTTCCATTAATTTTGATTTGATTTCTTCATTGAAATCTAGAGGTATCAATTTACAACTCTTTGGAAAATATCCCAAATTGATACCTAGAATCAAAGAGAAATTTTAACCACAGAATCAAATGAGGTAATGTTCACAGAGCTAATAAAGGCAAAATATTATTCTACAACAATAAAGGATTACCTGTTCCGATACCAATCTCCAGGATTCTTATGCGGCCTTCATTTTTTAACTTTAAATCCTTTGACGTAATATCTTCCAGCTGACTAAAGAGCTTGCGTTTCACTTTGTCCGCGGCTTTCACATACCGGTCTGCGAAATGGGCTAGAAGTACCGCAAAAGCCCTATAACGATATACAATTCAGAATGAACCGAATTTTATCACATTTTTTTTCTTTGGACATTCATGCAAATACTTCAGATCATGCAAGCCATGAGTTTTGATGTAATTTTTCAATTAACGTACTTTTTCCTGATTTTTAGAATGTAATCTTTTCCGAGATATAATATAAAAAATAAAAATATCACGGGTAAAACCGGGTAGGCGATGTGATTCTGAACAAATGAATCCACTTCACTCATTTCTACTATCACTGTGCAATTGACAATTTGCGGCGGTGAATCCAATATATGCGTCGCTGTCCCGACTTTGGCTTTCGATAACTACTCACTGGAGCGAGGCAGACACTAACATTGAATATCCGAGGCTCTATTGCGTAATGACATCCTACTCACCGTACGTCCCTCTTTTCTACTGAACCGCTATCTGCCCATGTGAGCTATGTGACGTCAGTAACAAATGAAAGGAAGAAATGTGAGTGAGCGGTAGTTGTGAATGGAAATGCCTATGTAAGACGAATTTAGATGGATTAAAAACGGAGCTGAGCATGTAACCCCCTTCAAAAAGGCGCGCGAAATAAATCAGATTGAAATAATTGATTATGGTCGGATATTTCGCAATGTTACTATCCCTGATGACGTCACAGAGATCGAAATTTGAATTATCTTTAGTTCTTAAACTCCAACAAAGCGAGCTGGAAATAAGGTTAGGTTAAACTCAGGTTAAAATTAATTGAATTTGGGCAGGAGATATTTAGCTGGCTTTGGAAAATAAAATTGCTCGCTGTAATCATAAATAGGAAGTTTTTAAAATTTCTCCTTTATAGAATGTTATATATCCTTAGAATAAGTGGTAACTAGCGTAGAATATTCTTGTATGTTAGCTACAAAAACTTGAAATGATAGTATAATTGAAATCCCATTTTCCTTTGAATTAGACAGGCTTATGCCTCAAAGAGCTGAGTTAATTGCACTTTTCCTTTCCATTCAGATGTTTGACCAATCAGAAGCTAGGCAGTTAATCCTATTATCATAAGTTATACTTACATGATTCATTGCTATTTTTATTCCCAATTACATTTTGGGAAGTCAAAAAATCACCACTAAATTCTTTCTTTGGTCAATTTTATGCAGAATTTGTTATTTATGTTTAGGTACACATTTTTAATGTTTAGGAACACTTTAGACATGAAAAATTTCAATGTGATATTTCTTGAACTTATAAAAAGATAAACCGAATATGCCGGCGTAAAATTTGACTTTAAAGGCATAAAAAAATTTCTCAAATACCAGGGGTAGACTTATATGCCGAACATAAAATTTAACCCTTTACCACCAAAAGGGGTAAATAGGTGATACTGCCCGTTTTACACTTGTTGTACACAAACTCTCTCAAATCACCACAATTATTTCTTACTGATACTAATTTTTGGCAAGTCTAATTAACGTAGATATATAAAACAAATTTCATCACAAAATACAATTGTGGCCAAAAAAATGTTATGCTATCACATGTTTTCATAATAAAAGAGTTGAATTAATAAACCATTTTCATACCCTGAAAATAAATTTGACGCATATTTATTATTTGCTAATTATATTCGTTTCTTCACATGTATTTTTATTTTACAAAAATGTATTAAAATTTTTAATGTTTTCTTTATACAAATGAAGATCAATAAGTACATCATGGTTTGCTTTTGTTTGTATAATCATTATGATTTGATTTAGCGTTAGGAGTTAATGGAGGTTTTTTTAGCAGTGTTGTAATTTGATATTACCACACTATATTACCATTATTTATAACAATTTTTTTACTATTGTGTTTCTGTTTTATAACTCATTTTATTTGTGTACCCTGAGTTCGAAAGAAACTTGTGGAATAGTTAAGCTGAGATGAGAAGTTGACATGGCAGCTGAAAGAAACAATTCTAGTGTCTTTATCTATTGCAATAAATATTCCTTAAGCATTTGTATATTAATCAATACAGTAGTTTTTCTTCCCATAAAATAGAGCAGGGAAAGTGGTGTTGCCTTATTTTTTGGTCGACTTATATGCTGAACATAGTCTAAAACCTGAAATTCACCTCAAAATTTTAGGTGTCAACTTATACGCCGGCATATATGGTAGTTAAAACACATTGTTTTTCCAGAAAATATTTAATATGGATTTTAATAGCTGCCATATTGAATACATCAATCAACTCATCTATTTTTCTTTTTACTCATCTCAACACCAAAGAGTTTCAATACATCATAAAGCATGGTAAGGAGATTCATATGACATAAGTCTCTGATTAATTTTAAAAGGTGATCATTCCATTTCACATTTTTTACATCATCAGAATATTATTGTTACTCAAAGCTGTTACCAAAAACTTCACTTTACATTTAAAAATCAGAAACCATCTCTCTAATGATCCGTGAGGATAAAAATTGATATTAAAATAGCAAACATCTTTGACTGTAAGCTAAATATGATAATTAATACACTCCTAGCACCTAGCCCTTTCTGGGTATCAATCTGAATTACTTAAAGGAATTGGATGATTTACAGAAATATGACTTTCAATGACAAGCTTAAACGCTTAGACGATATTAATAATGCATAAAGGCAGATATGTTGCTATAATACCTAGATGATGATTTTTTACTTTCTCCATATACGAAGTATAGAGAAAGTATTGTTTTCATGAAAAAATTCGACTTCGAGATTTCAACGGAAATGCATGTTTTGGGGTCCCTAGAACACGTTTTGACCATTTTCGGAATGATGTCTGTGTGTATGTGTGTGTGTGTGTGTGTGTGTGTGTGTGTGTGTGTGTGAGTGTGTGTGTGTGTATGTGTGTGTGTGATAGTGGACGCTCTAATGTGAAAACTATTGGTCGTATTAACACCAAACTTCATATGTAGTACTGTGGTGTGTGCTGTCAGAGTTGATTAGTTTTTGGAGTAAATCGGTCTACCGGAAGTCGAGCTTTATTCATTAAAGCTCATTTCCGGTTTTCAAAATATCTCCATAAATATGATATATACGTCTATTGTATTACTTATAAAAGTTTTAGATAATGTAATTTACTATAACTTTTGTATTTAACATATTTTTGTATCACCGGTTGATTAGGAGTTATTCGTGAAACACTGATAAACCGGAAGAAGATGATTATGTACTTTGTGGGTGCTCTAACATGAAAACTATTTGGTGGATCAACACCAAATTTCATATCTAGTACTTCTATTACAGTCTTTAGAGTTGATTAGTTTTTGGAGTAAATCGGTTAACCGGAAGTTGAGCTTCATTCTTCAAAGCTCATTTCCGGTTTTCAAAATATCTCCATAAATATGATATTTAGGTATATACTATTATTTATAAATGTTTTAGAGAATGTTAGCTTCTATAACTTTTGTATGAAACATATTTTCGAATCACTGATTGTTTAGGAGTAATTCCTGAAATACTGATAAACCGGAAGTTGCTGATTATGTACTTTGTGGGTGCTCTGGGCTCTATGGGCGAAAGGCCAGTTACATCGTTTTTCATCCAGCATGTCCCGAACAACATTATTTATAATGTTTAGAGTTCGAAATTACTGTCGTAGATAAGTATTTACATCTTACATATGGAGAAAGTCATGTGCTGGCCACATCAGATTTTTTAAAGATTCATTAGAATAGAAGTTTGCTTTTCTCCATATATCTAAGATTTCATTTGATAAGGAATGGCTACTATGAAAAATACAGAATACAGCTATTCCTGTCATTTTTACATAGTTACCTCAGAATATGTCAAGATGTCTCTTTCTACCCAGTACATTCACAAGTCCTCACCTGTTAGTCCAAGGAAACATTGGTTGGAACAATGTGATTTTGCTGAGGAATATCATGATTAAAATCTAGATTTTGCAGTAACTCTCTAATAAATCTTCTAATATCAATACCAGATAAATCAGAATTCAAATTATCGGTAAACTAATCAAACTTTCTCCTCAGGGAGACCAAAAATATTTCACCTCTCAAACTCACGCGCCACTTCCGACGACTCGAAACACTCGAATAAATCGAATCGTTTACCGAAATCATCGACATTTACCGAATCGATACGATTTGGAACCGGGTGTTAATTTTCTGCTAGAGTTCGAAATACTTTATTAAATTTCGAATAAAACCCCTATTTTGTTTGATCGATACCCTCATACATTTCCTAATAATTTACCTTTTATATACAGCTGTTTTTTCAATATCCACTATGTATTTACGTACAAAGTTTAGCAGATTCATAATAATCCTGTCGCAATGCTAAGCCATGGGTTGATTTATCCAATAAATTGAAAGCATATTTTGAATAATATGCCCTTAAAAATGAGCTGGGTCTCTTTAATATTTTATCGTTCAACATCTGTGGTCGTTAAAAGATGTTTACGGAAATATTTCTCGTCGCAAGGAAGGAAAAGTGTTTCAAATCTCGAAAGAATAAGAAACATTGGCATATTGGCCCATATAGACGCAGGTAAATTTCAACAGAGTTAAATTCAATCTAATGGCAGGAATTTGTTTTATTTTCTGCTGCCTTTCTTTCTTTTAATCCTTAGGTAAGACGACCACAACAGAGAGGATGTTGTACTACTCTGGGTTAATAAACACAATGGGTGAAGTACATCATGGAAATACAGTCACCGATTATATGGACCAAGAAAGAGCTAGAGGTATGGCACAATATATTGAAGTATAAAATTAATATAGTTTATTTTGTAGCTTTAAATTCATCCATTGACTTATTATAACATAAATTCTTGATTTGCAAGTTAGGAATAACTATAACTTCGGCTGCTGTGTCATTCAATTGGTGCGGGCACCGAATAAATCTTGTGGATACTCCAGGTCACATCGATTTCACTATGGAAGTTGAGCAGACATTGCAAGTGCTTGATGGTGCTATTGTAATAATGGATGCATCTGCAGGTATGTTGACCTTGCATTCTGTCAAAGTTTTTTTGTTGAAACATATCCTTACATATATCCTAAATAATAAGATACTCTTCTTTAAGTATGATTTCTCTTCACAAGTAAGGTTTCACTGACTTGATTGCTTGTATTTTCCCATTTCCACTCAAGTCTGCAACTATGAGATGAATTTAAACAAATATGAAGGATGTGCTATTCCTGGAAAAGAATACTCAGATCCGTTGGACATAAGATGGATATCACTTGTCAAGTTACGATCTATATTTTGTTTTTATCTTCAAGAAGGAAATTCTAACATAAATATATACTGGCTGTGAAAGGGAAATGCTTTAACGAACGCATCTGTTACAGTAAAATTTCCATGCATAAGAAAAATTTTATTGTTGAATTTGTTTATGAATGTTAATAGTCAATTTAGTTGGAAACAAAAGGAGAAAATTTAAACCTTGAATTCTGCATATAAAAAATATATTGGGTTGGTAGATTGGTTAAGAGTAAATATTTTCTGATGAAAATAAAAAAATTGTACTTTTTCCACAGTATTTATTCACATTTTATTTATAGTGTCTTGTTTCCATTTATTGTTTATAATAAATACTGTGGAAAAAGTACAAATTTTGTTATTTTCATCATGACGTATTTCCACAAGACGTCGCCTGAAACTGTTGATTTTAAATATTTTCTTTCTGTTTACACATATTTTTAAATTACAAAAAAGTTTATCATGGAGTATGTCTGTTATATTTCTCTATGATTTGAGCTATTCTTATTTTCTGTAATCACCTGCAGGAGTGGAAGCACAAACTCTTACTGTTTGGAAACAGGCAGATCACTATGGGATCCCTCGCATTGTATTCCTCAACAAGATGGACCGGAAAGATGCTGATCTAAAACTATGCATTGATTCAATAGCATTCAAGTTTCCTGAAGTAGCCCCTTTGCTGCTGCAACTCCCCCTCAAAGATTCTACAAAACATCTGGTCGGAATAATTGACCTTCCAACCATGACGAAACTCACATGGAATCAGAGTAGGTCAGTAATCTGTCCAATATTCTGATAGGTCAAATTAAGTCATATGATGGTTTTAAGAGAGTATCTCACTCCAAAAGCCATCAACAATCTTTTAATTGTTCCTGTGTAGTTGGAGTGAGCATATTATTCTTTATGATGGTTTTTGGAGGTTCATGTGTTACACATTCTGTATTTGATTTATTGGAGTTGCTTTGAGTTGAGTTGATGTATGTACTTTTTCCATGAACTCTTTTCTGTAGGTTGATCTTATGGAGATTTAAATTTCAGCTCTTTATTTACATTGTAAAAATATAACCATAGGCTTTCATCAATTATTAATTACTGTCAAGTTCATTCCCAAGAAGTAAATCCAAAAATTACCACTCAAGTTAAAAGAAAATGTGTCTAGTGAATTAAAAGGACCAAAGTAATTACCGTATTTGACGGCATATAAGACGCATCTTTTTTCATAAATAATGCCTCGAAAAATTTCCCTGCGTCTTATTTATTTATTTATTTATTTACGGGCAAATACCCAATTTCAAAGATACAAAAATATATATAAAAATATAGTTAATACTAATTAACAATTTTTTTTTAAATACATACATTTGCAAAAATTTGTATTATAAAAAATATTAAATTACTCTATATATTCTAGTATAAGGTAACTCGAGACACCACCATAGTATCACATTACATTTTGGTGATTTTTATCATAATTATAATAAACAGTTTATTTATACATTTTAAAAGTGATAAGAGGGCAGAAGCCCAATTTCACAATAAAAAAAACATCTTCAATAACATTTCAAGACTTGGATAAGATTTTACAAACAAGTGAATTAAGTAAAAATCGTTTCATATCAACACAATGAATGTATGTACTAAGTAATTATTACATCATAGTTATTTACATAAGCCATTCGTTGTACATTATGTTTTGATATGATATGAATGCCATATAGCATAATTACACAATTTATACTATTTAAGAAAACATAAAAATGAAGTCCACAAAGTATATATACCTCACTTTAGTTCCTAACGTTGTTTAGTACTAGTTCCTTTAATGCTCTTTCTGAGCAATTATTGATGAAGGCTTATATGTGAAGGTTCAACCTCCACATGTTAACTTTCAATACTGAATGCTATTTTTAGCCCAGATGGTCTTTACTACCTATTTCATAATTGCATTCAATGACTGTGTTAATATTTGGCTTTTACGAAACGTGACAACTAAAAGAAACTACATTTTAAGTTATTGTGGTACCGTACTTTCGCACAGACTATTAAAACTCTTTTTCCTTGTGAGTGGCCAACTTAATGAGGGTGCGTCTTATATGCCGGTGCGTCTAATATGCCGTCAAATACGGTAAAATGGATTAACAATAAGTTAGCAGCTTTGAATTGTGCATGCTAGATATATTAATTTACAAGTAAAGATGCAAATGAAATTATGGATACTATTGGCAAGTTTCAAATGCAAAGGGAGGTATAGCCAAAATTGATATTTAATGCCTGAATAATCAGAATATTTCATCTTGACAAAGTATTAGGCACTAAGTCATAAATCATGCTGTTACTATTTTGTATACGAGTCAGCTCTTGATTTATTCCTTGAATTTTTTTAAGGACTGTCTTTACTAAAATTATATGGTAATAAAATCGAGCTCTGAATTTACATTGTAATATAGAGACTCTGGAAGTGAAGGGAAAGAGTATATAAAAGAGGCTCTGAGTCAGAAAGACCATGGAGAGTTATGGGAAAACGCCAATGAAGCCAGAAATAATTTGGTGGAGAAACTTGCCGATATAGATGATTCAATAGCAGAAAAGGTGATAATGGATGAAAATTTGGGATCAATATCCACCGAAACTCTTTTAAAGTCCATTAAAAATGCTACCATTTCTCAGGTATGAATATCTCTTGCCAAGAATTTTTGCATTTTTTGTTAGTGAATCTTTATCGTTGAATTGACCTTATTTCCTTGCCATTTTCCAGAAAGGGGTTCCTATTCTTTGTGGTAGTTCCTACAAAAAAACTGGGGTCCAGCCATTGATGGATGCAGTTCTTCGTTTCCTTCCATCGCCTTCTGAAAGATTGCGGTCAGAGTTTGAATCAAACATTTGTAGTTCTTTCGCTGATAATTTTTATGCGAAAGCTTTTAAAGTCATCCATGATAAACAAAGAGGACCTCTTACATTTGTTAGGATTTACTCAGGAACATTTAAGAAGGTAATGTGCTACATTTACTGATAAAACCATTTGTTTCTTCATTCTTGTATTTTAAGATAGGTGTTAACATAAGAAAGCAGTGCAGGCTCACTTCCTGAAGGCTTTACTATTTTTTATGCATTACTAAATTTAAAAATATAATGCTGTTTTAATTTAATGCAAATTCATTGTTAGTGGAATGATATGAAAATAATGTTAGGTGTCAAATTAGTCCATGTAATTGAGAGTTCACAGTGAGAATTACTCTCACTCAATTCAATTCAATTTTGAGTAATATTTATTAGTTATTGATTTATAATGCTTATGAATGCACAGTATTGATATTGCTAATGTATGTTTCTTTTAATAAAGTTATGGGGTGATAAAAAATGACAATACTGTTTGTTTTGGAATTATTTTTAACTGTGGCTTTTTTGTACTGTACTTAGTTAATGGTTCAATAATTTTAGGGTCAGAAGATTTACAATTTAAGAAATCAGAGAACAGAAGTGGCATCAAAACTGATGATTGCAACTGCTGATGATTATGAGGATGTAGATGATGTGGAAACTGGTAATATTGGTGTAGTATCTGGACTAAAGGTAATAATACTTGTAGTTAACTGGTTAATACAGAATTTTTAAAATTAATTAACATAATGTTGCTCAAGATATCTCTTATCTTTTTAAGGAAACTGTTACTGGTGATATGATCACCAACAATTCATCAGCTGCCAAAGCTGCCAAGTCGTATCTAATGAAAAGAAAAGGCATGTCTGAGGAAGAAGTTGATTCTGCATTTAGCAAAGGGGCAAATGCACCGGATCCTGTGTTTTACTGCTCAGTGGAACCTTCAACTCAGGTTTGATTTCATTTAATTTGAAAACAAACTACCGTATTTTCTGGTAGATAACCTGCGTGTTATCTATACAAAAAATATAGAAAAATGATAAAAATATTAGTGCGTTATATACAACGGAAAATCTAGTTTAATTGAATATTGAACTCGGAAACAAATGACTAAACAATACTCACTTACAAGGGCAATTTTATTAAAACCAACATATTATAAATGTTAATGTAATTATATAATTAATTTCAAAATAAGAGTAATTATTGCAAAACATTATAGTGGTGGTAAAACATTGTCTGCATAACACAAAGGAGGACAGCATAAAAAAGGAAACTTAAGTAATTAGTACAAGAATTACATTAAAACTTGCAAACATAAATCTTCTATCTAACTTTAATCTTTAAAGCGCTTTATGAAAAATAGTACAAATTTGAAATGCTCGTTATCAATACAAATATCACTCAGAAGAGATTTTTTAAATGCGTGTTATTTAGTAGGTGCGTGTTATTTACCAGAAAATACGGTAAATAGAATTTCGTAGACATTTTTCATGCTATCCAATATAATTTAATAACTTCTGCTGATATCTTTAATGCTTTATGTCTACCAGGCTTATCAAAATGCACTTGACCGAGCATTAACTGAACTCGCGAGAGAGGATCCAAGCTTAAAAGTTACAGTTGACAATGAAACGGGACAAACTGTATTGGGAGGTATGTGATCAGTTTTCGTATTTCCATTTGAGTGTTAGTTTAAATGCCTATTTTATTTTGAAATTATTCCATTTTTCTTGAACGACAAAATATAAGATTAGATTATTTGAATATTTACCTTAGGTATGGGTGAACTTCATCTAGAAATCATCAAAGAGCGGCTTATTTCTGATTATAAAGTAGAAGTAGATCTTGGCCCTTTGCAGATTGCCTACAAAGAGAACCCTACTTGTGACCATAAAGACTCTTTCGAATTCATACATAAGATTGGTAAGATTTGACAACTTCTAAATCTAGTTACATTTATTCATAATTAGAATCACAATCTTAGTTAAGTATTTTCAAATAACTGTAATTCCTAACATGATGTAAGAATGCATAGAATATTAATAATATAAATTTGCAGCCAATAGTAGTGTCTTGCGAGAGTCATAAATTTCTTAAATACTAGAATTATACTAAGATTTTTAACAAGTAACTTGCATAATGGTATTTAAAAATAGTTCATGTGCATTTTTGGACAATTTTGACATTTTTACTTATTTAAGTATTTACGCTAATTTCTTTCACTTAGGGTCAACCAGTCATGAAGTTAAGCTTACCATCTCTTTAACTGCAAAAGAATCATCTGTTGATAATAAAGGTGGGAAATCAAAATCTGTATCAGTTCCATTGGTACTTGATAGAAGTCCTGAATCAGCATCAAACATTGCTGCCATCACTCTCAGACAACTTCAAGCCGTCAAGCAAGGAGTAGAAGTTGCCTTGACTAATGGTCCTAGGCTCGGCTGTCCAGTAAGTATCATTACGTTAACAGTAGGCAGCTTTTATCTTAAAAAGAAAGATTTTTTGTCACAAAATAGAAAAATTTATCCAAGAAAAACTGTAATAAATGCTATGTAAAGTATTCAAAGTTATCTGAAGTGCTTTTGTTAAGGAGTTGAGCATCTCTCATACTCTTCAATCAAAATATGCTGTTTATCCGGTTTATTTTTTAAATCTTTTAGAAAGTTAGAAGACAACATTATCCTTAGCCATGTAATTTACAAAATATGACTAACGTAAGCTGTGTCAACAAAGTGAAAAGAAAATTACATTTTTTATGTAATGCTGATTTAAACTTCATTAAATTTTAGGTCATTAATGCTGAGGTAACTCTCCATTGGCTTGAAGTAAGAAGAGGAACATCCGAGACAATATTAGCATCTTCTGTAACTAATGCCATTCAAAGGGTAAGTTGCTGTATGATTGGATTTGTCACCTATTTTATATCACTTCAATGATATCTGGATGGTTGTTGTGAAGAGAAGTGGAATTTTGATGTACAGGGTGCGGCAGAACCAATTAAGCAGTTTTGAGGAGTTATAAAAAAGGAATCTGGGTATATAAAGAAAAATGTTTTTATTTTCGAAAATATATTTATATAATAAATAGTAGGAACAACTTCTTTCGAAAATAAAAATGTTTTTTCTTTATGTACCCAGATTTATTTTTTATAACTCCTCAAAACTGCTTAATTGGTTCTGCCACACTGAAACTGCTTAGTCGGTTCTGCCGCACCCTGTACTATATAGTTAGGGGTTACTATGGGTTAGATGGAAGAAGAGACTTTTAAGTCTCAATCTCGCTCAAATAAAGACAATTTATTATTATTATTATTATATAGTCACTTTACTGCAGAAGCAACCTTTTCACACTAGATAGAAATTATTGCCTTTTATAGTATTATTTTTATTGTATGGTAGGTTAAATTGGTGCCAAATTTAGCAGTGAGTTAGGTATCCAAGTTAAAAAGAATACATTTAAGTTTAATTTTGATTCGTATTTTGGTATGCCTGATTATACATAAATGTAGGTGGCTGAGTGTTAAACATCTTTGGATATGTTAGTCCCCCTCTAGTATTTTGGTTCAATGATTTCAGGGCTTAAGTTGCAATCATATTCTGTTATTAAATTTTTTACATCTGACATTTATACAATACCCTCCATCAATGAATGCTGCAACCTTACCACAAGTCTGAGAAAAGAAGAAAGTCCTGTAATTGAGTTGTTAATTGTTTGTATCATTGTAATCACTACCCCATAAACAATGGTTTACTTTCAATGGTATAAACTGCATTTATAACTAATTATAAACCATATAGCTACTATGAATTTTATAATATGATAAACATACTGCTATTAATGACAATCATAATTTCAGTGATTTTGCCAAAATTAACCAAAAATTTCATTAAGAATTGAAACATACTTAATAGGATTTCGTATTGCTTGTTGCCACAAAATAGGATACACTCTGGGAGTGTAGCTTAGTCTGTCTGCTTTGATTTGTTAATTGTGGAATATACTTTACAGTTATTGAAGAGTAGTGGAACAAAATTATTGGAGCCAATTATGGAACTCGAAGTGATACTTAACTCAGGGGATAAATTGCAAATTGTAACAGCAGACCTGTCACGTAGAAGGATTATGCAACAGGAGATAGAGCAAAGAGGAAACCAAATGGTAAGTATTATAAAATGTTGTACTGTCATCCCTCGACACTTCGTGTTTCATCTTTTGTTGCTTCACTCTGTAACGCTTTTTTCAAATACATTATATAAAATAATATATGAATTCAGGCTGTAAACAGGTTTTCTATGCTGTAGCTACAAAAATATTTGATTCATAAACAAAGAATCCTACTTAGTGAGAATTTACCTATCGGGGTATGGTCTGGAAATGATTAACCGTGATAAACAAGGGCTGACTGCATTTTAAATTTGCTGCCTGAATAATTATTTTCAACAAATTAAGTTCCAACAATGATTCTATTCTTTCAGGTTATTCATGCCTTTGTGCCGCTTGCTGAATTATTGGGATACTCAACAGACTTAAGGACAATATCATCTGGGACTGCTTCTTTCTCAATGGAATTTTATGCTTACAAGGAAATGGCAGCTAGGGATGAAGCTTTAGCCATCAAAAGTGTCACTGGATTTGATCCAGTTTGAAGTGCTTTTAAATATAGATCTTTTAAAAAATTGTATTCCAGTTTTATTTATAAACCACCTTGACAACAGTTTTAGTGTTGATTACAATAGCAGTGAAGTATTGTGTAACCAATGTTTTTTTTTCTTTAATAGAGGTGATATAGAGAGGAAAAATGTGTATCCAATGGGTAAACAGTATTTTTTTGATTGAAGGATCTGGTTCTTAAGGCCATCGTCTACTCTGCTTACACCTTAAATTACTTCATTACACCAGTAAAAATAGAAACAACTGACTTTATCTTGTAGAATAGAGTATTATTTATGAAAGAAATAGGACAGAGGTTCATGCTTTAATACTTTGAGTCTACTATCTAAAGTATTCCTTATAATCTCACTCAAGTAATAAATATATTCCACAATTTGATGAGATTGGCAAATGGCTGACAGTTTTGATGGACTGGTTGCAGGATTCCTGTGATTGTTAGGGGGACAGATGAGGTGAGCCAGGTTAACCAAACTGATTATTGACCAAGGGACAAGGAAATTCTTTACATCCTGGGACATCATGTACTTTTTTGGCAAAGGATGGAGCAATCGTGCTGCATGTTAAACCATCTGGTCACAGAATAACATCATTTTGCTCACATTCGAATTTTGCAGCATTAGAATGTATTTAAGAAAAAAGGAAATGAATCCATTATACTAAGTTAGCTTTAAAATTATCCATTTTTTTATCTAATTGTGATTAGTAAGTTTGAGAATTTTAACATACATACTTTAATATGTTTAAATAAAGGGGTTAAAAAATAAAGGGTATAAAACACTCCAAAAACCATCAAAAATTTACCTTAAAGTTATCTGATACGTATTTTGCACTCTAAGAGGGCATCATCATAGAGAGACAGGATCAGACTGACCAGCCACAGACACCAGTCTGATCCTGTCTCTCTGATGATGCCCTCTTAGAGTGCAAAATATATATCAGAAAACTTTAAGATACATTTTTAATGGTTTTGGGAGTGTTTTATACCCTTTATTTGCTATCAAGAATCCATCAGTGCCTTTTTCCAATTATCATTTAATATGTTTGATGAAGTTAAAAAACGTAGCAGATTTTTGATTAGAGGTCTACATTAGAAAGTTCATCAAACAAGTGGGCCAGTGTTAATTACATAAATTTAACTACCATTTGCTGAAAGAAATGTTTTTCTTTTCATATAACTATTTTTGCTCTGATATTTTGTCCCAAAAATTCCATACACTGGTGCAGATATGTAAATATCCAATAAGACTGCATGGAAAAAAATCAAGTTAAGTTTTTTAAACAATAATAATGCAATAGCATTATTTCATATGGACTTTTAGAATAAGATACAAGTTTCTGAGATAGCATTTAATTTATGAAACTTATTGGAGATTGTTGGTGCAGTTAAAGACCCTCGTTGCCTCCTCTTCTTCACTTTTTGTAAGGAGCATGGATATTCCTTTCCATGTCATCTCGTTAATTATACTGAATCGAAAGGTATTCCCATATGAACTCTTATTAACTCCTAGCTTCTGCATCAACTTTCTGGTTGAGATGTTAAAGCAAACAAAATGTCTTCAGTGGGGTTACATAATGAAATTAAAAGTATACTACCTCTATTCCAGCACCATAGAGGCTCTGTATATCAGCTGGGACTAAAAAATATTTTTTCATTCAATAATTTCCTCGTAAATTTAGTGAAATTTTCTTTTCCCTCTCTCAATTTCTATTCAAGAGAATGATTATAGCTGAGGGCCATGCAGCCAATACTTGCATACACTTTACGATGAAATTTTACTTTGCACGAGGAAGCGTGCGCTTTAAACCCAAAGTTGAACAAGGAGTGAAAAATTGTGATATGACTGGAACTCGAACCCAGGTCTCCCACTTTCCAGGCAGGTGTTCTAACCACTAAACTACCATGCCACCCCAATTCCACTCCTGTTAAAGGGATGCTTTATGAGTAGATAGTGGTGCTACACAAGGAGTGGAATTGGGGTAGCATTGTAGTTTAGCAGTTAGAACCCCTGCCTGGAAAGTGGGAGACCTTGGTTCAAGTCCCAGTCATGTCACAATTTTTCACTCCTTGTTCAACTTTTGTACACATTACTAGGGGCTTAAATTTTGAGGGTGGAGATCCAGTTCCATAAAAATATATCCTCATTCTTTTACATTGGCTGTTAGTGAAGATCAATAAAGGTTTAAGATTAAGCGAGAAACAGGAATATATATTGACTTATCTTTTGAGGTCCTATTAAAAAGGTGTCTTGGAAACTCCTTCTTACTGAGCAAGGCTAGAAATATGAGTCCCTTTCAATCATTTCAAAAACATCAGTTTTCACTATTTATTGGTAAATTAAGGCCATGATTTCCTATATTTTTAATTGTCACACTTTGATAATAATCTATGTGAATATAGACTTAGAAAATCTTATTAAACAAATATTAAACAATACTACATATTTTGTCACATTTGGAAATAAAGAAGTTTCACTTAGCAGCATCTAAATTGCTCCTTGCTTGAGGTAACAAAATTGCTAAGGCTGTTCCTGACCAAGAATATAGTTAAGACAAAAGTGTTCTGCCTCCTTTTAAAACTAACTTCCAATGTCTGAAAACATACCTTCTGGACTTTGGATAGCAAAATGAAAAAAGTAACTGGCACTAATAGAAGTTATTCAACTAAGTTATTAAATTTTAAGTTATTGAACTATTTTCAGCTTACTCTGTTAAGACATGAAAGCATACATGAAGTGATCTCTCTGAAGTATGTATGTATGTTAAAATTCTCAAACTTACTAATCACTATAGAAATCTCATTTTGTATCTGAATGCAGATCACTAAAGTAAGTGCAATCAAAGAACTTACCCTCCAAAATAGTATATAAGTTTATACTATAAAAATAGTACCAAACACTTATTATAAAAACACATGAGTATTAATTTAAACTTTCAAGTAGAATTTTAGATACTAAGTTACTAAGTGAAGTATAAAATATTTATAGTTTTGTAAGTTAATTTGTCTCATTCATTAAAATGGATATTTAGTAAGAGAAATGTTAACAATTTAGGAAACTAAAGATAAAAAAATTACCAATGAGAATAACTAAATGAGCACTTTTTTT
Organism: Sympetrum striolatum; assembly: GCA_947579665.1. Lineage (NCBI taxonomy): Eukaryota > Metazoa > Arthropoda > Insecta > Odonata > Libellulidae > Sympetrum > Sympetrum striolatum. The sequence continues at coordinate 17,776,495 of OX388351.1, read as the reverse complement.
CATTATATCTCTAAAGTGGAAGCGCAGAACACAAAATATTACTACTTAGAGAATTTTAAATAATTAAATGAACAAAAAATCTTGAATGTTGGTATCAAATTATAAGTAAAACCTTAACTTCTCAAACTATACCTGAATGTTGTGTTCCTACAGATTATCAAAATCATATTTTTCTGTTGGTTTGCTAGATAACGATAGAAAAGCATTGTTGAGAAAATCTTCACATCACACCCACCAAGGAGTTTAGGCAGCATACGTATGTACTTTTATACAAAAATTATCATTTCCTGGTGACTTCAAAGACAAAAATAAAGCTTCTTTAAATGAAGAAAATTTTTAAGAGATTCCCAACTTACCTTTGCGAATTTTCGAAGCAATACGATGGCTCAAACAAACTATTTTCTCCAAAGATCAATCTCATAATTACAATCGAAATAATTGGAACTCCTTGACAACTTTCGCCAGGGAAATTTGAAGGTAAGATAGTTAGAGGTAGTATCTTAACTAGTGCCATGGATATAATTACGTTAATAATCACGTCCATGAAATATTCCACCGGTACATACATTTAATAGTCAATTACTACGGGAAGTTAATTTGGAAGAAAGAGATTACTGCGAAGGAAAGGGAGGAAAATAGCTGTCGAAATTTTAATTAATTCAATCAGCGATCCGATTCCTTAACAAGACGATAGCATCCGGAACTCATCGGAGCATTGCTACAGTATATAACGAGAACCAAAAGAGACGAAAGTCACTCCGACTTCAACATCTCTTCCGCCGACAACAACTGCAGCCATGAAGCTACTGGTAAGTGCTAATATTAGAACTTAACAAGAAGATTGTCACTATCAAAACAGAAGTCTTTAAGATTCTCGGAGATAATGATTAAACTTTCTTACCACAGCCGTGCACTCTTCTCCTGGCCTTGGTTGCCCTCTCCGCCTCCGAGGAAGCAAAGAAGCAGGAGAAGAGAGGTCTCTTAGGCCTCGCGTACGGAGGAGGTCATGGCTTCGGCGGCAGCTTCGGAGGGTACGGAGTGACCTCGCAGACCGTCCCGGCCATCACGATCACCCGGCAGATCCCTTATCCAGTGGCGCAGCCGTACCCTGTGACCGTGGAGAGGAAGGTGCCCTACTCCGTGCCTCACCCCGTCCCATATCCCGTGGACAAGCCCTACCCGGTGGCCGTGCCTAAGCCATATCCAGTGCCAGTGGAGAAGCCGTATCCGGTGACCGTGGAGAAGGCCGTGCCTTACCCCGTGCACTTTCCCGTCAAGGTGCCGGTGGCCAAGCCCTACCCCGTTCCGGTGGCCAAGCCTTACCCAGTGGCCATCCCAAGTCCAGTGGCGGTGCCCGTTCCTCACCCGGTGACCATCAATAAGCCAGTGCCAGTGGTGGTGGACGGAGGAATCGTTGCTGGATTGGGCGGATCTGCCCACGGTTTCGGAGGCACTCATGGATTCGGCAGCCTTTCCTCGGGTGTTCATGGCTTCAACAGCATCTCTTCTGGACACGGAAGTGCTCATAGTTTTGGTAGTGGTTTCTCTGGACACGGAGTAGGTCACGGCTTTGGAGCCATCTCCTCTGGACACGGAAGTTCTCATGGCTTCGGCAGCGTTTCTTCTGGATACACCCACGGAGGATCTTCCCACTCATTCCTCGGTCACCATTAATTTTCATTTGTGACTCATAGATGGAAATATGATTTTTATCAATAAAAAGTTTAAATTCTATATTGATTTTTGTATTATCCAGATGATTTGAAACTATGATTGTTTTCTCTTCATTGTTATGAAATTCCTCACTCATTTTTTTTGTAACAGTGGTCGGTCTTTAAAATGTTTAATATAACTAGGCGTAACATTTCGGTAATCTATAATATCTAACAACAGATAGTGTAGCTCTAAGAAATAATAGCAAGGAAAAAAAACGATTTAATCTTAGATTTATATTATTATTTCGTTAATTTTTTGCATAGGATTTTGAGATATTTAGGTTTAGAACTTGCTCATAACAAATTAAAATTTCCAAGCATGAACGTGAATAATTTATTCGCTATGAAAAATTTATTTGTTACAACGAATTCATTGTCTGAAGTAGTACTTACACTCCACTAATGAATAATGGTTAATAGTTTTAATGAGTGTGTCAAATTTGGCAGGTATTTAATTTGGAAAGTTTCCTTTCTTAATTGAAATTTCTAATGATTTGATGTACGCTTTTATGTGCATAAAAACATTCACCAAGAGACAAAAGTGATTCATTGAAGTGGAGAAGATTACGACGAAAGCTGCGAACGAACTATTTTTTTTAATTTGAGCTAATCCATGTCACAGTTTTAGAAATATCCTTCGACTCGTCTTGAATATTGTATCCTACTTATCTCTCGGAATTAAAGATTTATAGGAAAATAGTGATTGTTACTGCGGAATATTCAATCATATAAACTTTGCTTCGTTATATATTTCTGAGAAAATTATAGTAATAGAGAAACTGTGTGGAATCATTTAGAAAACCCATTTCCACGAAATTATTGATAAATACCTTGAAATGCATTAAATCATAGTCGGTAATTCTATGAGGGTAAGGAAAAAGTATATGGGTAGAAGCTGTAATAAGTGGTTAACATCGACTAGCAAAGCTCAAAGATAATTCTATAGGTGACATTGAAATGGATATGGTGATTTCATTCACCCGAAATCAAGGGAAAGCCTTTGAAGTAGAAGAAATAATGGTTAATGTGTTACATGAAAGCTTTCTATAAATTTCCGATGAACTCGGTCATTCTGTCTCATTATAGAAAACGCAATAAAGAGTTACTGAAATTGCCACTCTGCGAAACAATTTTTGGCAATTGCTACGTTTCATAAATTCTGAGCGTGAATCATGGAGAAGAGAGAGTTCAATCGAGAAGGGGATAACGTTCAATTACCGAGAGCAGTAATGAAAGACTGTGGAAGAGTTCCGGAAGAGCAATCAGTTCTCCAACCCTCAAATTTCGTCGGAAATCAATGGAGAGCGTACACCGAAATTTGGAGTCACGACCGGTAAATTAAGAGGAGTTACACGATTTCCTTTCGTCTACTGTCTGATGATTAATCGAAGTATAACTGGAAAGAAAGGAGGACATTCTTCCCCCATTTCTCGTCTCTGTTATTCTGTGAAATGGTCCATAGACGTATTGAATATCTTCGATTCCATCGAGATCTTCTACGCTTCGTGTTCTTGTATCCGTCGAAGAAGAAGTCATGGCTGACTACAGTCGCATTCGTGTGTCATTTTTCCATGATAGTCGCACTCATTTCACAGTAATTATTATAAGTTTTATTGTCAAGAGTTTGCTTGGACTTAAAATGATTTTTGGAAATATAATACGCGTTCCAGATGGATTTCATGTTTACCAAAGGATCACTTAGAAATGCATTATTTGAGAGTCTGAAGCTCCCAAATATTTATATCGCTAATGTTAGAAGGACATCGAATAATGTATGCATTTTTACATGTGCTTCCAAGTACTTCTAAAGTAAGGGATAGAAATATCGGGACCGGTATAAAAATATTGCGATATTTACACAGTATAATTCGTTAATATTTGCCATTGGGTAAGTAACTAAGTCGTCTATATTTAATTTAGGCCGATATTCTCGTTTATACGTTAAATATAGAGGTGTTAAATTCAAGTTCAAGAAATATGAATGAATACATACATACGTAGTACGAGAAATGTATAGGTAATTTTGCGATGAATGTTCATTTTTTACATCATCATAATTATGACTACTGAAATTGAATTGAATTGAAATTAATGAAATGCTAATTAATCTTTTTCATTTTCCAACGACCTCTATACAAGAGTAAAAACTATGGGATAAATTCAAAAGGGCTAAGTTTGTTAAGCGTCAAAAAAGCCGACACGACCCTATTTACAAGTATCTATTAGGGGTTAACAAATTTATAAAAAACTAAGTTCTATCAAGTCGTTAAATTGTAACATAAAAATTACTTACCATGATACCGTGTTTTAAAACATTTACGAATGTCTAAACCAAAAATAATAGTTAAAATGCATAACTTCGCTCAGTTTCATTAAATTTACGAAGTAGATACACGTAGGTTGAATGAAAAAACTTCGTAATATCCGCAATAGGTTTTAATTTACTGTGGAAATTACGACGTTTTACTTTCAACCTAAGATGCCGTTCCACGAAGTACAGTCAGGACATATCGATTATATAGATACACGTATTTACATTCATTTTGAATTATAATCTCATGAAAAAGATGCACAATACAGGGATAAATTGTGGAAAAATAAGGATATAACTGTAGATTACAAAGATGATAACATCGCATGCGTTAAATTCATTCTAATTTTAAATAAAGTTAATAACCATCTGAATAAAAAACGAATCTGTTCTTACGTATAGCTGATATAAAAGACTTAAAAACTGTAATTTGTAAGTATTTAAGTTACCGCTGCTCTTTAAATGTTATAAGAAAGTGCTATGACAAGGATTGAAGACTTGCGGTCTTCAGGCCTCATAATTTAATAATAATTTACCTATTAGAACCGATTTCTGAATTCCAGCATCTGTTTGGCCTTCCAAAGATACCAGATTTTTCTGACAATGTCCGTGCATTAGCGATATCCTGTAAATTCCACTTTCTTCTATTAATCTTTAGATTCGTTGGGGAAGTGATGGACTTCGTGATTCACAACTCTGAGATCGACATCTGGGCAGACGTCGCCTGCATGGCGGTCTTTTCTTTCACCAGCGTAATCCGACTGGTGATCCTGATCTACAAGAAAGACAAGCTCTTCAAGATGATGTCCAAATGGGAGGACCAGTTCGTGCGGAAGTCCCCATTCAATCCAGCAAGGAAGGACGTCGAAAAATGGATTTTCAGGACCAAAGTTTACATCCTCACCGCCACCTTCTTGACTATGTTGATCGCTCTCCATTGGTGCGCCTACCCCATAGCAGTGGCAATCCTTTTTCCTGAGCAGGGAAGGAAACTTCCTTTGAGAGTTTGGTACCCTTTCGACATATACGCCAGTCCGTACTACGAGTTTATCTACCTGATGCAGGTCATAAGAGGAACGTTCGGCTCTTACATCGCTCTCATATGGGAGACGACGCTGATGTCTTTCTGCATCCTGACGTACTATCAGGCGAAACAGCTGAAAGAGCACCTCAGAGCCATAGCAACGGATTACAAAGAGGATGAGGAGGAGAGGATTGAAGAATACTTGACCAACTGCATACTGCATCACAGGGAAATCATAAGGTGAGACTGTCCACTCCAAGTGCAGTACCCAGGGCACTATTCGATTAGGGATCCAGGTTTTCCTAGTTTAATTCGAATTAAAACCTTTAATACAGTTCCTCCAAAAAGTAAGTACAAGGTGATAGTGAGGACTGAACAACAGGAGCAAATGCCCGGGGCACAAATTCTCATAGAGTCGCTAAGTGGAAGTTGCCGCATAGTCGGACGAACTACACTTGCCCTTGCGCACAAAGTCCCCAAAACGGCTTGTTAAAATGTTCTGGCCGGGCAACCTATATGGTTTAGCCTCCCGGATAGAGGAGGATCCCTGGTTCGATTCCCGGCCCCGTCAGTTTAATTATCAGTTTTTAATTCGAAATTTATGTTGCATTGAATATAAAAGAGAAGTAAAGTAATGGTTATGATGAAAAAGTGCTATAATACATTAGATTAATGAGAAAAACAAGATTTAAGCGAGGAATATTTGAACTTTGAAACATAACTCGTCTTTGGTTAAAAGAGTGAACGGAGAGAAATTTATACTAAATAAATGAAGAGAGGAACTAGCATTAAAATTGAAAATAGCGATCTGAGGCTGGGCGCTATCATGATTAACGCTTTCGCTTCTACTGCTGCGCTTCTTACTTTCATTTGGTTGACTGCTATGAACGCACATTTTAGGGTCGGTCTCTAGGAAACATTTAGAGCGAATGATAATCCACAGCGATAGCGTTAATGCGTTAACTTCGTTATGATAAGTCGACGGAGATTCTTCTATATATTGTTTTATTTAGCGTTTGAGAATATTAACCAAGAACTCTATCTTACCCTATTTTAATTAACTAAAATTACATTGAATTTTGTTTTTACAGGTTTGCGAAAAGAATTGGAGAGATGTACAGTCATATTCTTCTGGTGGAATTATTTGGCCTGGTTACGCCGATGTGCTTCACGGCACTGAAGGCTACATCGGTAAGTCACATGGACAAATAGCAATCAGTACGAAATAAATAAAAAAAGACAGTAAATACAAGGAAAGGCATGCAACTTATTAATATTAAATACGTAGCATTTTATATCATAACTAAAATGAAGAAATGTGGATGTATTTTCAATAATGAACGCAAATGTGGCTCTAATTAATTATATGCCAATTGTTTGTAAATTTGAAATCAACAATTAAGAAAAGTATTACGTAACAATATCATCATCATTTCACAATAAAATGAATGACGAAAAGTTTGATTGAGTGTCCTCTTTTTTCCAAGTAACATTTCGATTGAAGCGCAATTAAGTTCTTATTTTGTGACACTTTTCAGATCCTCGAAAATGATACTAAATACCTGGTTTGGCTGGAATTCTTCATGGCCTGCATGATTCAGCTCTTTCTGCTGTGTCTGGGAGGGCACATAGTTACCACACAGGTTCGGGAAGCTTTAAGTCATAGTTGGTCTCTGAAAAATAGTCGTTTGTGTATGTGTAAAACAGAGGTACTCAACCTGGTGCCCGAAGCGACCTCGTATAGTGCCCGCCAAGCTTCGTTAAAAAGATTTTTTTATTTGCTACAACATTATTTTTTGGGATTACACTATCGGGGACAGAGTGGAGGTTTGGCGGGGAAAATCTTGTTTGTCCTGGTCTTGAGTTTCGTAAACATTTACCCCTCTTATCGCCTATGTCTAGATTAACAAGACCCATATCTATGTCATATTAAGTTCATTATGCGAATGCGAAGATTCAGCTCGGCTCAGCTTATCAATGTATCAAACTCCTCGTAATCAAGGACTGCTGCTTTTCGGAACGCAGCGGTGCACATGCAGCGAAAACCTTCATACCAGATGTATTTCCCGTTATCAAATCTTCTTCGGAGATAAAGACTTTCTCACATGAGAGGTTCTCACATATGAGATGTGAGGTTGTGATGAAATTATATACGTTGTAATATTTTGGATCTTATTTACCATGAAACGTTTTTCTTCAAACGGCCAACGAAATAGTAAAGTGATAATATTGCCAAGGGATGGCCTGAATGTCATCATGGACGGAAATGTTATGAGGCGTGCCCGCTTCGCTTTCGGAAGTGCTCTTTGATGCCCGGGCGCCAAAAGATGTTGATTACCCCTGGTGTAAAACATTCATTAATTTTTTTGCGATTAATAACTACAGATTAGGTTTTAGAATATTTTAGATTTAAATAACTAGAGTAGTACCACGTAGTAAATACATTCAATTTGAGCTAATAGAACTGAACGTTTTTACCGCTAATTAAATTTTTCGTTTATTTTTATATATGATTTATGAAGCAATCATCTGTCCTTTCAGCAATGTTTATTGAAATATATGTTATATTCAGACTCTCACACGCCTAGATTTGCTGTCAGGACTATAAATTCTAATGTATTCATCAATACAGTTGAATAAATAAACCTTGAATAAAATCCCTTTTCTAAACTAAAAGAGGAAAACGCAGACATAGCAGACAGATCATGAGAAATTTCGCGATATTCGATCAAACTATAAACTTTTAAACATTACAAAGGCATTACTTGGCAATAAGACTTTATTTAGGTAAATAATTACCGATGAACTTCATTCAGTCCAAGTTATTTACTTTAGTAAAGGCATAGTAAAATGCTGCTTTCAAATTTTTCTTTGTGGCAGTTTAAATGCTAGTTAAAACAGTAGTAAATTTCTTCATACAATTTTTATATTATTTTCAACATATTCTATTGGTTGATGGAATAAATTCAACTAAATGCCAGTAAATTTCAGCTTACATACGTTGCTGAATTATTATTTGTGTATAATTATCATAACAGAAACAGTGCATGCAGGTAAAGGATATAATTTATGCAATAAAATGTGTCGTAGGGACATTTTTCTTAAGAGCAAATTTTCAGTTTTCATTTAGGTTGCGTCTGACATTTATTCTGACTATTCCCGATGAGCAATAGTTTAGTTATATGTATTTCCTTTGATTTGTGTATTTTTCCGTCTAAAAATCTGTTAAATATTTTTCTATATTCAGAAACGGTTTTCAAAATCTAATGATAAAACACGGAGTAAGTCGTTATGGACTGATCTTGCGTTACTGATTTTAACTCACTCCGAATTTGCAGCTCATCAGCATACAAGGAGCTGCTTATGAGGCATGTGTTAGGGTACCCAGCAGAACAAGATGGAAGCTTGCATTCATAATGCTCCACAGCAACCTGGAGTTGAAGATCACCGGAGGAAATTTCTTCGTTCTATCCATGAAGACCTTTAAAACGGTAAAAATTGTTATAAGTAATAACTTATTTTCAACAACAATAGCGTAATAGTAATCATAACAGCTGCGTCAATAATTAACCTAAAATATTTAATAACTCAAATAAAAATATGCGCGTTAACAATAGTTTTCAATTACTCCAAAGATTGTGATTTGATTTTCATATTTAAAAAAATTCAGTAAAAATACGGGCAGCGATGATTCTTATCTACCAAGGTGGATAAATCTTTCTTTTGAGGTTATTTATTGTAAAAGGTTATGGTTAATGGTAGCTAAGCGTGGTTTTCACTGTTACTTTTTTTCAGGTAGAAATTTTAAGGGTCGCCATCCTAATCCGGACCCTTAGCTGGGCCTCCCAGCTCGGGAGCGCCCGGCCGGCACAGTAGGGGGACCATTAAAACTGACCGCGTGCTATACGATTTAAAAGTTATAAACAATTCAAATGAGCAACAATTTATTATCTTCGTCGTCTCACTCGTCCTAAGAGATATACAAGCGTCTTTTGATCGACGTTCTACGATGAAAATGAAGATTTTTCGTGATTTTGCAAGAAATTACCCGTTTACACACGGCAACGTTGCCGTTGGGTTGGGTTATGGGGTAGGTATTTCTATCAAAAATCTAGAAATCCTTCCCCCAACCCAACCCAACCCCCGTTGAGATATTTAAAACACCCGCCTATCTGACTGAGCAAACCGCTCCCTAGCTACGAATCCGAGCTAAGGGTCGGGATTAGCACGGCGACCCTTGAAATTTCTACCTGAAAAAAGGTAAGGGCGAAAACCCAGCTTAGCTACCATTAACCAAGGTTATTGCTTCCAGCTTTCCTTTTCTGTGAAAAGTAATTATTTTTGTTTTTTTATTCGCAGATAATGGGCATGAGTTTCTCTAATTTCATCGTTCTGAGGCAGCTGAAAGAGTCGAAGTATTTGTCAGGACTTCAGTCAGAATCTATTTTTAAGGATGGAACTTGATGTGCCACTTTTAATATCCACGCTTTCTATTAGTCTAACACCAGCTAGCACAGAATTTAGATGAACATGATCACGGAGTGGTGGCTACTAATATTTCTATTTTTAAAATTTGTTGAGTATTTTGCTTTACTTTTAAATCTCACTAGGCCACATCGTTCTCATTTGCAAAATAATTCGAAACAACCACTTATTTAATAAAAAAATTATTATTGAGTAAATGAATTTTATTCATAAAATTTTTTCCAAGAAAACTTATTTCTTAGTATAACTCGCTTGCTTCAATTCTCGGCGTTTGATATACTAGTAATGCAATGAAACAGGAAATAATAGGCACTTAATCCATCTCCTACGGACTAATTGCAGATGTGAATAGTATAACATATTCGCCGTGAAAGGGTTTATAGGATTTTCAAGGGTTTACTAGCCAAAATCTGAATTTTCATGAGTCATTGTTGCAGATGTAAAGCTGCAAATCACAGATACTGAGTTGAATCTCCACTCGCAACCAGCATGGCCCTTGGCGAGCCATGCTAGCCCTATGACGATTTATATCATAATACACTATGTCGTATTATGATATAAATGCAATATTAAACAACAGAACTTCATCGATAAAATAATTAAAATGGTATTGCTTAAGAATATATTCAAGATCAAGGTCTAAAGGCGATTGTGCTGAGGATGAAGAGATCGAGGAAAGCACCTGCTCAAAGTACTTCAAAATTTCTCAATTAGAACATCTTCACCAACTGATTAGGTGATTGATATCACACAATGATGAGTATTAACTGTAGATCTCGAAGAGGCCACAGTATTTGCCATTTTATCATTAGAAAATATATAAAAAAGAAATCATCAGAGGAAGGTGATTGTTATAATAAATCCGTGCGTTAGTCTTAAATTAAAACCGATAAATTCGCGACTATAAATACTCGCTTTAAAAACCATATGAGATAGGAGACGGACCATTTGATCTGCTGAATCATACTGAACATGATAAAACACGCAAAAATATGTAATAGATAATTCATCCGCAGTTGGCATTTATCGATTAATTTCTTCCAATTCTTTCATTGCTTTGCCTAAGTTCCATATCCTGATATAAGGAAGCAGATTCTAATTTATTGGATCTTTAAAATGAATGGGTTTATATTCTATGGGATTTTGAAGGCTTATCGACGAATCAGAGCGAAATTTAAAAAGATTTCTTGTTGGGAAATGAGAAGATAAATTCAAACCGGAAGGAACCTGAACACGGCTCAGTGAAGCGGAACTGGATTCATCCAAAAGATTTGCAGAGAGTGATTTGCCGAGGGGAAATTGATGCGGATCCTTGGGTCTAACAGCAACGTAGAATGAAGGAGTGCTACGCTATACAATTAAAAATATAGAAGAAAGCGGATGATGCTGGTGTTAATTATGAGAATACCAAGAGCCTGAAAAATAATGAGGAAAGGAAATATTTAGGAGGCAGAAAACAAACTAAGCAAAAGTTCCATGAAAATTTTGTAATAACAGGATCACTGGAATCAGTTACAAGTAACATGATTAAGACTTTGGACTAATGATTTGAAGAGCTAAAAATAAAATTTTATCTCCGCTAACTCATAGAATACTGTATCTCATTTTTGTCCTAAATGAATTGTACAAGGGTTAATCTCTAATTTTCGAATCTTATCTCTCTTCTGAAAGATATGATCGGAAAATATAAACAGACCTGATGATTACTATGACTAGTCGAAACCGGTCGTGCGTGTGGTGGAATTAAAAAGTTGTGGAATTGAATACATTGTGTTTAGTATTTCCAATAAATAGTTCCACTTTATCACCAAAGGATTAGATGTTTGTAAATCCATCGCTTAAAACAGAATGGAATGTATGTATGCCCACAATGAAAACAATGTGGAAAGATCAAGTATAAATAAATAGGGAAGATTAAACTTACCGCAATTTTCTACTAAAAACATACATTAAAGAGCGTTAATAAATCATCATTAGCAATTTTAATAGTTATAAAACCCTAAAAATGAAATAAGAAGAGCGACTCACGCTAATAATTTTCAACTACTACGCCACTTTCGATTTCTCACCATGTGTTTCTAAGGTTCAAGGGAAAGGGACTTACAATCGGAATTATGCTCTTTTTCACTCTGGTCCTTCAGATATCATTAATGAGTCCGTAACCAAATTCTCTCTTTGAATATCTGCAGGAAGAATTGGGAGACGATTGAGTGGCCGTACACTACAGTCAATTTAAAGGATTATATTCAAATATATAATATGATATGATATGATATGATATGATATGATATAATATAATATAATATACGTGATATACAAATACATCATATAAAAAATCTGATGTGGCCAGCACATGACTTTCTCCATATATAAGATGTAAATATTTATCTACGACAATAATTTCGAACTCTATATTCAATCTAAACTTGGAAGATGAGTGATTAATTTATATATTATTATCTTTTACGTCACAAACATTATAAATAATGTTTTTCGGGACATGCTCGATGAAAAAAGATGAATTTGGCCTTTCGACCATTTCGCCCACAACGTACATAATCAGAAACTTCCGGTTTATCAGTATTTCATGAATAACTCCTAAACAATCAGTGATACGAAAATATGTTTCATACAAAAGTTATAGTAAAGTTTATTTTCTAAAACATTTATAAGTAATAGTATATACCTAAATATCATATTTATGGAGATATTTTGAAAACCGGAAATAAGCTTTGAAGAATGAAGCACAACTTCCGGTAAACCGATTTACTCCAAAAACTAATCAACTCTAAAGACTGTAATAGAAGTACTACATATGAAACTTGGTGTTGATCCGCCAAATAGTTTTGATGTTAGAGCGCCCACAAAGTACGTAATCATCTTCTTCCGGTTTATCAGTGTTTCACGAATAACTCCTAATCAACCGGTGATACAAAAATATGTTAAATACAAAAGTTATAGTAAATTACGTTATCTAAAAGTTTTATAATTGGTAAAATATACGTATATATCATATTTATGGAGATATTTTGAAAACCGGAAATGAGCTTTAATGAATAAAGCTCGACTTCCGGTTGACCGATTTAATCCAAAAACTAATCAACTCTGACAGCACACACCACAGTACTATATATGAAGTTTGGTATTGATACAACTAATAGTTTTCACGTTAGAGCGCCCACTATCACACACACACATACACACACACACACACACACACACACACACACACACACATACACACAGACATCATTCCGAAAATGGTCAAAACGTGTTCAAGGGACCCCAAAACATGTATTTCCGTTGAAATCTCGAAGTCGAATTTTTTCATGAAAACAATACTTTCTCTATACTTCGTATATGGAGAAAGTAAAAATGAACACAAAACAAATTATAAACAATAATAGCGCCATTTTACGGTGTCATAAGACTTTTTGAAATTCTGTTTATAACTATTACTTCATCTTCAAGGATTTCATAAGAAAGAGATGGTGATAAGAAAGTTTGAAGACGAAAATTAATTTTTGGATGTAAAAATTAAGGAATAGATTACATACTAAGGAAAATAATAATCGCTGCATTAAAACAATCACAAGAAGGGGCGTGAAAAACTGCGAATAGGGAAACAAAATTAATATTGCATTGAAAAATTGTTAACTGATATAGGACTGTCTTTATATGGTATTATTGTATTGAATTATTGTATATGGTAATCTATTATATATAGATGCTTCTCCGGATTCATTCATATATATAGCTATATAGATAGGATACAAATTCACAGGCTAAACCACAAGCGTCATTGAATTGAAATTTTTATGACATATTGGCCATAAGGTGAAACCCCCAGGAAAAAAGCGACTTTGATCCTCAGTGTCATAGGTTCGATTCCAGAGGGCCCCAAAGTCCCGATTTTTCCCGTTTAAATGCATTGCCGTGATTTTCGGGAATTTTTAAAAAATACTTTCCGGATAGGTAGAGAAATAAAGCTCAAGGTGCCTATACTTATGGTCTTGGACTTTCGAAAACATCAATAACTTTTACAAGAAACATCCTAGGTTCGATGCTAGGACGATGCAAAGAACTGCCCTTTAAAATACATGGGAGCTGTTTTTCATTATTTTTTTTGACGTACTTCTCGAAATAATAGGAAATTCGTGCTTAGCCGGAATGTGTTAGGTGAGAATTGGTTTAAGAAAAAAAATTTCATAAGACCGTAATATTCCTGTGTTCGATGCCAGAGCACATTAACATTTCTCTCATAAGGAATATAAGGGAAAAGTAAGACTTCGATTGAGGCAGTTGCAGCCATTATTTCTGCTTGAATTTTCGCATATAGTTAAAGATTAATATTTTCTATTATGTTGCATAGGAAGTTTCACCAGAAAGAACCGGGTTCGATGCCGGGCGGTAAATATGTCTCCCGTTTAAAATACATAGGGTTAGTATTTCATTATTTTTTTGATGCACTTATCGAAATGATAGGAAGTTCGTGCTTGGCTGGAAGATGTATGGTTAAAACTGGTTGAAGAAAACAGTTTTCAGAAGACCGAACTATTCCTGGGTTCGATGCCATAGCACATTTACATTTCTCTCATAAGAAATATAAGGGAAAAGTAGAACGTTGTTTGAGGCAGTTGCAGATAATATTTCTGCTTGAATTTTCAAAGATAGTTAGAGATGGTGATCTTCTATTGTGCTGCATAGTAAGTATCACCAGGAAGACCCGGGTTCGATACCGGACGAATAAATTGCAGCGAATAATCAGAATATTTTCAATCCATTTTTTTTTCTTTTGACGGCCTTCCCGATATGATGCCGACATGAAATTAGTGTTGCCGATCTGTTTGCAGTATGCAAGCTACATTTTACTCGTAATATATATTGATCGTAAGAATAAAAAATCAAAAAATCTTTTAAATTCGTTTTTCTTTTAGGAAATGACGGAAAGACCGCCTGTGCTCTGAAATCTATGAATCTATAATCCTGCATGCGTAACCATCAAGCCTCTTTTATATATAGATTTATATGACCAGAATGTCCAAACTATACTCAGGGAATACGCACGGAATCGCTAAGTTAACTGAAGGAGAATAATTTCCAGTATATTCTCTATAGACATGATAAACGAAATTAAGAAATATTAATGAGACTGTTACTAAATAAATCGTATGAAATACTGGATTAGCCTGAATGTGGCCTAAAAGCTATGAATTCATCAACTTTACTTTATTTTTTGTAGCGAAGAAAATTAGTTATATTAATTCCAATTACAGACTTAAGGCAAATGAAGACAAGTTATTTTATGTTTTCACAGCAAAAATGAATGATCACACACAGTAATTATCCTTATTTGCTCTTGAAAACAATAAATTATTCGAAGTTAATTCAAGGCAATTCCGCAGAGACGGCAAATAAAAAACTAACATTCTGAATCACCGATTCGACTACACCGCTTTGAGCTGACCCCATGAATATTTCATTCACTTGCATGCAAAGGCCTCCCGCTTATGCATTGGCCACCTGAAGAACGAAATGTGAAAATTGGGACGATTATTACAAAATTAGGCCTCTGAGAAAGAGAATAAAGGACGATTCGAGGTCTCCAAAAGGTGAACACGAACGGAAATACAATAAAAAAGACGGATCAAAAATCATTAAGTGCAGGGAAAAGTTATGATTACAATCCAAAGATACGGATTGGTTATACTACACTTCAAGTAAAATCGGATATAGATTAATTCTAACCCTAAAAATACTTTTGGATACTTTAGAATGTTTTCCCAAGGGTTGATTGAAAAGAGGCGAAAGTTATATTATTAAGAGGGAAATTGCAGGTACTGATTTTAGCTGCTTTATTTCACAAAATATGAATTTAAAATGTTAAATACTCTAAATAAAACGAGTATCACTCTTATAAATATCAATAATGTTTATAAACAGGTCCGAAGGAAATTATATCGGTCCGACGAATAAATATAACATAAAAATGACATTTCCAAAAATATGAAAAGATATATTCCTCCTCCTCCTATTCCTTGTCACAGATCTATAGACAGTGAAACCTTCCGAATATCCTTTTATTTATAGAACGGAAAAAACAGCAAGAAATAATATAATAAGAGAAAAACTTTACCATACAGAATTTCTTCCGTGAAATAAAAGTTTTATATTAAGAGAACTGATGATAATCTGTTGATTGACCTAAGAATAATTCCAAAAGGATATCTCCTATAAAAATGTGAATCAACTTATATCTATATATCTCGGCGACAATGAGCGTCTTTAATAATTACTTCTATAAATTATACATCATCTGTCTTTAATTTTTCTTTGCATTGACTTTACATTTCAGAGTATTTTAATTACCGGTTACATTATTTATGTGTATATTATTGGTAATATATTAATCTATAGCATTTTTAATCAACGTGATTGTAATTTTTACTATTCTTTATGTCATAATATTGAATTCAATTTTTATGTTTATTTGTTATTAAGTACAACAGTTTTGTAAACGTTTTCAATACCGTGTGAATTCAGTTTTAAGTATTTAATTTTCAGTACCCGTTTTTACTACATGGGCGATTTTGTACATGAGATATTTTTTCCTAAGCTCACTAATGTTTCATTAATACCCCAAAAACATTTTCTAATTCCCTACTTAATTGATTCACCTTTAAAATTATTTGCTAGATTACTATTACGCAGTTACTATAGCAATAACTGCAAAAGGAGAATAACCTCGTGTACATATCGCCAAATATAGAAAGGTTAACAATATATTCAAGGATAGCATTAAAAGTGACTTTTTTACGGAAGGTAAAAATAAGATTAAATTACCTTTGATGGGAATAAAAATAAAAAGTCTATGTGAATCATTACATGGGTCAACCAAAAGAAAAGAAAATAAATCAGTATAGGCGAGAGAAAAAATTTAGATAAAACTATTTATTGTGTGATGGTGTGTCTATTTCCACATCAATTAACCTGCGAAATCGAAATAAAATTATCAAGTTAATAATGATAATAAATTCATTAAAATCCCTCGCATTACATTTACGTACACTCAAAGAAAAAAATGAATGAGTGGTAAGTCTCTTGATCAATCGAAAAGAAAGTGAAGAATGTAGATTAACGAAAAGATGGAACGCGGTATGTAAGGCACTTCATAATTGACGAGGAAGAAGCAAAGCCACCCAAGCGTAAGACAACTATATAAGAAGCCCCAAAAAATGTGAAGAGTCACTCCGACTTCAACATCTCTTCCGCCGACAACATCTGCAGCCATGAAGCTACTGGTAAGTGATAATATTAGAGCTTAACAAGAAGGTTGTCACTATCAAAACAGAAGTCTTTAAGATTCTCAGAGGTAATTACTTAACTTTCTTACCGCAGCCGTGCACTCTTCTCCTGGCCTTGGTTGCCCTCTCCGCCACCGAGGAGGAAAAGAAGCAGGAGAAGAGAGGTCTCTTAGGCCTCGCGTACGGAGGAGGTCATGGCTTCGGCGGCAGCTTCGGAGGGTACCGAGTGACCTCGCACACCGTCCCGGCCATCACGCTCACCCGGCAGGTCCCTTATCCAGTGGCGCAGCCGTACCCTGTGACCGTGGAGAGGAAGGTGCCCTACTCCGTGCCTCACCCCGTCCCATATCCCGTGGACAAGCCCTACCCGGTGGCCGTGCCTAAGCCATATCCAGTGCCAGTGGAGAAGCCGTATCCGGTGACCGTGGAGAAGGCCGTGCCTTACCCCGTGCACTTTCCCGTCAAGGTGCCAGTGGCCAAGCCCTACCCCGTTCCGGTGGCCAAGCCTTACCCAGTGGCCATCCCAAGTCCAGTGGCGGTGCCCGTTCCTCACCCGGTGACCATCAATAAGCCAGTGCCAGTGGTGGTGGACGCAGGATTTGGTGCTGGATTGGGCGGATCTGCCCACGGATTCGGAGGCTCTCATGGATTCGGCAGCCTTTCCTCAGGAGTTCATGGCTTCAACAGCATCTCTTCTGGACACGGAAGTGCTCATGGTTTCGGTAGCGTCTCCTCTGGGTACGAAGGTGGTCACAGCTTTGGGGGCATCTCATCTGGGTACACCCACGGAGGATCTTCCCACTCATTTCTCGGTCACCACTGATTTATAACTTAGGAATGGAAAAAGAATTTTATCAATAAAATCGGCAATTACTAAGAATATTTCAATTCAATTTTTTTATTTTTAATCACAAGAAGTAATCCTTACCTCACGTAACCTATTAAGCTCCTTTATCATTAACTGGTAGTAATGATTAACAGATTTAATATCACGGTATAAACTAATTGAATTTTTCCCAAACTGATTGCAGATTGGTAAGGTTAAATCATATATGGCGCATAAATAAATAGATATATATTTTATGAATGAGACAATTTCCTTAGCCGTGAAAGCATTGGCACCGCTTTAATTTGGGTCATTTAATTTCTTCATGAAATTTATACGATAATTATTTTATCCCAAATACTTCTATGAAGTTAAGTCTCTTAAGTTAAGATAGAAGAGTAACTTCCTTCACTGCCAACTATTTACAATTCGACCTTAGGTTTGAATGATATTGGATAAATGATTTTTAGAAGCAGCTTCCCATACAATTCAGACATTGATGATTTTTGTTTCATTTTTAAGATTTATTTAATTTAATTGTGCATTCAAGTATTTCAAATTCAGTTGAACATTTAGAGTAGTCAGGAGCTATTCGCTTAATGGAGAGGATGCGATGGTTTTGAAACTCGATCACTACTGAAGCCGGACTACACTACGCCGAATTGTTTTGTTTCGCGAAGATTTCTATTTCTATCGTAGCAAAAGTAGAATCTTTTCCCCATCTTTTTTTCGCCCTCCCGCATCCTAACCCACCAGTTCCCTTTCGACGCCACCACTTCCTCCTACTCCCTTCCCTACCGCAACGTTCCTTACTTACCTCCCTCCGACCTCCTTCCTCTCCTGCCATTTGCCTCCTATCTGCCCTGCACCTACTGACATTCACCAGCAGGTATATCATCTGCTTCTTAAGGCCTCTCGGAATCTGCAAAAGCAAGTTACCATATTGTATGAGTAATGAATAAGCATTCATTTCAAAAGCAGAATCTTTTCAGCGTTTTAGTAATGCATAAAAATCTTACATATCGTTTCAAATAGAATATATTTAACGTTTATTTCTGTTGAGAATAATATTTGAGACGAAATTCAGCTACATTTATACCAAGATACAAAGCATGTGAAAGAAAATCAACGCAAGTATTATAAAACATTATAAAATAAATCAGTTTTTCAAATTATTACTATCAACTGTCTAATTATCTTAATTATCTCTAAAATTAAATTGTCCATCGATAATATCCTAGTAATCTACTAATATAAGAAGTCCTTACCAAGAGTTCCTGACTTTTCATTTGCATACAATAAACTTTTTCGAATCCCTTTTTCTCTCTTATTACAAGTAAATAATTTGTATTAGTTGCACACACATGACTGCACTTATTTCTAATCCAAAGAAATTGACTGTATTTACACTTTTCAGAGGTCTAGGATACCAAAAATATTTTCCTGTCTCAAAATACACGCTTACGATGTACCAGAGGTAAAAAATGTGTGAGAGTGCTTGATATCGTCACGTAAGAGGAATATAAGCTTATGAGCAATCTCGTAACGTTTGCTATTAACGGCAAATGTGGTGTGTCAATAGAAATGTATACTTGAGGTAAAATATTGAATTACCATTGTCAAAAACTCTTTTTCTGCAACTCTGCCCGCTGCTTCGTCCCTGACGGTTCAGCCAGTCGTGAGGAGACAAACAAATGACCAAAAGTAGGTGGGAGACTTCTGCCTGTACTCAGAAGCGAAACGAAACAAACATATGAAGGAGAGCGGCAATTAAACTTAAACCACCGTCTAATACGGGCACCATCAACCTCCCCGCCAACCATGTCCTCCAAACCCTTGCGAACCACACTTCGTTTGAGAGAGCCTTACCCTTCAATCCCTACCAAAACCTTTCCTCCAAGGAGCGCGTAGTAGGCCTTAAAACTACGCAATTACACGTACATCATGTTTTGCGTGTATAATGTATAGGGGAGACCGGGGCTGGTTGGCCCGGTTTTTTTATTTATTTTATATATTTTTTTGTACATATTTAAACTTATGAAATTATAGCTAAATTTTAGATGCATTCTTACTGAATCTGTATGGCAATTATTAAACTTGAAAATATGAGTTAAAAATTTAAAAAATAATAATTACTGGATGTATGTCGGGTGGGCCAATCATCCCCTACATCGGGGTAGGTTGGCCCAGAGGCTGGAGCACATTGACCCATACAATCTTTTGATAAGTTAAACTAGTATAACTTTAGGAAATCAAAATAAAACCAATGGTTATCAGTTAAGACCTTAAAAGAACAGGATTAGGCAAGCAAAAGTGGAAGCAAACAATAAATACATTGCCACATCTAATAATAAATCAAAAGCTTTATGGAAAGTAATCAAGGCTGAGACTCAACTTAAGTCTGAAAGCTGCTTAACAAATATGTCACCTGATAGCTTTAATGATTAGTTCACCAATGTAATTGAAAAGTTAATTGAAGGCTCTAACATAAAACAGCATAATGTATTATAGAATAATATATCTAATAGTTTAATTACTCCAACTCAAAGTCATTTTACTTAGCACCTGTAACTGAAAAAGAAATATTCAATATAATTGCCTCGTTAAAAACCAGTAACTGCTGTGATATATATGGCATGAATTCAAAGCTGTTAAAAGGCATAGCACATGCTATAGCATATCCTCATACCAAAGTTATTAATCAGATATTTGAATCTGGTAATTATCGAGAACAATTAAAAATCACAAAAGTTATCCCAATACACAAAAATGATGAGAAAAATTACCCTTCAAGCTACATGCCCATATCAATAATTCCTGTATTTTCTAAAATAATAGAGAAAACATTATTTTCAAGAATATGTATTACTTTGAAAAGAACAATCTAATAAGTCCCACACAATTTGGTTTCCTGAAAGGCAGAGGAACCATAGAATGTGTCATGTCAATAATCAGTGATATACATTGTTCCTTTGAAAGCAATGAAACTACTCTAGTATCCTTCAGTGACTTGTGTGTCTATAAACAACAAACTATGTAGTAAAAAACTAGTAAAATATAGAAATTAATATAATGCGTCAGAGAGGAAATAATTTAACAATGACTCAAAGCAACTAACTGTGGAAGACTGCCCTTCGTTGTTGGTTGGCAGTTTAGGTCGATTGTCGATCGATTATGACTTTGATACAACCTCGACCTATCGAAAACGGTTAAGAACAATTTTTTTGCTGCATCATTACTCTAATGTATGTTATAATGTGATTATAATGTAAAGTTTGATTGTGCTGTGTTGATTTGATCATTTGATAGTATATTATTGACATGTCCTATACATGCATATGTATGTCGTTGGATAAATAAAAATTATTATTATTATTTATATTATTTAAGATTAAATAAAATTTTACAGGCTCGTGTTTTCTATTGAAATGCATTTTATCTCGTGATTATGACGATCTGTTGACCTCTGTAACGTATCAAAATATGTTTAACTTCGAAAATTATATTAATAATTGAATAAACTGGACGAAATATACGTATTATTATCATTAAGATTAACCTTTCATCGAGTTAAAAAAAAATATATAGGACGGGGCAGATTGGCCCTGGTGGCCTTCATGCCCCGTCGTTTCTGGGCCAACCAGCCCCATCGCCATGTTTACAATAAATTCTATTAGTGACAAAAACCACTGAAGCTATTTCGAATGTATGCCATACAGAAATAATCCTTAGACTATGACCTTTAATAATACCATTCACCTGTTGCGCCTAAAGTAAGCAAAAGTTAAATAAAACACATTTAACCGACGAGTAGAATTTTACTGAAGCACGCACAAAAACAATTAATCACTTCAACTTGTCCAAAACCGCTCCGCCGGCAATAACGGTCCTGTAGATGGAGGGCGACAGTACTAACAACCTACTGATTGATTCCTAGCACGATTTAGCGTTTATTGTATTAAATAACTCGACTGGGCCAACCAGCCCCTATGTCCAACCAGCCGGGTCTCCCCTATTTGCGAAGTTTATAATTTTCTCAACGGTTTCCGTGAAGGAGTTAACACATTTTGTGTGTGTGGTGGAAGGATGTAACTCAAGAGTAGCTTCCAGTGAGACATGCCAGAGCAGGAACTCGGTTTTCATTAGAAAAAATCTGATGTGGCCAGCACATGACTTTCTCCATATATAAGATGTAAATATTTATCTACGACAGTAATTTCGAACTCTATATTCCATCTAAACTTGGAAGATGAGTGATTAATATATATATATATTATCTTTGACGTCACAAACATTATAGATAATGTTTTTCTGGACATGATCGATGAAAAACGATGAAATTGTCCTTTCGCCCATAGAGCCCAGAGCGCCCACAAAGTACATAATCAGCAACTTCCGGTTTATCAGTATTTCATGAATAACTCCTAGACAATCAGTGATACAAAAATATGTTTCAAGCAAAAGATATAGTAAATTATATTTTCTAAAACTTTTATAAATAATTGTATATACCTAAATATCATATTTATGGAGATATTTTGAAAACCGGAAATGAGCTTTGAAGAATGAAACTCGACTTTCGGTTAACCAATTTACTCCAAAAACTAATCAACTCTAAATACATAAAGCAAAATACTATATATTAAATTTGGTGTTGATACAACTAATAGTTTTCATGTTAGAGCGCCCACAAAGTACATAACAGCTACTTCCGGTTTAACGGTATTTTACGAATAACTCCTAATCAACCGGTGATACAAAAATATGTTAAATACAAAAGTTATAGAAAATTACATTATCTAAAACTTTTATAGTAAATACAACATACGTATATATCATATTTATGGAGATAAATTGAAAACCGGAAATGAGCTTTGATGAATGAAGCTCGACTTCCGGTTAACCGATTTACTTCAAAAACTAATCAACTCTGACAGCACACACCACAGTACTACATATGAAGTTTGGTATTGATACGACCAATAGTTTTCAAGTTAGAGCGCCCACTAACACACACACACACACACACACACACATACACACAGACATCATTCCGAAAATGGTTAAAACGTGTTCTAGGGACCCCAAAACATGTATTTCCGTTGAAATCTCGAAGTCGAATTTTTTCATGAAAACAATACTTTCTCTATACTTCGTATATGGAGAAAGTAAAAATCTGATGTGGCCAGCACATGACTTTCTCCATATATAAGATGTAAATATTTATCTACGACAGTAATTTCGAACTCTATATTCCATCTAAACTTGGAAGATGAGTGATTAATATATATATTATTATCTTTGACGTCACAAACTTTATGAATAATGTTTTTCGGGACGTGATCGATGAAAAACGATGAAATTGTCCTTTCGCCCATAGAGCCCAGAGCGCCCACAAAGTACATAATCAGCAACTTCCGGTTTATCAGTATTTTATGAATAACTCCTAATCAACCGGTGATACAAAAATATGTTAAATACAAAAGTTATAGAAAATTACATTATCTAAAACTTTTATAGTAAATACAACATACGTATATATCATATTTATGGAGATAAATTGAAAACCGGAAATGAGCTTTGATGAATGAAGCTCGACTTCCGGTTAGCCGATTTACTTCAAAAACTAATCAACTCTGACAGCACACACCACAGTACTACATATGAAGTTTGGTATTGATACGACCAATAGTTTTCAAGTTAGAGCGCCCACTAACACACACACACACACACACACACACACACACACACACACACACACACACATACACACAGACATCATTCCGAAAATGGTTAAAACGTGTTCTAGGGACCCCAAAACATGTATTTCCGTTGAAATCTCGAAGTCGAATTTTTTCATGAAAACAATACTTTCTCTATACTTCGTATATGGAGAAAGTAAAAATAATAGTATATACTACATAGTCAATACGGTTCAAAATTGAGGACTTCAACAATTCCCGTAGACCAGGATTTCCCAAACTTTTTCTGCAATGGACCACTTTGCAAACCTGGGAAGTTTAACGGAACACTTAGCTTATTTTTAGGTTAGGTTTGTTACTTGTAAGATTTTAAAAACAATTTGGTTAAAACAAATTATTTTTAAATTATGTACATGGCGCCACTTTCGCTTAAAACACCCACTTACAAGCACACATACACACAGGCAGGAAATTTAAAATTAACTTAAATTATTATTTGAAGTAGATGGTAGAAGATCTTTAAATGTATTTCAGTGTATAAAACCTTTCCAAATTGTCGCGGAACACCTATTCAGGTTACCTGTGTTCCGCGGAACACAGTTTATGAAACCCTGCCGTAGACGATTTCGAGGCGGTTGCGAAGAAATGTTGCAACCGTGTAAACAACGGCCACAGCTACCGGCTAGGGATAAAAACCATCCGGTGTGTTGTCCCTAATGTTGGAGAGAGGATAAGACGCAGGCTTTGCTACAGGGAGCTACAACGTCTGCCGGATTGTGGCGTTGCCGAGAGGGGTAGCCGGGAGGGAGTTGACGAGCGGAGTTGACAATCCTCAGGTGCACACCCGGAGGAACGGTGCACCAGTTTACGAGGGAGTTGTGGGCGGCGGTAGAAAAGACGGGTTGCTCCTCGCTACGTGTGATGACTCAGGTTGGTATCGAGGCGTGGTTCGGGGGAAATCTTGGACTTCGTTAGTTAAAAATGCCTCCCACGACTTCATAGGCACCTGCGTTTGAATTATAAATATGACGCCTCGTTAGAAAAGTAAGAGATTTTATGGAGGATAGTTCAGATCTTTCGAACGTTCAGCTGTTCTTTTCAACCAACGTCACCACCGTGGGCAGATACGGAGGAAAAAAAGAAAATCACCGGACGCAATAACCCTGCTTCTGAAAATACGCATTGCATTAAGTAAACAGGATAATATAAACTACGGATAGAGAATAGACAATTAATGATATTCCCTCACTTAAATATATGTATTTTTATAGGGGCTATCAATGCATAGTCTGAAAATGAAATTATTATCCCCCACTACAACTTAATAAATTATAGGGTGCCGCCCATTTCAATATGTGGATTACAATTAGTTATTTCCAATGTATAAAATTATTTCCTCTATTATCATAGTTTAAATACGAAGGAGCGAGTTTGATTTTGATTTTTTTAAATGTAATGCAAGGATTTCATAGTATTTAAAACTTTTGTTAATGCTAGTATTATTACCATAGATAATAATTAATATTAATTTCTTGAACTCAGATTACTTGCGATAACTTCTAACTCATGCAATTATTCGTCAAGCTCATATGAGTAGGAAAAAAGAGTATTCATGCTTCGAAACAAAAATTTCTTACTCCTTTCGATAGATCAGGAAATCCAATGGCACTAGTGACCAAGTGGAACGCGAAATATATTTTTTGGGTCGCTTAACTCTCGCAATATTTTTTGTACATATTATTATGTAAAAAAACTGAAGCCCTACGGAAAAAATGTGGATTCTGTTCATCATAAAAAATCAAGCTGAACAGCACAAAGTTTAGCACAAAAAGAAATCAGTCATTTTATGTTAGAATGACATAGTGTTAGAAAAGATATAACGCAAATTATAAAGAATATGAATCACGAATATATCATAACAAGCCTGGGAGATCGTTTACTTTCCTATCCACTAAATCGCATTGAAATCGAATAATTTTCGAGAAATTGGCAAAAATCTTTTTCTGAAAAAGTTGATTTTATTTACTAACATTGAATTTTCAAAGCATAAAAATCTTTACTCATTACATGAATGAGTTACACTCATACATTAAGGTTACGTTAATTACTACCCGAAGGACTAAGTCATTTAATATAGGAATACAGTTTTAACGATTTTTTCGTCAGCTATCTTAGTTGCAGATAAAGTTGAGTACATATTTGCGATTACAGGACTACGTAAAAATGAAAATAAAAAGAGAAAAAAAGAACAGCTACAACTACTACATAAATACGCGTGGTTCTAAAAGCAATTTCGGAAATTATATCTAAACAGAATGGATAAAGTCACTAACATGTAATAGTGTACATACTATTCTCTCAAATACTACCGTGTATAAAATTGCGCACGGAATAAAATTTATAATTAACGAGGCGAGAAGCCGAAAACAGAAAGTAACGGAAATAATAAGACGGAGAGAGAGCTCAACCATGTTGAACCGAAGTATATAAGGAGTATTACGAAGAGCAAAAGGCCACTCCGACTTCAACATCTCTTCCGCCGACAACATCTGCAGCCATGAAGCTACTGGTAAGTCTAACAAATACATCCAGTCTTTTAGATTCTCAGAGGTAATAACTAAATTTCTTACCACAGCCGTGCACTCTTCTCCTGGCCTTGGTTGCCCTCTCCGCCTCCGAGGAGGAAAAGAAGCAGGAGAAGAGAGGTCTCTTAGGCCTCGCGTACGGAGGAGGTCATGGCTTCGGCGGCAGCTTCGGAGGGTACGGAGTGACCTCGCAGACCGTCCCGGCCATCACGATCACCCGGCAGGTCCCTTATCCAGTGGCGCAGCCGTACCCTGTGACCGTGGAGAGGAAGGTGCCCTACTCCGTGCCTCACCCCGTCCCATATCCCGTGGACAAGCCCTACCCGGTGGCGGTGCCTAAGCCATATCCAGTGCCAGTGGAGAAGCCGTATCCGGTGACCGTGGAGAAGGCCGTGCCTTACCCCGTGCACTTTCCCGTCAAGGTGCCGGTGGCCAAGCCCTACCCCGTTCCGGTGGCCAAGCCTTTCCCAGTGGCCATCCCAAGTCCAGTGGCGGTGCCCGTTCCTCACCCGGTGACCATCAATAAGCCAGTGCCAGTGGTAGTAGACGGAGGAATCGGTGCTGGATTGGACGGATTTGCCCACGGATTCGGAGGCTCTCACGGCTTCAGCAGCATCTCCTCTGGACACGGAACTGCTCATGGTTTTGGCAGTCTCTCTTCTGGATACGGAAGTGGTCATGGCGCTGGTGCTATCTCCTCTGGACACAGAGGTGGTCACAGCTTAAGCGGAATCTCATCTGGATACACCCACGGAGGATCTTACCATTCGTTTCTTGGTCACCATTAATTTTTAATTTATGATATATGAACTCAAAAATGGCTTTAATTAATAAAAATGACAATTCGTGAGCAATTAATGTAATACGTATTTCTTCATCCTTGAAGTAAATATACCAACTTAGCGTATTCTGATACAGGGCTTCACTATATACTCTTAGCAGTATTAAATGTATCTAAGACTAATATTTATCCGATATTTATGTTCTAGAACAGGCATGCACAAACACTGCCACAGTGGCTGTTGCTCCACGGAATGCCACGAGACTCGGCCCGTGGCAACCTACTTCCCCTACCACTACCTCAACCCCTGGCGCAATAATGAATATCTCTAAGACTAATATTTATCCGATATTGATATGTTGCAGTACGGATTATTGGCCATTAGGGCTGAATTACCAGGAAGCTTTCGATGTGGAAGAGGGTCAGACCATCATCTTCGATCTATGACTTAATACTACTACGTAGATAATACGATAACTATAGTCTATCCAACGTCATGATGGTACCAAGGGATACTCATGGCCCAAAGCATTTCTTACGGCAGAATCGACCGCGCTGTTGCAACATTTACATGAAAATTGAAAGTTGAACAAAATCAAATTACAATAGTTTCAGCAATCAGTAAAAATAATATTTAATAGCACACTGCAGTTAAATTATGAATATAAACTATTATGTTCGAAGGAAAAATAAAAATTTGCTACTTTCGAGAAATTTTGGAAATGGCCGCGACTTTACTTAAACCGATGTATTTGCGATGTAACCGAAGAAATTACAAGGAAAACCTCTTGCTGATAGGGTATATTGAAGTTAAATCAAGTGTGGTGGATAATAGAACGAAACATTTATCCTACTTTGAATAGAAAAAGAGTTTAAAGTAGTCGATTCGGTTTAAATTAATCGTCTAACATGAAATCACCATTAGCTTTTGGGAAAGAGTTAAGCCCACCGTATTTTTGCAAAATAATTTTCGGGACTTCTTTTCGTTGGAAGAGTTATTATATTTAAATTATTAATACTTGTATCAATAATATTAGTATTGAATTATTTGATCCACTTCGATAGTTACTCAAGTTAATTGAAAGTTTAATACACACACTCAAGCTTCATTTTTATCCATTTCTAAACTCATATGCAAATCTTTAAAATGTTTTATAATATGTTTCACACAGTTAAATAAACGGTTTCTGAGAATAAAGATTCTCTTACAGTATGTATTTTATCTTAATAGGTGGAAAAATGTTTGTGAATTATCTTACTCAATGATTATTACCATGCAATGCTAGCCTCAGAATTACCATCTCCTCCCAAGGGAATGACGTAATATTATCTGAACTGTTTTGTAGTATTATAATTTCATTAATGGGGGGTGCGTTACTAGCGATTTTCTGCAATCAAATTATTAACGTGATTGTAAATAATACCACTCCGCGTATTTCGATAAATTGAATTCTAGACTACAGTCGTGATAATACGTTCTTCTTATTCTCAATTGAGCAGTGAACTTAGAATACAGAATCAGACAAAAAATTGGTCTTAATTTGGAAGGACAGCATTTCGCATACATTTCCTATTTTCAATTCTCATATTCCTTTGAAAGGCATTCAGAGATAGAGATGATCAACTGCTGGATCATTTTCTAACATTTGCAAATTTCTTCTTTAGTATGCATTGATTAATTCACGTGTATTATCATAAAGTATTTTTTAAAGAAATCCCTTAGTCATTATCCGTAGCAATTGCAAGTTTGTTTTGATGTCATGGTGAACATTCAAAAGTACAATGTTTTCTGATAAGAAAACTCTCCATCACCGTGAATACTGCAGATTCATGCAATGAAATTGCAATGTAATATCTATTACTCATCCACATGCAACCTTTCACCAAAAGTTATCCGCTATCTAACGCTATACGTGATATAAACAGAGCCAATATTACGTAACTTACTTTCGATGAGCTTCATAATCTAAGAATGTGAAGATAAAAAATATTTCATTGCAATAACTGGTGAACATCTCCTTGTTTAATTACGTTCAAGAACCGCGAATTTTTTACTCAAAACTCTTTTGAAAGCGTCGACTGCCTAAAAGGTATTCATAAGAGGTATAAAAAAGATTTTTCAAGTTTGGATAACTGTTTATTCCACAAAAGTTACAGTAGTATTTATATTTACCTTACAAAGCAGCAAATTCAAAAATGAATATATAAGAGTCATAAATTAGTAACGAAGAGAAGTAATAAGGTCCTCTTGAGATTGAAAGCTCATCAGAAGGTGCCGAATGACAGATAATTGTATTATTGTGAAGAATACAATAAAAATATTATTGTTAAATATAGCCTCAACATCTTTATCTTCCTAGTGCAACAATATGAAAACAAACAAGGAAATTTAAGGTTAATTAAAAGAGCAATAGAAAGAAAATACAATATAATGCACTATTGTAAATATATAAAAGAAAAAACTCAAAACTTAATAAACAAAGGCAAAATACATATAAAAATACATGATGAAGTGTAAAGCATGTACAAAATATTCATTCAAGATATGAATCACTAGTGAGGTGACAGGAAACACACAACAATATAATTCAGGAAGTCAGTAGAAAATAAACCAAACTAAAAGAGATGCAAGTAATGTAAAAGTATAATATTTATAAATGGCTGAGGATTTAATAAATATCGACGGGCATTTTGTATTTCTGTTTTAAGGTATTGACTGATTAAAGCTTATCCGTCAAATTGATTGTTTACGATCAATACATGTGCGTTACAAGAAGAAACCTTCAACTAAAATAAAGCTACTTGAAGGTACTCGATGTGACTGCACATGTGGATTCCGTGCATCATAAAAAATCAAGCTGAAAGGCTTAAAGTTTAGCACAACAAAAACAGTCATTTTGAGTTAGAATGACATTGTGTTAGAAAATATATAACGCAAATTATAAAGAATATGAATCACGAATATATCATAACAAGCCTAAGAGTATTTAATACTTGGATCGTTTCCTTTGCTATCCACTTATTAGCATTGAAATAGAATAATTTTCGAGAAATTGGCAAAAATCTTTTTCTGAAAAAGTTGATTTGATTTACTAACCTTGAATTTCAAAGCATATAAATCTTTACTCATTATATGAATGAGTTACACTCATACATTAAGGTTATGTTAATTACTACCCGAAGGATTTAGTCATTTAATATAGAAATACAGTTTTAACGATTTTTTGGTCATCTTAATTGCAGATATAGTTGAGTATTCGTGATTACAGAACAACGTGAAAGTGAAAATAAAGAGAGAAAAAAAGGACAGCAACAACTGCCACAAACATACGTGTTGTTGTAAAGCAATTTCGGAAATTATATCTAAACAGAATGGTTATAGTCACTAACATGTAAAAATGTACAAACTATTCTCTCAATTACTACCGTGTATGAAACCGCATACGGAATAAAATTCATAATTAACGAGGCGAGAAGCCGAAAACAGAAAGTAACGGATATAATGAGACGGGAAGAGGACTCAACCATCTTGAACCGAAGTATATAAGGAGTATTATGAAGAGCAAAAGGCCACTCCGACTTCAACATCTCTTCCGCCGACAACATCTGCAGCCATGAAGCTACTGGTAAGTCTAACAAATACATCCAGTCTTTAAGATTCTCAGAGGTAATTTCTTAACTTTCTTACCACAGCCGTGCACTCTTCTCCTGGCCTTGGTTGCCCTCTCCGCCTCCGAGGAAGCAAAGAAGCAGGAGAAGAGAGGTCTCTTAGGCCTCGCGTACGGAGGAGGTCATGGCTTCGGCGGCAGCTTCGGAGGGTACGGAGTGACCTCGCAGACCGTCCCGGCCATCACGATCACCCGGCAGGTCCCTTATCCAGTGGCGCAGCCGTACCCTGTGACCGTGGAGAGGAAGGTGCCCTACTCCGTGCCTCACCCCGTCCCATATCCCGTGGACAAGCCCTACCCGGTGGCCGTGCCTAGGCCATATCCAGTGCCAGTGGAGAAGCCGTATCCGGTGACCGTGGAGAAGGCCGTGCCTTACCCCGTGCACTTTCCCGTCAAGGTGCCGGTGGCCAAGCCCTACCCCGTTCCGGTGGCCAAGCCTTACCCAGTGGCCATCCCAAGTCCAGTGGCTGTGCCCGTTCCTCACCCGGTGACCATCAATAAGCCAGTGCCCGTGGTGGTCGACGGAGGATTTGGTGCTGGATTGGGCGGATCTGCCCACGGATTCGGGGGTTCTCATGGAATTGGAAGCCTCTCCTCTGGACACGGAAGTGCTCACGGCTTCGGCGGTGTCTCCTCTGGTTACGGAATTGGTCATGGCTTCGGAAGTGTCTCTTCTGGATACGGAGGTGGACACGGTTTTGGCACTGCCTCTTCTGGGTACACCCACGAAGGATCTTCGCAGTCCTTCCACGCTCACCATTAATACTTATTCATAACCTATAAATATAAATGTTATTTCGATGAATAAAGATGAATTGAGCGCATTTGTGAGGAGTTTGATTTATGTTCCTATTCGGGGTTCAGAACTCTTACCTAACATAACCTCTTATGCTGAATTGGCGCGCTTTATTATCTTCTCCTACCACTTACACACCTCGCAAAGACTACGAATTGTAACGAGCAATTACATACACTGCAGTGTTATTAGAAAGCGGTTATATACCGATATGCTAATCTTTTTGAAAATATATATTTTATATCATAAGAAGAGATATTTCTTGTAAAGGAAAATTGATGCTATATTATTTAAGGTCACACCCATAGTGATAATGTTGGCATTAATACGTCTGTCAAGTCGAAATTGGTGTATTGCATAAATATTTTTGTGTAAACTGGATTTAAAAAATAAAACTGGATGTGGTTCTACGAGTACTGCTAACGCTTACGAAATACGGAGGTTTATTAAATATTTCTGTACAACTTAGGATTGCAATATTATAGAGATAGTGCATTGTATAGTTTTCATGGATTTTATAACTATGTACTGTAATTTGGGCGTAATGTACTTGAAAAACATATACCTTTCTCAAATCGGAACACCGGTCATTTCTACGATAGGGGTTTCAAAGTCTGGCAGTAATATCAACATTTCTATAGATTTACGAGAATCGTTAGCGAATTAGCAAATAGTCATAGTTCCATCATGAGATTTATAATAGCCATGACCATATTGACAACTCTCCATAATAAATTCGGTATAAATTATCAATTTTTGGAATTAAAAAATCAAAACATTAACTCAACTTGAAAATTATCCATTCATTTATGTATGTACCTAACAGCAGTCAAGTTGCACGAATGAATGCGATTTTTTAAAGGAAACTTGTAACGGCTTAAAGAAGGTAAAAAAATTACATGAGTAAGAGAAATCATATTCCTCAAATTTCTCTAATCAGTTAATTTAATGGAAAGAACTATAGAATCATCATTTTAATTACTGCATGGAGAAAAAAGGCATCAATCTATATATATATAATAGTGTGTGTGTGTGTGTGTTCGCTAAAAATTCGAGAAGCGAGGATCATAAAACTTTCAAATTTTCTCCATTATTAAAAGTAGACTCCGCGCAGAGTATTGGCTACTTTTTATTTACTTAAAGTCCACGGTTCAAACCCAGATGGGTCAAAACGCTTTCATAAGAAATACACGTAAAGTTCATTTTTTCCGCTGCAGGATTCATTTTTTTGCTAAATTAAATTAGAAATAATGGTCCTATAAAGTCGAATCAAACACCAAAAGAAGGAAAATGGCATAAAGATTCTTAATTTGATCGAGGAATATCGTTTTCGATTCGCAATTGCGAACATCTGAATAAAGACGTGTATATTTTATCGAAATTACGAATTGTAAACAACCCATATTCCCCTTGACGATCAAGGCGATTGTTGAGTCCCCAGCTCATGTATTTACCCGTAAGAACATTGAGAAAATATTCCTACTTCAAATTAATGTTAAGAATAAGTGATAGATTATATGAAGAGGGAGAAATTTTAGGAGATATTAGCAACTGCATGTATGAACGATATACTGTGAAGAATCGTGCATACAAACGGTACAAACATACGAATACCAGTATTTAAGACAGGTTTTAAATTTTATGGAAGCGCCTGTAGCAATCAAGTTTTATTTATATTAACGTCATTGTTAATTGACTATTACGTGGGATAAATGGGTTTATAGTAGTTTGTTAGGTGAAATTGCTTTCTCTCGATCAATACAACTGAATGCGTACAAAAACCTGGTAAGTTTCGGATGTTTTTACTAAAATCTTCTTAATTAAGTATTTCAACTTATCAAATTACATCGAGAAATATTTGGCGATTAACAAAAATGTCAATGGAGTGAAACGGCGATTTATAAAGCTATAGCAAATCTCCAACATCGTATCCCTTGATCATAAAGGTAAAGCAAGTTTATGTTTGGTTATACGCAGATTGCAAAAAGTTACTCATTGTGTTTTTCTAAGCGCTTCCAATTCTTATACATTTACTATCTTTCTGTTATCGGTGTTTAATCTTTGTTTCTGTTTTGGCTTTGTGATTGCATTTGTGTTATTTTATGAGCTCCATGTTTATGTTACGCATTTTAGTATTGGGGTACAAGTCAGCTCCATAATACACTTACTTTCTGCAAAGAATATTCATAGTTGGTTTTCGAGTGATATATAATGTATTTTTGTTAACTGTGTTTAATCGTCGTTTCCAAGAACCAATTTTCATTTTCTGAAAATGTCTCCTAAGAGGTGGTGCAGCTTATCCTAATGTGATCTTCGAATATATTTTTTATAATCTTTAAATGATTTTTGTCTTAATCTAAGAAAGTGTTCATTCAAAGGATACGAGATTGAATATTTAGGTGACTTTGTAGACTTAATTATAAATTCTTTCTTTGTTTTAATGGTTTGGAAATAATTATAGCCTGGCATTAGCTAGCTACCAAAAATTGTGTTGCATGTGTTACGACCAAGACTGTAACAATAGTATTTATCAATTTAAATTTCCCCGCTGAGAATCAACGGGCATTTCCGCTAGTGATTCATTAATTAGAGCGAACCGAGATCGTACGACATGAAAAACTTCGATTATTCGCTCCGATTACCTTTAATTACTCGGGTCAATTAAAAAATTATTGAAAAACGGAGACTATTCTATAGTCGATATAGTCTATAGTCTCTAGAAATTTACATTTAAGCTTCAATCCAGCGTACCCTCAGTGGTGTATGTCACGGGATGTTTAAATATCAATATTCCTGTCTAACTCTGGACTTTTAGCTTCTCATGTGTATTGTGAAAAACAAACTACTCGAGTTATACTGAGCGATTAATATCTTGAATGCTTTATCGATTCCTCTTGACGCTCTCTCTTGCTGTTTGCTACAATTATTATGTTATCAACTTGTTTAAAAAGTATTTTAAGGATGAATTTTTTGGAAAACTTCCGTCGACAATCTAACCTCGTAATCTAGAGCGGATATCACCCGTGGAATCTCAAAATACCTTACGTTACCAGCAAATTAATGGGGCCCGAGGGTAAATTTTTACTAGTAAATCCCTTCTCCGTTCACCCTTTCCCTGGGTAATTGTTCATAAATAAAACATGACATCTTACATAAAAAATAAAGCTACCTATATTGTTTGCTTACTTCAAAATAACAAAGTTTACTTTTCAAACTGGGGGTCCGGATGCCACGGCGCCTCTCTCTCTCTCTCTCTCGGAGGTCTTTGCATCAGCCAAACGCAACTGTGAGGCAAAACGAAGAGTAAGAGAGTGAAGAAATGTCCAATTATCAAACCGATCTGCTCCACGCTGGACCATTTCTAAGACCAACCCTGATTCATGTAGATCTTAAATCACGCAGCAAAATCCATTTAGAGAATATGATAATCCCAAAAGTTTTAATATTCTGAATTTCGTGCTCATAGGGCGGCTTTCACCTTCCTCTGATAGTAGGTTTAAAGTTAATATTAGGAGTAATACCGGCAAATTTATGCCTCTTTAACCGGAAATAATATTGCTGAAAATGTTAGACAGTACATATATCTATTATCGTTATTATATACAATAATGATAGTAAGATATTATAATTCAATTTTCGTTAATTTAATTAATAATTTAAAATTTTCTGGGTTTCCGCAAACCATTTTTCCCTTTAACATTCGTTTAAGAATTTAAAATCGATGATCTACTGACAGAGAGTTAACATATTAACATCGTTGTTGAACAAATTATATTTCGCCGTACCCTCTGAACTAACCTTTTTCTGTTCAAAGAAATAAATATGAATGAAACCACGTGAATTTTTCCTCCTCGAAAGGAAGTGAAACGAAATCGAAGAAAAAACAAAGTAATATATTTCAATAGAGAATAGAAACGTTTTATTTATTATTAAATCATTAGCAGCATTAAATAATCCACTTACAGAGAACTCCAGTTACTTTTAGGGGAACCTTTAATTCGTTTTCATCACAAGTTTTATCCTTGTGAAAACCCTTGAAAAATATATTTTCATCAATAGGGACTTGCAATGGCCCCGATTTATCGCGGCTACAGTATACGGAAATATAGGACTGCCAATTATTCTTTACGAGGGAGAGAGAATCTATCAAACAGGTCCTACAATGCCATTCACTATATCATTCTCCCAACACAACAGTTTTACTCATGGACTTTTACAATTCCACTCTTTTCATATGGCAAATCAATTAGCAAAGACAGTTTTTACAACTACCATGATACCCGACTTATGCTTATTTTTCATTCCTTCTATAATCTCCAACCAAAAAAAAAACAGCGTCTTATAATGAGTTTCCTATCCCAATTCTCATTTTCCTAAAATATATTGCACTGAAATTATTTTACATTTCTTCCGTGTGAATAAGAAGCAAATATATCTTGTTGATTAGAAAGCTTATGTTCTGAGGAGTCTCACATTTATATCACTAATACGTAACAGATATCTACGTACATCTTTATAAAAATACATATTCGAATATAAGATTCTATTTCAGTACTTCTTACATAGAGTTACCTAAATGTTTATGTTACATACAATTTTGACTAGTACATACTGTATGCATTATTTTGATACTGTTTTTTTATAATATTCTTTTATTTTTCCTCATAATGTACTTTATGAATGTACGTTTTCCTTGCTTTCTATTTTGTTTTTATGTTATTTTTTATGTTACACTGCATATTGCTATCTCTTTTTTTAAATGTGAACTGATTCTTATTTATGTGTCGCATGTAAGTATTTATTGGTAGTGTATTTATTTTTGAATGTTTTTCTCTTCTCTTATCTTTTAGCTGTTACTATCGGTAGGTTTGCGCAGGTTTTTCACACCCCATTCCTTGTGGGTGTTTTCCTGCAGTGGATTTTTCCCCCTAAGAATATCTTAGGTTTTTTACATCCACAATTCTTCCAATTATTTCTACTTCTTATTTACTATTTAATGACGATGGGTTAGATGGAAGAAGAGACCTTTAAGTCTCAATCTCGCCCAAATAAAGACGATTTATTATTATTTATTATTAATAAATGGGTGGAAATAACTGGGGAACTTGGAACTCCATCCCAATATTTTCTTAGAATAATATTAGGATGGAGTTCCACAAAGTTAAAGCTTCCTTGATTGATTTCATTATTTATTTTTATTATTATTATTACTTAATTAAAATTAACTACTTACTCGAAAGAAGGTTTTCATTAAAGTGACCAACGATTAGAAACTTTTATTGAAGGATGCAAGTTATTCGAATGCAAATACAATCTGGTAGTTTAAAGTTTTTAAGCTTAAGTTTCAATATAAAAGCGAGAAGAAGTTTTAGTAGCGAGCCCTACATTATATAAAAATACGTCCAAAATATCACGTTATGATTCAGCCAAAATCATCAAAATGGGGTAGCAGTCCTATGATTTCTACTTGGATAATAATATTTTTGTCAACTAGAATCGACTAGAATTACAAAATTTTAGCGGGAACTAAAACGTTAAGATCATACATTTCACCTGAATTCTTTCTTATAACCCACGTACAAAATACAAATTAATAGTCCATACTATGAAAATAAGGAAATCAAGAATAGATACGCAGTGCATATTTCAAAGATTCATTAAAAATTCCTTCAAGCTTCTTGGGTTATCACAATTAAAGAAGAACTTATGAGATTACGAGATGCCGAAATCGAAAAGTAACGGAAATAATGAGACGGAGAGAGAGCTCAACCATCTTGAACCGAAGTATATAAGGAGTATTATGAAGAGCAAAAGGCCACTCCGACTTCAACATCTCTACCGCCGACAACATCTGCAGCCATGAAGCTACTGGTAAGTGCTCATATTAGAACTTAACAATAAGATTGTCACTATCAAAACAGAAGTCTTTAAGATTCTCAGAGGTAATTACTTAGCTTTCTTACCACAGCCGTGCACTCTTCTCTTGGCCTTGGTTGCCCTCTCCGCCTCCGAGGAGGAAAAGAAGCAGGAGAAGAGAGGTCTCTTAGGCCTCGCGTACGGAGGAGGTCATGGCTTCGGCGGCAGCTTCGGAGGGTACGGAGTGGCCTCGCAGACCGTCCCGGCCATCACGCTCACGCGGCAGGTCCCTTATCCAGTGGCGCAGCCGTACCCTGTGACCGTGGAGAGGAAGGTGCCCTACTCCGTGCCTCACCCCGTCCCATATCCCGTGGACAAGCCCTACCCGGTGGCCGTGCCTAAACCATATCCAGTGCCAGTGGAGAAGCCGTATCCGGTGACCGTGGAGAAGGCCGTGCCTTACCCCGTGCACTTTCCCGTCAAGGTGCCGGTGGCCAAGCCCTACCCCGTTCCGGTGGCCAAGCCTTACCCAGTGGCCATCCCAAGTCCAGTGGCAGTGCCTGTTCCTCACCCGGTGACCATCAATAAGCCAGTGCCAGTGGTGGTGGACGGAGGAATCGGTGCTGGATATGACGGATCTGCCCACGGATTCGGAGGCTCTCACGGCTTTGGCAGCCTTTCCTCAGGAGTTCATGGCTTCAACAGCATCTCTTCTGGACATGGAGGTGCTCATGGTTTCGGTAGCGCCGCTTCTGGATACGAAGGTGGTCACAGCTATGGCGGCATCTCATCTGGATACACCCACGGAGGATCTTCCCACTCATTCCTTGGTCACCATTAAATTTTAATTTTTATTGTGAATACACATATAACTGATATTAATAAAGGTGAAGATGAACATTAAACGATTTTTTTCTTTAATCAAAGATTCTTAAATATCCTTCCAAGATATTCTAACACAGCGCGATACCTTTAATCACCCGAGTGAAATAACAATTAAATTACTAAATGTGTTTCAATGAGGTTTACCTTCTCTACATCCGAAGAGGCTATAAATAAAAATATTAATATCTACCAAACTAAGCTATATAACAGGGCTGCGATAAATACTCCTACCAATTTTTTAATATTTATATTACCTGGATTTCGCTGACAGTTATTGGTTTCGTAATGGACTGAATGGCGATAATTCATAGTTATTAAGAATGCTTCCATATGAAGGAAGGCCATACACATTTCACTAAGGTTGACGTTGAAATCATCTGAAGACTGACTTTGATAGGCTGAACCAGGAGAATCTCTTGCGGATGCAGTAAAATGAATGTAATTAAGGCTGATGGGTTACAGAATTTAACGTAGTTCTATACTAACCCGATAAAGGCATAGATGGGAATCGATTCTTAAAATAAAATCGTCGACAATCCAATGACTATAAGGTTACAAGATATCAATATGCCTTTGAGATAGCTATTCGAGAGGTTGACCTAACTCTTGAACTTCCCTTCTCTCTTCTAACACAAGTCTCAACGCTCAATCGCGCATACTAGTTAATGCTAATGTTTGATGACCCCTCTGTGCTTCTTCTCAACAGAACCTGTTATACTACCTCACAAATACTTGATTAATATATTCTGATTAAGAATATTTTCAACTGTTCGTCATTTGAATCCGTATAACGCTCGCACGAAGATTTTTGGTATTTAGAAATTTTCTTACAATAATCTCTCATCCATCCAAAAGAGCCTATTTGCTTGTCACGTTACCTTGTGACAATAGAATTTGCACAGTTTCTCGGATATCGGATTCTTGAAGCAGAATTATGAATTGGATTTACATACATTAGTCTAGAATTCGGCAAGGATAAGAGAAAAGTTCCTTCGAAATTATCGACTGCAATCAAATCTGTCATAATTTTGTTACTTTTACATTACATTTACCTGTAGTTTGCTAATGTATTCTTAATGTATGTATTTTTCAGTGATGGAAAGTAACGAAGTAAAAGTAATCAGAGTACTTGTAACGATTACATTTTTGGTAATTTTTACTTGTAATCGTTACATTAAAAAAAGTAATTTTTACTTGTAATCTGCTTCAAAGGTCGTGCGAGTAATCGTTACATTTGAGTAATCGAAAGTGAACATTTGAATTCCTCGCGCGCTGATCGCATCGAGAGGCAGTTCTAACTACAATGTTTACCCTGAAACCGAACTTTTCTTCTCTTGTGAGGGAAGGGGCGAAGGAAAGGAGGGATGGCTGTTGACTCTGCTACAAAGTATTGTTGAAATATTTGTGCTGCGCTTGAGGTATAAATGAATTTCCTAGGATGACTGAACGCGGTAGGTCCTTCTTCGGAAGAATAACTACAGATGTATTTGAGCGGTCTCCAGGCTAAGCTAGCTGAAAAGATTATCGTACCCAGGCAATGAAGCCATTAGCTGTTGCCCTAACAATTTTTCAAGCAGAGAAGAATGTTTGTTGGGTTTCTTCAGCCAACCATCAAAGGATTATTACGTGAACTCGATAAGAGAGCCCTTAACAATGCCCTTGTGTACTGTAGGCCACTGGCAAGAGCGTTGCTTCGGGGAGTTGAAACAAAATTTTGCAACGTACTAAAGGAAAATAAACTAACCATTGCAGCAGAGCTCCTTTAGAGTTCACGTTGCTTGAGGAAGAGGAAAAAGAAGTGGCTTTAAGTATTTTGAAAGAAGAAATCGTGCCAAATGAAAAGTCTCCTTTACAAAAACAGGACTCGTGTGATACGAGTGATGAGGAAGCTATACTTTTAAATATTGTGAATAGAGGAGAAGTTTCCCCAGCTTCTGATGAAGTGAATAAGTACTTGCTCTGTACCTCAAAGGAAATTGAGTCAATTAACTAATTCCCGATTATAAAAAAAGCATTCCTTAAATCAAACGCTTCCCTGCCATCTAGTGTTCCTGTGGAGCGGCTATTTAGCATAAGCAAAGATATTTTGCCACCAAAAGGTGGAAAAATATTTGACGAAAATTTTAAAATGCAATTGTATTAAAAATTGAATTCGTATATTAAATTAATTTTTTATTGACTATATTTCTGATATTTTGAGAGCTTTCTATTAATTTGCATGCTTTTGATTTTAGAATCCATCTTCATCCACAGGTGTAAATTTTAGTAGAACATAAATAGTTAGGCACTATAATTACTGTAGTAATCATAATTTGAATTAAACTTGAATGCTATGGCATTAAACTCAAATGTTAGATTGTATGTTAGTACTCGCTGTTGAAAAAAATGTTCATTGAAATTGCATAATTTACAAGAGCAAAAGAAAAAGTAATTGTAATTGTAATCCTACTGATTAATT
Organism: Sympetrum striolatum; assembly: GCA_947579665.1. Classification (NCBI taxonomy): domain Eukaryota; kingdom Metazoa; phylum Arthropoda; class Insecta; order Odonata; family Libellulidae; genus Sympetrum; species Sympetrum striolatum. The sequence continues at coordinate 17,736,099 of OX388351.1, read as the reverse complement.
TTTTAAAAAAGAAATTTGTCATTGTAACTGACTACAAATTTGACAGAGTAATTGTAATTGAGCCCAATTACATGTTTTCAGTACTTTTCCCATCACTGATCAAGAATTACCAAATACCCTTTAAATGTCAGGCAAACTGATTCAAATTTACGCGGCTGTTGATGATTATCGTTGGCAACCGTAACTGTTGATGTTACATAGTTACAAGTTACTGAAAGTCCTGAAAGAAAATATTCGTCGAAAATAAAACATACTGCATATATCAGCCATTTAACGCACAATTATAGTATGAGTAAACAAAAGTATGGAATGACAATTAAGATAGTTAAATAGTACAATTGGAATATGAGTGTAATGAGGAGAATGAAATTACGAGTTGCCAAAACGACACAGAAACAATTTCAGAAGACTTGTTATACCAAATTCAAAACGCACGGTAATACGACCGGTAAGTATTTATAATATTAATATAGTAATAATGTTTACAAAAATTGAAACGAAACGACGTTTATGGTAATGAGGAAGATAAAACACCGTCTCACATAAACTAATGAGGTATATATATGCATTATAACTTAGTCCTACGCTGTGAAATGATACACGAAATAGAAATAAAAGTTCTTCATATTTTTACAGTTTACAGTATATCAAATGTTATTAAAATAATTAAAATTCTTAACCCCAATAACGTAGCTGAAATATTAACGGTTACACTCTATTAGAGTAATTTGCAGTACGTCAAATTGGTAAATTGTTAAGAGAAAATTATCTGCCAATTCGGATGCGGCAATGAAAGCAGTGATGTATCTGTAGCAATTCTCTCGTCATTATTAACACTGATGGGCCAAGAAATTCATCTCTGTGATCTAAATTATATTTTGTGACGCCGCAGAGCAATAGTATCTAATATGATATGGATTTGAGGCCAGTTTGAGAAAGAAAGTTCGGAGAGTGGTAAAATAAACGAGGAAAAAAGGTTTTGATCTTAGGATGAGGACTTAAAAACAAACGATAGACTTAAGAATAATAATAAAGGCAGAAAACATTTGTTAGTTACATTTTTCTATGAGATATACATGAAAAAAGTCATTGAATATAACGATTCTAGGAAAAACCTGATGAATGGATAAGGAATCTCGTCTTCTCTAAATTCTCTTACTTACATTCACTAGTTTTAAAAAAATGATTTTCAGAATATCCATCTTCCTATTTATTCTTTTTATAAAGGCAACCATTGTCGAGAGAGATTCTTTATTATTCTCATATTTAAATTCGACTATTAACATCCAGGCTAAACGATTACATTTTTTAGCTTGGTGGAATATCTTAGATTCCCCTTTTATACTCACGCCCAGATGCTATGATCTCAGTTTGGAAGTATTCCATAGGATATCATGTGATTTCACTTGTTATCTTTGCTATTTTTCTTCCTCTGTCGTTCTCCTAAAACCGCGCTTGTTATTATTCTATAGTCTGCTTATTGTGCTGTGAGGTTAACCATAAAATCGTGAAGGCTTTTAGTGTAGTGCGCTTACTTCGGGATGTGAAACGTAGAGCATGAAAGAAAACCGAACCAAACACAGTTCGAGGTATAAATATAGTTTCGAAGTGATTTAGAAGGAAAAATAAAAAGATAAATTGCAAAGAGCATGTGCTGTAAATATCACATCCTTAAAGTTAATGTATAATAATCGCTTCCATACTATCAATAAGCGATATAAATAATTCTTCGAGCAAATATCACATTTTCCAAAATCTTATGGGAGAAATTTGGAATAAAATTCAAGAATGATTAAATATCCTTTAAATGATATTAAAATAGATTAAAATCTACGTGGCTATTGATATTTAGCGTTGGCAACCGTAACTGTTGATCTTACATAGATACGACTTATTGAAATTTCCAAAAGATTAAGAACATTTATTGTGAATGGAATATTTACAACATAACTCATATATTCGATGCATCACCTTATATTGATATATATAGTATGAGCTAACAAAATAAAGGAATTAAAACTTTGGTAAGAAAGTGTTACAAATGAAATAATTGTGGAATGGAAGCAGGAAATATGAGGTGAAATAGCGACTACCAAAACAGACATACTAATTTTTTGAGAATGTTTAGTGTGAAGGGTTTAACTTATAAATTAACTCCAACCATGTGTAAATAAATAGAATAGAACAGAGAAAAAGGTAACAAGGAATAGGAGAACTCTTCTCACATAAACTAATGAAGTATGTATTTAATATAACTTAGTTGTACTTCATGGGATACAATAGAAAATTGAAATCCAATCTATTATTATTTTTGCACCTTAAAATCAATAAGGTAGCCGAACCTCACAGAATACTTTCTGAAAGTTAAATGTGCAGTACTATAAAATGATAAATGGTCCTGGTAAAATTCCCTACTAATATCGGTTGAAGCTCACAGAGTGATAAGTATGGTATAGTACAGATTGTACTAAAAGTGATATAAGATATACATAATAAGAACATAAGTGGTACAGTAATATGTACTTATGCATCGATATATCCACAGCCATCCTCTAGTCAATACTACTGGTACAAGGACTTGGTAAGGTAACGTTGCAGAGCACACCTGAATAAGAAGAAAACAGCTGCCATCTTAAATCCTAACGCTTGTGATCGACATACTACAGGAACAAAAAAGCTGCTAAGTTTCTGCACTCAAAATCCCAGCCTCATCTCCCTGTATCCACTTTCCATTCTCCTTTCTAACAGCTAATGTACTTGCAATATGTGTATAATGTGTGCGTATACTACTGGGAAGTCCCTGGCGCGGGTCTAAAAACTTCGCTAACTTCTCATTGGGTGTATGATACTGGGAAGTAACTCGCTCAGGTCTAACAACCTCGTAAACTTCTCATTGTGTGTATGATACAGGGAAGTCACTAGCGAGGTTCTAACAACTTCGCGAACTTCCCATTGAGTGTATGATAATGGGAAGTCACTGGAGTAGATCTAACAACTTCGCGAACTTCTCATCAAGTGTATGATACTGGGAAATCACTGGCGTAGATCTAACAACTTCGCAAACTTATCATTGAGTGTATGATACTGGGAAGTCACTGGCGTAGGTCGAACAACCTCGCAAACTATTCACGGTATGTGTTATACTGGGAAGTCACTGGCACGGGTCTAACAACCTTGCAAACTTCTCATTGTGTGCATGATACTGGGAAGTCACTGTCGTAGGTCTAACAGCCTCGCAAACCTCTCACGGAATGTGTGATACTGGGAAGTCACTGGCTCGGGTCTAACAACCTAGCAAACTTCTCATTGTGTGTATGATACTGGGAAGTCACTGGCGTAGATCTAACAACTTCGCAAACTTATCATTGAGTGTATGATACTGGGAAATCACTGGCGTAGATCTAACAACTTCGCAAACTTATCATTGAGTGTATGATACTGGGAAGTCACTGGCGTAGGCCGAACAACCTCGCAAACTTTTCACGGTATGTGTTATACTGGGAAGTCACTGGCACGGGTCTAACAACCTTGCAAACTTCTCATAGCATGTATGATACTGGGAAGTCACTGGCGCGGATCTCACAATCTCGCAAACTTCTCATTGTGTGTATGATACTGGGAAGTCACTGACGTAGGTCTAACAGCCTCGCAAACCTCTCACGGAATGTGTGATACTGGGAAGTCACTGGCTCTGGTCTAACAACCTTGCAAACTTCTCATTGTGTGTATGATACTGGGAAGTCACTGGCGCGGATCTCACAATCTCGCAAACTTCTCATTGTGTGTATGATACTGGGAAGTCACTGGCGTAGGTCTAACAACCTCGCAAATTTCTCACGGTATGTGTGATACTGGGAAGTCACTGGCACGGGTCTAACAACCTTGCAAACTTCTCACAGCATGTATGATACTGGGAAGTCACTGGCGCGGGTCTAACAACCTCGCAAACTTCTCATTGTGTGTATGATACTGGGAAGTCACTGGCGTAGGTCTAACAACCTCGCAAATTTCTCACGGTATGTCTGATACTGGGAAGTCACTGCACGGGTCTAACAACCTTGCAAACTTCTCATTGCGAGTATGATACTGGGAAGTCTCTGGCGCGGATCTCACAATCTCGCAAACTTCTCATTGTGTGTATGATACTGGGAAGTCACTGACGTAGGTCTAACAACCTCGCAAATTTCTCACGGTATGTGTGATACTGGGAAGTCACTGGCACGGGTCTAACAACCTCGCAAATTTCTCACGGTATGTGTGATACTGGGAAGTCACTGGCACGGGTCTAACAACCTTGCAAACTTCTCATATCATGTATGATACTGGGAAGTCACTGGCGCGGGTCTAACAACCTCGCAAACTTCTCGTTGTGTGTATGATACTGGGAAGTCACTGGAGTAGGTCTAACAACCTCGCAAATTTCTCACGGTATGTGTGATACTGGGAAGTCACTGGCACGGGTCTAACAACCTTGCAAACTTCTCATAGCATGTATGATACTGGGAAGTCACTGGCGCGGGTCTAACAACCTCGCAAACTTCTCGTTGTGTGTATGATACTGGGAAGTCACTGGCGTAGGTCTAACAACCTCGCAAATTTCTCACGGTATGTGTGATACTGGGAAGTCACTGGCGCGGGTCTAACAACCTTGCAAACTTCTCATAGCATGTATGATACTGGGAAGTCACTGGCGCGGGTCTAACAACCTCGCAAACTTCTCATTTTGTGTAATTGTGCTACTTGAAAATGATATTATAATTTTTTCATCTGGTTGTTTATCTGGCTAAATGTACTTATTTTTATCTTTCAGACTTATTTACTGCACCGAAATCACTATCGCACACCAAGTCTTTCCGTATTATTATTACCAGAGATTCTTTGGATAAATGAAGGTATGGAGAAAAGGATTAGATGGAAAACTATCAAAGCCTTTGTGTCAACAAACCAGACCATCAGAAAAAGCAGCTACATCAATGCGTGGGTGAAATTTCATACCAAAGGAACGAGGAGGTTTGAACGTTAAATGTTATGATTCTTGATGTTTGAAGAATAACATGTTTTGTTAAAAAAGCTAAAGATGTTTTCATTAATTTGCCTATACCGGGGGCGGTGACCCTATGGCAAGCGTACCCAAAGCTGCACGTGAGAAAATTTTTTCGGCACGCGAAACTCATATGACATTATTTTTTTGCAATATTCACTTAAGAAATGAAGCTTCGCAATAAATAAATGTGAACTCTGTTTATTAGTAGTGACAACTGACGACCATTTAAGCCTTATACAATATCTTAATCGAATTGTTGATATTAAAGCAATAATAATATCACTTTATAGTTCAGCTCCACATTGCCACTCAAGCCCCTTATAATCATCAAATATGGCACTCTTGCCGCGGAAGGTTCGCCAATCGGCAAATGCTCCGCTTACTTTAAGCCGAAGGCTTATTATTACCACGTATCTTTAACGTAAATAATGAATTTTTAAAATAACTTGTTCTGGCATCAATTCCTCTTAATTAACGACCAATACTTGTTCGATGGATGTAGCAGGAGGTATGATACCACTTGTATCTTCCACGGTGCAAAAAGTAATCCATTCACGAGCTGTCATAGTAGGAGCTTGATAAGTCTCATTTCAAAAATTGCCTTCGTCAATTCATGTACTTATTTTAATTATAAATGTGAGCTCTATTGAAATAATTTTTTTGGAGTACGAAGATAAGGATGTTGAGGCTGTATTTAACAATAATATTTTTATTGTATTCATCATATTAACGCAATTATCTGTCATCCGGCACCTCCTGATGAGCTTCCAATCTCAAGAGGACCTAATTGCTTCTCTTCATTACTAATTTATGACTCTTATGTATTAATTTTTGAATTTGATGCTTTTTAAGGTAAATATAAATACTAATGTAACTTTTGTGGAATAAACAGTTATCCAAACTTAAAAAATCTATTTTATGCCTCTCATGAATACTTTTTAGCAGTCGACTCTTTCAAAAGAGTTTTGAGTCAAAAATTCGCGGTTCTTGGACGTAATTAAACAAAGAGATGTTCACCAGTTATTGCAAGAAAATATTTTTTATCTTCACATTCTTAGATTATGAAGCTGATCGAAAGTTACGTCATATTGTCTCCTTTTATATCACGTATAGCGTAAGATAGCGGAAAATTTTAGTGAAAGGTTGTATGTGGATGAGTAATAGAGATTACATTGGAATTTCATTGCATGAATTTGCAGTGTTCACGGTGATGGAGAGTTTTCTTATCAGAAAACATTGTACTTTTGAATGTTCACCATGACATCAAAACAAAATTGCAATTGCTACGGATAATGACTAAGGGATTTTTTCACAAATATTTAATTATAATATACGTGAATTAATCAGCGAATCCTAAAGAAGGGACTTGCAAATGTTAGAAAAAGATACAGCAGTTGATCATCTCCATCTATGAATGCCTTTCAAAGGAATATGAGAATTGAAAATAGGAAATGTATGAGCAATGCTGTCTTTCCCAATTGAGAGCAATTTTTTTGTCTGATTCTATATTCTAAGTTCACTGCTCAATTGAGGATAAGAAGAATGTATTTTCACGACTGTAGTCGAGAATTCAATTTATCGAAATGCGCGGAGTGGTATTATTTACAATCACGTTAATAATTTGATTGCAGAAAATCGCTAGTAACGCATCTCCCCATTAATGAAATAATAATACTCCAATATAGTACAGATAATATTATGCTATTCCCTTGGGAGGAGATGGTAATTCTGAGGCTAGCATTGCATGGTATTAATCCTCGAGACAGATTTTTCACAAACAATTTCCTACCTTTTAAGATAAAATACGTACTGTAAGAGAATCTTTATTCTCAGAAACCGTTTATTGAACTTAGTGATATTATAAATCATTTTAAAAATTTGCGTATGAATTTAAATATAGATAGTGGCTAATGATGCTTGAGTAACTGTCAAAGTGGATTAAACTTAAAATTAACTTAACTTGAGTAACTAACGGAGTGGATCAAATAATTCAATACTAACATTATTGATACTAGTATTAATAATTTAAATATAATAACTCTTTCAATGAAAAGAAGCCCCGAAAATTGTCTTGCAAAATTACTGTGGGCTTAATTCTTTCCCAAAAGCTAATGGTGATTTCATATTAGTCGATGTATTTAAATCGAATCGACTTCTTTAAACTCTTTTTCTATTCAAAGTAGGATTTATATTGCGTTTTATTATCCACCACTCTTGATTTAACTTCAATAAACTCTATCAGCTATAGGTTTTCCTTGATCTAGTTATCGTATTTCCTACGTAGTATTATTAAGTAGTAGATCGAATAAATTCGTCTGACCCTCTTCCATATCTAGCGCTTCTTGGTAATTCAGCCCATATGGCCCCTATGGCTCTGGAACATATAAATATCGGAAAAATATTAGTCTTAGACACATTTAATACTGCTAAGAGTATATTGTGAAGCCCTGTATCAGAATACGCTAAGTTGGTATATTTTCTTCTAGGATGAAGAAAAACGTATTACATTAATTGCTCACGAATTGTCATTTTTATTAATTAAAGCCATTTTTGAGTTCATATATCATAAATTAAAAATTAATGGTGACCAAGAAACGAATGGTAAGATCCTCCGTGCGTGTATCCTAATGAGATGCCGCTTAAGCTGTGACCACCTCTGTGTCCTGAGGAGATGGCACCAGCGCCGTGGCCACTTCCGTATCCAGAAGAGACACTGCCAAAACCATGAGCAGTTCCGTGTCCAGAGGAAAGGCTGCCGAATCCATGAGAGCCTCCGAATCCGTTGGAAGATCCGCCCAATCCAGCACCGATTCCTCCGTCCACTATCACTGGTACTGGCTTATTGATGGTCACCGGGTGAGGAACGGGCACAGCCACTGGACTTGGGATGGCCACTGGGTAAGGCTTGGCCACCGGAACGGGGTAGGGCTTGGCCACCGGCACCTTGACGGGAAAGTGCACGGGGTAAGGCACGGCCTTCTCCACGGTCACCGGATAGGGCTTCTCCACTGGCACTGGATATGGCTTAGGCACGGCCACCGGGTAGGGCTTGTCCACGGGATATGGGACGGGGTGAGGCACGGAGTAGGGCACCTTCCTCTCCACGGTCACAGGGTACGGCTGCGCCACTGGATAAGGGACCTGCCGGGTGAGCGTGATGGCCGGGACGGTCTGCGAGGTCACTCCGTACCCTCCGAAGCTGCCGCCGAAGCCATGACCTCCTCCGTACGTGAGGCCTAAGAGACCTCTCTTCTCCTGCTTCTTTGCTTCCTCGGAGGCAGAGAGGGCAACCAAGGCCAGGAGAAGAGTGCACGGCTAAAGTAAGAAAGTTTATTCATTATGTCTGAGACTCTAAAAGACTTCTGTTTTGATAGTGACAATCTTATTGCTAAGTTCTAACATGGGCACTTACCAGTAGCTTCATGGCTGCAGATGTTGTCGGCGGTAGAGATTGAAGTCGGAGTGGCCTTTTGCTCTTCATAATACTCCTTATATACTTCGGTTCAACATGGTTGAGCTTGTTTCCCTTATCATTATACACGATACTTTCTTTTTTCGGCTTCTCGGACAATAAGTCAACCATAAACGTTCATTTATAATCATGACGAATGGAGAGGCTCCAAGGAATGCATTGATGCAATGAAATACTTCAAATATGAGCTACATACTTTTTTGCTTTCCTATTTGCGGATAAATTGCCTTTGTCTTTTATTAGGTATATCAAGTGAGAATATGAATGAATTGCATTGTAAGTGCCTAATGTTAAAGTGGTAGAGAATTTTGCAATATTAGTAATTAATGGCGGTCTTAAAATCATTATTATCATCATGAATTATAACTATATATTTTGGTAGTATGTTTGAAAATCGTATGATGGTAGTGTTATATGCAGCTAGCATATATATTCTATGCTGCCTATATTTTTAGCTATCCCTGGGTTTTACTCCTTGAAACCGGTCGTGCATTAAAAAAATATGTTTGCGGATTTTGCATTTTTTATTTAATATGATTCCGATAACGGAGTTCGACCAAGTCAAGGCTTCTTCGATTGAACTTACACATAACAATTTTTTTTCTTTTGATAAATATTTTTCTACTTATCGATCGACTTAATTATATCCATATTTAAAGTTATCAGTACGTTGCAACATTTGTCAATAAAGATATAAAAATGATGCCTGTATGTTTCTAATCAGATACTCCATACGTTTCATTACTCGAAATGTTGAATATGCGTATCCTTTTCACTCAATAGTATAGCCTTATAATTTTCTGGTGATAAATTTTAAGGCACCTTCCTCTCCACGGTTACAGGGTACGGTTACGGAAAATAAAAATCGGAATGCACAGGATGAGATAAGAATGTTTGTTAGCAATTTGAGTTGAATTATTGTACAAGCAAAAAATTATCTTTATATGTTATTCAGTTACGTAGCGTGCGCCATCGCCGCCCGGGGCGGAATCTTAATTTACCGCCCTTGTGACGTCATAAAAATAATGATGTTGGTGGAAAAAAGGAATCATATGAAAGAGCGAAAAATATTTACTTCAAAACCAAAATAGTTTACTTAAGTTTAAAATTTGACTTTTCGGACCTTACGCGCAGCAAAATCATTAATAACATCATCAAAGTCAATTTTGTCCGTCACATTTTTTTTGATTTATAGAATTGCTAAATCATTCAATCTTATGGAGCTCATGGTAGACCTTAAGTAATCTTTTATTAATTTTAGCTTTGAGAAGCTACGTTCACATGAAGCAACACTGATAGCTATGGTTAGAAAGATTCGTAACTTGATAACGACATTAGGTACGCAAGTACCCTAGTTGCATTGCTGTTTAAATTCTAAAAGCTCGAGCGACCCTTTCATAGCGTTCTCCTGAGTTTTAGCATCAGCCAATGCAACGACATTGCGTAACCTCTCCCTCTCGATCTTGTCCACATTGATGTCAATGTTACAGTGCTCTTCTCCGAACTTACACTTGTATTCCGGATTCAGTATAGCATAGCACAATTAAATTTTGCCGCCCTCCTAATTGAGGCGCCCGGGGCGGTCCGCCCCTCCGTCCCCCCCCTCGCTACGCCACTGATGTTATTGCAGAATTATCGTCTATAAACTTTAATTGTGTAACATGGGTATGGACAAGGAACTTGGCGTTGAAATTTTCTTCGAAGTTTTGGAAGAAAAATGAAATTTGGCAACGACTCAGAGCAATTAATTTCCGATTCTAACGTAGTTTCATTTTCCATTTACTTCATCAGCTTATTTGCTTTTGTCAGAAAAATATACTTCAGGTGTATTTATTTGTCTTATGCCATTATGTCTCGAAAAAATACATAGGAGAAATTTTCGAATATTACTTTGATGTATTTCCCGGCGCACAGTGGGCTAGAATCGAAAAAAGCTGGCCAAAAATGAGAAAGTGCTTTTTTTGAGTGCGGACTTTGAAACTTCGCATGGTCATTCTTAAATAAATTTTGCGTATAAGTGAGAAATCATTTTTGTTGATTCTCACGTGTTACAATTCTACAGGGGGTCAAAGTTGATCAATTTTCGCGAAAATTTCCAGCTTCCAATTTTTCGTGAAATTCTTCAACTTCAAGTCAATTGTGAACCCAAACTAGGAAAATCATCGGGATATATTTGCGGGGCGAAAATTTCGGAGATGAAAGATCTATCGACAATTAGTAAACGAGACGTTGGCGAAGAAAATTTGTCCTATGGCATTTCTATGCTGCATTGCTACATAAGATTTTTTGAGTGTTTATTACATATATCTTACCGAATTATCTTTAAGTAATGGCAGGTGAGAGTACAATATTGATGAGTATGATTTTATGTCATAAGATGTACCCATTGAACTTATCTTAATATTCCTACATAGGCTCGTGGCAATCATAAATTACTGCTTTTGGAGAGGAAATCTCATATTCAGAAAGAGTTTAGAAAAAATATGGGACCGATTGTAGATGTGCCTAAACCAGGATATGGCTCCACAAATGATGGAAATACATCAAGGCGTTTCTTTGAAAGTCCGTGTCTAGCAGCTGAAATAACAGGTGCGAATTTGAAGTTATTTTTATTAATGCGTAATCTTTTATTAAATTCAGGAAACTGAAATAGATAAGGATGAAATCTTAACTTTCAAAGATAAGAGTTATGTATAAGGTTTATTTAATATTATTAAGTTTTTTGTAAACTACCGTTTCCCAATTGCAATTCAATTAACTATTTCTTAAAACGAATTGACGAAGATATAATAAAAAGATTCGCCAATATCTTGAAGGCAATTTCAAGTGGGTTTCCACTAAATGAAATAGCGTGAAGAAAAACTATCTTTTACAAATACCACAGAATGAGATTTATTATACGACCATGGTTTCGATGCGTCGCACAGTGGGGCCAAATCCCAATAAGGTGGTCATTATGAGGAAAAAAAAAGTTCGGGGATATGATTTCTTTTTACATGGTTGGCAAGTAAATTGTTTGAGCCGCCGAGAAATACATTCGAAATGCAGGTAAGTATGCACATGTTTGTAAAAATCAATAACAAAGTGAAAGGTTTGCTGCTCGGATGCCTAACCATACTTTCGCTTCGAAATAGCCTCATCTTCAAAATTCCTCTGCAGCTACCCCATTTGCGCAATTTGAAATTCATTAAATGGAATTGACTTAGCAATATCTCAGCTATGAAACCCAAAAAAAATTGGCCACCCTGAGCCACCCCTCCGCGAGTAATTGATGAAATACGTGAGTAACCTCTGTATCCGTAAAGTATCCGAAGCGCGCAGGCAGCAGGCATGGCACTTACTTATAAGGGGAACACCAGGTTTGTGGTTAAAGTATTCGAACAAAACTTTCAGGGCACATTCTATGCTTAAACATAGTGGACAGGGGTCCGACCATTCAACTGAATGAGCCTTTGTTTATGAAAAATTAGCAACTGAAAATCGGAGTTAGGCAACCCCGCCACACACGCGCAATACCATACCTATATCAAAATTTTCCACTTAGGAAATTATTTTCTTCCATATTTTACTGATAACTTATCTTTATGCAATCATCTTCTTACCTTCCAAGAATTCGGTACCTTTTAGTTAGCATTTATTGTAAAGCACATAACGCCGCGAAGTGGGCTAGAATTGAAAAATGCAGGACAAAAATAGAAAAGTTGTCTTTTTTAGTGCGGACTTCGAAACTTCGCTATTGAATTCAAGCAAATGGTACTTCATAGGACAACTAAATTAAGCTTAATAGAATAGCTTTTTTCACTAGTGTTGTGCCGCTAAACTCGTGACCAAAGGGAGTCTGAGATGAATTGTTTGGCAAAACAGAAGACCTGCATCTATAAAATCACCGTATACTTCATTCTAACTCACTTAAAACTTTGACAGCAAGATTTAGTAGAAATATAGCATTATCGTACGAAAATAAACTACTACATGATATTAATATCGCTGAAGTGGTCCCATGCTGAGCACCTCCCGGGTTTGATTCCCGGCCCTGTCAGACTTTTTTCAAGTCCGTTTTTCCATAGTATCTCTTCTTTAGAACCCAGTTGGAATTGTTCGATTTGGTCAAAAATTCATTGAGATATCGTAATTTTAACGAAAAATGTCATTTTGGCAAGTTTTTCACCCTGCTTGGTCAATTTTCTAGGACCCTTCAAACTTTTTGCCAAAACTACTTAGTTCACGCGATTCTATGTTAAAAGACGAAAAAAATGTGTCCCCTTGCGACACTCAAAGTCATACTGGGCCCGAGATACGGGCCATTGAAAATTGGGGTGTTTTTTCACCCCGCAATACGGGAATAGGTAAAAAAATAGCGATACGGTTCTAGGGTTAAATATTATAAGGAAAAATATTTAACTTTTGCTCCTAACTCAGCAGCTTTATCCTATTATTTTGTCTTTTTTATTGCTTTTATTCCTGACTGTATTTTTACTACCTTTTTGTGTTTTTTTGTCGTCCTTTTAATTATAGCACATGTATTTGGGGTAACCTTATGAGCTAATTAAGTTGTTATTCTTATCGAGAAGTAGAAGATTTAGTGATGACCCTTCAATATTTATGATTGTAAACGATTTTAGCTCTTTCCAGTGGCGCAGCCAGGATTTGCCAATGGGGGGGGTCCAAGGAAACGAAAAATGCCTAACTTACAGGGGCTAGTACATTCATGCTTGTTACTTACTACAAATATGTCAATTCTTTCAAAAAGTAAATGCATTGAAAACTAGAGGAGTTTAACGATTGTATGGCCAAATTATTAATCTTTCCAAGATAGTAGTTTACAGTTTAATTACAGGAAACTTATCGTAAGTGTTGTTTTGAATTTTAGTTTGGATACATCCAGTATCTATTAAAAAGTCAATTTTTTCTATGCTGAAGTTTTATAGTGTTGTAGATGCTTCCCGATTCTTTGAGAGTGCTTTCTTCCAAGAGGTTGCGAAGCGTGAGAAGGAAATAATTAGAAACGATTATTTGGCAAGCGACATAAAACGTAATATCCACTCATTAGATCCCCACATTGGCGCGCCAATGCTTATTTGAATATCTTTGGTTATTTGACTATATCATCAGCAAGTTTCTTAGGAGTGACTTCATCCTTTGTTTTTAAAATTAACTCCTCTTCTAAGAAAAAAAAATAATTGATATCAGATGGTTTCGCTTTGTAAAAAAAACATTTATATCAGAATTTTCTAGTAGGCTTAGAAATAAGTCTGATTTCGTTATTTATGCATTAGCTAAGTATTCAATTGAATGCGTCACATTAAAAAATACAGTATAATTTTGATTATATGTAGTTGATATTATTATTGAATTTGCAGAATTTAAGTTACATACCAAGGTGAAAAAAATGAAGTCGTCAACTTACAATTATTTAGAGTAATTCATAGTTAGTTTGTATAACCAGCAGAGAGCTGACGAAAACCCAGTCTTACGCATTGTGTTCAAAGAAAACAAAAATTTTCCTTGAACTGAAATTTTACAGGGGCATTGCATGTTCACGTGGTTGACCGGATAAGTCATGAGATTCGTTGGATTTTATTACCAGAGAAAAAATTGGCTGCACCCAAAAGGAAGCTAAAGAATTTAAGCCACAGTTTTAAAAGTTAATTAAATTTATTTCAAGCCATTAAGTCACAGTTCGGATAAATCTGTGCGTACCTTACGCACACAATAACTTTCAGCTGACTGATTTGTTTCCAAAATGGTATATTATTAATAATATAATCTAAAATTATTTTTTAGTGATATATTGTATCTATCCAAGACTTCTTCAAATATCTACGGAAATTCGGTTATCGAATTATTTTCGTAAACATACAGCAAATTAACAAGTAATCATAAAATAAGGATCATTATATTTTATATCAGCCCGAGTAATGAAGGGTCTACTGTACAGACTTTTAAGCGACCAGAATGCTTAATAAAGGAACCATAGAATAATTTGACCTTTGGAATTGTCGCTAAACTCATCTTGAGATTTTTCCTCAAATAACAGCCCTAAAATAAGACAATCTTAATTTACGTATCTATTAATGGTCATTTCACAAAAAATAACATAACCATTCACTTAAGTTTTTCCGATAGAGGAAGTTTTCCGATTGAGCTATTCGCGGACTGTGAAAAAAAATTTTGGATGTTCATCTGTACCTTATGAAATACAAACTAAACTCTCCTTTGAACTGTTCACAGTGAATTTCTCAAAACACTATTCATGATCCTAACTTTGCATTCACACCCTAAAAACTGTCACATGCAGAAGATCTAACTGAGCTTTTTATCAATCTGATTGTCTCTTAAACGTAATCTTAATCTCTGTTTTCAGGGTGTAAGTTTCAAATTAGACCTCGAATGTTCCCTAGTATTTTTGCGAGGAGTTAACGAATCAGCACTTTCGAATTTTTCTCATGGGAATCTTATCTTATGGTGTGTGTCATCTAACTTAAGGTAGGCTTAAGAAGTGCACGCGTTGAACATTAAGTGCAAAACACTCGTATCTCATTGATATCGATGTCGGCTCTAGGCCTGCTCTTCTCCCGAAAACATCACCTTAGCTGAAATCGGAGCCATATTTACGGGTATGCGAAGCTTTCGCTGAATTTATCAAGCAAACACGTGACTAGCAGTGTATCTCTAAGACTTGCGTGATGATTGGGGTTTTGTACTCTTCAGCAGAAAAAAAAGTTTAGAGCTAGTCAAAGGACTTGAATCTTGGGGGGGGGGGTTGGAACCCATAAACCCCCCCCCTCGCTGCGCCACTGGCTCTTTCAAAAGACTTTCAGGGTAAATAAAATCATGTGCATGGAGCCAAAAAATAAGTTGCACGTTAAATTCTATTAGGAATAATTCTAGGAATGACTGAAATGGCCCTTTTAAATTTTCATCCCTTCATAATCGATCGGAAAACACATATTCAAATTGTTTGGGATATGGCTGAGAGCCCTTCCGCTGGGTACCGACCTTCAATAACTTTCCTATTCTATTCAACCTTGTGAGAGATAGCACGTTGCCTTCCAAAGCCTTTAGTGCCCAACCTTTTAATCCAAGCAATTGCAGAGAATTTCAGTGAGTGGCGGTCGGTCATAGCGAAAGGATGTTCTAGCAAACAGATTTTTCACTCTCTGTCGCGAACGATTCAACTTGAATTTGGAAATTTATGCATTTATAGCTCTCTATTTAACATAAATTGTAGTATTGTCAAAATTAAGTAATCAGACGCGTGTAAAAGAAACTACGACGTGTCAAGATGCAGATGAACTTTAAGGAGGCTAAAAGTTTAATTACCTACGTTCATTCGTGAATTGGATGAGGAAAGACGATTTCCTTACGGTATTAGGAATCCGAGATTACAGTAAAAGCATCCAGTTATATTTCGCACCAAACCCTAAGCGGCAGCTCATGAATCTCTTATTAATTATCGATTTTTGGACTTGTAAACCTTCGCCCTCTGGAAGAAGACATTGCCCAAACTTCGTGTCGAACTTTGTTTCTTCTGTGAACTACTCCATGTGGCAACACTGCAGAACAACGAGCACAACTCAATGGGACTTCGAGGGTTATTTTTCTTTGGAAAAGTGAGTTTAACTCAATTTCTTCTCCTTATAACTACGAACGAGTTACCTAACACTTGTTCGGTATGCGAAGTCTGCCACAGCGAGAAGCAGATTCAAGATTAGATAACGCGCTGTGCAGCGTCGGAATTGTTTACCCTTTTGTGGTCAGTTATCGATGCTGTAATAACGATTAAGACAAAGGGCCCACCGATGTTTCACGCCTTGGCATGACTCAAGCTTTACTATACATCGATAATACCCTCCCTAGTTTGAGTAAGCCGAAATACGCTTTCGTTGCTCGCTCGAAATCACGAATGTTTTTCTAACAGCTAGTTCATTGTCTGACAAAATTTTAATATGCATCGGTTGCAACAACAGTAACGAACAAATTAACGCTAATTACTTTTTACAATTGCAATGACGTAAATTCTGTTTTCTAATCGTACAATCATGACAACAAATATGATGTTTTTGTCTTTCAAATTCTTCCATTGTTACAAACTTTGTCTATATCTATGAGTTTATAAAGACCTTTCCAGCTGCCTTTCGGCTTGTGGCAAGTGGTGAAAGCACCTTAACTCTAAGGAAAGTAGGTATTGGTTATTTGCACGAAATGGCGTGCAGCCAGGATAAATCCCAAGGAAGAATAAACTTAAAAAAAGTCCGACGGGAATCGAACCCAGATTTCCCGATTGCCGGTCAGGTGCTCTGTCCGTTGAGCTATCCCTCTGGAACATTCTCTCAAGTTATTCGGGCGACTTTGTGGGCAAAGGACTTGCGGGATCTTCTACGAAAATTAGATATGAAACGTTATTCTACAGGAGCGGCGCCGGCGAGACTAGCTCAAGAGTCTTTATCTACTACGTAGTTGCACTGCTAGTTTCCTAATTAAGCCTTAGAACTATGTCTCATTGTCAGACGAAATCGACAGAATTTATCGATTACATTCAGCGATTTCCTTCATCGTTAGAGCAGAGTGGTTGTGTTCATGGATTGACTTCATATCTGTATTTTATGCTCATTGCCTTTGTTTGGCAGATTTTTGTTGGTTTGTATCCAGGTGTTTTGTTTCTCTAACTCTCATACGCAATTTTAAGAGAAAGTTTGACCCTGTACGCGATCTGAATCTCAAGATGCAACTACATATCAGTTTCTGCCTTGTTAATCGCCAATTCTGTGTCTTTTTTCTGTCTTTATCAATAGCCCTTTATGTAAAATAGAATTTGGTTGAAATTAATACGATATTCCAGAGTTCTTAGCAAGCCTTACCAAGTCGAGAATGAATGAGCTGAATAGATAAGATTCGTATTCATTGGTATGCAAATTTGCTTTGAATTCTCCGCATTCATCTTGAGATCATAATTTTTAAAAGTGTAACTCACTGTATCGTTGGCGAAAAATTAAAGATTCTACAGTTGTCAATAATACTATTTTATGGTATTCACGAAATCAAAAGATAAGAGCTTCCGATAAGGCCGTATTCTACTAAAACCGCTCATAAATCCCATGAGCATACGATCAAATTACGCGAAACTGAATTAAATACTTATACTTTTCTCCACGCAGAGTACAAACAGAGGTCTGCCACGGTAGGCTGCAAAAACGTTATTTTGTCAGTTACTGAATAAAAAGCAAGTAATCATTGGACATGACGGGGTCCTACTGTTGAGATATTTTATCGAAGTACGCTTGTTGCATCAAAGTAATCTTTCTTACAGACTATATTCATTTTGAAAAATAAATTCGTGCAACGATATTGCTCTAAATATTTAATTACTTGAGCATGCATTCTAATTTTTCTTGTGTCTCTGTATTGCATGCCAAAAACAGTCATCGATACTATTAAATGAATAAAATTAAAATAAGTTTCTTCGTTTCTCTCTATTCAATTCTATGTATACAATTACATTTTTGTGCAAATTATTCTCTTAACATTCGAGAACAATCGATCGATCTCTCATTATAAGATCGTTAAAAGAAAAAACTTTTAATAAAAATAAGATTCATTCACTCCTGATTGAGAACTTGAAAGACTTAAAAACTTTAAGAGTACGAGCGAAGGAAAGGTTCCAAATGATTGGAAAATTGCGAATGTCACGCCAATATTTAAAAGCGGCTCTAAGGACGATCCAGCTAATTACAGGAATTTATCTTTAACATCACTGAGCGGTAAAATTATGGAACATATAATAGCTTTAATGGGTTTTCCTGAAACGTCCAATTTCATAATTAGGAATCAACACGGTTTTCGTAAGACTCGTTCCTGCGAGTCTCAGCTGGCTTTATTAGTACACGATGTTCTAAACTCTGCTGAAAAACATAACCAAGTCGATGCGATATTTTTAGATTTTTGGAAGGCTTTTGATAAGGTACCTCATCATAAATTGCTGTACAAATTAGAAGTTGCGGGTATCAATGCAGAAGTTATTAACTGGATAAAAGACTATCTCACCGATAGAGAGCAACGAGTAGTACTCGATGGTATTAGTTCCAATTTGGTTAAGGTGACCTCGGGCGTCCCTCAGGGCATTGTAATTGGACCGTTGTTATTTTTAGTATAAATCAACGACCTCAGCAATCACATTGAAAGCAATGTTAGGATATTCGCAGACGACACAGTCATTTACAGGGAAATAGATAGTTCAGAGGATAGATAAACCCTTTCGAACGACTTAGATAGAATTATGAACTGGTGCGATGATTGGCAATTAGAGCTTAATATAGAAAAGTGTTCGGTAGTTAACTTCTTCGAAAGAAAATCTATAATATAAAATAAAGTGTGTGTGTGTGCGTGAGTGTGTATGTTCCCTAAAAACTCGAGAACCGAGAGTCGCAAAACTTTGAAATTTTCAACCTTATTAAAAGTCGACCCCGCGCAGAGAATAGGCTATTTTTTTCCCCCTAAGGTCCCCGTTTCGTATCCAGACAGGTCAAAACGTTTCCATAAGAAATACACGTAGAGGTAATTTTTTTCGTTGCAGGGTTTATTTCTTTTGCAAAATTAAATTAGAAATAATGGTCCTAGAAAGTCGAATTAAGTACCAAAAGAAGGAAAATAGAATAGAAATTTTATTTTGGTCTAGCAATATCTTTTCCGACTCGAAATTGCGAACAGTTTGATAAAATACGTGAATATTTTATCCAAATTCTGAGGTTGTAAACAACCCATTCCCTTGACGATCTAGGTGATTGTTGATTCTAGCCCATGAGCTTATATATAAGAAGACATTGAAAATTAATGAAATCTTTAAGAAATTTTTTCGAATTTTGTTTTAGCTTCTGTAGCAACCATGTTATTTTATATCAACGTAATTGTTCATCGTAAAATTATAAGTTTAATCGTAGTTTCCGTTTCGACCTTCATTTCCGTGATAATGTTTGTGTTAATGATTGTGTTCAGTGCTTATGTTGTGTTTTAGTAACTTTCCGTAAACATATTCATCGGTTGTTTTCCCAGTAATATTTATTTCTATTATTTACTAATGCGTTTCCGTATTAGCTTTGTTCATTTCTGAAAATTAATCCTTAAAGATGGTGATGTTAATCCTAATTTTATCTTTAAATATGTTTTTATGATCTTTGAACGAATGCTGTCTTTATCGAAGAAATTGCTCATTCGAAAGATATGAGATTGAATATTTAGTCAAGCTGGCTTTGTAAACTTAAGTACAATTTTCATTTCTTGGTTTATTGGTTTGGAAATATAAATCGAAATATCGTTCGCAGGCTCTATATACTTCAATTGCAATATCAAATTAAGAAGAATCATTGTTGTCAACCTGAGATAAGTTTGGTAGAAATATATTATGAGAATTGATATTCAGATGACGAAATTAAAAGATTTCAGCAGCAAATTATGAGAGCCTTAGATATTGGGATTTCCACGGAAAAGTTTCGTTTACGGTAATGCAACGGTAATCTGTCCCATCGAACGAAACTAAAATGATCCATGATCTTCTTTATAAAAGGATTACTGTGTTTAATTCTACTTCTATACTCCCCGTTGTGAATCAACGGGCGCTACTGCTAGTCTATAATAAATGATTATTCTTATAGCCTCCGATGGGTAAACTTAATGACAGTAGAATCGATAAAGTATCTTGGAGTAACTCTCACGAATAATCTATCATGGAGTGCCCACATCCGAAATATATGTGGAAAAGCACTTAAGAAACTCGGCTTCGCTAAAAGAATAGTCGGTAGGAGCGAAGAAAAAGTTCGCGAGCGATGTTACTTAGCGTTGGTTAGGCCTCACCTTGAGTATGCATGTAGTGTATGGGACACCGCCGAGAAATGTCATATTCGGGATTTAGAAAAAGTACAACGAAAGGCGATACGATTTGTAAAATATTGCTACGATAAAACAGCGAGTGTCACTCAGATGTTACAGGACGCGGGATGGGAATCATTAGAAGATAGAAGAAAAATTCAAAGGATAAATTTATTAAATAAGTTCAGAGAAATTACGTTCTCAGATGATGTAACCGATATAATACGACCCCCCTGTTACATGGGCCGTTCTGATATTGCCAGAAAGATTAGGGAAATAGATGCTAGAACGAATCGTTTCAAAAATTCATTTTTTCCGCGAAGTATACACGAAAGCAACCGTTTAGGAAAATAGAGTCAAGGTGCTTGCACCCCCTGCCACACGCCGAAAGGCGGCTTGCAGGGTTCTAACATAGACATAGACCTAAAAGCATGTTGATCACACCTAGATTTCAAACAAAATAATTGTACAAATGTACGATAACTACTTAGGGAAACGCAGAATATGAATATCAAGATTACAGATCTAGAAAATGTTTAGCTAACTAGTGAACTTGCCAGTTGTAACTAATCTTAGTGAATGAGCCCAAATATATGCCGATAATTCTTTGGTATTGAATCTCATTTTGCGGAAGGAAATGTATGCAAGTAGTATACAATATCACGTGTGCCAGATTTTCTTATGTTAGTGGGTTAGATTCGGAAGTGTCATAAAATCGCATTCTAAAATGCAGTTATGAGAAGAAATAAAAAGGAGCAGAAGAAGGAAACTTATAGAAGGGAAAAAAGTACTTTATCCACACGAAATGTATGTTTAATTATACTAAAAATTTAAAATTTACAAAGATCCCTTCTATGATATGGTCTTTAATAAATTACCACTTATTATTGTTTCAGAGAAATTTACTTTAATTACAATGTAAAGGTTGTAAATTAGATGTACCCATGCCAGCTAACGTCAGACTAGTAATTAATCATTAACGCTCACCTTCATTGGTGTGCTGGTACGTGACAAGAAATAAAGAACACAATTCACATGACCCCTTGATTTATAAAAGGATTATCAAAACGTTTCATCTAAAATACGGCATAATACATTATCTGCACACTTAAAGCAATCTTCAAAAGTATACAATCCTTACTAATTGACCTATAGCAATTCTGCCTTATTAAACCAAGACCGGTTGAAAAATTAAGCGCAAAGCGTATGCGTCCTAAAGTTGAATTTGAAGTTAAGCAATTTCTGGGTTATCGCCTCGGTAGTAAGAAACTGTTGATCACCATCTGAATAAACCATAAATCATCACAATCATATTTAAATTGGCGATTGTTAGATCAGGAGCAAATTATTTATCGGTAACTATTGACATTATAATACAAGAGGAGAGCTTCCAATGACCCTAATGTGGTTCGCGACGAGGACATTTTAAAATCCTAAATCTTCAAAACAGTAATATAGATTATTATTCGGTCAAGCGGGCAATTACTCTTCCAGTATTAGGACATCTTCTAAAGTCGTCCCTCACCACTTCGTGACTCGACTTTCGCGGCTTCGATCTATCGCGGCATTTTCAAAAATGTGTATTCATCAAAACGTTATGATACTTGTAACGTCTAACAGATCTCATTTTACTTAGTCTAATATATTGGATAATATGAGTGAAATAGTAACTGAAGGGTGCTATTTCATGTCAAGACGCTCTAATAATGTTTAAAAAATATAAGGTCGTAAACAGGCTTTATATGAAATTAAAGAAATCAACTCGAGTGTTGCTTGGTGGAACTTCATTTTAAACACCAAAAGTAAAAGACACAACACACCTGTACGAATTCCACAAATTTTTCAATGAAACTGTTAACCGGTTTCGGTGTCACAGCACCATCCACAGAACAGAAGTTATTTCGAGGAGCAAGAACATATATACGAGAACCAAAGGAAGGGGAGGATTAAGAGGAGGGGTAAAAAGAACACAATGTTGCATCACGAGGGGAGGCAAATGGGGGAAAAGAATTCGGTGATGGCTTCTTTTCAATTAGTAGCTTTTAATTTTATTCTTCAGAACCATTTACTTGACTTTACAGAATGAAAAATCATTACTCAAAATACTGGCTAGGGTTTAACTTTTTAATGCACTAGGCACATTAGTAGTAACCGTAAGGTTTTAAACAGACGTGTGCCTTCCTGTTCAAAGGTTTTAAACTTAAGGAAAGCCGATTTCCCGTTTACATAATAATGAAGATCTGCAGTTGCCTTTTATATATAAACTAAAGGTAATGTAAATTCCCCAGTGGTTCTCAGACAGATTCGATATTTCTCTCTCCCGATTGAACGGATTGATATTCCAAGTGTGCAAATTATGTTTTATCAGTATAATTTGTTTGGTTTCCGATCCTCCATATTTTGAAAAATCTGTTTGAATAAAAAAGTGGCTGAGCTAATCTGTATCGACCGTATATGAAATAATGAGTGCCTTGTCTCTCTCAATCTATCATCCAACTAAATATGATTTTTGTGTCAGGTACTCTCTTAGCATACGAGAAATATTCATGCATGTGCAATTGAAGGAGTACAGAGACTTTCTGATGCATCAAAAACAGTTAAGTCATAGAAATATTTTTTCTCTCACTATTGGATCATTTCTGCCATTCATAAAAATTCACGTAATTCATAGTTTATTCTATGAATCGTTAATTTGGTGGATCGATAATGCATCATTTTACTTTTACAGCCAAATGGGTATTAAAGTAACTTCATACAACGGAAAAATGCATACGAATTCGGGAGTAACCCTTCTTTATATTACTAATTCTAGTATAAGAAATGCAATGAACGTAAACAAATGTCTTTGTTCTATTCATTCCGGGTCTTACTGATGCTCGAGTTTTGCGGTAAAAGATGTTGCAATGCCTATTGAAATGCTCATCATAGTAAGTAGTTTCGGATTGTAAAACTGATTCGGTAACTTAACTCTGCGCTAAGAATGATCCGAGTCTATGAAAAAAAAACTGGTCCACCCATTTATATGCCGGGGAATTTTATTTATATTAAATAAATATAGGTTGTACGATTAAAACGCATGCATGAAAGAATGAATTCCGTATGAAAATGAAAAGAAATAATTACGATGGTAGAAATACTGTCGATGTCATTCGGATAGAGTTCCGACGCATAACCAAGGAAAGTTCAATTAAGCACGTTCCTGCTCTACACGTTTGTGAGCGTATGGAGCCACTTGCGGAGAAGCCTAAACTGCGAGTATTGCGTACGAGGCCAAGAATCATTCATTCGCGATTCATCAAATTAAAGAATATCGAACAAACATTGATCTCGGACGAAAAAATATATAAAAATATGAAAGTTAGTTAAGAAAAAAGCAGAAACAATGTTACGATTATAAATTTAAAGGATTTTTAAGCTCACTAGGTGGATATCAAAAAGAAATTTGGTCGTATGTGAGTGAGACTACTGGAGATTAGCCTTCAATACCTAGTATGACAAGCGCATTAGGAATTTCCGTAAATAAATCGACAGAGAAGCTGAGCTTGCTTAACCTACACAACAAGGAATGCCAGAGAATGTAAACTGTATTCATATAACGATTCTATTTCGCGAATTTCTCCAGAGATGTGTCCTATCAAGACAAGTTACTGGAATTGGGGAGATATTGCGACTGATTGATTGGAAAAAGGCGGCGTGACTCAAAGGAATTCTTACTTTTGTAATGTGAACTTTTGCTGTTGAGAATGCTCCATTTTATTCGGTGTTATATAAAATGTACGTGGGTACTCTCTCAATGTTGTGGAAAAAATAATCGGTTCCTAAGAAAGGAAATACTATAAAACTGGATGACTGTGAATCAATTTCGATGTTCTGTGAATTAAAGGAGTATATTAGAGCAAGCTCAATAATGCGCATTTACAATTCATCCCTTCTAGTACAATTTTTCTTCAACTTAAGGTCGAAACTCTCCTAACGATTTGATTTCTGATAACAAATGCTCCACCATTTAATAAGTTACTCGACAGTTTTTGAAAATCTGGACGGATCATCTTTACAGGATGAATCGAAATCTTTGGATCTTGTACGAAGGAACCGACGATAGCTAGGATCGATTTCGTGCTTTTTTCCTGTGGTCTACTTTCATGGTCCTTCCTAAAAAACGGTAAGGTAAGTATCGCCTTTCGTATAGGCTCTAGGTTTGTATTCTTTCTTACAGATAGGATACAAACCTAGAGCGTAAAACGTGCGTACGAAGAATGATATTGATATGGTTGTGAATGAGCCTGCACGTTTTTGACTGAAAAATTTATATGACGAGGTGTCACGAGCAAATAAGTAATGGGTCGTGATGGTATACGGTGGGTCGGGGTGGGGTATCTGCATTCCGAAAAGTTTGTTCGGATGAAGCGGATATCGGATAAACGCGATTCGGATAAACGGGAGTTTACTGTACCTATTACTAATGCTCCACTTAAGTTTTTCCTTTTTTCCCCTGTGCTTCATTATTTATATATCTTTCTATCCAGGTACTGATCTAGAAAACATTTTTGGGGGGGGTCCGATCGAAAAATTTAAAAACAGAAGATATTTCGGCTTTCACAAAACGTGACGTTAAAATTGTGTTAGACAAACTCGAATTTTTCACTAGTGATTGCTTATTAAATTGTGTTTTATTTGCGTTATTCGAGTTTCATTTTCGAAAAATAGGCACATGTGATATTGCGGGGGGGGGGGGGGGGTCCGGACCCCCAGGACCACCCCCCTGGATCCGTCCCTGTTCCTATCATTTCTTTATCATTAATGTGCAAACAAGTACCAAGTTTAACTCTGGAGTTGATATGTGGCCACTCTTCATAGTGTTCCACTTTTATAACTTAAGAGTCAAAAGAGTAAGAAAAGGAGAGCTGTTGAAAGGACATTATAAGTATCATATTCTAAACATATATATGATTAAATCAAAAACAAATCCTCAGAATGAAGTTACTCAAGAAGTATATAGTAGCCTAAATTATTCCTCCTGAACAAAAATTATTCCCGCAATTATGAATCTAATACGTGTATATGTAAAAAACTGATGATTATTTAAAATTTTGCTGGTTAAAAACGTATAGCTGCTACAAACTGTTTATATTTCCACCATCATCCCTTGTATATTATTATCTACTCAGCTTTGCTTTACCAATACCATTAAAACCCGAACCAAAACTTACTCCTGGACTTCGGCGTTCTCGGTGGTTATCCTTAGATTGATGAGGGGGAAGGGAGGGTTTGGAGGGATAGCATAAAACCCTAAGAAGTGGACCCGGCCAGATCAAGGTGGCGTGCCATGAGGTTCATTCCCATGCCTAGGAACCCCCTCTTTACCACCTATAGCTGGTTAACCGCGGGATCCGACCTCATAGACAAAAGATCGAACAGGAGCTTTGAGAGGACAGAACTCTCTGCTCCTGCATAAGAAGGTGAAAGAATGGGCCCTGTAAGAGATGCCTGAATCTGTAGGCCTTTCGGCTAGGGCTGAGAGGAACAAGGCATTATTCCCTCCTCCCCTACAGACCAGGTGATTAGTACATATATGCACTACTAGACCCTGCTTCCAAGAAATTGAAATTGAAACTGGCAGTGACTGACTACTGTTTTTTGACTCATTCTGAAAAGATTGGATAAAAAAGGCTTCACTGAAATGGTTTATGTCCTGTTTTACTCAGAAAACAGCAACAATTGCTTCGAATTACTTATTTCAGAAAAATCATTGCTAAGTTTTTATTGCCAAAAACATTGAGCTTTAATAAACTATTATTTTAGTTACAAGGTTGCCTCGTTATCAATGGTATAATAATTACATTTGAAAATTAAGAGGCATGAATAAAGTTGATAGTAAGAATTCGATTACTTACAAAGTGGTGTCTCAGTAATGTGTTGAAGATGCTGCACTCACCTGTAGAAAAAAGATTAGATAATTAATATCAAAGATCCTTGAATGTATAAATTCAATTCTCACTTTTCAAGGAACACTCATTGACTGAACATAACACTTTCTTATCATATTTAGGAATATCCCTTCATAAAAATTTCTTTATAAAACTCTGTGACCATATGAATTATAGCATTGGCACCTCTTCATCATCTTAATTACCCTCAGACTCTTTATTAGATATTGTCTGGGTGATATGACACATACTTGTGTCTTACTGAGGCGACTACCCACAAAAATTCTGTTAAGAATGTGATATTTATTATTAATATGATTAGTTTGCAAAACTTATTTCAATGATCAATATAATCTATCATTTAAATAATAATACAATAATACTATCTTAAATAGTAGAAGAGAAACTAGATAAAATTTTGAAAGATTTTTGCTTTTTATTATCAAAAACACTAGCATAACTACTCATTGAATCTGAGAAGAGTAGTAAAAGTTTAGAAATACGATCCTATGTCGACTTATTAAACTCTCAAGAAAATAATATCTAGTCAACTAGACTTAACTTAACACCTCTGTATTTACTCAAGAAAAAAGCGTAATTATTCTTTTCATTTTCTAATTTAAAATGATACAGATAGACAATTCTCATCTGTAATGTATGTAATCTATATTTTAGAATGAGGCCGCACCAAAGTTTTATAATTCTTATAGGTGGGTAACAGCATAATTTTAAGACACATGCATTTAGTATTGGATGTCCAAACATGTGCATTTAGGCTAACGATGGAACAGCAGATGTACATTACTTAATGGTGTACATGTCCCTCTATTTATTTATTAAATTAAGTTGTTTAAGGAAGGAACTGTTAATTCGCGTGAAATTTAAGTTAAGTTAATTTAAGTGAAATATATTTCAGTTCCGTAACAACTGAGTTCGTATCGTTTTCAGCGAGCATTGAATCAGCGACTATTCATAGATAAATAACAAAATGTAACTTGTATAGTCATACGTTTATTTTATTTTGATCGACAAAATAACTTAGCCTTATCCTTTTAACCGATTGGTTATTAAAGGATTAGCATTTAAATTGTTTAAAACATCAATATATTTATCAATTCATTCTTCAATGAAATAATTCATGAATAGTCACTTTAATGTTTCTAACAAAATTTATAAAATATAATGAATTGAGATCTCTAATTACTCAATCCCCCACAAATAATTAAACTATTAAATTTCACTATTCATGCAGATTCTTTCGCCATAAAGATGGAAGAAGGGAATTCACATGTGTTGTTCATAGAGAAGGCAAATAAAAGCGCATGTAATAATAATCAGCTCAAGGGAACTAGGAGGTCAATCGCTACTTCGTAGACTTATAATAAATCAGGCAATTGACCAGAATCTTATGTATCGGTTTTGTCTAAGACAATTAATACAAGGTATTTTCCACCGGAAAAAATGGTGAAAATTGAGTTTAGTGGCGTTATGTATTAAGCACACGTACGGTAATATCTAATGCGTAATATTAATATTTAAAAACTGCTTCAGGCGATATAAGAGGTTGAACAAACAGGTAGACTATCACGGTAGTCGACGTCATGCATTGCGAAGTCAAAAGTATACTTAATTATTGAGAAAACGTCAAGGCTGCGAGATATCTTTACTCTCGCTTTCATAGAATCTAGCGTCTCTTTGAAGGAGGCATGTTTGGGTTACCGAAATTATAAGCTTTAGTTTAGAGAAAACGGTTCTACCGCTATTAAACGAAAGTATCTTTTGTTTCTTTTCCCCTATATAAAGCGGTGAATACACAAATGAAATTAAATCCAAGGTTGTATAAGAAAAGAAAGGATAGGCCTGCCTAGTACTTACAAAAGAGGGGAAAACAATTCAAGGTCGTTGGGAACACATTACTGGTCTAAGGGGATTTTTTACACGAGCCTAGCTCAATTTTCATAATTCTTTTAAAGTGAGAGCAACGAAAAATGAACGCGAGTTACTAATGAGAATTGGAAAAGGTCATCGAAACTAAATTTTCCTTTCCCTTTCAGAAAAACAGAAAAAACCGGAAAGGGAGAGTGAGACATGTATGAAAAAGACAAGGTAACACGAAAAATAATCGACAAACTTACTACTCTGTTGTATTCGTATCAAAATGAACGCGGAACGTTTGCGTTTGCTAATGGATGAATAGGTCAAATGTTGGTTCTCGTAATTCAATTTTAAGAAGTAGGTTATGCGTAAAAACAATAGGAATATCGATTCATAAAAAAAATAATAAACTGGGGTGGAATGAACACAGCATACGTTGTTAACACTGTTTATCTAAGCAGTTCGAAGAACTACCATATTACGGACGCTCAGATATGTGTTAACAATTACCAATTGGGTTGCACCTTGCTGAATCGAAAACTAAAATAACCGCTAAAGACTCCAGTAAAATTTAAAACGCTTGGTAATAATACCGTCCAGCTTAGACATACCCTCTCTTTCAAATGATAATATACAATAAAATGAAGTATTGGAAGTCTAGTTCCTCGTTTTGGCTATAAACGAGTACTACTCATGAAGCTAATCTTAATCGAGGGTATTTAATGCACTATTATAGACAGATGCCCTTTATAAGTAGTAGCGGAGATCTCAAAAAAACTAATTGAGAAATATTATGTGGTTTATGAGGAGTATACAAATTCACTTCGACTCGATTTCAAGTTGCCGAATCGCTTAAGTCGTCGGCGGCCTACGAAACTTTGGAATAATTCGGCTCACTAACTTGATTCAAATTTTATTTTGAATTCCGAATTCAAACATCATCAAAGTAGTTTTTTGACATACTGAATAAAATATTATTAACCGATCAAAACTATATTTAATCCGATATAAATTGAGTGTCAGCAATGATTGCAATGATAATTTTATTTCAACCTAGCAGTAATCTAAAAAATCCTATAATATATTCATTGTATCCTTTTAGTTAGGACATGTACTTAGGATTGAAAATAATCATTGCCTGAAGATATCGGAAAGTAAGAATTTCAAATGAATCAATTTATGGTAAACCTATACGGGAATATTAGGAAAGCAACTCAAAACTGAATATTGATTTAACCATCCCTAAATTAATTTCTGCCAAGCGGAAGAGAATTTGATTATGAATGCCATTCACATGTTGCATTAAATTGTAGTTTACTCTTTACATTTCAATGCTAAAATCAATAAAAAAAATTCACTTAAATGAAACACTATAATTAACTTTTACTTAATTAACGGTCATATAAAAACTCGAAACAGACAGAGCTATAACCTCTACCTATAATATTTTACAAGCCACGTAATTCAATAGTACGTGCGTAATTCGAATGTAGAAATAATTACATGATTTACGCAAACTCTTTTCTACTTAGCAAAAGTAACAGAAAATATTCTTAAAGTCCATAAATTGACAAAATTCAAATGAGATACAGAGTGCGCGATGGAAGTGAAGGAGAAAAAGTCTGCCGTAGCCGGGGATTGCTCTAACCACTAAGCTACCACGGCAGCACAATCTCCCCTTCACTTACTAAGATTGTGCTGCCATGGTAGCTTAGTGGTTAGAGCAACCGACCGGCAAATGGGAGACCCGGGTTCGTTCCCCGGCTACGCCAGACTTTTTCTCCTTCACTTCCATCGCGCACTTACAATATACATGTGTAGCATGTAAACTTCATTCATCTTATTCGAGATACAGAGTGATTATATATTCTCCTCACCTAAGTTTGACCTCCAGTAATTTGTCGTCTATGGTGAAGTTTTCTGATTACACCGGTTGCTTTAGAATGACGAGTCCCAATACGCCTGGGCAATATCGTTGTGGTTCGATGATCACTTCCCTCAGACTTTTGGAAAAATAGAAAGACTAAATTAATAAAATATCTAATTACAATAATAAGGAGAGTTTTTTATTCTACAACCATTAGCATGGATATAATAAAACTAGTAATTTGTAAAATGAGAAAATCAGTTACTTTCAAAACATATTTCCGTCACACAAACGATATGAAAATCTGAAGACACCCTTCCAATAAATGACACCCTATAACAGGAGATTAAATGTAGAAAGTTAATTCCGATGATGAGAGGAAATAGTGAACAAAACATCAATTTAAATCTCAGATATTCCTTTGTCAAAGTATATCTCGGATATGTGACAAACCGGAACTATCAACACTGATTCGAACCAAATCGAATAAAGTATATAAGAAATTGAAGGTTAATTTTATTCGGAAAAGCAAAATCTTTTTAAGTAAAACTGGCGTAATTTAAGCTACTTTTAATTCTACCCCTCGCCAGTTGTAGAAACTTATGAAATATGTGCTACAAAAGACGATCATAAATTTGAACAAATCTGATGAAAGTATCAGTATATATACGGGACAAAATAGCTACAAATATTATGGCATAAAGGTTCTTCGAAATATTTGGGAATTATGTATAAGAAAATTAGTATCACATTCATGATGAAGATATTCTACTCTAATCCGTAGGCAAGAATGAATTGCAAAAAGAAATGCAATTTATTTTCTTATCGTAGCATACACACTAACTAAAGAAATATTTTTCAATTAAATTCTCGCATAGTTAACGTAGAAAACATATAGATCCGCGTTTATCGAAGGGAAAAGGAAAGGACCGGATTCCATCCCCGGCTGCGTCAGACTTTTTCTTTCGTCTATTACTCTCAAAATTTGCACGTCAGAATAACGGTTTTAAAAGCTTATTTACACGCTTATTTATTTTGAATTAGCTAGCAATTATCTTTAAAGAAAACTGGAAAATATACCTATAAAATCTGATGCTTACTAAATCGAACAAAGTTCGTAACATAACTAAGTAATTTACAAATGAGTATTTCCGTTACTTTCAAACTAGAAAACCGTTAAACAAACCATTGAAATTTCTGGTTAAATCAGCGAAAAATATTATGAAGATAATGACAATAGAAAATAACAACAAGTGGCAAAAATAAATAATTACATAAGTTTGACATGAAACAAAACGTTACTATCAATACCGATTTGTACTAATTTCGAATAGAATTCCTAAAAACAATTACGCTTAATTCAAATCCAAAGTCCTAACGCAAAAATAAATGATTCTAATTAAGAGATCCATAATCTCCGATAGAGTTGAGAAGAACCTGCACTACGCAGCTAAAGGAGTTAAAAACTGAAAGTTAAACTAAAAAAATGTAAATCTATTTAAAACTATATATTAGATTTATATCCTATAATCAAGGCTAACGTGAACTTACACGACCTTTCTTCAACGGCATATTTCCGGAAAATTTCAAACCAAGATGACCGTTGTTTTTAGCATGACAAATATTCACTTTTCCGAGCACTAATATTATTAGAAACGCTAATTAGCAACTAAACTCCAGTGAAATAAAAATATATAAACCTTTAAAACAGTCCTCTCTTGGGACTTTAAAAAGCCATCCGGCTAAGGTGATCCGGACTTTTCCTTTCGATCCTTAATATCAAATTAAGCATGCAACGTGTACAGTTTTAGTGGTCTATGTATAAACGCTTATACGATATTCTAAAATTCGAATACGAGAATCGACAACGAATATGAACCGAGGAACGCAATTCTCGAATCCGATGTTAATTAAGAAGAAAAGTTCATCTCATTAGAACACGTTAAATTTAAAACAATCACAATCTGAAAATATACGAAATATCCCTTAGATTAAGGTCTTAATTGTATTTAAAGTCTTTATGAAAGAGTCGGGAATATCCTGCACCGATATTCTACAACAGCAACACTTAATTAATACTTCCAACTCGATGTTTAAAATATTTTCCTAGACAATTTCGAATAAGTTATGTAATGCAACTTACCATGAACTGGAACTCCTGGTTGACGGCGATGTACATCTTCATCGCTGAAAATTCTATTCCGGCTTTTTGTAAATATAACTAACCACTTTTAAAATAATACTTATTATTCTCGAATAACTTATAAATTATATCGTTTAGGATAGAAGTGCTATTAAATTATAATTATTGTGAATAGTAACCGCGAGAATTTAAAATTTCACAACTATCAACATCTTTCAGAAATTCAACCGAGTCAGCAAATTCAAATTTTAACGGAATTTCAAGAACTAATTGGCAGCACGTCCTCACCTGAAGAAATCTCCGAAGCAACTAACAACAATGCCATCTGCGCAACCTATGAACGAAATTGCTGTCACGTGATTGGTCGAAATTTAAATTAATAGCCCCACCCACCAACTGTCTAAAAATTTTCCATTACTATAATCAACGTTTTTAACGAATTTGATGAAATATCATTTTAAATAGTTATATTATTAAAATTTTATTGAGTATTGATTTTTCTTTAATTTTTCTCTTACGTTGCGAACTTGCAAAAGAGGTGTGGCAAAGTTTCTTAAATTACGTAGTAAAGGAAAATTTAGCGATGACAAACTAAAGAAATCAAAATTGCATTTCAGTGATGAGGTTTTATTTACCATTTAAATAAACAAATATGTAATTACTACTCGTCATTCACAAACAAATGATTGTAATCAGTGCATTGGCTCTATTAATTGATCCACTTGTCTATTTCTGATATCATTTTATCGAAAGAATTCAAATTGAATTATTTAGAGTGCTCTTTCAAGAAATGCCGATGATGTAAACGATTTAGTTGCAAAAAACGTTATCTCCACCTTAAAAATCACATTCCTTTGCTCTACTCACGCTGCGCTTTCTTATGACGATGTTTAGTAGTAATACAAAATGGTAGGGTCGAATATTGGATAGCTCAAGGAATCTTGACTTGAAAGATCAAATATTCCCCTGCTTAACACTACTAAATATGGATGAATACGAATGAAGTTACATTGAGAATTTGATAATAGCATTTTAATATTGTAGGTGAAGATCTCCTTTGTAGCCCACGATGCTGGTTTGGCTAGTTTACATTCACATTCATTTAGATTCAAATTAACACATCTGTCAATATCATCCTACTTACACTGAAATCTTGAATTCCGTAATTGTAAAGTGATCGAAGGATTCCCTATTCCTAAAACCTCAGCATGAAATCCGTCCACCATGACGGCACCTTCCCTGACGATACTTCGATGGTAGATTCAGAATAATAGATATTTCATTACTTAATTAAGGATATCACCGCAATTCGAATCGAGTCGAGAGCTTTAACTCTTGACTAACTTTCTTCATTTGAGTATTCCGTTGGTAGACTATTATGGATCACAAGTTTCACACTCACGGCAAAGAAATCAAGAAGTAAAAACTACACTGACCACTTTCAACGTATGAACTCCGCAAACATGAAAATTTATGTACACTTAAAAACTCTTTCGACTTATGACCACCATTTCACAGTTCTTCATTAAAATGGCTTGGTTATTACGTAGGCTTTTACCTTTAGCAGTCCGAATTGTGAAAACAGGAAACAAAACCTCGTTTTCCCTCCATTATTCACTGCTTCTCAATCGCGACTTGCGTGCTTCATATTTTTCAAGACAATCGTAAATCTCCTAAGCGCGGTTAAGGCCACGTGATTGCCTCGTGTTTGCCATGAGGACCTGTGTAAAATGGCGATTCAAGAAGGAGAAAATTCTAAGTGCTTATAAATGTTCATCTTTGTGGAGTACGTTTGATGAAAGTGTTTAAGATCGTGAACTTTCTGGATTACTTTGCCGTGAGTTTGTAATCTGAGTGCTACGTAAGAATGTATCTCTCAAATACTCAAGTAAAGAAAGGTTGTCGAGCGTTGACGATCTAAATGATATATCGTGATTACTTTAAATAGGCGTGAAAAAGTGAACTTATATAAGTGTGTGATAAATTAATCGTCCAGGAAACGAGGCCTCATGATGAATGGATTTTATATTAGAGTTGTAAGAAATGAGAATCCTTCGACCACGCTCCATGTGCCATTGATACAAGATGTAAATCATGTAAGTACGACGAGAGTGACCGATTTATCCATTTGAGTGTAGATGCGAATGTGAAATTTCCGAATGCACTACATAGGCTATCAAGAAGATATTCACTAAGGTCTTGTTCATCATCTTCATATGTTCCACTCCTAGCAGGAATTTCTTCAAATTTTAGAATATTTTGTACTGATAGACGTTTGAAAGTTCTGGCAAGACAGGTATTTCTATTAGTAAGAGAGATTTTCGTTAAATTGAACGGTACCTATTTTATTGTAATGTCTGTCAAGGTATCAGTCATAACCATTGATTCGTTCATCTTTGTTTCATTTTAGTACCTAATATTATAGATTGAATGAAATTTCAAAGCCTATAAGAAAACTAAATAACCGCACATAAATAAGTACCTTTATTCAGAATGAGGAATGTTGAAATGGTGTTTATCTGACTTGATCTATGTTTTTTTTAATTTTTACCCTCGGTCGTTTAAAGAAATATTTAGCATATATAGAATGATGTTTCTCTATCTTCTCTTGTTCTTTCCTTAAGGATTCATCTTGAGCTAAAAGATATGTAATAAAACATATTAACCTTATTTCAAATCTACTTCTTATCTTTATTTGTACTAAAATCGTAGCATGTGTAGATGAGCTAAGGAATGTATTACAATGGTATTTCTTAAAGAGGAAATTGTCTTTTATTCTCCAACATAGTTATCAGCTTTTCTTGAAAGAGAGCACTTCATTTAATCAAGTTAAATTCTTTCGAGAAATAATTTCAAAACTAGCCATGTAAATCAATTAATGGATCCGATCCACTAATTCCATCCTTTTCTTTGAATATGAAGAGTAATGATTACATATTTATTCGTTTTAGTGATAATTAAAAAGTTTATTACTGGTATATTTTTTAGCCTTTTTAAATTCCTTTCAATTTTCATCAAAAATATTTAATGTATTTACTGCGAACTTTTAAAGAAAAATTGTCTTTCCACTTCGACGAATTCGTAGATAATTCGTAAGGTAATTCGTAAGGCAACATTTCAGAATATAAATTTTATGCGGAAAATTTAAAGATATATTTAAATGATAATTCATCAATCAATTTAAAATATAATTGCAGTTAACAGCAATGGAAAATTTTTAAGACAGTTGGTGGGCGGGGCTATTAATTTAAATTTCGACCAATCACGTGACAGCAGTATCGTTCATCGGCTGCGCAGATGATATTGTTGTTAGTTGCTTCGGAGATTTCTTCAGGTGAGGTCGTGCTGCCAATTTGTTCTTGAAAATCCGTTAAAATTTGAATTTGCTGACTTGATCAAATATCTGATAGTTGTAAATAGTTGCGGAATTTAAAATTTTCTCGGTTTCTATCCCTAATAATTATAACTTAATAGCACTACCAACCTAATGACTATTATTTAAGAGTACTTCTAGAATAATAATTATTATTCTATAAGTGGTTATGCATACAAAAACCAGAATAGAATTTTCAACGCGTGAAGATGTCCATCATCGTCGCCCAGGAGTTCCAGTTTATGGTATGTTGAAGTAAACACTTTATTAGATATTTTCGTCTATTTTTGAGTTAAGAAATATATTCTTACAGCGCGTTGAGACTACAAATATTTTAAGTGTCGCCGCAGTATCGGTGAACGATATTCCCGATATTTCTTTATTTTCAGATCGTGATTGTTTTATGCTTAGAGTGTACTAATGAGATGAACTTCGTTCTTGCATTTGATAAGTTGTATACCTTCCGGTTTAAGCCCGTTATGCATGATCGCTAGCAGATAACATATTAGGTTGTAAATAAGAAACTAAATCCGTTCTTCTAACATGACATGAAATTTTAAGAGGAAAAAGGGAAAGACTCCGTTGACGTAGCCGTGACTAGAAACCGGTTCTCGCCTTTTCTCTCCAATAAACACGGAATTATGGGTTTACCCACGACAATGAATTCCGGAATGTGTGAGCCAAATATTTCTTCTGTTAAATTTAATGCTTTTATCATTGCATACATCTCAACCCTAGGCATAACGGGAGTTGTCTTTCGAATCTACTGAAAATGCTTGTACATTCCGGTTTAAGTTGAGTAATTGATCGTCCTAAGGGTTGATGAAAATACTTTTTGGCTTATCACTATCTTCTAAAAACCATTTATTCCCGAATAACGAATATGATGCTGATTTTGAAAGTAAGAAACGAGAGAAAAAGTCGACATAGCCGGGACTCGAATCACTATGCTAAGAAAGGATCACCGAGTTAATTCCCTTTTTCGTTAATTAATGCCTAGTTCGATACGTACATAAATGACATGAATATATATTCAAATAATCCTTCAATTAATGGTTTTGCTTGTATATATACATTTATGCCATGGCATAAACATAACGGAAATCCTTGTTTGAATTTTAACGGATATCGACAATTTGAAGGAAACTCGTGCATCTGCATTCCTACCTTGGCTTTATGTATGAAGCTTAATTAAAATATAGATTAATAATTGCTTTTCGTAGTTTTAACTATTTCAGTTGCTCAGCATTAAATTGCCTTGTCATCTCAATCATATTTAGGGATGACAGAATTAAACGTATTGACGATTACGTCTGATTACAGTTTCATAACGGGAACAGATATATTTATTTCTTATGACTTACTTTCGATTTAAGTTAAGCCTAAATTATTTAGTGATTCTTATTCGATTTGGTACGAATTAGTATTGATACCAAAGTTTTGTTTTAAGTCCAAAGTTTACTGCTGAAAATAACTGTTTAAGAGTTGAAACAAATGCTTCTTTAAATATTTATCTTCTCATCGGTCGTTATACTCAAAAATTTTTGTTTTTTGAAATTTTGCCCTTCTGTAACCACAATTTAAACCCCGTTTGGGTAACGTTTATGCGTTTTGAAAGTAATTGTTTCCTCTATTGCCTAATAATTTGTTTTACTATAAATGCCTATTGCTTTAGAATAGATTACTTATTTTTTAATAATTATTGTACAACTGATGTATTTATTTTTTCTAATTTACAAAAGGTTGGGAGAAAGTATACCTTTCACATCGATTCCGTCCTGGCTTATTTGTCCATCGTCCTTCAAAAGCGACAGACTTACAGAAGACTTACCTTTCACAGAGGTGTCCTTGGATTGGAATTTCGATTTAGGTAAGGAAAATTCATATTTTTTTCACAATCTTCCAAGTTATCCACTTTGGCCATTCCGTCACTTCATGGACTTAGGTAAAAGTATTTTCATATTGTATTTTTCATAAATACAACTTTGAGTAAATCATTTCATATTATCCGATATTTTGGACCGAATTCGTGCGTACTATTAAACAAATGAAATGTTAAAATTAATAAGTCGGAACTAAGAGGCAGTAAGTGCTAAAAGAACTTGAAATGTTACCGTTAGGAAAGTGTTAGGAAATGAAGCGTATTGAATAGGAGTCTTTCCGTGTTTAATGCTATTCTATTGCCTTAAAAATAAAATTTTAATTTTATGCGATATAATGGAAGTAATGCAGTTATGCGATATGATATCTTAATCGAATTATCTTTAGCCTTGACGATTTATATATCTTGGTCACTCATTAAGAGTTCCTTTTACTCAAGAATAAGATTGACAGTTGTTTTCACAGAACTTCCCCGTGCGTGTAGCATGAACAGGGTCTTGTAAAATAATTTCTACTACTTTTTATCATCTGAGACTTTACAGAATTATTTTTACCCTTAACTCGTTGTTTGTAACAATAGAATATTAAACATATTGGGTCCATGCTTCTTTGAAATTAAAACATCGTTCGGTATAACAACTCTTGAGCTTTATCTAATTCAATATGGATTGCAAAGATAAATATAAATTTTGTGTAAGTTTTCAAGAAAACCTATAGTTCACGAGGGCTGACTATATATGATTTGCTTAGGATTATTAATTATACCCTGTGAAAATATCTTACATCAATTTTTAGATTACTTTACATAGAGTTGGAGTTGAATGTCAATAGATTCCGAATAAAATCTGAATTATAGCTAGTCATTTTTTTATAGTTTTGCCGACGACTCCAGCCAATCGTAAACTTATAATCGATTCAATCGAAATTAATATACCTTGTAAACCACATTAGTTTTCAAACAAGATAAAATTGTTCAATTAGTTTTCTGAACAGAAATGTTCTATTCCTACTGTAAGATGGTTGCGCGCTAAGAGTCCTTTAAATCATATCACATTCAAAGAAATCTTTTTGTGAATAGTGTGATTTTATAGCCAAAACGTATAACTAAATTTCCCTTTTTTCCTTCTACATTATTATTTAAAAAAGGATTGTTCGTGTTAGCCTGTAATATTATCAGAAGTTATACATTTTCTTGGGGTTTTCATCGTTTTATAAAATATCTCTTCGATTCACCAAGGTCCACACTTGCTAGCACTTGTATAAAAAATTAACTCAAGAGGATTAAATATCGCAGCCTATGCTAATTGTACCTACACGTTGTACGTTCATGAATTTTTCTAATTTCGTTTGAAGATTTATCTTCCTATCGTTTTTACTCTTCAGCTATTGGACCCTACTTTCTTTTCTTTCTTCCATAGCCAAATTAAAATGTTCCCGTTGATTTATTAGATGTGAATAATACAACTTTCAGCTTAGAATACTGTTTATATACATGATACTTCCAATTTAATTAATTCCGCCATGACTTATGATGAGCATTTTTACCGTGACCAGAAACGTTACATCCGATTTGTAATAACGGCGAGAGAATAACGTCTTCGACGAAATAGGAAGTAATTTAGCTTCTTCGGTGGTCTTCACGCATCCTGCAGTGTTTCTTGTAATTCGAAATGCATTTTTATTCATCTCTCTTACTCTCTAACTATGATATTGACAAGTATTTTGAAGATTAGTATATACGAAGTACGTTTATCAAATCAACTGATGATAAAGAGAGGGAATGTAATACTTACTTAACAGTAACATACGTTTCATAATTTGTACATACTAATTCAATAATGTACTCCACTTTTCTAGTCAATAGCTTATGGGTATCATAGAATAAGTGGCCACATATTCAATGATCCAACCGTAGATAGGAAGTGATGTTTTTCATTAAATATTTCTGATGTAAAATATGAAAGCTCTTCATGTGTTTAAGACATCGATTGACAAAATATTTATTTAGTATCATCCCTATAAATAGTCAGTTTTTTATTTGCCATATTTTGTAACTATTAGGTTACAGTTCATTTATAAAATATATCGTTTTTGATTAATATATACGAAAGTATAAAAGACTTTACATATTACAAATTGAACTCAATTCTGAGACCTTAATCTTATAATTCCGTGGGAATTAGATCATCTGTGTTACTTAGTTTGTCTTATTCATAATTTATCCTTTTGTTTTATCAACATTTTTCTGTGAATAGACGTAGAAATGTATTTTTGTATTAACTTTGTATTATTTGTATTAATCCAATGCTTTGCTGATATTTTACTTCCCTTTCCGTTGCTTTCACTGAAAATTACAAAAAAGGAGCAACGCTAACAAAAATATTTCCCTTTTACCAGTATTGGGTTTCTAACGATCTCTAATTCCCTTAGCTTTTTCTAAGGATCATTTATACTTCGCTTTCCTTTTCCGATGTTTTCAATTCAAATGTATTAGAAAAAGGAGTGTACTCATGCTAACAATTTCTTAAGACCGATTATGGGTTCCAAACTGCCTTCAATTCCTTATCTCTGTTTCTAAAGTTCCCAAGCGGACATTTACTTTCTATTTAAGATAACTATGTATTTATTTTAATTTGTGCTGGTATGTGTATTGAAAAAAGAAAAACATTACTAACCGTACGCGAGTACGCTAAGACGTTGAAACCGGTCGTGTGTTGTATCTTTTTAATTGTGGAATATATACTTAGTTAGTTTATTCTTTTATTTATTTAGAAAAACATTATACTATCATTAAATGCCGGCTACTACATTGTTTCTATTGCTTACTAAAGGGACATTTTTAGTATTATCAAAGTCTTATTAATAACGGTGAAAAATATTTATACCGTTGTCTTTTTGAATCACGTGTTTTACTGAGCGATGTAAACGCTCATTCGAATCTTAGATTGGTGTTTTTTAAGTGAAGCGAGACTTACTGTTTACTGCAAGCATAAGAATAGGAGCATTTTGAAAATTTTAACAATCACTTCAATATTTTCCAACGACATTTCAAAATACGAGATATGTCTAAACTTGCTTTCTGTTAAGTAAACCTAGAAGGTTATATATACACTGCAATCTCCAATGTCACGTTGCGCTGATATACGTCAAGTTACGAAATTCCAAGTCTAATTATTTACATTATGTATTGTATTTTATTTTACCGAATTCTCAGTTATTATGCTATATTTTATAATAATGCAATTCGGTGTCAGCAGAGAATTCAATTAATTCTTGCATATAAAAGAGACTTCTAGCTGTGCTTGTGTATGTATATGTGTGTCTTTTCACATAAGCCATGAGAATCAAGAGCTGCATAACATTCTAGCTTTAAATATCAATATATATATATATATATATATATATATATATATATATATTATATATATACAAACGATGCGTATAATAGGTTACATTAGAGATGAATTTCATTTTGTACGTAAAGATGCGTGAGTTAACACCAGACAAGTTAAAGCAATCCCATAAGAAAAAAAGAAAAATTAATTAGTAGCGCTTGTAAGCTTTGCTTCTTTTGCAAAATTAGATTTGAAACAAAATAAACTAGTATTAGTAGTAACCTGAAAAAGCACTAAAAATATTAATCGAATAACGATTTTTATATTGCTTGTTGA
The DNA here is from genome assembly GCA_947579665.1 of Sympetrum striolatum. Classification (NCBI taxonomy): domain Eukaryota; kingdom Metazoa; phylum Arthropoda; class Insecta; order Odonata; family Libellulidae; genus Sympetrum; species Sympetrum striolatum. Next base: position 17,694,984 of record OX388351.1, on the reverse strand, counting down.
ATGATAAGTTCTACACGATTTAGATGACGTATCTGGTCACAGAAATGTATCTAAAATTATTATCAGGAGATATTCCTCGATATGATAAGAAAATGCTATGCTCAGCCAATGAGTGTTCCTTGAAAGGAGAGAATTGAATTTATGGATTCAAGGATATTTAATTTTAATTATCGTATTCTTTTTCCTACAGGTGAGTGCACTATCTTCAACTCATTACTGAGACAACACTCTGTAAGTAATCGAATTCTTACTATCAACTTTATTCATGCCTCTCAATTTTCAAATGTAATTATTATACCATTGATAACGAGGCAATATTCCCAACTAAAATAATAGTTTTTTAAAGCTCAATGTTTATGGCAATAAAAACTTAGCAATGATTTTTCTTAAATAAGTAATTTGAAGAAAATTTTGGGGTTTTCTGAGTAAAACAAGACATAAACCATTTCAGTGAAGCCTTTTTCATCCAATCTTTTCTGAATGGTTCAAAAAACAGTAGTCAGTCACTGCCAGTTTCAATTTCAATTTCTTGGAAGCAGTGCCTAGTAGTTATAGTCTAGTAGTGCATATATGTACTAATCACCTGGTCTGTAGGGGAGGAGGGAATAATGCCTTGTTCCTCTCAGCCCTAGCCGAAAGGCCTACAGATTCAGGCATCTCTTACAGGGCCCATTCTTTCACCTTCTTATGCAGGAGCTGAGAGTTCTGTCCTCTCAAAGCTCCTGTTCGATCTTTTGTCTATGAGGTCGGATCCCGCGGTTAACCAGCTATAGGTGGTAAAGAGGGGGTTCCTAGGCATGGGAATGAACCTCATGGCACGCCACCTTGATCTGGCCGGGTCCACTTCTTAGGGTTTTATGCTATCCCTCCAAACCCTCCCTTTCCCCTCATCAATCTAAGGATAACCACCGAGAACGCCGAAGTCCAGGAGTAAGTTTTGGTTCGGGTTTTAATGATTTTCATAAAGGAATAGTAGATAAGAAAATATAAGGGATGATAGTGGAAATATTAAGGATTTTTAATAGCTCTGCGTTTTCAGCCTACAGAAATTTAAATAATATTCAAGCTTCTGCTTCTAATTCTTATATATATACGTATTAGATTCATAATTGCGGGAATAATTTTTGTTCAGGAGGAATAAATTAGGCTACTAAATACTTCTGAAGTAACTTCATTCCAAAGATATAAGCTTGATTTAATCATATTTATGTTTAAAATTAATTGCTAATACAGTACTTAAAACATATTATTTTTTAACTCTTTTGACTTTTAACTTATGAAAGTAAAATATTATGAAGAGTGGCCTCATTCCAACTCCAGAGTTGGTACTTGTTAGCACATTAATGGTAAAGAAATGCTAGATAAATAATAAATCATAGTTGAAAAAGGTGAAACTTAAGTGGACATTAATAATATGATATTTTCTATAATAATAATTCTTTTAATTATAATTAGTTGTTATATAGTAAAATACGATGAATAGTGGTAACGTATCAATTCTATAAGTTATACATGTTACTGTTTAACGCATATAATGGCAAAGAAAAGTTAAGCAATTAAGAATGCAATGAGGAAAGTAGTGAATCTTAAGTGGGAAGATTTTTCAGTGTGCAAAGGTTAGAACTCGTTTTGGATCTTGCATATAACAATTTTTAATTAATTAAGGTCCATCAATATCTCATCTGATTTAGTTTATAACATCGAATAGCCATATCATATTTTAAATTGGGAAGGTTTATATCTTACTCACATAGATTTGACAAATGATGTTACTAAAAAGCTAGCTCCATAGAGTGACTCTTGATTTTTAAGCATTCTTTTATTAGTTTTGTGAAATAAAGGGTTGAAGAATCTTTTATGGACATAAGGATATTAGAACTTCAATTCATTAAGCAAATATTAAATTCATTCAAGAAGTAATATTCTACAGCATAGCCTACACTATTCATTTTATAAACTTGGTAAGGCATTCAAAACTCTAGTTTAATGTTTTTTTATTTAATCGATGCATTTAAAAAATATATATCCTTTTCTACTATCAACGAAATCACATGTTTAGACCATATATAAACACGGGAAACTGAATTTGAAATAGCCCTTCCATTTAAAAATATGATCTTGTACATAAACTTAGGCAAGAGCCAGAAGACCTTTTAATGATAAGTGCGTGATGGCCAAGGTATGATGCAAATGGCAGGTTCGTTAAAAGGCAGTAATGATAACGAAATAAATTGTATGGAAACCGGCAATGCGAAAATTGTAAATGATTTTTCCAATGCTTCTTTAGACCCAACAGTATATAAAGTTACTTTACCAGAACGTCATTGCAATGAAATGATGTTAAAAATCAACCTCAGATGAGGCAGCGCAATTAAACTTTTGCAACAGATTAAGTTCTAATAAAGCTATTTAAATACCACTTCGGTTTTTAAAGGAAATATTGGAAAGTATAGTTCTTCTTCTCTACATCTACATCTACATCTACATCTACATTAATACCCTGCAAGCCGCCTTTCGGCTTGTGGCAGGGGGTGTAAACACCAGTTGAATCTATACTACTTCCTTATTCGGTTATTGTCACGTATTGTTCGCGGAAAGAATGAATCTCTGAAACGATTCGCCCTATCATCTATTTCTCTTAACTTACGGTCATTATCGGATCGACCGAGGTAGCAGGGGGGTTGCATGATACCGATTGTATCTTCCGAAAATGTAGTTTCCCTGAATTTATTAAGCAATCGCAGCCTAGCTTCGAATCTCCTTTCTTTCAATGATTCCCAACCTACGTCTGAGAGCATTTTTGTAACGCTTGCTTTTTTATCGTAGCATTTCTTAACAATACGAACCGCTTTACGCTGCATTTTCTCGAGTTCGCGGGTGCACGTTTCATCCGCCGGATCCCATATACTTGCCGCATATTCCAGAAGGGGTCTGACCAAGGTAAAATAACATCGCTCTCTCACCTTTTCATCGCATTTACCGACAATACGCTTTACAAAGTCAAGCCTTTTACTTGCTTGGCCACAGATTTTTCTAATATGCGTGCTCCAATTTAAGTTATTAGTAATGTTGATCCCGAGATATTCAACTGTATCTACTACTTTGATACTAATTCCATTAATTTTGTACGGGTGATTTGGACGCAATTTTTTCTTTTCGAAGAAATTAACTACGGAGCATTTACCTACGTTAATATCTAATTTGCAATTTTCGCACCACCTTTGGATGAGGACTAAATCGTTTGAGAGAGATGTCCGGTCTTCCTCGTTTGTTATTTCCCTATATATAACCGAGTCAACCGCAAATATCCTCATATTGCTAACTATCTCGTCACTCAAGTCATTGATATAAATAAGGAAAAGAAGAGGTCCAATTACACCATCTTGAGGTACGCCAGAGGTAGCTTTGACACTATTTGAGCTAACGCCATCCAGTACAACTTGTTGTTCCCTCTCGTAGAGAAAATCCTTAACCCAGTCGACTACTTCCTTGTTAATGCCCGCTAGTTTTAGTTTGTAAATTACTTTGTAGTGAGGGACTCTATCGAATGCTTTTTTGAAATCTAGGAAAATAGCGTCCACTTGCTTTTTACATTCGGCAGACTTTAAGATATCGTGTACAAATAGAGCAAGTTGGGTTTCACATGATCGGGACTTTCGAAAACCATGCTGGTTCGCGTCGAGGAATTCATTCCTATCTAAAAATCCCATGAGTGAGCTTACGACGATATGTTCCATTACCTTTCCGGACAGCGAAGTTAATGATATGGGTCTATAATTTCCTGGGTCCTCCTTTAATCCGCTTTTTTAAACAGGAGTAATATTAGCTAATTTCCAATCGGATGGGACCCTACCTTCATTTATCGATTTACAAAATATAATTTTGAGATAAGGGGCGACGCCTTTTGCCAGTTCTGTAAGCACTCTTGCTGGAATGCCTTATGGCCCTGGCGACTTATTTGGCTTAGTTTTGCGTAAGATTTTAACTATACCGTCTGTCGTAAAAGTTATATTTGGCATGGAATCCAGTATATTAACCTTAGGGAGGATCTCTATGTTACAATCTGATGTGAATACGCTTTGGTAAAATTCGTTTAGGATGTTCGCTTTCCTCTTCGAATCGCAAGTAATGTTACCTTCGGTATCCCTTATCGAGATCACTGTTTGTATTTTTCCCTGTACCTCTCTAACGTAGGACCAGAAAGCTTTAGGGTCTTCCTCTAAACATTCCCCAAGAATTTTCTTTTTAAAGTTGCTGTGGGCGTTACGCATAGCTCGCTTGGTGTCGCATTTTGCTTTCTTGTGCTTTTCTAGCAATAGTGATCGTGGTGGATTTGGAACAGGCTTATCTATTCCCGTAAAAGCCTTTACTTTTCCTTGCAAATCTCTTTGTTTGTGGAGAGCCCTTCTAACCTCTTCATCGTATCATCTGGGCTCGAAATCATATTTAGAGTATTTCGAAGGTATATACAAATCTATATATTTATGCATTATCTCCACGAATGATTTCCATGTATCCTCAGTGTTGTTGTTGCTTACCCGCGACTTAAATGAATTAAAATCGGTAGTTAGTTTTACGTTAAATTCCTCGAAGTTGGCTTTGGAATAGAGATAAATTTTGCGTTTGGGTTTCTCATACTTGCTAAGGTTTATCTCGATATCTGCAAAAACGCCTTTGTGGTCTCCAAGACCTTCGTCAATCGAAATGTTCTCTATGCGCTCAGGAAAGTTAATTAAAAGGAGATCGAGTATATTGTTACCCCTGGTTGGCGATTTTACTGCTTGGCTTAGCGAGTTTTTCTGAAGTAAATTTAATAACTTTTTACATGAGTCGACATCCCTGGCCCTTTTCTTTATGCTATGATTATTCCAGTCGATGTCTGGAAGATTAAAATCCCCCCCGATTATAGTTATACTCTGGTTGTTCTTACTCTTGTAGAAATTTATTTCGTCGTTAAGATTTCGCAAAACCTGTCGAGAAGAGTTTGGAGGTCGGTAAAACACACATACATTTATGTTCGGCTTGTTTTGTTGGCTTATTCTGCACCAGACGCTTTCTATATCGCTATCACTCAAAGTCCTTGGCTTGCTCTGGAGAGATGATTTAACCGCAATAAAAACACCGAAACTACTACACCACTCTAGGTGGAACTAAAGCCACTAAAGTTTTTAAATTTTGAGAATGTCTACAAAATACGCGTAAATTTTCCAAAACGTTTGCGGGACAATCAATGCGATGGTTGAATCCAAGCTCATGCATTTTCCTATAAAGTAAGAATAGCTTGGGATTTTAGTTGTGCTTACTGATGGGTATTTTCTCATTGCACGACCTACAACTTGAATTCAATCTACTTCGACATTCCCCGATGAGATTCAACGGGCGCTTCAGCTAGTTATAAAAATTCCTCTTTTATAACATGGAGCTTATAGTCGCTAGTTATTTAATGGTTTTCTCGAAATTCAGTATTTATCGTTAGTAAGCTTATGAGTTCCATTAGACAGGATTTTACAGATAACAACCGTAATTAGTTCACAATTTCATTTAATATGCCGATAATAAGAGGCATGTAATGGTGATATTTCAATAATTTTGGAAAATATTTTATAAATTCCGCAGTTTCTAATTACTACTTACCTATCTACTTTCTCTCCGTCTGAGAACAAAAACTACAAAAGTAGCACCTCGTTGTACCTTTCTCAGAAAACTGGCATCTTCATCTTCTACATCTATATTCCAGACATTCTTCTGGTACTTCTTTCATAACCAACTTTCGCAATTCTATATTTTTTTTCCGATGCTTGCCCCAAATGCTTTTGGTTTTTCTCAATCGCGAGTGCAAGATTCCTTCAAACGCGTTTTAATCGTAACTTATTTAATTTAACGTTACTTTGGATTTGATTGTGCAGAGCGAACATTTTCAACTGCTGTCAAAGTATTTCCTCCATCGTAATCAATTCTCTTAATTTCATTCGGGATTGATCTTTCATTTATTACAATTAGGTACCTATTTACGTATATCATAAATACCATTCCTAGCATATAAGTGATAGCCTGCCTTTTTTACTGTCTCGAATCATTCTTAACGCAGAGGTATAATTTTAAACAAGTAATTTGGATTTCTAGTAGTAGTAGTAGTAGTAATGAGACCTCCATCTTATGTTGGCCGTTCTAATATTGCGAGGAATATCAGAGAAGTAGATGCTAGAACTAATCGATTCAAGAATTTATATTTTTTTCACGAACGATACGCAATCAACCAATTAATTAATCGATTAAAAAATAGAGTCGTGGTGTCATCGCCCCTTGCAACACATCAAAAAGCCTCTTGCAGGATCCTTACATTTATATGGACCAGTTATTACGATACAGTCACAGGCAATATTAACGTTTTTTGGGAAGCCGCCAACTTTCGTATCATATCTACAATTTCGAATCACCTAGAATGGGTACTATTGTTTAGTATAGAAATACAAAGTATTTTTAAAGAAGATTTATCTTGATCTTTCAATATCAAACATATTCCCTAGAAAGTAACCTATTACTTCATACATAGCGCCCCATATTCATCATTAGCCATTAAATTGTCAACTAAATATTTATTTGACCTAAAACGGAGCTGTATGAAAAAATCAACCTGATGTATACATAATGGTTCATACAATGTGAGGTAATTTGCTCTAACATTTCTTTCTTCCTTGATTTCCTTAAGTCCAAATTAAACGCTAAAATAGTTATAATTTTTCTTTGGAGGATTATATATAATACAATTTTTCAGAAATAAAGATAGATTCCCTATATTTAAATTAAGCAGTATTTTAGGGCGTAATTTGGGTAGAATAGAGTACTAAATTTTACAGCATTTCCAACTACCAAAGCCATTGAGATGCAGGTTGTAGACGAATGAGGCCCAGGAAGGGTTACACTCTCATGAGTCTAACATCGCCCAGTCTAAACAATAATTACCAATTATGATCATCGATATCGCTCAAGTGGATCAGAACATTCCATAGAGATATAATATATTTACTTTTATAAATTGGAAGAATTTGTAAAACATTGCATAAGTTTGCATCATTTCGGATACTTTCTTATTTGTGTAAATCTGTATAGCTAAGATGCCCGTAGACTATTCGAGAGTAAACAAAATTTGATAAAACAATACATACTTCTACTAACTGGTCTCAAGAAAAGAATATGTATCTACATCTATATGTACTATAGCATGTATCTAATGCGCTGGAGGATTAACTTATTATGAGAGTAAAGTCAGTATTTTGAGATCGTGTCTAGGTATCATCATTCCCTTCGCCAAGCCTCAAATACTTCAATTGTATCTTCTCTTTCATTATAACATCTCCCTATGTACCGAACAAAACATTAATTATCATTCATATATTCACTTCTAAACTCCCTTTCAGACTGTTCTCTCCTAATCTCTCTTCTCAATTATCGTGTTTCTAACTGATCTATTCGTTGTACAGCCGTGCTCCATTGCTCCACAACTAGACTCTCCCTCATCAAGCGTTCTCTCTGTTTAATCGAAATAAGCAGTTATTTTAGCTTGCGAGAAAACCGAGCCTTAAACGAAAAAATATTATTGATGACATAAAATGATATTCATTCCACTATGATTGTCAGTTCATTCTCATGTTGAGTAAATCTCGTAGCTGAGAAAATATTTTTTCGTTCTATATATGTGGACTTCCTTCCCAGAAATGTTTGTCACATTGTACTCGGCATTTAATAGTACTTGGCATCCTTTCCGTCATCGAAAAACATGTGTAGCATTGTATCAATCGGTACAACGATATTTTTCATTTTTAATCACAAGTTTTTCATCAGCATTCAGTATAATTTGGCGAATTAAAACTTCTACACGTAATTTAAAAAAATCATGAACCATTAAAATATTTAATGCTCAGAGAAAGAAAACTACGGACACTTTCTAGGGTAGGAATGGAATATGGAATGATTAGGAACGTTTGTTTCGTAATTCATCATAAATATCTCTAAATTTTAATCAGTAGTTGGTTTTCATTCAATGAGCATATTCACAGATAAGAAAGTCGGATGGGATGCAACGGTTAGCCAGTAGAGTTCCGAGTGGATGCTTATCGGTAGTAAAGATTATTTTTACTAATTCGTCCCGTTCTAGAGTAATGACGCGCGATTTGGGATGTTTATGTCTATGTAAGAACCCTGCAAGCCACCTTTCGGCGTAAGGCAGGGGGTGCAAGCACCTTGACTCTATTTTCCTAAACGGTTGCATTCGCGTATACTTCGCGGAAAAATGAATTTTTGAAACGATTCGTTCTAGCATCTATTTCCCCAATCTTTCGGGCAGTATCAGCACGGCCCGTATAACAAGGGGGTCGCATTATATCGATTGCATCATCTGAGAACGTAGTTTCTCTGAACTTATTTAATAAATTTATCCTTTGAATTTTTCTTCTATCTTCTAATGATTCCCATCCCGCGTCCTGTAACATCTGAGTGACATTCGCTGTTTTATCGAAGCAATTCTTTACAAATCGTATCGCCTTACGTTGTACTTTTTCTAAATCCCGAATATGACATTTCTCGGCGGGGTCCCATACACTACATGCATACTCGAGGTGAGGCCTAACTAACGCTAAGTAACATCGCTCGCGAACTTTTTCTTCGCTCCTACTGACTATTCCTTTAACGAAGCCGAGTTTCTTAAGTGCTTTTCCACATATATTTCGGATGTGGGCACTCCATGATAGATTATTCGTGAGAGTTACTCCAAGATACTTTACCGATTCTACTGTCATTAGGTTTACCCCTCGGAGACTATAAGAATAATCATTTATTATAGATTTACTTTCGAAGAAGTTAACTACCGCACACTTTTCTACATTAAGCTCTAATTACCAATCATCGCACCAGTTCATAATTCTATCTAGGTCGTTCGAAAGGGTTAATCTATCCTCTGAACTAACTATTTCCCTGTAAATGACTGTGTCGTCTGCGAATATCCTAACATTGCTTTCAATGTGATTGCTGAGGTCGTTGATATATACTAAAAATAGCAACGGTCCAATTACACTGCCCTGAGGGACGCCCGAGGTCACCTTGACCAAGTTGGAACTAATACCATCGAGTACTACTCGTTGCTCTCTATCGGTGAGAAAGTCTTTTATCCAGTTAATAACTTCTGCATTGATACCCGCAACTTCTAATTTGTACAGCAATTTATGATGAGGTACCTTATCAAAAGCCTTCCGAAAATCTAAAAATATCGCATCGAGGCTCCCGGATAGTCATGTGGACAGCGCGTTTGCCTTTCGTGAAAGCGGTTCCGGGCTCGAATCCCGGGGGGAGCCAATGTGCGAAATGACCTAAGCTGTCGAAGCACTTTTAATAATACTACTACTACAATATCGCATCGACTTGCTTATGTTTTTCAGCAGAGTTTAGAACATCGTGTACTAATAAAGCCAGCTGAGACTCGCAAGAACGAGTCTTACGAAAACCGTGTCGATTCCTAATTATGAAATTGGACGTTTCAAGGAAGCCCATTAAAGAGCTAGCTATTATATGTTCCATAATTTTACCGCTCAGTGATGTTAAAGATATAGGCCTGTTATTAGCTGGATCGTTCTTAGAGCCACTTTTAAATATTGGCGTGACATTCGCAATTTTCCAATCTTTCGGGACCTTTCCTTCGCTCATACTCTTGTCAAATATAACTTTAAGAAAAGGTGCTACGCTCTCCGCAACTTCCTTGAACACTCGAGCCTTCATGTCTACAGAACCCGGAGCTTTATTCGGTGTAATCTGTTACAATAGTTTAATGATGCCGTCTTCTCTGAAGGTGATTTTCGACATCGATTCAGGTTTATCAACATTCGGGAGAGTATTTGATGTATCGTCAGACGTGAAAACGCTTCGAAAAAAATCATTCAAGATATTAGCTTTGCCTTTAGCATCGTTTACTATTTTACCGCTAGTATCCTTTAATGAACCAACAGTTTGCTCTTTACCTTGGACCTCACGAACGTACGACCAAAACGCTTTTGGGTCCTCTTCCAAGTGTTCGTATAAAATCTTCTTTTTATATTGATTTTATATCTCGCATAATTCGTTTAGTTTCCGACTTTGCATCCTTATGTTCGCTCTCTACTCGATCTGTGTTGATATTCACGAAGTAAGATTAGTCTCCGATCTAGATATGGTTAAACGTAGAGCAGCTTGCTAAAGGATATTTTAGGTTCGACTGTATTGTTTCCGCTATGATAGAATCCCTCGGGTTACATTTCCTTAAGATAGAAGAAGACGGAAGTTATTAGAAAAAATTGTAAATACAGATGCGAATTTGGTCAATAGTCCTTCAGGCCTTCACCCCGTACATAATATCCTTTACACCGCATAGTTGGGCAAAGTGGCCACTTTACTACAGTTGAAAAAAAAAACAAACTTCCGAGAATATCTTTCAAGATATTGTTGATAAATTGATGGTTATTGATTCTGCACTAACGAAAATACGTGCTTAGTATTTTAAAATTGTATTTCTTTCTAAAATAGTAAACTAAACGCATATTTAGTGTGGCCACTTTACCCCAGTCTCCCCTACATTACAGAACGACCTGAACGTTATATTAGATTGCTCTAAAGATTGACAGCTTGATATGAATATAAATTAATGCGTTGCTATGAGTTTCGCGAGTTCCTTAAACGTTATTCCGACACAGTACCAAATTTCAGTATATCCAATAAAGTTCGTGCGTAACTATAAATATTTAGGAGCTACGTTTAGCATTTTTTTTATTTAAAAGTTTATTCGAGATGCAATGGAAAAGGCAAATAGAACGCAAAAATTAACTGATATTAGATAGAGTAACTGATGGGAGATTGCTCATCGAGAATCAGCGAAATAGATTAATTTCCAAACACATAAGATAAAATAAGGTAAAACTTTATTTAATAATATCTTACGTGTTTAAGAATTTCCACCAAGTGAAGGCCAAATTGATTAAATTAGATTATTCATGGTGAAAAAATAAACGAAATATTCAGGTTTCCACAAAAAGGTTCCACGAAGTGAAAGTTGAAACAATCCATAGATAAGATTACTTTTTCTCATATTTAACCTATTTTCGGAAACTGCTATGCGATTTGGGATCCGCATGAAGTAGGTTTAATCTCGGATTTAGTACGGTCCAGATATAGAGCAGCTCAGTTCGTTAGAGGAGATTTCAGGTTCTTAAAAAACCAGGTTTACATATATTTCTTAAGGGAACGCAATGCCCCGTTTGCGGTCAAATCGAAGATTAATTAGGTAATTAAAAATAAGTCGGTTGTCTCTTCAGTGAATATCTCTAACCATCCTCTAAGTTGAAACCCGAGCAACTTATGGCTCTCTCGTTTTAGCGGATACACACAAATTTTCTACTTAATATCTAAGATTCTCTTTTCATAATATTTTCTTGCAGTTAAAATTTCAGTGCAATAATATTTTCGAAATTTGAAAAAGAGTCGTTTAATACGCGGTTATTGTAGAAATTCGCTTGCACTTAGATTTCTAAGTCCTTCATCTTATTCTAAACAAACGATTGCATTATAATGTGTAACTAAATATATAACTTCGTTTTCGAATAACTAACCTGTAGTTTGCAACCCTTGTCCTGATGATCCTTTGTATACGCCCTTCCAGTAGTGGAGCACCGGTACAGCCACAATAATTCCCAAACAGCGAGGAATATCTCTTTTTCAGAATCTGAAAAAAGTACGCGACATAAATTTAATTCAGTGATTAGTTGTGTATTTAAAGATAATATTATAGTAAACGCTTATAAGAGCGAGCAGAAAGATTCAGGCAAAATTAAAATTTAGCGGAGAATAATAAAGAATAGATGTGAGTGTAAAGTTAAAGGAGATTTTTAAAAAAATATTTATATTCAGCACTAACTACTATCTTTCCATTATTCAAGAATTAGATGAAATTTAAATCTGAAGCGAATATTGATAGAAAGATATAAAGATGGAAATTATGTTATAAGTCCTTCAGGGGGATGTACTGTTTTTACTGCGGTTCCTTTAGAATCTTGTATTTCTATGCCTGTTGCGGAGGTTATCCACTTTAATAATCGTGACTCGTGACTATATTTATAATAATAACAAAACGTTTTTATTCGGGCGAGATTGAGTCTAAAAGTCTCCTTTTCCATCTAACTTATTTACAAATATATACCTACGTCCGCTTTTAGAAACTTCAGTAAGAATAACACGCTAAGTTAGTAATATAATTCGTTAATAATTAGTTTAATAGAATTCAATGTTTAATAATCATTGAGTAGTTAAATTATATTGTGGGAATATGCACCTATAAACATATTAAGGATAGATTCTGATTTGTGAAAAAATAGGTCGATTTGAAGCAAATATGGTAAATGCTCACATACACATCACTAAATTTGTCAACCAATCAAATCAATTTAAACAAAATTATCGTGATAATATATCTATACAATGATGTAAGTATTTCTATTAGATAATATGTCTGTAACGCTCACATTAACTTTATTCGCAAATATAATGAATACAGGAAATCGGATGAAACCCCATAATAAAGGAAACTTGATGAAGATTATTATTTTAGTTATTCAGTGTAGTATTTGATTCTAAATCGTGAAAGGTTTGATGAGATGGATACGATAAGACCCAAATCTCGAAAAAAATCAGTACTTTCAAAGGCCTTCATACGGAGGATAAACGCAATAGTAGAGGATTGGCTGTAGATGAAAATGACTGGTGATTGATGAGTGATCTTAGCTCTTACTTAAGAACCAAGCCGCATTTCGGCATGTGACAGTGGGTGTAAACACAAGGCGTTTGAACTAATTCTTCCGTCTGTTATTTTCGCGTATCGTTCGCGGAAAGGATGGAGTTTTAAAACGACTCGTCCTAGCATCTGCTTCTCTTAATTTACGTTTATTACCCGATCGGCCGAAATAGCAGGGAGTTAGCATTATACCGCTCGTATCTTCCGCAAATGAATTTCACCGGAATTCATCATTAGCTTCTTATCTCCCGCCTCTCAAGGATATAGCTCTCCTAGCTTGCGACTGAGATTATTTTTGCTGAGCCTTCTTTTTATGGTATCATTTTTTAGCACATCGATTATGGCTGTACTTTCTCAAGTTCGGGTACAGGTTTCATCCACCGAATCTCATGTAATTGCCAGATAGTAGAGATTGGACTTTACCAAAGAAAAATTATATTTTTCTCTTCCCAGTTAGTTAACCGACAATTCTTTTTCAAGCTAAGTTTATCAATTGCTTTCACGCAGATTTTTCGAATATGCGTTTTCCAATTATTGTTATTTATAATGGTGATCCCGAGATATTAAATTGAATCTAGTACTTTAAATATGTTCCATCAACTGAAAGATAATTCCGACACAACTGTTTCCTTTCAAAGAAATTAACTGTGGAGCCTTTTTCTTGGAAACAATCGCAAAACTGTGTTCTCAATTCCCAAATGGTAAGCATATTTTACTTATTATAGCGAAGAATTCGATAGGAGTTTTTTTTCAAAGAGATAGCTTGACTATGTGCATCGTCTGAAAAATAGTATAGAGCTAAGCCTGTTGAGGGACTATAAGAAACATTTCCATTAGCAATTAGAAGATAGCACTATGCTGATATTGGAGATGAGAGATACTTTCTCAATAATAAAATATTATTTTGTCCCAACTTTTCTATCTGCTGGTTGAAAGGACAAAAGTGGAGATTTAAAAGTAATTTTACCTCTCTACGAGCTATCACCCGCTCGACACCTTTCCAAAATTATCGAAGCTTAATTCCACAAGGTAATCACAGCTTAGATAGCGCAAGTTATTGAGAGTTACATATATCTACATCCACAGATTTCTCTCCCAAGCTGCCTTTCGGAATATGGCAGGGGGTGCATGCACTATAACTCCACTTCCCTAATCGATCACCCTCGGGTATCGTTCGTGGCAAAAATTAATTTTCGGACCTTCTAGAACAGGGGTACTCAACCTTTTTTGGCGCCCGGGCACCAAAGGGCGCTTCCGAAAGCGAAGCGGGCACCACTTAACATTTCCGTCCATGGTGACATTCAGGCCATCCCTTGGCAATATTATCACTTTAATAGTTAACCGTTGGTCGTTTTGCAAAAAAAAAAACGTTCCACGGTAAATAAGATACAAAATATTACAACTTGTATAATTTCATCACAACCTCACATCTCATATGTGAGAACCTCTCATGTGAGAATGTCTACGAAAAAGATTCTGGTATGAAGGTTTTCGCTACATGTGCACCAATGCGTTCCGAAAAGCAGCAGTCCTTGATTACGAGGAGTTTGATTCATTGATAAGCTGAGCCGAGCTGAATCTTCGCATATATAAATATTACATAGATACGCGTCTTGTTAATCTGGACATAGGCTATAAGAGGGGTAAAATGTTTACGAAACCCAAGACCAGGACAACCAAGTTTCTGACCAACTTTCACTCTATCCTCGATCCCAATAAATAATGTTGTAGCAATTAAAAAAATATTTTTACCGAAGCTTGGCGGGCACTGTACGAGGTCGCTTCGGACACCAGGTTGAGTACCCCTGTTCTAGAATCTATTTCCCCGATCTTCCTCACAGTGTCTGAGTCGCCTTTGTGACAGGAAGGAGGCATGATATCGACTGCTTCCTCGGACAACGCACTTTCTCTGAATTTATTAAGTAAATTGAGTCTTCTTTACGTTCCATCTTCCAAAGATTTCCATTCTGCACCCAGTGGCATCAAAATAAAGCTCACTACTCAGTTATAGCCATTCTTCACGAACTGTATAACTTTTGGCGAACTTTTTCCAATTCACTTCAGAGGGCTCCCATACACAACATGCATATTCTATAAAGAAAGAAAATTTGGAACACGGCTGTTAATAAATTAGAGGTTTTAAATCTCCCGAAAACCGGGGAATGAGACGAGGAACGCGGAAAGAGACGCCTATTGGTGATTTAAAACCTCAAATGCATATTGTGACGAAATAGATATCGGAAGACGTGATTTACGCAGGGAACTCAATGCTCGACCAGTTTCGTAAGCGTACTTAGATCTTCAGGTCTTTTTTAAATTTTCATTATGCTTATTCTAGGTGACACCTAACTAATGCATGGTAACACATCGCACGCGTACTTTTTCTTTACTCCTGACTCTTCTTTAGACGAAGCTTAGTTCTTTTAAGTGTTCATCCAATAATATAACGGATGTGGGTTAGGGTGGACCAAAAAGACGTTTTTTTCGAAATCGGTCAACGGCTAGTGCTTAAATTTTGCGGTTGGTGGTCCTTATAGACCTTAAAAAAATTTGACTAAAAATCGCAGCCGTAGGACATAATCCGAACGAGTTGATATTTTTTATGGGTTCTAAGGACTGCCAACCACAAACTTTAAGCACTAGCCGTTGACCAATTCCGAGATAAACGTTTTTTCGATCCACTCTAATGTGGGTACCTCATGTTATTTTATTCGTGATTGTTTTCTCCAAGATATTTCGCCGATTCTGCAGCTACTACGTTTTTCTCTTCGAGTCTGTACGAGCAATCATTGGCAACAGAATTTTTATCGAAGAAGTTAGCTACTGAACATTAATCCGCATTACTCTCCGATTGCCATTTATCGCACCATTTCATAATTCTATCTAAACAATTTGGCAGAGTTAATCTGCTCTTTATACTCTATATTCCCATGTAAATTACCTTGTCACCCATTAATACTTTTAATTTACTAAGGTGATTATTGAGATTGTTAAATGTAAACTTATCGCGGTAACAGGTAATTAATTCCACTAATAAAATTCACTTGTCATTTAAGAAATTAAAAATGTCAGGGGGTTGATTTAAGATTAAAACCTAATTTTAATTGAATGATTATTCATCTCCTGCTTTAAATTGAGCAAACAAGTCCTCACTGTAGGCCTAATGCTGATATCAATTCAAGGGATTAGTTAAGAATTGAATATACTGATGTATTTTTAAGGATGATTTTTTCGAGAATAATAAGAATCAGACTGGGGCAGAAGTTCATTTAGACCCGTGCTATTCTTTTCAAGAGAATCCATGGCACTTTTATTTTCTTTAATTCTATTTAAATGCACCAATGCTGAGAATTTCCACCAAGCTATCGAAATCTAACAAATTAGAGTTTAATAGAATCTTTGCGAGTTGCCTGTAAAATTTGTAAAACGTAAATAGTTAAATTCTCATGTAAGATTTGTTTATTTTTAATAGTTTTTGTTTTAGTTTAAGAGGAATTCTCTATATTAATTTTTGCTTTCGCTTTTTTACAGGAGATTGCAAACTCCAAACTTTTGATGAAGATATCACACAGTGAGTAATCAGAACTTTTCCTTATCTTAAAAAGCCTTTTTTACTCTTCGTTATCAAACTGATCTTGTTTTGAGAGGATAGTCATGCAACCATTGCATCTAACGTAGCAGCCTTTATCTATGGATCATAATGATGAGCCATTAGAATTAGTTGCGAAATTTTTCATTGCAGATCATTCAATATCCACTGATTTCTTTTGAGACATCATCATATTCTAAAGGCGGCGGAGCCTCATCCTTGCAGACTCTCTCCATTGCTGTTTTTTTTTAAATCCTTATATGACTCGAATCTCATAGTAATTTTTTCGTCATCAAGGAACTTCTTTCTTGGTCTTCCTTTTGTTCCTAGTACTTTTCCCTCCAGTATATTTTCTAGGAAACTGTTATGCCGCAGAACATGTCCAACAAATTTAATTTTCCTTTCTCCATCTCTTTCATTAAATTCCTCTCCTCTGTAATTTCGCTCAGACCTTCTGTGTTGCTTTTCTTGTCTATCCATCTTGTTATTGTTTTCCTCCTACAAATCCACATTTCTGTTGCTTCCAACCGAGACTTTTCCATCTTTCTAATGGTTTCACATCCAAATAGTAATGTCCTAACCAAAAAAAATTAATAAACTTATAAAAATGTTTGCAAAGAATTTCAAATTTTTGAGTAAGCAATCTAAAATTTATATTACATCCCAACCCATTGCCCAAATAATAATTTCTGAAGTTTCGAGGGTGATATTCGATTATAGCCAAATCCTAAAGCGGAAGATGCAGTAAATTTTTCAATTTTTCAGCATTATTTTTAATTAAGTGTATTATAATGCCTTTCTTCTAATTTTCTCTGTAGGTAATATTACATTGCACCGGATCAAATGTCTCCGTAGTCGAGGGTCGATAAATATCAGAATAATTGCTTTTTTCCTCTCTCGGAGCGTTGTACTTCTGTGCTTAAGCTCTGTAAATGAATTTTAAAATGCAGGCAATCCAATCACGATAAAAAGCCATTGTAGGTGGGTTGCCTGCATTTTTAAATTTATTTATTGAAGTTTGAGCCCAGCAGTGCAATTTTTTGCGAGTGGCCAAATAAATTGCATTGAATTTAAAATTTTTGCAGCCATTAAAAAAAGATGAGAAAAATGAAAGAAATGAATGATTGGGCCGCCCGCCAAGCGGGTTCGAGGGCAGCGCGGGGTCTCCCGCAACACTAAATGTACGGGTTCGAATCCGATTCAGACGAAAAATCAAATTTAGATTGGCGAAGAACCTCCGGTGGGTTTGGCGGCCCTCTAATCCCGGAGGTAGCTCCCGACCGGATTCGAAGCAGCGTCGCACCTAGGTGCCTCGACCCACTGCGCCACCAGGTGAAAGTCGAGCAGCATAAGCTACTGTTTCGTCTTGAAGACTGTCCTTGGCTGTCATGAGGCGGGAATTCAAAACCTAAGGAGCGCGGCTCTAAACATCAGGCATGTCTTATAAATAGGAAGGTTATGCTAATGTAGGTCTGATAAACATTTGAGGACCATAAGTTGTATTATTTTTAAACTTTTAAAACAATTAAATGTCAAGCATTAGCAGACATGAGTGTAATATTTTATTTACCTAATCATCTTCAGTTCGAACTAAAACGAGTTCACAAGTGTTCCCATTAGAAATGCATTTTAAGTTTTTTTTATAAGTTTCGGACTTAATATGTTTAGCAAAATTAAATTACAAAAACCGTCTGCACGTTTTCGATTAAAGCATCAATGGAAGCGAAATTGAAAAACCAGCCCTTCGGAGAGTTGTGATCATATACTAAATAATCATATCACACATGTTCATGTTATTTTAAAAACAATAACGTGAATTCCACAATCGCCTTGGTCGTCAAGGTCGTTATTTAAACAAAATGTCGCATAAAGATAATGATGGTATTTCACAACTAAAAAATTTTCGAGACGTTATGAATACCTTATAAAATTCGTTACAATATGGGAGTTTGATTAATATTGAAGCACTATCAAAGTACATTCATAACAATTGCAATACCATTCTTTTAGTTCACGGGTCTCTTTAGTTCATGTAGGGACGATCTTATGGTGCCCACATTGACTTTGATTTCATGCCAGTATCACATCATACAGCTTTATATTCACGCAACTGAAATACAGGAAATTAATGAGACAAATGACAAACGAAACGGAATCAGGCGTAACTTTGTGGTAGTTATTAATAATATCAAAATCCATATTGAGAAAAAGTCTAGTAAAAGTTTTCTCAATATGGATTTTGATAGACAAATTTCATTTTACTAAAACCACTTTTATGCATAATATTACCTACTACGTATAAATCCCGTTCACGCTTATTTTCGGATTAATAACTAACAAATCAAGAAAAAACAGATTGAATTGAAGTCGAAAACACGGGAGATGTAATGTTTTAGAGCTTTTGATATCCAAGATTAAACTAAAAGTTGGACGTAAATGATGAATTTTATATACATCTCCAGAAAAATCAGTCTGGCTAAATCAGTAACTCTGACTTCTCTTATATATATATATATATATATAAATGAATAAGTAACAAATCCTTAGCATAACTACGCATTCACTAATGGTTATTTTCATCCTTTCGAAGTACGGCCAGAGAACTTAGATTTCATTTTGAAGTTATACTTCTTTGCGCTCGTTGTAACGGGATGGGGGATGGGGTGTCGGTCGAAAAACCGCGTAACGCGTGAGATTTTTCGCGTTAGATTTTTCTGTAAGTGCCTTTTTATACCTTTTTTTACTTTTTTATCTGTTATTTATGTTTTTGGGGTCGCTGAACCCGAATATGATACCCGTTTTTACCGAAAATGGTCCAGTTGCCCACAATAGGCAACTTTTGGTCATTTTTCGCAGTTTTTTTTTCACTTTTTTATCTGGTATTTACGATTTTTCACCATGGTAGAAGGCATTCTTTAAGTACAACAGATATACAACGAGAATTTCAAAGGTTATCAGTCAACAGACTACCAACAATTAGTGAGTCATTGGGAAGTTTTATATCTAATAGCAGAGGAATAAGTTTCTATTCTGTAAATATACAAAGTCTCATTGCACATGCACTCGATCTCAATGACAGCGTATTTAAAAAATGTACAATGATTATATTATCGGAAACACATGTAAGAGATGGACAAAATGTACAAATTCCGAATTTTCATTGCATAGCAAAGTACAAACGGGAAAATGTTAGCGCGGGAGGAGTAGCAATTTACCACAACCAAAATGACCATAGTAATATGGTCACTTCTCACATGGATGTTCATTCAAGGGCATCAGAATCTCTTGCTCTAGCACAGTCTGCTATTGGAGAAATTTGTGTCAGTAAATGCGTTCCACAAACTGGTCGAGAATTTGTAGTTGTGGCGGTGTACATATCCCCTGGTAAAACTGTGAGCCAAATCATAAAGTTTATACACCAAAACTTATTAATTTATACTAAAGAAGGTTTCGAGCTGCTCGAGGAAAATTTTCATGAAATCCCAATGATAATGAGCGGTAATTTCAACATCAATTTTGCCGATGACAAAACAGAGCCATTGATAAATTTCCTAAAAGAAAAGCTAGACTTGGTAATGTCGAAAGATAAGAAACAAAGTACGACCAAATACGGGACGACCATCGATGCTGTATTTAGTAGATATCTTGAAAGGTTTGAATCTAGAATATTTGTTAGTTACTTTAGTTATCATAAACCGATTGTGTCTTTCTTGGAATACAGTGCGATTTCTAATGAGGAACCAGAAAATAGTCAAGATGAAAGAATGATTGTAGAAGAGATTATTGATAATGATGATGTATAAGTTTGTAATATAATAATGAAGGCACTCATAATAATATATTGAAGAGAAATAAATTGGATAACAGAGGAAAAGGTCTTATATTTCATTTACACATTCTGTCCGTCTGTGTGTGTGTGTGGATGGGCGTGTGCGAATGGCCAAAAAGGTATAACTTCTACCGTCTGGTCCGACGCAGACCCAATTTTTTTTTCAGTCATCCTTTCGTTTGCGTGCGTCGAAAATGGTGATGGAAAGTTAGTTCGCGAAATATGCTATACAACGATAAACCAAGGGCTTTAAATTTCCCATGAGATGAACAAACAGAGAAACCTTTTATTGATTTACTGCATGCTATAGATAATCAAGGACTCATTTAGCTGTGTCACGTACAGAGAAGAAAATCTATCAATCCCAATTTCTGCATATTTCCTTGTATTGATTGGATATTCATTAAGGTTCAATCATCATGGATGTTTATGATAGTTCAACCGCCTCCTTCTAGGCTCTGATTATAATAATCAATAATTATAAACTGAAGTATCAAATTTTCATGAAGCATATACCTCCCAGATATTTCCGTTTCTTGTAATCCCTACTGTTCTGCAAATTACAGTAGGGATTAATCGGTGAATCTATCGCAAAATTTTGTCAACTCCAATCACTTGTATAATTTTATTGCGCAGAAATAAAAGTAAATGACTTGCATAGTTAAATACAGAATATTTTTGCGAATAACTGCGCAAAGTTTCAAGATCTACACTCAAAAGAAGCACTTTTGTATTCTTGCCTAGCTTTTTTCGATTCTAGCCAACTGTGCATTGCAAGGCTTCAATAATAGGTTTTTATTTACCCCGATAATTAGGAAGGATAATGTAGAGTACGTTCACGAAGGATATTCTAGATGCATTTCCAAAATGAATTGTCTTACAACGTTATGCTATTTCGAATGATTTTATTTGGATAATAGGAAACATGGTTCCAAAAAATTCCAGAATAATTGGCAAAAGAATAAACTAAATCCTCGGAAAAGATATAAAAAAGCGTTACGTAGGATGCATCTGAGAGACTTCATTAAGTACATTTCTTGAAACTTCTTCGTTATTCCTAATTATAAAGGAACTTTTATGGTTGATTTACTGTCCATGATGCCGAAAACAGAAAGTAACGGAAATAATGAGACGGGAAGAGGACTCAACCATGTTGAACCGAAGTATATAAGGAGTATTATGAAGAGCAAAAGGCCACTCCGACTTCAACATCTCTTCCGCCGACAACATCTGCAGCCATGAAGCTACTGGTAAGTGCTCATATTAGAACTTAGCAATAAGATTGTCACTATCAAAACAGAAGTCTCTAAGATTCTCAGAGATAATAACTAAATTTCTTACCGCAGCCGTGCACTCTTCTCCTGGCCTTGGTTGCCCTCTCCGCCTCAGAGGAGGAAAAGAAGCAGGAGAAGAGAGGTCTCTTAGGCCTCGGGTACGGAGGAGGTCATGGCTTCGGCGGCAGCTTCGGAGGGTACCGAGAGTAGTACAAATTTGTTCGTCCGAGCACACTTTTGACCTTGAACTTTAAATAATAATGAATAACCTAGGAGAAAGTTAAATAATCGCATGTTGCCGGGATGACGTGCATGCGCGAAGGCCGTGACGGGGTGGGGGGCCTCCCCGGGTGGGTGAACTTCCTTGAAACAGCGAAATAGCGATCGAAGTAGCACGTATTTCTACTTGAGTGTTGAAAAATAATAAACAAATACGATGTTTTTGAATTCGCGCCACACCGCGCTGCCCGCTAGATGGCGTACGCTGTTATTCCTGCTTCTAGAGGCGAGAACAAAACGATGAAAGTTATGTCGTTGAAACACGTCCAGGGCCGCCAAGTTTCTCATTCAGACGAAAGAATCTCGATCCACTGCAGCAGCTCGCAACGGGATTATGTATAAAAAGAGAAGAAATCTGGTTAGAACTTCAGACTGCGTTTACGTCTTCCTAGAAATATATTCGTGTGCAAGCAAATTACAGCAGCAAGCATCTCTCATTTTCGTAAGTACTCAAACTTTTTACTAAACATTAATATTTAGGTTGGAATGTAAGAAAACGCAGTATTTGATATAGTAATTAATTATCTTTTTCTTTCTTACCACAGAGTAATCGTTTCCAATTTTATTTTCCCATTCCTATCCTCACACCCATTCATTATGACTTCTGTTTCGGAAATTTTGAATAATTTTAAAGCTGGGATTTATAACTCCGAGCATGAGTTAGAAACTGCGCTACATAATATTCATGAGCGTATAGTATTCAACGAGGATACCATAGATGATTTAAATTGTTATGAAAAAATCATAGATGCACTTGATAAATTAAAAAAAAGACGTTTCTGCTCATATTGCGAAATTTATTATAGTTTAGTTGATCCTATTATTCACGAAAATACAAATTTGCACAGAAGTCACATTATTTCCCAAAGAGGTCGAGGATTTGTTGAAGTAGAATCTGCAGTAAAATCTAGACTAAAAACATTTTGGATTACGTCCGACAATGAAACGAAAGAAGACTTTATTTCATTTTTAAATAATATTCGCAATCAATTGGTAGATAAAGTAAAGGATCAGGTCATTGCTAATAATACAATTAAATTTAACGTAGTATTAATATGCAAATTCCGAAAGGGTGAGGATGAAGAGTTGGAGACTTCATTTAAGACGAGCAACAGACGAGTAGTACTTGCCGATCAAGTTAATGAAATCATTGATGAAACTTTTTCCAAACTTTTGAGAGAGAAATCTGAGTTTCAGGCGAAAGGGTCCGGTTGGGCTTTGTCAGAGATCTTTGGATTGGAATTACGAATTAACAAGTATACCCCGCTAAGAGGTTCGACATACATTGAGCTACCAAGTAAAATTAAAAACAGAGAGGCAGTAGTAAATATTAAAAACAACGATAAATATTGTTTTAAATATTCTATATGGGCAAAAAATGTTGGCAGGAACCCACAAAGAGTTTCAAAGTATTATACACGATCATGTAACAACGGTTATCTATGGAATTGCATAGAATACCCCGTCGCTTTAAAAGACATACCAATATTCGAACGAGCAAACAACATTACGATTAATGTCTTTGGGTTAGATGAGAAAAGCAACGTTTATCCAATAAAAATTGTGAACGAAGAGCTACCAGACCACCGAGATTTGCTATACTTAACAAATGATAAAACATCACACTATTGCTTGATTAAAAATTTTGAAAGACTAGTCCATTGTCAAATAACAAAACATCATGACAAAATAAACATTTGCAAACGATGTTTTACCCATTACGTAGATGAAACAAGGTTGGAAAAACACAAGAAACTGTGCAGGGGGACTGGCGAACCGAGTAGAATCATGCTCCCAGAAGAGACTAATAAAATTTTGAAATTTACCAATCTTAATCGCTCTTTTCCAGTCCCCTATGTAATATATGCAGATTTTGAATGCCTTCTTCAAAATATTAGCACCTGCCGTCCATCGTCCCACGCATCCTACACGCACGCCATACAAAAACATGAACCATTCAGCTTTTGTTATATTCTATTAACGCCCGAAGGATGTCAAAAACCGCAATTGTATCGGGGGCCTAATGCCGCTCGTGTTTTTATTCAGAGAATGAAAGATGAAGCGGAGAGGACATTTAAATTGTACAAAAACGTTGTTCCCATGAAGCCGCTAACCTCAGAAGAAGAGGCAGATTTTAAAAACGCTGCTAATTGCCACATTTGCGGGAAGGAATTAAATGCGGACCGAGTTAAAGATCACGATCACTTGACAGGTAAATATCGAGGACCCGCACACTCGTTTTGCAATGTACAATACAAAATGCCAAATTTTCTTCCCGTGTTTATTCATAATCTTTCCTCATATGATGGTCATTTTATAGTTCGCGAATTAACCTACGACGAAAGAAATATATTTGTCATACCGAATACTGAAGAAAAGTATATTTCATTCGCAAAGTCGATCGACGATCATTTTACCATTAGATTTGTTGATACATATCGTTTCATGCCCGCTTCATTAGCTTCACTGGTCACAAATTTAAAGAAATTTAAATATACAAATGAAATATTCGGCGAGAAAACGAACCTAGTCACACGCAAGGGAGTCTACCCTTATGATTATACAAACTCAATCGAAAAACTAGAGGAAACATCACTTCCGGAGAGGAAAAACTTTTACAACCGATTAACGGACGAGGGTGTGTCTGAGGAAGACTACGAACACGCGAAAAATGTGTGGGAATCTTTTGATTGTAGGACACTTGGGGACTATAGCGATGTGTATTTAAAAACTGATGTGACGCTTCTTGCAGATGTTTTTGAGAATTTTCGTGATGTCTGTCTCGATGCTTACAAACTCGATCCTGCTTGGTATTTTACTACACCAGGTTTAACTTTCGATGCAATGCTAAAGTACACAGAAATCGAGCTGGAATTATTGACAGATTACGATATGATTCTCATGCTAGAGAATGGTATTCGTGGTGGAATCAGCCAGTGCTGTAAGCGTTATGTTGAGGCTAATAACAAATATTTGGAAAACTATAACCCTGAGATGGATTCCACTTATATTACTTATTATGATGCTAATAACTTATATGGATGGGCTTTATCTAGACCGATTCCCTACTCTAACTTTAGATGGCTAGACAGCGCTGAAATTGATCAATTAGAAATTACAAATATTGCTGATGATAGTGAAAAGGGTTACATTCTTCAAGTGGATTTAGAATATCCAAAATCTCTGCATGACATGCATTCAGATTTACCTCTTTGCCCAGAAAACAAAAAACCTCCTGGTGGTAAGCATAATAAATTGTTAACGACTCTTGAAAACAAAGAAAAATACGTAATTCACTATGTAAACTTAAAGCAAGCTATTTCTCTTGGTCTAACACTCAAAAAAATACATAGAGTAATTGAATTTAGTCAATCACCATGGTTAAAAAAATACATAGATTCAAATACGGATCGAAGAAAATGTGCTAACAACGAGTTTGAAAAGGATTTTTACAAATTAATGAATAACGCGGTTTTCGGCAAGACAATGGAGAATGTGAGAAAACGAATGAATTTAGAATTAGTCACAGGAGAAAGAAGACTAGAAAAATTAATCAGCAAGTCCACATTTTTGGATAGAACAATTTTTAGCGAGTCATTGGTAGCTGTACATCTAAGAAAATCAATCATCAAAATGAACAAACCGATATACATTGGTTTTTGTGTTCTCGATTTAAGTAAGACTTTAATGTATAATTTCCATTACAAGACGATGTTACTAAAATATGGAGAAAAAATATCTTTGGCGTATACTGATACAGATAGCTTTATTTATTGCATTAAAACCGAAGACATATACGATGATATGTTACAAAATCTTGACACGTTTGACACTTCAAATTACCCCCAAGAACACAAATGCTACTCGGTTAAAAACAAAAAAGTTATTGGTAAGTTCAAGGATGAATTAGATGGAAAATTGATGACGCATTTTATAGGATTGCGAAGTAAATTGTATTCGTATAAATTGGAGGGGGAAAAAGAGAAAAAGAAGGCCAAAGGAATTACTAAAACTGTGATCAATAAAGCACTTCATTTCGATGACTACATCCGCTGTTTGAGGAATAGTTCTACAGAATATCGAAAAATGACAGTAATTCGTAGTAAAAAGCATAAACTGTATACGTTGGAAATGAATAAATTAACGCTAAATGCGAGCGACGATAAGAGATATATTTGTGAAAATGGTGTAGATACATTCGCTTGGGGCCATTACAAAATTCCACGAAAACGGACACATAGCGAAGCATTCCCATCAGATGACGAAACTTAAAAATTATTAATATCGCTATTGAGGCTGAATAGGCTCAGTGTTGGCCATGACTTTGGTCTGGCATCATCCTTTTTCTTGTCTAGTTTCTGGACCAAGCTCATCAGGGAAGACCACATTCGTCACTAGGTTCTTGGAAAATCTAGATCATATGGTAGATCAGGAGATAGATGAGATTATTTGGTGTTGTAGTCCGGGAAGCGAACCTAACCTACATTCAACGCGCGTTCGGTTTCAACACGAAATACCGTCGTTCGAATATTCTAATGGTAAATCGTATATCTATATAATAGACGATTTAATGAGCGAGGGAGGTTATAGCAAAGAAGTATGCAAACTCTTTACCAGAGGAAGTCATCATTTTAATATATCTGTTTTTTTGCTCACGCAAAATTTTTTTTATCATTCCCCCCATTCAAGAAGCATATCCCTGAATGCAAAGTACATTGTGTTTTTTAAAAATCCTAGAGATCAACTGCAGTTTGATCAATTAGCTCGACAAGTGTATCCGGAAAATCCGCGAGAGTTAAGGAGAGTATATAAGGAATCGACAAAAGAGCCATATGGCTATTTGGTATTAGACCTTGTACAGGATACGGACGATAGATTTCGTTTCCGAACAAACATTTTCCCCGAAGACGGGGCCACTAGGATATTTATGAACACAGATGATGAAACGATTGAAGAGTAATAAGCATTTGCTTCATGCCTTAAAAAACGCCAAGCCTAAGTTACGATCCGCCATCATCAAGTGCTCAGATGATGAGTTAATTAAGGCTATCAGTGAGTGTTGCTTGAACGCACTCAATGGTAATCATATAATAAATCCGAGTTTGAAACGTAAACTCGCCAAACATCGTAATTGCTTGAGAGCTTTGGCCTCTCAAGGAGTTAGTATTAAGAAGAAACGGACACTGCTCGTACAAAAGGGGGGTTTCCTCCCAATGCTTCTTGGTTCGATTCTGAGCGGTGTTCTCGGTAGTATTTTAGGAAAATGAGTTTGCGGGAAATGTTGATTGTTAGCCCCGAGAATTTCGAGCAAGGACAAATGAAAGGGAGGCTGAGAGCGTTAGATGAGGAAATGAAAGCAATTTTGAGTAAACGGAACTTGAAGGACATCGAGAAGTTGCACATGTACAGACGTGTCTTAGATAAATACCTGGGCACACTTTCCAATATAAAAGCACCGCTGCAAATTCCCATATTAAATTCTGATAGATCATTGGATCGAGGGCACATTCCCCCCGAGTTAGAATCAAGGAGAAGAACCAATACGCTAAAAAAAGCGCTGGAGGAACTGAAACAAAAAAACGCTGAAATTGATAAAGCATGGGAGCGCATCCTCGAAAGACTAGATCCCATGGAAGAGCTCTTGCCATCACCGCAAATAAAACTCGAGAAAGTCACCACCACCCCCTCAGATCCCATGGAAAAGCTCTTGCCATCACCGCAAAAAAAACTCGAGGAAGTCGCCACCACCCCCTCAATACCGAGACGAAGCAAACGCAAAAGGGTAGAAAAAGTTCAGTGGACTCCATTAAGATAATAGAAAGAATCTACAATGATCCGGGACACTGGGGCGGATTTTCCACAGTTGGTAAGTTGCATCGAGCAACTAATATCCCAAAAAACGTTATTAGGAAATGGTTGGAAAGTCAGGATGCTTATACCCGTCACAAACCGGTTAGAAGAAGATTTCAGAGAAATCATTACGATGTATCGTACATTGACGAATGCTGGCAGTGTGATTTAAATGACATGCAAAATTTGAAAAGATTCAACAATGGTTATGCCTATATACTGACAGTGATAGATATATTTTCTAGGTATGCATGGGCAAGGGCTTTACGCAGTAAAAAAGCTGATGAGATCGTGGCAGCTTTTGAGGAGATTTTTCGCGAAAGAAAACCCTTAAAAATTCAAAGTGATAAGGGTAGTGAGTTTGTCAACCGTAAATTTATAAAATTTCTCTCAGGTCACGGAGTTAAATTTTACACTACCAATAACCCAGATGTTAAAGCAAGCATCGTTGAACGCTTCAATCGTACCCTTAAAACGAAAATGTTTAAATATTTTACAAAATATTCCACTAACAATTACATAGATGTTCTTCCGAAATTATTAAGCGGTTACAACAACAGCATACACTCGACAACTAGCATTCAACCTTCGAAAGTGACTGAAAAAAATGCATTCTTCATTGCTAAACGACTGCACATGAAGACGCGCGCAAAGAAAAAGGTCAAATTCAATATTGGTGATCATGTGAGAATTAGTAAAGAACGTCTTCCTTTTGCAAAAGGATACACTCCTAATTACACAAGCGAAATATTTAGCGTGGTTGGTTTAGATCGCGCGAGACAAGTGCCTACATACAAATTGCAGGATATGAATGGCGAGAATATAAAGGGGGGCTTTTACGCGGAGGAGTTAGTGAGGGTGGATGTTTCCCCCGAGACGGAATATAGGATTGAGAGGATTTTAGCACGTAAGGGGCGCGGTCCTAATCTAAAATATTTTGTTAAGTGGTTTGGCTACTCAGATTCGTTTAATTCGTGGATTCCGGCATCCTCTATTCGTAAAATATGAATGAATTTTACGTGACATTACCCAGCGACAGCTCTCGCAATTTTTTCCCCAACAATACAAAATCTCATTTCCGCACAAAATTATCGCAACGTATTCATTTTGGGAATGACGATGAGTGGTATGTGGGGTTGGCAGAAATATCTTTTCCACCAATCGTCAGTGAACAAAGTGCATTGCCATTAGAGGAAAGAAAACCTCCACCTTCGAGTACAGTTAGTGTAAAGCGTGAACGAACTGCTTCGGAAGAGGGGGGAGAGGAAAAAGCATCACCTTCTGATAAAGTTAGTGTAAAGCCGGAACGAAATGCACCGGATGAGGGGGAAGAGGAAAAACCATCACCTTCCGACAAAGTCAATGTAAAATTAGATGATGGGTCTTTCTTTGCAATACCAAAGGCTCGGCACGATAATTTACCAATTGCTTTTATAGCCCCATTCCTTAGTCTGGAGAGCGAACAGAGACAAAAAGTTCTTAGCAGCGTATCAAATTACAGAGCTAATTTAAAAAGTAGTCTGGCAGGGGGTTTAGATTCAATATCGAACAAAAAAAGTGTTCAAATCAGAACGGAAGATGTCATTTACATTTTACCTTTAGGAACATACAATTCATTTAAAGATCTGTTTGATAATGTTATTAGTAAATTTAAGCTTGAAAAGCAGGTGAGAATTGTTGAGCAGATAAGATTACTGTCAAAAGTTTTAAGGGAGATTCTTCCAATTGAAAAGTCGTCATTGTCTCGCGCAATTCAAGTTAGCGAGGAATTTGTACGTGAGTATCGTGAATCACCGAGACTTAAGAGGAGTATAGATAATATGCTAATTAATATATATGTGTATACAAATATAATCAAACCCCAATTCGTAGGTGATACATTGACTAAATGTTTACGCGTACTAAATACAAAATTAGGATTACATCAAACATTCAATCCGATTTATTATTTTCCTGTTGAGAAAAAGAATATTGAAGTCATTGAATGCATGTTAACAAATAAACTTGGAGAGACGGTTCCTTTCGACGATGGAGAGCAATCTTCAATCGCGGTTCTGCATTTCTATAAAAAGAAATAATTTTAGCAAATCCTTCATTTTGCGGTGAGATGGCTTCTGCAGCAGACCGATATCTATTATATTACACTAAGCAAGCAGGTGGCGAACTCGGAACTATTTACCGAGCCTCGTATCGGACGCAGAAAGGTCGTGGAATAGGAAGTTTTCTCGCAGGTTTGTGGCGTTTTGCCAAACCCCTCATATATAGTGGTTTAAAAACCGTTGGAAAAGAGGCAGCATCTTCAGCGTCGAAAGTCATTACAGATTTAGGAACAAAACCGGTTAGAGAGATACTTCGTACCCGATTGAGCGAAGCAGGAGAGAATTTGAAGCGTAAAGCTGAGGAAAAAGTGAAAACCATGAGTGGGAGTGGTATGAGGATTACTAAACGTCCTCGCTTGAATAAAATAAAATCTAGTGCAAAGAAAATGAGAAGGCATTCGGTGAGAAAGAGGGGGAGAGATAGGATCACACAGAGAGATATTTTTTCAGCATAGTAAGTCATGGAGTTTATGTTGAATTCTTTGGACCTATTTCAACCCAATCCCCCGATTCAAAGTAATATTTTGGCAAAACGTACGGTTTCTTACAAACCTATATCTTCGCTAGATAATCGATCGGTTATTGAATTTTTGATAAAAGACTCGGGAGATGCGTACAAAGATTTAAACAGCATTTATCTTAGACTCAAGTTGAAACTTTGCAAAAAAGATTTGTCAGATTTTACTAACAGCGATCAAAAACAACCGGGTGTCGTAAATAATATCCTACATTCCCTTTTTGAACAATGTAACGTTTATTTAAATGGAAACTTGGTAACACCCTCTGAGGATAACTATCATTATAGGAGTTACATCGAAAATTTACTAAACTATGGAAGGGACGCAAGTGAAACGCATTTACGCAATGTCGGATGGGAATTAGATACGGGTTCCGATATTAATAAGACAGATTCATCTAATGATGGTTATGAAGAGAGGAAATCATGGTTCAACAATAGTGCAGAAGTGGAGCTATACGGTAAATTGCACGTGGACATATTCAACCAGGCTCAGCTTTTGTTGGACCGCGTTGATATTGGTATCAGACTGATACTCTCTAACCC
This sequence comes from Sympetrum striolatum, assembly GCA_947579665.1. NCBI lineage: Eukaryota > Metazoa > Arthropoda > Insecta > Odonata > Libellulidae > Sympetrum > Sympetrum striolatum. The sequence continues at coordinate 17,664,196 of OX388351.1, read as the reverse complement.
TGCATTTTATCTTATGGAATCGGAAGAAGCAATAATGAAAATACTAGATGCAACACTGTACATTCAGCATTTTGATATCAATCCTTCAATTTTGTTGGCGCACAGTAAAATGCTAGAAAGACAAAATGCCAGGTATCACTATAAGCGAAGCGAACTGAAAACTTTCACGGTTCCTTCCGGAGGACGAACTTTAAGCATCGATAATGCTATCGTCGGTAAAATGCCAAACGTTATAATATTCACAATGGTAGATAACGACTCGTATGCCGGTAACATCGCGAAAAATCCATTTACCTTTCAACATAATGAGCTTGAAAATTTTTCACTCTTCGTAAATGGTATTCAAATTCCCTCCGAGGGCTTGGAATGTAGTTTTCATGGCAAAAAGAACTGGACGCGAGCTTACGATACTTTATTTTCTGGCAGTGGGATAAAGCATCACAACAGAGGAAATCAGATAGGTTATGACATGTTTAGTCATGGATATTTTATTCTCGTATTCGATCTAACTCCGGACGATTCTGGAAACGAAGATTATGTCAGTCTCGGTGATAGAGGAGTCATGAGGATAGAAGCGAGATTTAAGCAGGTATTGAAAAAAACAGTAACGTGTCTACTTTACTCAGAATACGATGCTACTTTGGAGATTGATAAAAACAGAAACATCATCACAAATTTTTAGTATTAAGATGGATAGTGTACAGATCGATCTGCTGTTACGAAGAGACCATAGAACAAGTAAAATATTTCAAGGGGTTTATCCCTCTGACAAATTGCCTAAATCGCCCGTTGATGGATTATACATAGTTAATTTGGACCCTTCCCATTTTCCTGGGTCTCATTGGGTAGCGATTTTTATACATGATCGATTTGCCGAATATTTCGACTCTTACGGTCTGCAACCCTTTGTCACGGACATATTGAATTTTTTGAAACCTTTCACTTTTATTAATCATAATAAAATTCAGATTCAAAGCTTTCGATCTGACATTTGCGGGGAATACTCATGTCTTTATGCCCTGAGTAAATCAGTAGGACAATCTCTTCACAAATTCCTTGACCAGTTCCACCATACCATTCCTCACCGCAACGACTGCCTAACTTTGAAACTATTTCATCACAATTTCCCGATGGGGGGGCTGAGAGTGGGGCGGAGGTGTCATCCCAGAGCGCAAAGTTGCTGTTCGAGAATAAATAGAGAATACGCGGAGGGGAGATGATCATTCGAGAAGAAGATGCAAATTGTGGTGGACGTTTGTTTTTCGAAGGAGAGCGTGACGGAACTCGCGGCCGTCGACGTGGACTCCAACCAACTTTTCTGGGGAAGTTTTCGACGACACGGAAAGCTTACTGTTGGGGGAAGAAAGCTCCGGCTTCAAGATCCATTAAACTGCGACGAGGCATCGTTTGATAACGGTTTCATTTCCCACATCGAACTGCAGCCCGCTTTGGAGGCGATCATCGAGAGTGCCACAGCTCTATACGCCTATAACGAGGAAGTCTGTGAATTCCTCAAGAATCTCACCGGGCGCACGTTCATCTCATTAAAAAAGGAATTAAATTGCCCACCGCCCGAGAAATGCTCTTTTCCTACCTTCTCTTGCCTCAATCCTTGCCATAAATTACGCAATAGTATTTGTGCACTCAGAAACGCTCACTCCCTCGCCCAATGGCTCAGATTCCATCAACTCAAGGCTGACGTGGAACCTTGCCAAACACGCGAGTGTGAACCATCATCTATACCACCCCCCTCTTCTTAAAAAGGAAAACCTGCTTGGTAACAACAACAGTATGCTGCGTGAGGGGCAGATGGAGTCATCTCCTCTCATTAAAAAAAAAAGGAAAAGATCTACTGAACGTATTCCGCGGACCTTTACAAGTGGGATCAATCTTTTGCATCAAACTGTGTATTATTTGAATGATGTAAAATCGAAAAGTGTTTGCATAGGATTTGATCCGTCCAGAGACTTTGAAGCAGTAGTGCAGTTTAATCAAACAAATAAAAAAAGTGTTGTGATTGTCAAGTCTGAATGGACTACTATTGTTACTGAAAAACAGTTGGTTAACGACTTTTTTTCAACTGGTGTTAAAAAAACATTACCTTTCTGTGGGATTTCCTTTGCAACTTATTTTAAACATCGTTATTTATTGTTTAAAAATACGGGGAGTGGGTCAATTAATATTAATTTAGCCGAGTGGGACAACCTTCTAAAGCTTTCGGAATTGATAACTAAATCTCTCGATTTATTAATAAAAGAAAGCAGCAACTTGAAAGGATTTATTGCCGACTCTTTCATCACGCCAAGCAATAGCCAACTCGATTTTCAGAGATTAAAGATCGAATTATCGATTATTCTCTGAGTGTGTGTGTGCAGTAGGTAGACCTCTGGCGCGAAATTAATTTTTCCGCAAGTTAATGCCTACTTTGATTTACTCTCGACCTCTGGCATTGGGCTTAAAAACCTTGTAAGTTGGGAGTTTATCAGTATGAGTGCTATAATCGAGTTTCAAGGTTTTCTTGGGAGTGATGGAAATTATATAATTAAAGAACTGGCAATATCCGATGTGCAGAACAAGTGCTGCAATACGTGGCTTTTTAAATCACCGCCATGCGCGATCGCAACGAGAGATAATGCTTGGTTAAAAAAGAATTACCATGGCCTGCAAGAAGGCCTGGGCGAAATTGAATACACTGAATTGAAGAAAACACTACGGTTATACACGAATCACTTTAAAAATTTATTTACTAAAGGAGCTCAGAAATCCTCCTTTTTAAGTAGTCTATTGTCTAAAGGGGTGAACGTGATAAATCTAGATCTTTATGGTTGTCCTTCGTTAAAAAAACTAGAAACAAGGGAAGGCTGTTTAGTGGAAGCCCACATAAAAGGTAATTTACAATGCGCCAGAAAAAACGCTAGAAAGCTGGCTGATTGGTGTATCAAAAATAATATTTGTTAATGGATGTATTTTTTAAACAATTTCTTTGTTAATAAATGATTTTTGAAAACCAATTTTTCTGTGTGTTTTTATTTAGCAACCTTTCCCCCAAAGTAAAGGATAAATAAAAAAGAAACATTCTGTAATTCATTTATTTTCTCTTAAAATACAGTAATATTTGTTGGTACAACTTTTAGTATAAAGGTATATGATTGAAGAAACCTTTCCTTCTTTTCACGTGTTTGATAATATTTTACTCTTGATATCATTCCATTGGTATATGTGACGGAGGTTGCACAATCTGGTTCATCCACCACACAGCAAACTTTGCGTTTCGTTTTTTTCTCAATTTCGTAGACGTCGCACACGATCGTTGAATCTTGAGTCATGGCTTTTTCCAACAATTCCCCCTCCAGTTTCAAATGTTTCAGTGTGGAGACGTTGAAGGACTCGATTAATTCACCCTCTTCATTTTCGAATCCGGAAAAAATAACCTTCTGCCCCACGAGACTGATACAATGATCGTTATGCTTCACATCCACAATGTATCTCCTGTCGAAGGTTAATTCCAAGGTAAAGTCATTCTCATAATCATTCTTCAGAAGGTTTGAAGGAAAGAGGACTTCAAATACATTAGCCACATTCTCGTTAATCTTTCGGACAATCACATCCGTTTTTCCTCCGAGTTGTGCTCTCGAAGAGATTAACTTGGCCATGGAGTTTGTATTTCTTCCCGGTCTAGATGGAATGAACTGGGTCGACGGTCTAGATGGAATGAACTTGGACATATTTCAATACTAAATGATTAATTCGAACATAACATCGCTCTTTAAGAGGACGGAAGATACGGGAGTAACAGCGTACGCCATCAAGCGGGCAGCGCGGTGTGGCGCGAATTCAAAAACATCGTATTTGTTTATTATTTTTCAACACTCAAGTAGAAATACGTGCTACTTCGATCGCTATTTCGCTGTTTCAAGGAAGTTCACCCACCCGGGGAGGCCCCCCACCCCGTCACGGCCTTCGCGCATGCACGTCATCCCGGCAACATGCGATTATTTAACTTTCTCCTAGGTTATTCATTATTATTTAAAGTTCAAGGTCAAAAGTGTGCTCGGACGAACAAATTTGTACTACTACCGAGTGACCTCGCAGACCGTCCCGGCCATCACGCTCACCCGGCAGGTCCCTTATCCAGTGGCGCAGCCGTACCCTGTGACCGTGGAGAGGAAGGTGCCCTACTCTGTGCCTCACCCCGTCCCATATCCCGTGGACAAGCCCTACCCGGTGGCGGTGCCTAAGCCATATCCAGTGCCAGTGGAGAAGCCCTATCCGGTGACCGTGGAGAAGGCCGTGCCTTACCCCGTGCACTTTCCCGTCAAGGTGCCGGTGGCCAAGCCCTACCCCGTTCCGGTGGCCAAGCCTTACCCAGTGGCCATCCCAAGTCCAGTGGCCGTGCCCGTTCCTCACCCGGTGACCATCAATAAGCCAGTGCCAGTGGTGGTGGACGCAGGATTCGGTGCTGGATTGGGCGGATCTGCCCACGGATTCGGAGGCTCTCACGGCTTCGGCAGCCTTTCCTCGGGTGTTCATGGCTTCGGCAGCAGCTCTTCAGGACATGGAGGTGCTCATGGTTTCGGTAGCGCCGCTTCTGGATACGAAGGTGGTCACAGTTTTGGAGGCATCTCATCTGGATACACCCATGGAGGATCTTCCCACTCATTCCTTGGTCACCATTAAATTTTAATTTTTATTGTGAATACACATATAACTGATATTAATAAAGGTGAAGATGAACATTAAACGATTTTTTTCTTTAATCAAAGATTCTAAAATATCCTTCCAAGATATTCTAACACAGCGCGATACCTTTAATCACCCGAGTGAAATAACAATTAAATTACTTAATGTGTTTAAATGATGTTTGCCTTCTCTACATCCGAAACGCTATAAATAAAAATATTAATATCTACCAAACTAAGCTATATAACAGGGCTGCGATAAATACTCCTACCAATATTTATTCGTCACTTGTGAATGAAAACATGATTTTTTAATCAATAAACGAGCGTTTCAATGAATTCAGTTCTCTCTTCATCGTTGATGTTAATATCCTACCCCTAAATTCCATTGCAGTGCTGTACCATCTACTCCAATCCTTACGCGCATCTCTACCACCATTTACCCATTATTGACTTGTTCTAAAATGTGATCAGCAATACACGGCTAAACCACTAGGAAACTATTAATATGGAAAACGCATAACTCACCACGTTCCTGTTTCGTTTAAGTCTTTCGATTTCTTGTTGCACTTCAGTAGGTGGAATTAGAATTAAGAGTAGTGGATAATGGATGGCAGTTTAAATGCGAAGATTTTAAATCGGAGAAAATGTTGAATTCTTTCACAATAAAGTCTTCTACTACGCATTTCACCCAACTTTAGTAAAGGATTTTTGTCAAAGAAATGTATACCGGCCTAAGAATACAATAGGTAATTATTTCCTAAATTTCGTGCATACATCTTTTTTCAGTGATTCGAGCCAATTTCTGCATAAATTATCATCTGAATAATTTAAGCAATACCTTATTCACGATCTGCATCAATTGCAGAATTGTTTTGATCCCATAATGATATTTCATAAGTTTTATAATTTCTAATAAGAAAAGACTGGGAATTCAGGAGTAGGTGATGATCCACGTAATAAAGTTAGAACTTATTTTATTCACCAACAACCCACTTAACTTTTCTGTAAACCTTTCCGTCATTTTACTCAATATGTAATGTAAAAGGTGCCATTTAGGCGTAAATTACTTTTCACGATCTTCGTAATCGAAGAATGCGAATATTAAAACCATGTTTCCTTGCAGTGTCTGGTGAATATCTTCTCCTAATAAGACAATAAAGAAATGCGAATTCTATCGGCGATATACTCATATTAAAATGCTAAAGGCTTGAAAGGAGTTTGTTACAGTGGTGTAAAAGAGCTCTAACGATATTTCGTATTACGCTTTTGAGATACCGCCGAACTAAATGCGGATCTTCCAAATTGATGGGTGTGCTATGAATGCATACGTGGCACATTAGGAAGAGTTGGACTGAAAGAAAGCTGATTGAATATCCTGAATGTGCCTAATAATCTAATATCTTTTGATTTTCGAATTTCTTCCAAAGATATTAATGGAAACGGAAATACGTTACGTATGAGTCAAAAATACATTTTTGGCATACTTTTCAGATTATTTGCCCATTTTTAATCTCTTTTGGTATAATTTGTTTTTACCTTATCAGGGAGATTGGAGATTCAGCCGTGAAAAAATGTGTGCCCAAGGAAGACACTGGATTACAATCTGTTACACATTTACAGATACCATAAGAAATGTGGTCATAAGACTTGTGAAAGGAACCTCATTTCTTAATATTTGTTAATAAATCATGATAATTGGCTTATGGTTGATAAGTATCTGAAATCTACAATCTGCAGGGTCAACAAATGTAGGGTGTATCTCAAAATGTCTGATTCGCCTGGTCCTTCATGAATTACTTTAATTTTATATTATAACATCAACTGTTCCAATGAAAGGGAATATTATTGTCATTTTATTATTTTCGAAATTATTACTTATACAAAGTTTTATTTATACATCTACGTACAAATTTACTGTGAAAACTTTCAGACATTTAATTTCTCTGCTTTATTGATATTAATGCTATTGCTACAAGTATACTTTTAGCAAATTATGATATGCAAGTTTATTTCGAAAAAGTTAAGTGGGTAAAACATCTAAGTTTAATGAAGGTTGTGTTTTATACAGTAATGTGTTAGTAGAGGTGGAGTATATCATGGTATAAAAGTGTACTTAGAAAGTGTTAGTGGGTAAAATATCATTGGACTATCATTCTTAGAGAAAACTTGGCATGTATTTATTGAAGCATTATAAACCATTATAGGTAATTTAAAAGTAATAATCATGACAATAATAGTTATATAATGAAACGTTGATCATGTGTACAGGCCATAGGATCAGAGTGTTGCCCACATTACATTCACGTTATGGCAAAGACAAAGTAACTATAACCTGGGAATCGAACATTATATTGTTATCAACTTCCCTTTCTTCTTGCATTTATCGGCTTCGAGAGAACTATATAATTTGTCTGTTAATTTACTTCCAATTCCAATCTTAACAATTAGTAGTAGCCACTACCATGGTACTAACATTACCAAATATTTATAACCATTAATTCGTTCGTCACCTATTCGAATTCGAACCTAATTCAATTCCTAATACGTATATCATCATAATTTTTCTCATATTTTACGATATTTTGAGTTGGTTTTTCAATTTTTGTTTCTGAAAATCAAAATTCAGTAATAAACGCTCGATAGGGGAAACAGTATTGGACATACGTAACGCTTTAACGTATGTACTATTGATATCTAAATAAAGCATAATTAAGTTCGATCATTAAAACACGACCCTTTTCCTCGTGCATTGCTTTACCTAGAATTAACTCTTTTGTGTCTTCTAAATTTCCCGCAAAATTGATGTTAAGAAAAGTGAAGGCTGGATGCGAGACTGGATGCTGCTCTCATGTAAACACAGACGTGAAGCATGTTTTCACGATGAATTTAATAAATAAATAATCTTATCATCACTCTCCCCTTAGTTCGAAGTCCGAGAACATAGTGTTTTCGGCATTTTTCCCATCTTCAGCTTATCTGTGTGTTCTGGCTCCGCCTCTTGAAGTTGATAAGAGAAGATTTTAGACTGAAGAACCTTACATTATGTCTCACTGCGGACCTAGGATTGCTGTTCGTAAGAATCTCTTAGCTTCTTGATAAATCGCGATAAGTTATTTTTGATTTCAACTCTTAAGACTGAATCTACAGGACGCTTCTCCAACATGGTGCTCAATAAGAAATTCATTATGCATAAGAGGTTCGAGGGAGAGCCTAAGCCAAGTGATTTTAAGGTTGTCGAGGAAACATTGCCGCCAATTGCCGATGGAGGTGAGCACAATTATTTGAATGAAGAAATTTTGGGATAGTAAATATTTAGGTTCTTTTTACTAGAATGACATTGAAGCTGACGGGTCTTTTGAAAGATCATGAAATGAAAAGGAAATTGGCGTATCAGTAGTAGTTGGAATTAAGCAAAGAAAATTTCTGAATTTCCTTAACGAAAATGATTACTGTTAAATTTATTATGAGAGACACAGGGACGTGGCACAATGTACTGCAATAGCCAAAATTACAATACGTACAAAATATATAAAAATTATTTGTTGGATCTAGTAAAAAATACAAATAGAAAAAAAACAGATGAGTATCCTCGATATTGATGTATTCAAATGGGCAAAGAAAGTTGGAAGTTATTCAGAAGAATCTTATGGCGTATACATAACTTTTGTTAACTTGTAGCCCAATGCACTGAATTGCTAGACACTGTTGATTTGTCGTATGCACTTGTTGAATGGGCACTCATGCACTGAGAATGACTAAGGATGGAAACCAACTACATGCAAGGAAACTGTCTCCCCAGGCTATCCATAGCCAATTTCTCAGCAAGGTGTCATGTAAAACTAAATGTTATTACAATCATTTTGCTAATAAACTGTTTTTTGCTTTTATTTGTCAACGCAACTATGGAAATGAAAACCGGTTTTGCTGATTATATTCTAACATTGAAAGAAACTATCGCTTATAATAATAGGGATAGGAAATGATTCTGAGTCATTAGATAAAATTTAAGTTAATTTATGACATTTTTGATACCACAATAAAAATTTTAATGTTGAGTTAGAATTTTGTGTGATCATATTGACAATGAGTACAACAAATAATTCTTTAACAAAACAACTGCAATGATATTTAGTTTTCTTTGGCCTGATGCTGCGAAAGAGACTACAAATTAGTACAAGTACTGACCTTTCTCCTACCAGTTGATGTAGAATTGGTCCAGAGCCCAGCAGTTATGGGTTTAAAAGGGTAAGGTAGTTTACCTAGAAGCTTGGCTTTTCCTCCACTAAACATTATACATGCATCCCATGTATCCAACGTTTGTTTTTTTCAATATGATTATCTTAGTCATCTGCAGATGAGATTAGTTTGTTTGATTAGTATTTTCTCTGCCTTGTATTGATGAAAACAAGCATGAAAGAGTTAATCTGCCCATATCATTAGGAGAGTTCCTTGAAAGTGACTATTGATCAAGGTGCATTCATATCATCTACATCAATATAACTTACCTACAAGCTTCCTTTCAGTATATGGCAGGGGGACATGCACCATGGTTCCACTTCCCTCTTTGATTATTTTTGTATATTATATCAACTTTTATAAGGCATTTCATTACTTGGTAGTTTTCAGACATACCTCTTATGAAAACATACTGTGTATCTCCTATTCAAATTATTACATTTATTCCTCTGAATATATATTCTGATATCCTTTTTTTTTCTATTTTTCAGAGTTCCTCTGCAAAGCAAAATGGATGAGTGTGGATCCTTATATGAGGTAAATACCACTTTACATCATTTATTTTTCAATTACTTGATGGAATGGATATAATAGTCATTGTAATTACTCTAAATCCTTACTTTGTTATAATTTTCTCACAAAAACCTGCTGTAAGAGAAAAATTGTACCTAGCTGTAATTAAATTGAGATATATTAAATGCTCAGACTCAGCAATCCTTCAGACATTATATGGATGCTCCATCAGACATTAGGTGGATGCTCCTTTGGTGATTAGACTGGTTGATCTTGACACTGTAGAGTATCCAATGTCCTCAACCTTCAATGCCATGAGGCGCACTTTTGTGTCCGGCATTATTCTTTGCTTCTTCTTCTCATAGAAGTTTTATTTTCATATTATATTATATGATATACATATATTTTCATTAATGAAGAGTTGTTCATTCCACATGTATATATGTTTTATATTTTTTGTCATGAATATTATATCAACTTAAAGGCTAAGAAAATTTATTCATAATTTTTCACCCAGGATCATTTTTAAAACTGCTATTACTACTGGCAACTCTACTATTACCAATCCATTATAAAATTCTGTTATTTTCTCTCAGTTGCTCTTAGTTTTATAGGGCAAATACAAATCACATGCTATTTAGTTTAAATAAAGGAAAACTCAGCAAAAACATTGTTTAAGTGAAGTATAACCTCAGAGAAATTTTTTCATGCAGCCCAATTTATGTTTCACAAATTTTTCAAATTTTTTACAAGGCAAAGAATGTCTTTAGTGAAATTGTGATAAATGTTAAAATTTTCATTTATAGTTGGTTTCAGGCTAATATCTTGAATGGAACTTTAGTTATTGCGTTTTATTTCTTGAAATGAAATGGGGTCTGCAAATAAACCTCATCTTGAGGTTGGCTTGAGGGTTAAGGAGCATTTTATATCTTTATCTCACAAGAACTAGTTGTAACAAATTTATTAAAGTGAATTTTAGTTAGCTATCAGTTTCTTACTTTTACCCAGCAAAGTTAATAATTAAATTTATTTATTTAAGAACAAAATTTAGATTTATGGGGTGATTTTTTAATAATCATTTTGTTCTATTTCAGGCCCTATGCAGCAAGATATCCCCTAGGCATAACAATGATAGGATCACAAGTTGCCGAGTAAGTACCGTATTGCTGTGGTATACCAAATAGAAACGAAGGCGAACCCACCTTGTCATCCACCGGTACACGGCATTCGATTATTTTCGTGAAATAGCCGTTAGAAAGTCAACAGGGCCAGCGACACAAACGACCAAATACGAAATAATGAAAGAATAAGAAACAATGACTCTGAAAGACATTTATCAAGGATAATACGCTCAAATACGATTCCACAGATTAATAATACTAAGCAAATGCGAACTAGTGAAAATTACACAATATTATAGATAATTTAAATGATATGGTTCAGTTTGCACAAACTTCACTAGTAATAATGATATCCACTTAGCCTTTTGCGAGAGTCCAACAAAAATTCACGAGAATGTCAGCACACACGATCGAAAGAGAGCACTCCTCTACCGCCACCGGCGTCGACGTAATGTTAAGCGACGCGCGCTCTCGTGCAAAATCTTTTGGGAGGACTCCGTTTTTCGTCAACAAGAGGGAAAAACAATGAAGCACAGAAATTCGTAACGGAAGGGGCACAGCAAATTGGCCAATCACATTGCTAGAAACTGTCACAGAACTCCGCCGTGTTAATTAGTCCGGTCCACGACAGTATCACCGTATCACTGCACTTGCCAGTGTAAAAGTCGTGTTACCTAACGGCCCTTCCGCCTGAGGCCTTTCTAACTAAAAATGGGCAACTTACTATGGGCAAATTTCCTTAGAAATTCGTCACCGTATATGCCGGCGTATAAGTCGACCCCTAAAATTTTGCTGTGAATTTCAGGTTTTAGCCTATGTTCAGCATATAAGTCGACCCAAAAAATAGGGCAACACCACTTCCCCAGCTCTATTTTATGATAAGAAAAACTATGGTTTCCATAAATATACAATAGCTTAGGGAATATTTACCACAAAGTAATCCTTTGTGGTAAAACGCAAAAATTGTTTCTTTCAGCTGTCATGTCAACTTCTCGCCTCTGCTTAACTATTACACAATTTTCTTTCGTTGGTATCACTCAGACTACACAAATATAAATATGTTACGAAACAGAAACAAAATGGTATTAAAAATTTTTTACAGAAATAATGGTAATATAGCGTGGTAATATGAAATCACGATACTGCTAAAACGACTTTCATTAACTCCTAACGCTAAGTCGAATCATAACGATGATAACCATCGTATTAACAAAAACAAATCATGAGGTGCTTATTGATCTTTATTCGTAAATAGAAAACATTGAAATATATTGAATTTTTTTAAATAAAAAAATCGTGAAGAAATAAACATAATTTGCGAAGAATAAAAGTTAGTCAAATTTATTTAAAAGATTTGTAAATGGTTTATTAATTTCACTCTTTTCTTGTGAAAACATATCATAACATAACATACTTTCGGCCACAATTGTATTTCGTGATGAAATTTGTTTTATATGATTTATATTATAAAAGATTTGCCAAAAATTAGTTTCAGTAAGAAATAATTGTGGTCAGTTGCGAGAGTTTTATGTTCAGGGTATAAGTCGACCCCTGGTTTTTGAGAGATTTTTATAGGCTTCAAAGGTCGACTTATACGCCGGTATTTTCAGTAACTATGAGATAATATATGTTTACTTTTATACTTTTCTGTATAATTTTGAAAGTTTATTTCTCCTATTATTATACATTACACTTTTTAGATTGTCTCATTACTCTATTCTCTTTTATTTAGGATTATTGAGAGCAAAAATCCTGCCTATAAAGTTGGGCAACATCTTGTGGGATATTTTGGATGGCAACAGTATACTGTTAGCACTGGAAATGCCTTATCAGTAGAAGAAATGAAGCCGTATCTCCTTCCAGATTTCGGAAAAGTGCCACTTTCTTTAGGGCTTGGAGTACTGGGAATGCCTGGGTAAGACCAATTTTATGTTGAGTGTAGAGTCCAATCAAAAATTAAGTCCTATATTTGTGAAAACTCCTTCATAATATTTTAGGTTTAAATCAATCTGGTAACCTTTAACTTTTTGGAACTCCATCCTAGTATATGGGTGGGAATAACTTAGCAAAATTCCACTGTTTAAAAGTTTTTAATATTGTGACAGGTTTCGGACGTTAGTCCATTATCAAGCACAGAGTTATTCAGGAGTACACTTACATATACAAAAGGTACAAAACCAAGGCACCAATCACATTAGCTATTGTCGATAGTGTTAGGGGGAGGAGGAAGGGGAAGCAGGTTAACAATGGACTGTGTATTACTTGCAAAAAATTAACTATACTAAATAATGTAAAAAATATCAGCTTTATAGATTGGTAACATTATTAATTAATTTTGTCAAATCCATTAAAAAATACAAAATGTTCAGTGGAATTGATACAAACTTGTACGTAACCTTACTTAATCTGATTAGTCAGATAAATGATAATAAGATCCATCTAGATAAGTAATTAATTTTTATGATTAATTATGCTTAGATCATTTCTGCTATGTTTCCAAAGAAGTTTTGTTGTCAGATGGTCTGTTGAAATGATAATATTTCCTGTTTTAAAAAGTAAATTCTCAGGGATAAAATATTTAATTGATATTTTTATTACATGTTTTTATAGTATGAATTCATGGTTCCATTTATGCAATAAATTAAGTGAATTGGACATTTTCTTTTTCAGAAATACTGCATACTTTGGACTTCTGGAATTGTGCCAACCAAAGGCAGGTGAAACAGTTGTTGTAACAGGTGCAGCTGGAGCTGTTGGTAGCATTGTTGGCCAAATTGCTCTAATTAAAGGTACATAGGGTTATAGTTTTATTCTTATGATTCCTTAAACTCTTGAAATTTCAACTTCAATCTTTATTAATTCTGTAGAAATATGTAAATGGAGAATTGATTCTTTTTGACAGGCTGCAAGGTAATTGGTTTTGCTGGTTCTGATGTGAAATGCAAATGGCTGAAAGATGAACTTGGCTTTGATGCAGCTTATAATTACAAAGAATGTAGTGTTGCTAAAGCATTACAGGAATCAGCTCCTAATGGAGTAGATTGTTACTTTGATAATGTAAGTGAAAGATTATTATTCTTTAGTAATCGCAATTAATAAATTAACTATTGTTTTTCTATTGTCTTTATCAGAAGTTCCCTCAAAATCATTATCAAATTACTTAGATGACTTGTTTGATGTGTACCAGAGGTTTAATTTGAAATGATAATGAGGTGGTTAATTTAACCTTGAATATATTTAAATGGCTGCTTGAAGTATTTTGGATCATTTATGTTTACAGTAACTAGTATTTCCCCTATAGATACAATCTTATATGATACATATGTAACGCTGGAAAATATTTTGTAAGTTAAAATTTAGTTTCCAATCATATTTATTTTGTTTGGTAATTATTACAGTAAAGTATGCGAATTAATTGTAGGTTGGTGGTGAAATCAGTTCAGAAATCCTTAGACACATGAATGTTTTTGGAAGAATTGCAGTGTGTGGAGCCATCTCAACTTATAATGCCACTAAACTTCCTACTGGTAAGTATAGCTATTTTGTTTTTTGCACATTTAGGTTTAATTCAGATCAATAAATGAGAATAGCTCTATCATAAATGTTACCTTGGCAGCTATTTTATCCAATGGAAGGGATTCAATCTGGTACTAAATTTTTATCAAATTATGGTGCCTTCATTAGAGATAGCCTTCAGAATAGGTTGCTTCATAATTTCATAGTATCTCTTTCCTTTACTTGCAGCTACGGTTATTCAGATGGCATTAGTCGCAAAGCAGCTGAAGATGGAGGGATTCCTTGTTCACAGATGGGCTAATCGTTGGGAAGAGGGAATCAGTCAACTTCTCAAATGGGTTCAAGAGGTATATATGTATGCTTTAATTTTTTCTTTGAAGAGAATCAGATTTTTCTTTAAAATTGACAGAAAATCAGTAGTCAGTTCTTGTGAAATGCAAAGGAAGGAATTGTTGGCAATAAGCCTTTAATTTTGTAATTATTAGACCAGAAGGAATTACAACGACTAACTTCAGCCTTCGCTTCATGGAACCTTCTAACATTATTCATGGCTAATAAAAGGAATTAAATATTTCAGTTTCCACAAAATGTTTTATTGAAACCTGAAGACTAGTTTCAATGCCTTAGCATCATTCTCAAGCCATAGAAATTCTTCGCAAACCACTGCGTATTGTTCTGGGCGTTTATAAGTCTTGGTTTGAAGAGTACTTCAGTGAACTCAGCTAAGGCCTTTAAACAAGTTGTAATTTTTTAATGAAAATTTTTTATAGAAACCAGAATATTTAGTTGTTTTTTCCTCTTAAATAATAGACTACAAAGGTCACTTTAATTTTTAATAATGACTAGAGATAATTCTTTATTCTTAGTTTTAAGTTCTCAAGGCATTATAGTTAATTGAAAAATAATATTAACAAAAGCATAGTAATAAAATTTCATTGAAAATAGTTGAAGTTTAGCCATCTTTCGAAATAAACTGTCTTTATCTTTATGTCATTTACATTATCTAATGATGGGGCTTGGGGAATTTGTTAAAATAATTTACATCAGGAATCATTTAATGTAAAAACAACAACAAAGTTTTATCAACGCATATCAGTTAATTTCAAATACAATAAGATGTACATACATCAATGCATGACCACCCAGTACATCAGAAGCTTTCTTCGGGTGTAACAAATCTTTCAATCACTTTTCATGTGTGACCTTAAATATTTTATTTTCTTTACTGTAGGTGAAAACTATACTTGTCCAGACATTTAAAATATTTTATACATCTGAGCACTTTCTCATTTATTAATGATTCTATAAATTTAATACACAGTGCTAAAGTTTTTTCATTATTCATTAGATTCCTAAGTCTAGAACACATGGTTCATGAATATTTAAACTTGTCTGATGTTCTTGTACCACCAGCTTTAATTGAATTGTCAACCAGCATTACAGTACGTGCTACTGTATTTTTTAACTTTTAGCACGTGTATGCAGACAAACATCTCAGAAAGAAATCCATACAGTTTTGCATCACTCTTGCATACAACTGCAGTATCTCTTCTTGTGATGATAACATCCAATTTCTTAACTTTACAGGGGAAAATCAAGTACAGAGAAACTATCTCCGAGGGTTTTGACAACATGCCAGCTGCCTTCATTGGAATGCTGCGTGGTGACAATGTTGGAAAGGCGGTGGTGAAAGTTTAGCCTGTATCGTCTTTAATGACTGAAATCTGAAGACTGTTCAGTATACTTTTTTATAACTTCAATAAATACAATAAAGGTGAATAATTAACATAGTCCAAAAACATAATTTGACAATGCAGCTGTAATGAAATAGCTTTTCTTTCCTGTACAATTTCTTTAATTTGCGAGCGTTTGCAACCAAAAATTTCTCCTGTTGATTTGTCAAAAGTAACTGCAATATCAACTGGGTGTTTACCTTTTAAGGAGGCAAATCAAATCATTTTTATTATTTTCATTAAGCTACAGGCACGTACATGGAAGGAACCAAGAAAACTGTTAATAATATGAGTATTTACAAATGAGATGATGATGATGAATAAGTACAATTGCATGAGTTTAATGTTTAGATCAATCAAAACACCTAAATCCTATCACAGCTTACTATATTCTCAGTTGGCATCACATTAAACGCCAACGAAATAATTTATGTAAGACAAATCCCATAAGCACATGCCTCAACTATAGTTATCCCAAATAAATACTGAGTGGCAATAATGATAAATTTATCTTCTCCTTGGTAGAAAATCTATGACCTCATTCTTAAATGGGTAAGAAACAATTGAAGAATATTGAAATATAAACAAACAAACAACCACACAAATTGCAGTGCAGAAAAAAATGCCATTTCATCGCCATTGGCATAATGTCCTGTGGAATAAGGTGACCCTACCTCCCTTCACAATGTGTGATAGTAAAATAAATATAAACCTCGTTTCTAACTTGAGCAAAACAAAACCATTTGTTTCACATGTATGGAAGAGTGAATGTTTTGTACAAAAATGTCACTCCAGAAAATTTATCAAAAATATTTGCTGTAACTATTGCAGATTTGGGACTCTTGAATCGATTACAATAAGTAAAAACCCAATTTGGTCAAACCATTTGTAGTGTACTAAAACGCCAACTTAGAAATCTTCGAATAACTTCAGCTCCTTTTCCCCAACTGAAGGTGTTGACTGCCAATCTGTTTCTGGATAATCATCAAAATTTCTTGTGTCTCCTGGGTAGGTGACTCTAGGTATCACAGGTGGCTGAAAATATTATACAATATTTAAATGTATAGGAAAAACTCACATGCATCTTCTGACACATAGAAGTAAATATTAAATATTAATTATGAAATGGAAATTAAATAATACGTAATTAATGCAAAACTAGTAGAAGTTTAACTTTAGATGTACAGTCCTGGCCAAAATTAACGCAGCACCAGCCATAAGGATCGCTAGGGAGGTGCTGCGTTAATTTTGGCCAGGAGTGTACATAATTAGTTGAAATTCCAATGTTTAAATAGAAAATAATTGAACAACTTCTATTTTACTGCATGTATGTCCCCTACTCTTACTGCCACAGGTTATCAGAGTGGAAGGGTGTTAACAGAGGTTGGAGGCAATAGATATTCCAGGTTCAACCATGCTAAGAAGACAACAATATCTCTGGCCAAATAGTGAAAGTGGTAATCACCAATTGGCAGGTTGGTGCGTTTCCTGTAGGCACACACTGGAGGAATAATACGAGATTCCCTAATACTCTGCTTTGTGAAATTCTTGCTATCCTTTATCTTGGTAATTACCTCCTCTTTTCTGGATGCCCTAGAGCATCAAGGGAAATAGTATGTTTGATATTTCTAGTCAGTATTGTTTAAAGCCCCTACACACGTCCCGACCCGATCACCCTACACGACCAAACTTCCCGACCATCCCTGTTGGGGCCTGCTCTGCACACGTCCCAACCAATCTTATCACTCGACCCCACCAACTCAAGAAAATTTCTCAGTAGAAATCGAAATCTCGTGGAGTGAACTCTGATTTGACTTGTTTTATTAGATTTTATTTGATTTTTTGATTTGACCAGAGATAAACTGATTTGGGTCGGAATTGGGAGTCGGCTGAAAACACCGATAAGACCGATAACAATTCACGTGTGTACCGTTTTCGGTCTTATCGGTAACGATACGCAAATATCGGGGTTGGGCGGTCGGCAGTTGGATGGTCTCGCAGGACCAACCGCCCGACCGTCGTGTTGGACTGTTTTTGTAGGGCGACAGGCCTACACACCTTCCAACCGTCGGGGCCGACGGTGTTGGTCCCGACAGTTGGGTGGTTTGGTTGGAACGTGTGTAGGGACTTTTAATGGAAATGAAAAGCCTCAGATTAGGTTACCTTCATGCGGATCTTCAGATAAGAATGGATAGAACTAAGATTCATACTTTAAATTGGTTGATTTCATCTTCATTACCGATGATATTTGGATAAAAATTACTTGATTATCACCACAGGGGAAGATTATGTGCTTTTATAGCAATAATAAATATGCAGAGCAAAAATTGAATAAAATGTTGTGCTTTTCATTCATGATCAATTTAAAACTGCCATTGCTTTCTACCTATCCCAAGTAAAATTACATTTATTTCATCAATTTCTCTTTGTATCATTAACACTTTCCAAAACAAATGGTATGTGAAAATTTCAAAATTTATCTCAATTTCTCTCACAATAAGTTCTTTATCCCATGAGAAACAATAAAGTTTTAAGCGACGCATAAATTGTGCTATAAGACCAAAATTTTCTGAAGTAAATTCCACTGAAAAATTTTTTATGAGGTATTAATTTCTCTTAAATAATTCGTGGTATCCATGTGTGTGCTAATGATACAAAAACAAACTGAGAAAATCACTGGAATTCTATATTGGATTGGTAGAGAAGAATGGCAGTATTAGAATTGATCATTGGGGGAAAAACATAACCTTTCATTCAATTTTCTCCCTGCATAGTTTTTATTGCTATTAAAGCATAAAATCTTTGCTACAGTGAAAAGTCATTCTTACCCAAAATTCATCAGAAATAATGTTTTGATCTGCCAATGTAAACTACAAATGTTAGTTTTATCTGCCCAAATCGGGTACTTCAAGAAAAGTTATCCCAGCATGAGTCTAGGTTGGTACTCTCCTCAGTATCGTTTGTCCATTATAAGTTGTTTGCTATCTCCTTTATGTGTGGCTCATATCTGCTGTTGTTGGGCTTACTTTATGTTCTTATCGTTTTCTGTAGCCCCTTGCGCAGCTCTTTCATTGAAATTCATTATGTCTTCCTTAATGCTAGTCCATCATTAATGCTTGGCATATTGGATGTTGATTCTTGGGATGTCTAAGCACTTAATTTCCTTTCATCATATAATTTTTTAGGTACTTCCCCTAAACTTTTTATCCTATTGTTTTCTGAGAGTCCTAACTACATTTTCTCCCACTTTTTTTAGACTTCTTGCACTCTATTTGTAGGTCAATCTTCATTCTGCATCTCAAAACTCTATGGTTACCTCCGGGTACTGAAGTTGTTCGAAACTGCATGGTTTGTTATTTTGAAGATTTTGTTTACCAAATTCTAGTCTGCTTAATA
Organism: Sympetrum striolatum; assembly: GCA_947579665.1. Classification (NCBI taxonomy): domain Eukaryota; kingdom Metazoa; phylum Arthropoda; class Insecta; order Odonata; family Libellulidae; genus Sympetrum; species Sympetrum striolatum. The sequence continues at coordinate 17,644,999 of OX388351.1, read as the reverse complement.
TTTTATTCCATTGGGTCCTCTCCATGTCTGCCTTCTTGAAGGATTCCTCTTGAAGAACTAATTGGTAATGTAAATATGGATGCTTCTGCAAACTCCCCCAAGTAATGTCCGTGTTCATTTCCTTGGCCCAGTCCATATTGCCTTGGGAAAGTGTTATCAGGTTCCTGCTTACCTACATGAGTGTTTAAATTGCACGTAATGATTTTATAGCAGGTCTTTGTCATGTTCAGTGCCGAAAGTCTGATAAAAGTTTTCAATTTTCTTTTGCTGCTTGCCACTATTGGCATGTTGACTTGGATCATTTGAACAGAATAACAAATTTTGAGTATGAGTCATAATATTCTATCAGATTCACACTACTTTCACCTCATTATCTTCCCACCTTTTGTTGATCTAGAATCAGATGTAATAGAATAAATGGTCTTCCTTCACTGTCAGTAGTTATTCTGATTTTCTTTTCACTTTGCTGAGACGAGTGACATCCCATTATATCTTATCTGCTTCATTCAGTAGCTCCAGCAAATATTCTTTGTTCTACAAGCTGTGGGAGTCCCTAAGTACATGGTGATGGTTTCTTTCTTCATCATGGACCTCTTTAATACCACCACCTCCTGGAAATTGGAGGGAGTTAATGCTTCTATGTATGGTTAAATGTCCTTTACAGATACTCATCATGAAAATCATAATTGCATTTTGGGGAGATAGAAGAATAATTCACCAGGCTGTCGTACCACTTTCACTATTTGGCCAGAGATCTTGTTTAAATCTTCTTAACATGGTTGAACCTGGGCCTCTAACCTCTGTTAATTCCCTTCAATCTTTATGAAACAATGAGCAGTGGCTGGCAAATTGTATGCGATAAATAATTCTACAACAATTCTAGCCTCCAAGAAATCAAATTTTTTCTTAGCACAATCAATACTGACAGATATGCAGATGATCCAAAAGAAGAAAACAAAGCAATGTTGAACCTCAGCTAAAGAGCAATTTAAGGATTCAAGGATATTGCTAACTCCGTCATCATGCTTTAAACTGAACAAAGAAAGAGAATGCTCAAGCAGTTGTACGCCACACCAAATTGACTGCTCTAGCAGTCTGCTATACTGAACGTTTTGATCATTAATACCTGATGCTCTTTTCAAATTTATTGCTGATATGCATAAAACTTATTTTTAACAAAAGGAGCAAAAAAATCTCTAATACAGAATATTGATATAAAATGTACGATATATCAGCAACAATTCTTTATTAAATTTCATTAGGTTTAAATCAAAAAGCCTATTGGGATCCCTGAATTATGAACTTGGGGTTCCCAGCTATAGATGGAATGCACTACTGGTAACATCTCCAAAATATCATTTAACACTCAAATGAATTAGTTATTACTATCCTTTCTATTTTTATCATGACCTGTATAACAAATTGTCTACTAATAAATAAAAGGGGAGATAAAATATAAAATAAAAAGGGGAAATAAAATCTCTATGGATTTTAGATGATGTTTCGTACGCTGATTGGTGTTACAATTTAGTTGTATTGTAACAATTGCAAGTTAAAATTTAGTTCTATGACTGAAAACTCGCTGAGGGAAATTGATAACCCTAATAAAACTTATTTGCAGAAGCTAGTTGCTTACCTTAACCCTTTTGTGATAGACATCTTTCCAGTCCACGCCTTTGAACCACCTGTGCCTCTTAACATCCTCGGCTCCATTCTGTAAACCATTGTCATGAATATATTTAATTATTCAAGTTATATATACTCAGTTAGTACATCTATTTTACTCTAAATGTAAATCAAATAATGAATAGACTCAATTATTCTTCCTATTTTTTTTAATTGGGCTTGTTTACTTTATTGGACATTACGTCCCAAGTGATAAGTCAAATATTTTTAACAATTTATTTAGTTCATGAATAATATAAATACATTATTCTCTCATAGAGTAAATTTCAAAAGAATTATTGTTTCATGTTAGAAACATTTCCATGGAAAATATTACAAATAACAAAAATATTCCGTGATAGGTGTACTCACTGCATAAAGAGTAAATATTTAATATTCATAGAAAAATAATCAAACAAATGACAATCACTCATAAAAAGATTGAAAATTACTGTAATGAATTTATGGAAACAGTTATGGGAAGACAAAACAAGATTATTGGAAATATTTATTTCATGATGAAGCATCTTACCTTCATATTTCCTAGTCTTTTGGTCCTATCTTGCACAAGGAGCTTTTTGATGAGATCTTTGGCCACTGGATCAAGGTGTCTTGGCCATTCTACCTTTCCAGCTAAAATCTTCTCATATATACCAAAAGGGTTATCATCGAAGAAAGGAGGGTATCCAGACAGCATTTCATAAATGAGTACACCTGTAATAAAAATAATATATAAGAAAGAATTTCCAAGGCTGCTACATTTCTTAAGGAGTTTACTTTGAAGGATTGTCAAGCAGCTCTAATTTTATTAATACATACTTTTTATATTACCCAAATAGTTAGTTATATCATAGAAAATATACAGATATCTTTAGAAGAACATTATGTACCTACAAATTCAATGAAAACCATTTGTATGCATTAAGTTAATTTTAATCCCTGTTGTTCTATCATACTACTTAAAGTAAATAACTATTCACCTGAATTTAGATATTTGAAGCTATCCCATAGCAATTAATTTTGAAATAAAGAAGGAATAAGGTTGTGCTACAAAGTTATGGCAATAAATTTGAAGTAATGATTTACAAATTTAAGTTTAGTTTCAAATTCATGTTATATTTGGGGTAACAAAATATATCTATAGCAGCAAGAATACTAATAGGAATACCTACAAAAATTAAAAATTCCATGAAATTTATGAGTAAACTGTATTATAACAGTTTATGATATTAGAATAAATATCAATTAATGTATAATAGAATGAATTAATTGCTCAAACTATTATATTGTCTATTTATAGCAGTTCAACAGGGTTATTAAATTCTTCAATTTATTATTGAGAAATATAATCTGAAATTTCTGGAAAGAAACAATTAAGAAGTTTCTTAATATTGAATGCATTAAATTGTGTTACCTAAGGCCCACCAATCTACAGCTTTATTGTGTCCCTTGGATTGAATAATTTCAGGAGCCAAATATTCTGGTGTTCCACACAGGGTCCAAGTCCTGAAAAGTAGGTTTCAGTGAAAAATAGTGGTCTACATAAAAAGAACACAATTGGTGTGGAATGATACTACAAAGAATTTGCATAATGTTAACGTCAGAAGTTTCCATTAAATTCATGAATAAAATTTTAATTACCTGTCGGTCAGTTTCTTGGCGAACCCAAAATCGGTGATTTTCAGATGACCATCTTTATCAAGTAATAAGTTCTCGGGTTTGAGGTCACGATAAACTACTGACTGTGAGTGAAGGTACTCCAAGGCTAATATTATTTCCGTAGCATAGAAGTTACCTGAAAAAGGATGAATTAGAGGTTATCTTGAAAAATATTTGAAAAACATCCTCCTCTGTTCACTATGAAAGTTTTCAGAGGAACAAATGTCAAAACTTTATGAGACATTGTTGCTACAACTGAAAAAAAATATACCATATGTAAAATATTTTATCTTTTGCTTAAGTTAGAATATATTTAGAGCTTGGAAAATGAAATATTGGCCAAGTAGGTTCTCCTGATACTTGAGTGTGAGAGATTTAGTGTGTTGTTTGGTGTGTTTAGTGATCCCAAAATTGGTAATTAAAATGATAAGAGGATTTTGAAAAAATATACAACATTATTCTTAATTTGCTTTCACAATGGCCACATAAAGCTATAACTTTAACAATTTTACATAAAAATCTTATTTCAAGCTAATGAGCAATCATTTTAATTTGTCAGAAGTAAAGTCTGAACCAATTAACACAGTTATAGTTCACGTATACTTGCCCACTAGTGATTAAAGTGGTATGCAGACATAGTAAATGAGCAAATGGAGGAGGTCATGGGAAGGGTTAAGGGCTATAAGAATCTTGTTGTTATGGGAGATTGGGAGGCGGTAGTTGGGCAAGGCAATGATTGGGAAGAGGCACGAGAATTCGGACTAGGGAACAGAAATGACGGAGGACAGAAACTGATTTTTGCAAGAGAAATAATCTCTGCATCACAAATACAATCTTTTAGGACTACAACAGATGGAGGTTCACATGGAAAAAACCCAGGGATACAGGTAGGTACCAAATTGATTACATTGTGGTAAGAAAGAGGTTTAGAAATAGTGTTAAAAACTTGCGAGGTTATCCTGGTGCTGATGTAGATTTGGATCATGATGAAAACCGAGCTTAAGTTTAAAAAGATCCTTCAGCCAAAACATACACCAAAATGGAATTTAAGAGCTCAAAGGGTGGGAGGTCCAAAGAATTTCAAGAGTCAGTCAGCAAGGCTCTTGATAGTAAGGGAAGGAACCATTAATGAGAAATTAATGAGAAATAAAATTGTGTCAATGGCTCTGATGGCCAATGGATGGCGCTAACAAACTAATTGGTGGGTTAAACAAACCAAAATTAGTAAACCATGGGTAACTTTAGAAATGTTAAATAAAATGAAGGAAATGGAAAAGAGTTGACACCAAGGAATGGAGCATAATGTACAGAGCACAAAACAACAAACTAAGAAGAGAAACAAATAAGACTGGTACAGTGGTGGACGGGACAGTGAAATGAATTAGAAAAGCTGGTGGAAAGCAGGAGGGGCGACCTAATGTATAGTAAAGCAACTGCCGGGGAATAAAATTAGTAATAGAATGATGACGGTTAAAGACAGCAAGAGACATAAATTAAAGAATCCAGTCACAATAAGGGGCCGATGAAAGAAATACGTTAAGGTATTGTATGGGAAATATGAAACCCGCCAACATAGAAATATATGAAGAAGACGATGTTGGACCTGGGTTACTTGATAGTGAAATAGAACGGGCATTGCGGGATATGAGAGGGATTAAAGCAACGGGGGTTGACGAGATCCCAGTGGAGCTCCTTAAGAACCTGGGGGATAAGGGTAAGATATGTTTGTATGTACGATGAAGGGCAATGGTCAGAGGATTTTTACATTCCTTTACAGAAAAAGAACAAGGCTACAGAATGTCGGGATTATCGTACAATTAGCCTAATCTCTCACGCGGCAAAAGTACTTCTAAGGGTTCTGAATAGAAGGGTTGAGGGAAATATTAAAGGGGAAATCGGAGAAGACTAGTTTGGTTTCAGAGCGGGAAAGGAACGAGGGATTCAATTGGGGTGATGAGAGTACTTGCGGAACGAAGCCTGGAATTTATATATGTTTTATAGATTTTGAAAAGGCTTTCGATAGAGTCCAATGACCAAAACCGATGGGGATATTAAAGAAATATGGGTTAGAAAGGAAAGAGAAACGTTTAGTTCAAAATTTGTATTTGTACCTCACAGCCCACGTGAGGATAGCTGATGGGGAATCGGATTGGGCTGAATTGGGCAAGGGTGTCCTATGCCACCAACGTATTTTAATGTATACGAGTAAAAGTTGCTTACATATTGCAAACATATGATTATAGTACTATACTTTGCAAAGATTTAATAAAAATGTTTAATTAATGACTTAATTATGTCCTTCCATTTTTTTGCTGATAACTTACATTTTTGCGATTAAATTTCATCTTCCTAGCATTCTTTACCTTTTAGTTAGCATTTATTCTAATATAAACAACGACTCACAGTGGGCTAGAATCGAAAAAAGCTGAACGAAAATAGGAAAGTGTTTTTTTTTTTAATGCGGGCCTTGAAACTACGCTCTTAAATTCGCGCAAATGCTTTTTTATGGGACTATTATTGAGTTTAAGAGGATAGCTAATCTAATTAGTACTAACGAGTCTGAAAACCATGCAAATTATGGTTCTCAAATGTTTATCGGACTTATACTAGCATAACCTTCCTATTTATAACACAAGCCTGATGTTTAGAGACGCGCGCTCTACGTTTTGAATTCCCGCCTCATGACAGCCAAGGACAGCCTTCAAGACGAAACAGTAGCTTATTCTGCTCGACTACACCGTTCGACAGGTGGCGCAGTGGGTCGAGGCACCTAGGTGTGACGCAGCTTGTATCGGGTTAGAATCGGGTCGGGATCTACCTCCGGGATTAGAGGGCCGCCAAACCCTGGCTGTATGGCCGAAACCGGTCGTATTTTAATAAATTTGTGGAAAATACAAAGTCTGCGGTTTACTTTCACCACCGGAGGTTCTTCACCAACCTAAATTCGATTTGTTGTCTGAATCGGATTAGAACCCGTACATTTAGTGTTGCGGGAGCCTCAGACCCTCGAACCCGCTTGGCGGGCGGTCCGATCATTAATTCCCAACTTTTTTCGATTTATTTTTTTTGCTACAAAAAATTCAATTTCAAGCACTCAAATGGCTCACATTTTAAAGAATGCACTGCTGAGCACAAAGTTTAGCGATACAATTTTTAAAATCCAGACAACCGCTTACAAATGTTATTTTATTGTGAGTGGGTTGTCTGGATTTAAAAAATTACTTTCGCTGAATTTTGGGCCCAGCAGTGCATTTTCCAAATGGAAACCCATTGAAATGCATCCTTTTGAAAGGTAAAACGCAAAAATATATTATTCCGATACATATTGACTGAGAATAAATGCATTACTCAACCTACGCAATCTCGGAGGAAAATGAAACGCGCTTATACGGCTTCTGCGTGCATTAAATAAATGCGGGTAACCTAGAATTACCGGGGAGGTGAAATTACTTTTCAAGTTTTCGTTGAGGCGCGGAAAAAAATATAATAGGTAATAAAATCTGAAAAAAGAAAATACATACCGTATATTCGAAAATTTTACGATCGATCTTCCGAAAACAAGCGGAACAGACAGACCGTACAGACGGAACTAGAGAATTTTATCAATTGGAAAAGAGCCGAACAGGAAAACTCAAAAAATTAACCGTTTTCATTTTTTTACGCTTAAAAAATAAATTACTATAAACGCGCAGTCGGTGAGAAATTATTAAAGTTTCTGTGTACTTTAAATAAACGCGAATAACGTTTAAGTACTGGGGATGTGCGATTACTTAATGGCTACAAAAATTTCAAATTTAATACAATTTATTCGGCCACTCGCAAAAATTTGCACTGCTGAGCTCTAACTTCAGTAAATAAATTGTAAAATGCAGGCAACCCACCTACAATGGCTTTTTATTGCGAGTGGATTGCCTGTATTTTAAAATTCATTTACAGAGCTTAAGCACAGCAGTACAACGCTCGGAGAGAGGAAAAAAAGCAATTATTCAGACATTTATCGACCCTCGCCTACGGAGACATTCGATCCGGTGAAATGCAATATTATCCACAGAGAACTTTAGAACAAAGTCATTATAATACACTTCATTAAAAAATAATAATTAAAGAACTGACTACATCTTCCGATCGAATATCACTCTAGAAACTTCAGAGATGATTATTAGGGCAATGGGTTGGGATGGGAATACATTTTAGATTGCTTACTCAAAAATTGGAAATTCTTTGCAAAAGGTTTATTTTTAGAACATTACTACATGGATGTGAAACTTGAATATTGGGAAAGGTAGAAAAGTCTCGATTGGAAGCAACGGAAATGTGGATTTGTAGGAGGAAAACAATAACAAGATGGATAGACAAGAAAAGCAACACAGAAGTTCTGAGCGAAATTAAGGAGGAGAGGAATTCAATGATAGACATGGAGAAAAGGAGAATTTGATTTGTTGGACATGCTCTGCAAGATGAAAGCTTCCTAGAAAATATACTGGAGGGAAAAGTACTAGGGAAAAAAGGAAGTCAAGATAGAGGTTCCTGTATGACATAAAAAGTACTGTGGGATCTAGTCATATAAGGATTTCAAAAAAAGAACTTAGGGGACGAAAAAATGACAATTTAGCACACTTTGCTGTTTAAAAAACAGAAATAAATACCTGTGGATGTACTGAATCGGCCAGCATTCCTGAGATAAGAGAATAGTTCCCCGCCACATACATATTCGAACAGCATGTAGAGAAACGATGAATCCCTGTGACGCCATTTTCTGTAAGATTTAAATGAATAACATTCAAAATAAAATACTGAGAAATGATAGGAAGCTATTGTATCTTAAATCCAGATCACCATGGTTTCTATGACACGGAGGAACTAAAACTTTTAAATGCATCTTGGCTTAATGATGTAAGAAAATATTTCAAAATTCAAACGTAAGTATGAAAAGTGATAAATTTTCATGAAGAAGCATACTGAAATAGTTTATAAGCAGTTCACAGTGATATGAGATAACTACGTGATATAATAACTCATTAAATCCTAGCTACATAAATTATATGATGTTAAGAAATAATGCAGGTCAAGGACAGTTTGAAACATTCATCATGTTTATTACATGAGTTATTTCATTTGAAGTTTTTTGAATTAATGCTATTTCTCTCCCATAGTCTCCTAATTTTATGAATTTATATAATATAATTTAATTAAATTTGATGCGTAACAAAAAGTGGTAAAATTACTTAGATTTTACAACATTAAGAAAGTATGGGTATATTGAAGAAAATTAATAAAAAAGTAAAAATTTAATAAATCAAATATTTAATGTATGGTATCTTAAAACCATATTTGAACCTCCCTTCTACTTATACGAGGACTGGAAGTATTGATTAATTGCTCTGGATAAATGCGATTCTTGGAATAGAATTTTTATGGAAACGATTCTAAACAAAGTTAATGACGATAATGTAAAGGTCTCTTATGAGAATTAAAAAAATGGCAGATAAATTGGTTGTGAATAGGCTCAAACACTGAGTTAATGAAACAAGGAGGGGATGATTGAAGGCCTTTCATGAACTAAATTTACAAAGGAAGAAATTGTTTACCAGGCGATCTGAAAGATGCATATATGGGCTTAACCTATTTGATAGGATTCGTCTATTTTCTCTCTTTTATTCCCTTAATTTTTTTTTGATTATCCAAAAAGGAGATCCTGATTAATTAGTAATGTAAATTATAAATGGGTGCAAAACGATATACAGTGTGAGATTTGCTGAGGATGAAGAAGAATTGACTAACATCCGGCCATCCATATGTCAATAGGACATCATGATGTGCTCGTTGAAGTTACTGCGTTTTAAGACACTGATTATGAGACATAAAGATGTGAGGCTCATATGAAATGTAATTTGATTGCATTTTTTAATTGATGAAAAAGTCGCATTAAAAATATTTTTATCGAAAATCGATTGTGAAAATCATATCAGTAGAAATTGAACTTCTTCTAGTATAGAATACAACAACTTTCAAATCCCGCTTAGAGCAGATTCACATAACAACCACAAGTATTGAATCGTCGTGGGAAAAATAGAATTTTGCTTCCCTAGTTTGGTTACTTCATCAGAGCTTGAACTAAATGTTTTGAAGACGCTTCTACAAAACTGAATCGTGAAAACTAGATGAAAAAAACTTATAAATGTAGTCGTTTGTATCGCTTAGCGTTCAATAGAAATTCTTTAATTTTTTAAACCAAGAACCGTTTTAGTTTCTAAAGACTTGTCAAACTCACAGTTCTACGATGAATGGGTGTCTAATCTGCTGCAATATGTTCTTCTCGTTCTTAACGTGCTCCACCTGCTTGAGCCTTATTACGTCTCCTATTGAAAGGATCTTCAGAGCTCCGTATTCCCCGTTACTCTTCTCTCTGCACAGACACACTCTTCCAAACGTTCCGGTTCCTGTAAAATCAAAGGAAAGATAAATCATTCGTGAGAAGAGAGTTGAATGCCGACAAGATAATCGGATCGAGCACAACACACTGTACATTACACAACAGGAGCAAGACTGTACATTAGGGTGGACCGAAAACACTTTTTTTTTCGAATAACGTATTTTTTAACGTATACAAGATTTAGTACGTTTGAATCAAGGAAAATGGAATCTCAGTTCGCCAAAATTCGTCAAAATACGCAAAATATACAGAAATCTTTCCGATGTTGGTTAGACAGTAGGGTGGGTCGTTTTGTCTTTTTTCTGATAGAAATGTAATACCCGGATATAATGGCACACCCACATTACTGGTGTAGTTTTCTTTCAAAATCAAATACTATCTTTTGTGAGAATTTTTGTCTCGAAGTAGCGAAATTTCGGCAAGAAATGTTAAAATTGCAAAAAAATCTAGTTCCGTTAAAACGAATATTTTTTGGATAAAGATATGTCATTTGTGACCAAAACTGTCCTTCTAGCCTAAATATGCCACGTATATGCCTCTGTATAAGGCAGAAATGACTCCTATGGGACCAGAATAGGAGGCGAACATTTCTTGCCGAAATTTCAATACTTCGAGGTAAAAATCTCACAAAAGATAGTATTTGATTTTGAAAGAAAACTACATCAGTAATGTGAGTGTGCCACTATTGCCGGGTATTACATTTCTATCAGAAAAAAAGACAAAACGACCCACCCTACTGTCTAACCAACATCCGTGAGATTTCTGTATATTTTGCGTATTTTGACGAATTTTGGCGAACTGAGAGACCATTTTCCTTGATTCAAACGTACTAAATCTTGTATACGTCATAAGGACCACCAACCACAAATTTTAAGCACTAGCCGTTGACGGATTTCCAAAAAAATAGTGTTTTCGATCCACCCTAATGCACATTCAAGACATAATGAAGTATTCGATGATACATACTATAAATACTACATCATAAAAATGGATAATCAACACGATCGATTTCGTTACATCATCACGAGAAATCACAGGAAACTTACAAGGGAAGCAAGGAGGATATGAACAGGAGGGTTGTGCCAATTCTTCTAAAGGAAGGGAATATAACAGTCATGTATAAAGAGCGCTTGGTTGGGGCGAATGGGGAGGAGATACACCTTCATATACAGCCGTCCCTCGCCACTTCGCGCTTTGGCTTTCGCGGAATTGGTCTAGAGCAGGGTTTCCCAAACTTTTTCTGCAATGGAGAAATTCGCAAACCTGGGAAGTTTAACGGAACACTAAGCTTATATTTAGGTTAGGTAATTCTACTTGTAAAATTAAAAAAAAATAATTTAATTACAACAAATCATTTATTTGGTAATTATTTTTAAATATAAAACTATAATATTATAAAATAACATTAAAATATAAATAAATAAATTATTTACACTGCTCCACTTTGGCTTAAAATACCAACTTACACGCACTCATACATAAAGGCAGGAACTTTAAAATTAATTAAAATTATTACTTGAAGTAGATAGTAGATGACCTTTAAATGTATTGCAGTGCATAACACCTTTCCACATTGTCGCGGAACACCTATTCAGGTTTAGCGGAACACAGTTTGGGAAACCCTGGTCTAGATGCTAAAATAATGTTAAAATGCGCATTGAGGTCGTAAACGGATTTTCTATACTCTAACTACGTTCTAAGTTCGATTTATAAATAAAGAATGCAACATCGCAGAAATTCACATACCGAGGTAGTCTGTAACTGTTTAACCGCGATAACCGAGGGCCGACTGTACTCCATTATCAAGCATCCAAGAACGCAATTAATCAGGAAAAATAGACGAAGAAACGTAACAGATACTTATGTTGTTCTACGAGTTAGTGGACCGATAAATACTTTTTTATGGACGGGTGTAACTGCAAGCCGATTGGGTAGTTCTTGTATGCGTAAAACTGATGTAGTAACGGATTGGACCCGAGTCTGCTAAAACCCAAGTGATAAAAACATGAGGGAATTTAATGTTTGTATAATTTAATAGCTATATAGTATGGAAAATATTATCATTAGCTTTGACATTCAAGCATACCGTATCGCATAAGTATCATATAGTACCCAATACTTTCTCAGAATAATAATTGCAATTATTACTCACCAACTCCTTTACAGTCCCCTTGAGATTCAGTCTGGTTGTAATTACAGAACAATGCAATAACCTAAAGATAGGAACTTACAATTAGGAAGCAATAAGCTGACAAAAAAACAAGTTCCCAGAAAAATAAGTCCATACGATAGGTCTCTTGAAAAGTCTTACCCTTGAGTCATCAAAACGAAAGATTCATTAGATACTACTGAGATAAAATATGAGGTTTACTGACACTTAAGAGATTGAAGATAAAGTAAATTAAACACGGCTCTAAAGTGTGATAAGGCGGCCACTTCAAAAATTCCGAGAACATGAATCGATGGCGGATAACAATCTTGGGAAGAGATAAAGTAATATCACTGTGGGGAAATCAGATTAAACTTTGCCGACGAGCAGTTTGCGCTAACGGGAGTCAGTCTTCCCTAATTACCTTCATTATCTTTACTAAATAGCTAATGATAATGAAGCCTGCAGAAAAATTAGATAGCATCAGAATATAATTTTATTTTTCCTGAAAAGCAAACGTATCGACCTTTAGATTTGCGACAGATGAATTAATATTTCAATATCAAGAAATTTGTAAGAATGGAGAGAATCGGATCAAAATTTATAGGTATTTTATTTCAATATTTAATTACGCAGAGCATTAGCTTTCTTTTAAATCTAATGAAGAGAATGAACACCTCAAAAGATAATTATAAAAGCAAGTGGTAAATTTATATTCCTTTGACACCAATGAAAGAGTTAAGATTATTTACTCATAAAATTCTTCTCCAAACAAGAACCTCTATACATAGTACCTTAAATTAATTAGAATTTGATCGTATCATATGCCAAATAGTATACCGGTTTTTACTGCTTTCGCATGAATATAGTTTCACAATAGATGAACTTTGAATTCATGACATTCAAATAATAATTTATTTCTATGACGTTCCCCTTCTGAAACATAGAATATATAAAAACATCGATATCATAATCAAAATCGCATAAATCTTTTTGCATGTACATGGTATTTCGGAAAACGAATATACATCAACTAATGTTTTAAGCATTTTACTTTAAAATATTTTGATTAATCTTAACTAGTTGTGCGTAATTGATCATTTCGAAAGTCACTTGAATACAGAATTAAACTGTATCACAAAATAAAAAAACGGACACAATATATCGAATTAAATCCAAACTATATTCAGGAACTAAATTCCTGTAATAAATCGTAAAACCCTGTACAATTATCAAAAAACGCATTAATTAGTCTTATCATTAAAAATTCTGAGGGTGGGGAAAAATCATAAGAGATTTATGAGGTGAAAGTTCATTCCTTGACACTAATTAAGGAGTTACGTTGAAATTAAAAATTCGCTGCTAAAATATAAGACAAAGATTTTTTGCTATCGAGAAAAAGTTTGGAAAATGAAAATACGAAGGAAATGAATGCATAAATATTCAACGTTAAGCTCTTTGATGGTTGATTGATTTGACCCTTCAAAAGGTCGAAAAGGTCCTCTCTTTCACCCTCCGTCAATAAAATATGAATTCATTGATAAAAAAGAATGATTTCTTCCGTGAGAGACTGAGTTATCGCTGGGAAAACCCACGATGCGGGAAATTATCTGCACAGAGAAGCGATAAAATAACACAAAAATCACAGGGATAATACAATTTTCCACTGATTAAAACTGAAATACCCATATCTAATCACACATTCAAATTAGAAAAATTACTTCATTGAGCGCTTACTTGCGACACACTGTGCACGTTTACAAGAGATACTATTGTGTATAATATACTGGTATATCCCTTATCCCTTGGATGATGAAAGGGCGTGTTGTAATAAAAAAATATAAAACAGATGCCTGTGCGCATCTAATGAATAAGTCAATCAATTTTTCATAATAATAGAACTATAAAAAATTAACTTAAAACGTCTTGAAGTCATGCATGATTTAATCTCATAATTATGCTACTGAATTGAATCTTATGAATTTATTACCTTGATAATATTATAACATCGTTCATTATTAGAAATCTGGTAGTAATTTGTGATAGTAATTATTGTAATTACTATGTAATATTTTGAAGAATACCTCGAATTTCTAATAAATAATTTGAACAGTATTATTTACGCATGCATAAAATCCCTTACGCAGGTTTAGGAGCCAAGTGGCAGACCAAGCAATATCATTACCTCTTTCCGAATCATAATTAAGCTTGTGATTTACGATAAAATTGCGAATTAAGCTTGTGTTTGGCGAATAAGAATTAATTTTAAAAACGTAAACGTAAAAGATATTATAATCGATAGAATAACAAAACATATATTCGTTTATTGGCGTTCTGGAGTTCTGTTCTGAGATTTTTCAATAATTATCTTACATTTTATAATATATCTCTTTTTTGAGAATATATTATTACGTACTTTATCATTGATTAATGTAAAGTAAAAGTATAATTTCTCTTTGTATCACCCACACCTTCAGATGAGGCAAGCACGGTGGACCACCAATATCATTATTTCCACTTGTAAACTGAGCAAATGTTTGATATAAATTGTATTTTGCAAGCAAATCTTAAATCTATCGTAAACATTTCAAGAATCTCACCTTGGGAAAGCCTATTCAAAGGGGGAAAAGATATTCCATACATTCCCTCGAGAAGGAAACAAGGAATTATAGGGCACAAACACCCCCCGATTGCCGCAGAGTTGTCGGATGCCAAGGTCAAGACAATTCCGAGCGAGGGTCGGCCCTTGCGTGTGTTTGTGATCACGCGAGCGATGGAAAGACAAGGGGGAGACTCAAGCTTGAACTTGAAACGGACTACAGGAAGAAATATACGAGGCCACCAGGTTTAAAAACATCTCGTTAGGAGCATTACGTTCATCAAAGGCATAAATCACAGACAAGTGAAGAACGAAAAACACTTTTAACGAGTCCGAGCTTCTTCCATCGGATTGTCATGCGATTAATTGTGTCATACTGCGAAACTTCGCGAATAGGAACTCCAATGCACAGACACTAGAGGTATGAAAGCATACGGAAATAAATAAATTCAATGGTATTACAAATCAACATGACATTGGTTGACGCTAAGCTTGCCTGCGGTTTTCACAGTTGTATAAATTTATCAATAATACTAAATAAACGAAAGACACTTAGTAAAAAGAATTTTGTGGAAATTACTGTATTTCGTTACTTTGGTATGGCTCCCTTCCACAAAGTAGAGCTTGATTATATCAGATTTGTTATCAATTATATTAAAACTTTGGGAACTTTTAGTGTTAAATTCATCTGCAATATTTGTATCTAAATTTAATGTCCCTATTCTATGCATGTAGTTATGAACCTAATCTGCCTTCATCAAGTGTAACAAGTAAAATAATGAAAATTCTCATACATTTTCCCGAGAAAACTTCCAAAATATATTGATCAATATCAGACTCTTTAGCGGATGGCCGGGGGTGCAATGTTACCATACCATCAATTCTACTTCAAAAAATACCAAAATGACGTGAAAAATGCTTCATCAGTACCTAAAGTGACGTTACGAACGATGTTTTACAACTACCTTCCAATAAATACTAATCAATGAATTTATAAGTAACGTCATGAAGAGATCGCTATATTTTTGCATCTTCCAGGGTTTCCCAAACATTTTCTGCAATGGAACACTTCGCAAACCTGGGAAGTTTAACGGAACACTAAGCTTATTTTTAGGTTAGGTTATTCTACTTGTAAAATTTTAAAAATCGTTTAATTACTACAAATTATTTATTTAGTAATTATTTTAAAATATAAATCTATAATATTATGATATAAACATCAAATATGGATAAATAAAGCATTTTATGACTTTTTATTCTCCAATTCTCCATTAAGACTCCAAATTTCGCGGAACACCTATTCAGGTTCAGCGGATCACCGGTGTTCCGCGGAACATAGTTTGGAAAACCCTGTTGTAAGAAATCTTTAGTCAACTAAAAGGCTCAAGCCTGTTAATTTCTCGAAATTCTAAGTTAAATATAATTTAGATTTCAAGAAAAAGTACAAAAATGTTTGATGCCCAACTCGTGAGATTTTCGAATATGCATAAAATGTTTTGATTACATGACGCAATGGTATTCTTGTATTATAGTTATATCTGGTAATGTCGTTTTATATCAATTAGGCACAAGTAAATCTAGAAAACAAAAGAAGTCTCATACATTAATTAGAAAACGAACTTTCATGGAATATACTTTTGTAGCGACCACCATTCAGCAAACATTGTTTTAACTAGGCAATAATTCTTAATCGATTGCTATTAAGTACTAATGTGTGTAGAATGATCTTGATAAAATATTTGATATTTTTTAAGCTTCGTGTTTCCTCTCGATAACACTCTGGTTGCACGCGAAGTTTTAATTATGGATTATGAAATACTTCCTGACACGCACCCTCCTTGACCTACGACCACTACAATCAATAAGAAACATCCGGAAATATAATGAAAGCATTAGAAAAACCCAATGGCGTAACATCATTACAACAAGTATTCACCGAAATTTTTGAGCTTTCAAAGAGCCAAAGATGTAAAAACATAATAAATTGTTCTATTTTTTTATCCACGCGCCGAAATCACGACATTATCAAGAAATAAATCAAAAAATAAAAATTACGACACGTACTAGAAATATTGTGCGGTAAAGCTGTTTAAATGAGAATTATTCGAAACGAAATTAGGAAATACTATAAATTCCAGGAGGAGAAATTTACGGATAAGGGATAAAATATTAAAAATTAACTTACTGAAGCAACCTTCGATTTTACAACGAGAATATTGAAAAAACCACAATCCATAGAATAGAAAGATGGATTTATTCCATAAAAAGGTCCAACGATGCCAAATTAACGATTAACTTCAAATGAATGAAAATAACCTAACTTTCTCATTACTAGAGAAATGTTGCTTTAATTCCATAGGGAACTTTCATAAGTTAATCATTCGCAGCTAACAAAATTTAAACGGTACTTCTTACAAAATTTATGTTTCAGAGGACCACCATGTAAACAGTTTCCTCAATAAAGGAAAGAGAAGCTTAGGAAAAGATTCAATTCCTTTCGGAAACTTTAAAGGAAGCTTAAACGAGACTTATAATGGAAATTCATAAAGCTTTGTTTTTTCTGCGACTTTAAGGATTTGGAAAAAGAAATTAAAGTGAAAGTTCTTCAAGAAGGGAAGCATTAAGGGGGAAAATAAAGGGAAATAAGGGAAATAAAATTGAGGGATAATAAGCTGGATCCAAACTTTATCGACTTAAACGACGGTTGACTCACTCTCTCTCTAAGGAGGAATTCGCGTGCTCAACGCTAATTCTCGGAAACCTCGAGAATTGAGCAACAGATTTGTTTCAGATCGGTTTCACCTAGAAACCGCGAAGCAATTAGAAGTCAGTGGATCGAAACGAGCCGATAATTGCTCTCGAAAACGGTCCATCGCCTGCATCTTTAGAACACGGAAATACTGCAATGAACGAAGCGATTTTCAAAAATGAAGAGATTAAAACCACTTAACCGTGCTATTTCGCTTTGATAACTTCGTCGCGATCATTTCGCCTCAATTTTTTATCAACGTTTGGCTACCGATGAATTATACGTACAAGAAAACTTCGTATTTAAGAATTAGTTATAGAATAAGCATAATTGAATTATTATGTAATGGAAAAATATTCCTTTTTAAGATCATAAATCTACTATAACGATCCTCTACAACGTTGCCACCACGCATTTGAAGCGTAAAATTTAATTTAATCATTAAAAAATTAAATTAAATGATCTTTAATTAAATACAATTAACGTAATTATACAAGATAATAATAATAATAATGAAACGGCTTTATTCGGGCGAGATTGACACTAAAAGTCTCCTCTTCCATCCAACTCATCGTCATACAATTCATAAATAATTAATTTAAAGAGATGTATGAAAAAGATATGAGAAGAATTGTGGATGTAAAAAACCTAATAAATTCTTAGGGAAAAAATGTATCCACTGCAGGAAAACACCCGCTAAGAAAGGGGGTGTGAAAAACCTGCGCAAACCTCCCGATAGTCATAACTAAAAAGATGGTAAGAAACATGATTATGATAAGATATTTAATAAATACACTATCAATAGGGATACATCAATAAACATAGTCACGTTGACATTTAAATAAATGTTAACCATTTAAAAAGATATAGTGATAAGAAAGATATAGAGTGAACAATGAGAAAATAAGTCAAAAACGGTCTAATAAATCACCGAGATATTTTTGTTATAACTTAAAAGTAGAAATATAATGTATGAAATAATGAAATCGATATTCGAAGGCGCGACTTCGTGGAAACATATTGCAGAATTAAAAACATTCAGTAATTCTCCACGGGGACTTTAATTTGCGTTTAGTCAAGCCTGAAGATATAATTACGAAACCGGTTGCAAATTAAAGTCCCTGTGGAAGATTAATTTGTGTATTTCCAATTCGAATACTATCAAAATATACTAATAAAATTTAAAAATATACGCTCGTGAATTTTGTAATATGGAAATTGAGCAAATGGATGTCTACTCCGTAAAGCCTGCCACAGTAATTTCATTATAGGTGGAATTAACTTTAATTTTTCGTTTATAAATTTGATAAACTATTCAAAAAAAGTTAGTGGATGATTGAGAAATTA
The DNA here is from genome assembly GCA_947579665.1 of Sympetrum striolatum. NCBI lineage: Eukaryota > Metazoa > Arthropoda > Insecta > Odonata > Libellulidae > Sympetrum > Sympetrum striolatum. The sequence goes on along the minus strand of OX388351.1, from coordinate 17,626,398 downwards.
TAAAAGTAACAGTTTTCTTTCATGCTCAATTCTGTTTATTTTTTGATTGATACATGTATTCATTTTTGATTTGTCTACAATATGCATAATCTTCTATTGTATTCTAATGCTTTGTTATGTGATATCACAATGGTGTCGCTAATTTAAATAATTTCCTTGTGTATGAAACAAAGAACAGAATGAGAATATTGCGTAAGACGAGATCAAGGTTAAAAGATATAAAACAAACTTTCCAAGTCGCCGCGCCAGATTTACGCACAACTTTTCCCTTTAATCTTTTTTGCGCGATAACAGACGGAAAATATTTCCAAAGAATTAAATGCGAATGATTTAAAAAAGGCGAGCGGCAGAGCTGCTTTAAGAGCAAAGCATTGCCCTTTTGAGGGGTGGTCTGTGTGGAAAAGAAGAAAAGGACGCAGACGTCACGCCAGCGGAAATACAGTGGCTGCAACGCACGCACTGGTCGATATGCACTCGCAAACCAGACAGAAATAATAAACACGTCTCTCTTTTCTTCCTGAGAAGCCAAATACCAGCACGAATTCAAAGGCGATTCCTATCTTCGGGAAAAACGTATTTAGGTTAAACTCGAATAATTAACCAATGTAGGACCATGAATGCTAGTAAAGAAGTATTCCCTATTTTAATTTATTGTTTTTATATCTCTATTTTGTCTTATTTTATTTTTTTCTCACTTAGTTTAATTTAATTCTATTCATATTCTTTTCATTTTATACAAATGTTTGGTTGTATTTCTATCCTCCCTTGTTGATATTTATACATGTTTATTTCTATTTATACTTTTTCTCAACTTGTTGTACAATTCATTGTAATTGTTCAAATTAGCTGTTTATGAATCAACTTTAAATAAATATATTCCATAACATATTTCGTAGGTAATTATATACGGAACGTGTTAGCTCCCGATACCGAACTTCAATGGCAAAATTTCCTCATTTAATTGTTTCTCCTTGTATTTGAGAGTACTTAAGAGAGTATTTGAGAGTACTTAGTAGAGAGAGGCTCCTTGATTTTCTGCTGTCAAAGTTTCAAATTAGGTCTGACGGTTAGTGCTTATAATATCTTGAGTCTAAACAGAAAAGATAAAAAAATGTACAGGCTAGGAATAAATCACCATTTAAAATTTTTCAGGAAAATAATGGCAGTGCAATATAAATTAAAAACTATGATATTTTAATTAGAATATGCAACAAATAATTCATAAAAATGTTAATTTAAACTTACAAGTGTAAAATATAAACAATACATATCAACCGGGAATAGTAAAAAAATTGAATTATTCTGAAGAACCTCATGCCCTGTAGTATTATCAGCTAGCATTAAACGGCAATTATTATTTGTAGAATTGAAACTTTAAATTTTCGATGACATATTCTAGTTGGGGATGATAAAAATAAAATTCTCATTCCGAAGTTTGTATCATCACTAAGACTTTGTGTTATTCAAGAATGAAAAACTTCCCGGAAGCAACACAGAGAGGGTCGTAAGCCTCGGTTAATAGCGGATCGCTTATAGTGTTCTTTTAATATCATCAAGACGGCTATTCACTTCACTAAAATTACGCTGCAGTTATATAAAACTCCATCAAACGCTGAAAGAATACTTGCTCGGTTTACATCGTGATGGTGGTCATAAAGTATAAAACGGGTTGGCTATATATAAACGTATGCTTATAATAAATAATTTTAACTCCACGAGATTTAAGTTTCCTATCAGGCCTAAAATTACCAATATTAAATTCGGTACAGATTTAGGTATGACATGACAGTTCTTCAATTAGAAGTTATGCGTATTTAAATGAAAGTGAATGAATATAAGTTGGCAAAGATCAGATATAGAGAAGAAAGATAAGTTCAAATATTACGTAACGCTGAACAAATATGTAACGGATATGAAGAAAAGATATTTATATGCTTCATTAAAGTTCAAAAGTATATAGCCGAGAATCGTAGAATGTTCAGCCTAATACCTTAAACTTAAAAGTGGGAAATTTATTGAATGGAATGCTTGTAGCAGTCATCCGCATTGGAAGCCATAGAGCCGGTTTTGTAACATCCAGGCCCCTTTTGAGTGCCTAATTCTCAATATTTAAATAAAAATCAGCAAAGAAATTTTACAAAGGAAACCCAATTTAATTATTATGAAAATATAATTAAGTAGTTTTCCACTTTGTTTCCAATTAAAGTAATGAAGGATATCGGAGAATAAAATAATTTACGAATTGTTTCAAGGTGTTATGATAAGGCCGCGGCTGCCAATTCCCTCCGATCAAGCTGGAGGCGCGGTAAGGGACAAAATTTAGGCCATCCTGCAGTATATGCAACACAACATACGGGGGAGTCGTGCTAGTAGTACAACTTCGTGGCTATTTAGAAACTCATCACATAAAACAGCGTACTATAAAGGTAGCACACACAGCAAACCTCACTCAAACTTATATTCATAAATTATGACTTAATAATGATAAAAAAAAGTATTCTGATGCAATCTAATACGAAGTATCCGTCCAGATACTTAATGCAGTAATCAATCCTCCTCTGTCTGTTGAACAAATGAATGGTTACATGGATGAAAATAATTCCAAAAGAATCGGTTTGGAGGACAAATGAATGGTCGAATGAATGAATGAAAGTTTATCTAAAACAGAAGGATATTAGGATTGATTTTGGAGAGGAGCATTGCCAATACATCAAAGTTCATCTCGAAAAAAGTAGTTTAACCAGACTAATGCGCAAGACATATTATTTTAATAATAGCTTGAGTTGTATGCAAATGTTTTTATTTTTTCTGAAATTTGTTGATTTGTAAACCAAATTGTGGTGTTTTGTGTTTTTATTATGTTTCCTAAATTTGGTGTTACTAATTTTCACAGTCTCATTTAAGCAAATGAATACTATTCAGCACCCTTTAGCATAAACATTAAAAGCATTGGAAATATTATTAACTGTATATTATACAAAATATTAAATTAATAAGTTAACGTAAATTTATTTAAAACTGTACTGTTTACACCGAAGGGAAATGCTTTCCCACCTGCAGATCAACAAAACATGACATTTTCATGAAAAACATTATTGACTTGATAGATGTTAGGGGAAAACAAACATATTTCTTCATGGAATTTGGTGACATTTTGTGATCATCCATAATGGAAAGAAAATTTTGTGAATTTATAGAAAAAGATCCAAGCTGAATTTGCGTAAGCAAATATGCCATGAGTGATCAAAAATATGACAGTAAATACGTAAATAATACAATTATGTATTGTACATTTATTTAAATCATACCAAAATTACATTTACCTTTCTTACGGACGATGAATGAAGCAAAAATCACCAAAATCCGTGCTGCTTATTAAAATTACCAAAAATACCAAAATTAGCGTTATTTCGCTAAATCGGCCAAAATTCGCGTTATTTGTTGGTTTTATCGCTTATTGCGAAAAACAAACACCACTAATAATAGCAAAGAGCAAAATTTTATAACCAGAGACGCACAAGAACTCAAGTAACGGGAGTAAGAAAGTATCCCTTAAATTAAGTACGTACCCTGTTTTTCTTGTAACTAGTTCTGATTTTCAAATTCCTATGCTTTCCGTTCCGTTTTTAATCCAACCAGCACAAATATAAAAACGTATATTAAATTAAAGCACTGAATAAATTCACGCAAACAGCTTAACAAGTTAGACAGCACGTGTGTAAACTAAATTTTCAGCTCAAACAAGAGCAGCCTTGAACAATGAATGCGTAAAGTTCTCTATGTATTACTTAAAATCGATGGTTGAAGGCATCACTTTGTGGAAGACATTATTAAAATGAAATACTTCGTACTATCCACAGAAATTATTATAAATTTAAAAAACTATGTATTTAATTTTAAAATATATTACTTATTTTTCAACTATAGTAAAATTTAAGAAATATTAATTTATCTGGAAAGTGGTGAAAAATTCGACGGCTCGCTGTTGGTCAAGATAATAACACAGACAATGAAAGTGTACCTGGAAATATCTATTTAACTAAGATGAAAAACCAACGCTGCTATTTATGATGGCACGAGACATTATTCAGTATATTCCGAGAGACTTTATTCAATCAAATCGGATTAAAATTCATGTAATTCCTCCGCAGATGTTCAGTAACTCTCTTGATAACCCTCGATTTTTTCTGACATCTATTTCCAAGAATTTCTTCCTCAAAGAAGGTGCGGGAGAGAGTTGGAGGCGATGAATATTCAGCAGACCCGAACACATACACAACGCCTTGGTCGTGAATATATTTTTTCGACAGTCGTCGTAATTCTGTTGAAAAGTTGATTTTAACGCTTCGTTTCGGCCGCGATGAATATTTATCGGGCGGTGCTGCTTCTGACTGAAAGACGTGAGTAAATTGCATTACGTTATCCACGGAGAATAAAGGAACGGGTGAGGTTTACGGAAAGAATTGAAAGAGGGGAAAGTTTAGGAAAATTGAGTGCCTACTTTTATCAGTGAAATTACTTAAATTAAAACAAATTGAAATTAGTTGGTTTAGTTTTCAAATCGATAAAATAGGATGGAAGATAATTCTCCGAAAGACCACGCAGAGGATACTTCATATTTTGGTAGAATATTAGAAAAAAAATAGGGAAGAAAAATTCGTTTTACCAAACATTGCTATCAAAATAATCTCGTTCTCACACATGCTTCAACTTATACTTGTTTCTCTCAATGCCTTGCAAAAAAAGGGAGCAACTTTTTGCAAAGCTTTATGTGCGACAAATAAATCCTTATTCATGTTTCATTATATTATAATTCAGATATACATCATAATCATAATCATTATCTATATCCCACATTCAAACTGTCCATATTCCATTACCATACATGTAAAAGTATAGACTTTGCAATACTCAGATAAACTCTACGTAGGCACTGAATGTATCTTGGTTTTTCTGGATTTGAAAATGAAAACACTCAGAAATCAACCCCTACCGGGGCTTTAAATACATTCAGAAAGAAGGGAGTTCTCACTTTAAACGTTTAATGCAGGACTCACATTGATCAAACGTGCTGCCATTCTGATTGTTTTTTGTTTTAATGACAATAATATGCCCATGTATTAAAGTTCACTATCATATTAATATCCAAAATGTATCATGGCAACTGTTAAACACTTGACGCGCCAGGCGTGTGAGCCAAATGTTGACTGAATTCGGGAGTTAATGATTAGATAAGAATATCAATATCAATAAGAATATCAATATCGATACTATCAATAGTAATTGTTAATTTTGCTATTAGAAGTTGCCCTTGACTACTTGGTTTTCCAGCTAGTTTTGATGCGTTGAATAAGTAAACGCATCGGCATAAAATTATATCTCCGCGTGGAGAAAATAGTTTATGACTATTTATTATGCTAGTAATTATCGGTGATATATGTAGTAGTGTACCCTCACATTTTTCTCTTATTCCATATGAGATGATTGGTTTACTCATTGTTTTAACTACAGTAAGCTAAATTAACCACTTAAGAAAATTCTTCTTCAGCACTCTGCTCTAAATGATACTAGGGAATTCATCAAATACAAACAAAATTCTTGCATAAATCGCTGGATGAATGAAGTATTTATTCGGGATCGTATTAAATAAAGGTGCAAATTCCACAAAACGAAAACGTTTAATGCGACCGATTCAGAGCCAACCGCTCATCATCAGGCATAAGATACATATGCATATGTATCTTGTGCCTGTATGTATGCATATGTACATATGTATCTTGTACCTGTATGTATGCATATATATATGGAGGAAGCAACTGAGGACGGACGTGGCTCCAATAATATATACATATGTATCTTGTGCCTGATGATGAGCGGTTAGCTCGAAATCGGTCGCATTAAACGTTTTCGTTTTGTGGAATTTGCACCTTTATTTAATACGATCCCGATTACGAAATTCCACCAAGTTAAGGTTACTTCGATTGGAATACTTATTCCTCACTCAGGACAGTTGGAAATTACAGCGATATAAGAAACGTTCCTCTCTTTTGAATCAGCAACCGTTGAGCGACACAGGAATACCATTCAATGGCACGTCCCACATCATACTCAAAAATACCTCGAAACACCAAAAGTCTGGGACGTCACAACAGCGATCAACACGCGTATGCCTTCCCGTCCACTTAGGACTCCACAAAGCGGAGCCACTTTTGACTCTCACAGCTGCTTACCCGTGTGGCAGATGTCTTCTTGGACCGGGGCCATCCGAGGGATCTTGACCGAAAGGTCTTCGCGGAGATCAAAAATAATATCCCTCTTTATAGATTACGAATCGGAGTCTAAGGCGCCCTCTGACGTTCCATCATCCGGACGTTTTGTTTACCTCGGGTCTCTGAAGAGATTTAACGAGGGAAGCCAAGTCGACCACCCTACGCGATCCCCAAAGGAATGGATGTTGAAGGTCGGATATCGCAACAGGTACTGCTGTTGAAATAGATGGGAGACGGGGATTTTGTGAAATTTATTCGCCCAGTTAGCGGATTGGCCAACCATTTCGCGAAAAGGGTTCCATGACATAACCTCACACGTCAAAAGCCCACACGACAAAAGCTCACATTAATAAAAAAACTTCATTGGAAAAACCACAACCCAGCCCCACATAGACGAAAACGGTATACGATAATAGTGCGATATATAATAATTAAAACCATATATTCTACGATAAAATGAGCTATAAACGACATTCAACATTAGTAATACTTAATTTAGCAAGAATAACATATTACTTATTAATTTGCATTTTTATATTTAAATATGGCCATGCGCGTGTTAGAAATGAGTGACGTGACGTCAGGCGTAGGAATATATTTGTGACGTCATAGAGTACTCCACGAGGAGAAATAGTTCCGTAAAGGCGGGAGACTGACCTCCGATGTGACCGCAGATCCGCGTCCTCTCTCTTTGGAGACAGACACGACAATCCGGCCCCTTCGAAACGTCGGTCTTGCCCAGTATTTTATCATATTTGCTAACACGCGCATATCACTATGTGGGCATAAATCCATGAGCGCATTTATGCCATTGAGCCAGTATGAAATAATGTGAGAGGCCAGAAGCGGATAGGTAACCTGGTGGTATTGGTATTTGGTAACCCTAGACATTAGAGATACCTTTTGAGTAACTTTAAACCATGTGTATACATATATATTTGGCATAATGGCCACGAGTTTTGAAGTAGCCACGCAATGTATATGGCGTCGAAATAAAATATAATCAACTCTATCGAGGACGAGATTGAAACTGTAACGTCTCCTATTGGATGCCCTTTGTTATTTTATAAGATGATGAACATAATATGCGATTGCTTGGTTAAACAAAAGTTCGAATGCATTTTAAGGAAATGATTCCTTATGTCATAATGTTCTATCACTTCCATGAGAAATATTTATTCATTTAATGTATACGCTGCAAATTGTTATGAATACCAGGTGACAACGATACAGTTAGTCACTAAAAGGTGGGAAAAATGATCAAAAGAATCCTGGAAAGAAAATTCCGGGTAAAGCAGTACTCACGGAATATAGTTAAAACGAAATTGAGAAGATAAAATATCCTCACTAATAAATTATTAAAATATTTGATACAACTAGGAAAACTTAATATATTATAAGAGTTTTATTCTCAAATTGAGTGCTATAGCTTAAGAAGTTATCAATTCGAAAATGTTCGGAAGGATGCGATTAAGTGGGCTACTAGTTAGCCACTACCTACTGTATGTGGCCGTAACTTTACTTTAAATCATATATAAGAGTTTCCATATCACAAGATTTTTAATAGATCGCTTGGAAGACTGGTTAATATGATTATTGTAACCATTCTGATTGTTAAATTGCATTACAGAGATGAAATAATAAATTCTACCTCATAAAAATAAGAATTTACCCTTCCTATAAAACAATTATAGGAAACTATTATTCAAGTAATATACTACCCCTACATGGAAAAGTTTGAAAGCTTGTCTGGATTATTTATTTAAAAACAAATGTTCATTTCCTCACTCTACGAGAAAAATAAGGATCCAAAAATTAAATTCGGATTGTATTAACAAAAATTCTTGAGTTAATTTTAAAGAAACAAACAGGATTCTATCTGGAATCGTCTCAGCCGATTTTTATCACGGAATAAACCAACGTAATTACCAAGAAAATACTTCTGACTGAATCCAAACCACGAAATACTAAACAGTAAATTAACTACGAAATACCATAATACTAACGCATCAATTCAAATGAATTTACAATAGTAACTTTGTGGAATTACTTTACGGACTTGAACGAGTTTTTCAGATACGAAATGCACTTCTAAGCTACGAGTTTCAAAACGAAATTCTCTTCACGCAAGTATATTTATAGTGAGACTGCTTTCCTCATGAAATAGTTCCTCTTTTTATTTCCTATTATTCCTAGAACTGGAGTTGGAAATTACATTTTCGAGAAACGATTTTCACGAAGATCATCGGGTTTAAGCAGAGGTCGTTTAAAGCGAAACCGGATACGGGCTTCTCAACTGAGATATTAAATATATTTTTATTTCCTCGTGACGCACATTATCAGTTGAGATGGAGAAGTGCGATATCATTAATCATACTACTTCCGGTGGACTTAGAGGGCTGGAAGCCAGAATCCATTTTAACAACGGCTTGTTGATGGAAGGGTTTAAAACAGCGTGGACGCAAAAATAAAGTGATAAACGATGATTGAGAAACTTACACGTTACTGTATGATAGTATTACATATATAACTATTTTATAATTTTATAATAACCTTATTATGTACAAAATTATGTAGTTATAAATACGATTTTGTATAAATAGAAAGCGTCAATTATGCTTAAGGAGATTTTAAAATAATGAAGCTACCAAATTTCCTTTTATTTAATTTTCTACTTTGCTTACATCGAATACGTATTGTTTTCTTGAGAGTTGAACATTGAAAAGATGGTCTTGATTATTTTATTTCCCTGTTTTATTTATTAACCTACGAGCACTCCAACTACTCTACGTTATAATATTCAAAGTATCTTCGCCTGAGCTCGATAGCCAGATAGTTTCGTTTCGAAGCGCAATATTTTCACTGCCTCACGGAAATCGAGAGAAGATACTTAAATCGTAAAATAACAACATATGTGCAATGAATGAGAACCAAGAAACTCATTTACACTTTCTCAAATCTTAGATACTATATTTGAAGCACTTTAGCTTTTGAAAGATTCTAAGATACAGGAAAGGTAAAGTCAACATCTTTGAAAGAAGAAGTCTGTCCATAAAACGGAGGCAGATAGTTGAGAAAGTAACAAGTTCAATGGCATCCATTACGCCGAGGAGGAACTTCAGGTGGACGTTAACTTTGGACGAAGAGGTCGAAACACTTCAAACCACCCTCACAGAAAATATTTCATTTTTCATTTACTGTCTCTACTTTATGTATAGAATATTTGAAAATGTACAGATTCTAACCATTAATAAATTTAAGCGAAATATTATTATATGAAATCCCTAATTGTCTATACTGTTTCATAAAACATTCAATTAATTACTTTACCAATAAAGTCAATTTGGCGTTTAATTATCATTTCAAGGTTATCCAAGTGTTGAAAGAACAGAAACAGAACAGAGTCAAGGTGCTTGCACCCCCTGCCACACGCCGAAAGGCGGCTTGCAGGGTTCTTACATAGACATAGACAAACAGGAAAAACTATTCCACAGAAAACTAATTCCTATTTTATTATTAACTTTTGCATAAACCACAAGAGCAAAAAAAAACCAAAAACTGGGGCTTGCCTCGGCACTTGAGAATGACGCTCATGCGTCGAAAATAGTCGTGTGTATTTTTGCTCTTATGGTTTATGCAAAAGTTAATAAAAAATAAGAATCAGTTTCCTGTGGAATATTTTTTCCTGTTTCTGTGCTTCCGTCATGGAGTACCACAAAGTTGTTTTTTTTATCCACAATGGTATTTCTGATGGTTCCTATTTGCTTTTTATTTACTGTTTTTGTAAGTCGATGCATAAAAAACAGAATTTTTTAAGATGAGAATGTAATATTACCAACGATATAGTAAAACCGAAATAGGTTCAATGAGGAAGCGTTGCTCACATTCTGAGATGATTTCAATTACTGGAGATCCTCTATTGTCTACGTTAGCTCGTTTTGGAACGACTAATACTATTTGTGCTATCTTCAGCAGTAATAGAGCATTCATCGTGAGAGATTGATAGCTGCTAACTTATATTTCTGAATTTCATAAACCTATAGAAAATTAGGAGAACATTTGAATATGACGATGCTTTTGTTCTATTGGTGAAGCTATTTTCTCAAAGAGAATAATTTCACAGAAGATAGAGCTAGAATTTAAAAGAAATGTATTCGGATATCGGCCAAATCTTGACGTACTCGGTATAAATAAATGGTAAAAGCACCACGGGCACGTCAGCCTATGACGCATGTACAAATCATAACCAGATGAGAGGATACTAGTCACTCTCACGAGGTGAGTAAGCCCTTCATGATTAAGATGCTGAGTCGCTTAACAGAAATAGAGAAAACAGTTCATGCAAATTTTATGTTAATGTAGGTTTGATACCTTCCTCTATTCCATTTCGGGCCCTCGGGCAAACTAAACCAACTTGCATCCCCTTTCCACAAAACATGCGTATCTAACTTTTGGACTGCGTATTGAACGTCCATTCCTCACGTAACGGCCAAACTTTGTCTCCCATTTTTTGTCGCTGATTTTCATTTTTTCCCGGAGCTGAAAACTTTTTTCATTCTCTTTCTCGGAGACGCAAGTGTCTATCCTTTAAAGATTCTTCCCGCGTTTTCGTGGGATTTCGCACTCCCATCTGCGGATTCCAATTTTGGATCCGCAGAGGAAAAAATAAGCCCGCGATACGAGCCGCAAAACGTGAGAAGATCTTATCCCGGTTTCGACTCCAATGGACGCCCATATATATGGAGAGGGTATGAAAATTCGACGGTATATAGGCAACGAGATTCGCGGAATTCACAATAAAGGATGCCGCAAAATGGAGTCTCATTCTGGCGAAGGAATTTCGGATCCCCAGAGGAAGTTCATAAGCTACCGATATCGGAAAACTTCTGCAACTTTTCGCATTAAATTAAAGGCTATACGAAGCTCACCCGATCTCTTCCCGTGTTCCGAACAGTTTCTTTAAAACAGGAAATAACATTAGCAAAAACTTAAGGATAGTTAAAATTGGCATAAAGAGAGGCAACAAGATCACTAGCGAGAATAACGAGGGAATGAAGGCGTAACAGAGATCCGTAATAGGTCTCATTAAAACTGCGAATGTTTCAGAGGCCGTCAATTCCCCCCTAAACTGAACAATGAAACATTCGAGTGAACTGAAAGGCTTCGAGTGCGTCATTAGATGCTTGAAAGACCACGATTAAACTTCAGAATTGCGTAATTTGGGAAGGCATAAAAAGTATAATTAGCCATTACTAATTGCAGCATTGGGATCATTACTCATCACTAATAGCGTTAATCTTCAAACGAATCATTAAATTTCATTGCTGTAACATGTCCCAGTATAAAAATCCTAATTCAATTGCCTCTCCGTTAATAATTGAAGTAAACTTTGCATAAACTCGATCAAAATTAACAAGAAAACCTATTTTGGCATCATTAAAGTTTAAATATAGAATGCGTAATTTTCAAGAGAATATTATCTCACGAAGAAATATTTTGTTTCCATAGAAACATTGCTGCTAATTTAGAACGAAAATAATAAAGGATATCAAAGTTTAAAAATATTAATATTCTACGTTTAAGCGCCATTTAATAATTCTTACATATATGATAACACGTCGCGCATTAACTCCGTCTGAAGTATTTTATTTATAATGATATCGATATACTTCACGAAATTTTAAAACTATGATAGGGTAAATATAACATAGAATTTATAAATTACAACGGTTAGGTAGTACCATATCTGAGAATAACATACAAGAATGACTAGACTAGACTAAGATTTTGTCTTTTATTTGGTACCGAATCATTAAATGCTTCATTTCAAGATCTGCTATTCTCAAATATTCTAGAACAAAAATCAACCAATTGCGGTTTTAAGAAAAGTATACGCTGACAGCAAGTATAAATTTGCTCTAAATACATCCCCAGAAGTAAAGTAAAGACAAACCTTTCGAAAAGACATTTTGATCACCTAAATTTTTAAATTTAAAATGAGCTTGAATGGACAAATAGATTCTAATTGAAGCAATCAATGGCTTTACAGTAGTCGTTCAACTTAATTGACATGTTTTTAACGTATCAATTGATTTCCGAAAAATAGTACTTCCACGAAATTCACAAGCCAATTCCATCGTAACAAAAACGCGAAACCTTAAGCCGTCTTAGGAATATTACAATATAATCCTTCCACTGATTCCACAAAGACTACAGAAATATGTTTCTAGAGAGAATAATCAAGGAAAATATAGTATATAGAAATGTTACCACATTTTTCCTCTGGAGATAATCTTCATGCGATCAGCTGAAATCGTTGTCGTTAAATAAAAATTAAAATATCATCTTATAATTCATTCATAATCCATTTAGTTTCTAATCTCTGAACCACTGCCGGACTAATTAAAACCGATCTACATCGGAATATATTTCCTCCACGTGAGGTTCTTTACTCATGAAATTTCTATTCGTAATATCTGAATCGCTCATTCGTAAACATTCCATCCTTTTGTGGAATCATCGATTTAAGGCATTTCCTTATGACATTTCCTAGTATCTTCCTCAATCCCTAAATAGATTTTAAATACAATTAAAGCTCACCTACAGCAACTAAAAACTGCCTCGAGCGAATAGTTTCCTCGAACAAATTGACGAGCGAGCAGAGTCTACGGATTCCATACGATTCGAGAGAGTTTGCATTAATTAAATAAGACCATTATGTAGCAAAGACGATATTAAGTTACTACCTTAATAACTAATCCAGCTATTCTAACTATGAGGAAGGTATACATCGTATTTATAGAATATAGGAAATTTTTAATGAGCATAATGAGCAATATGCAAAACAGGAATGCGAAACCCGGGAAATCGGTTATTAATATTCTCTTAGTCCTAAAATTAGATTGGAACTCGCCTTCCATTGAGACTCACGAGCTAATCAATCGTATCTACACCTACGAATGTAGTCTGCCTCTTGCGCGTGGGATAGCGGGTGCGTACAGGTTTAAGTCTATTTTCCTCATAATTAATTACTTCCGCATATTATATGCAGAAAAGTAAATTATGAATAGTGATAAAGAAATAGTGATAGTGTAAAATTGTGATACCTCGCATTGCACTAAAAAATATAAAATATATTTTACGTAAACTTATTTGTGGTGATTTAAATAACTGTATATTTTTTATGCCATTCAAGTAGATAAAACTGATGTCGAACAACCTCTGCTGTGTTAAGAGAAGGCAATCCCTTTAGACGTTTCCTTCAGGAATACGTATATCTCACTCAAATTGTACTTATTTTCTTTTATTATTTACTTCTGAGTGAAATCAATTAATTATTATTATCATTATAATCCGCTAGTCTCGCATAGATAATAGGTACCGAAATGTTTGGATCCGGACAACTCGAGGAATTAAATGGATACAAAAATTACAACACAATATCTGTATATTTTGCTCGGCAGATGTTATTTTCCAAATTCAAATTGCCGAGACCTGGAGACAGCGCGCATTTTAGATTAGCTGAATAGACATAAATATGAAACTAATCACCGAAATTATGACACATGATGGAATTCTACTTTTTAGCTTCAACTAATAACAAATAGCAACATTGCGAAGACATGAAAAGAGCTTCATATAGACAGAAGAGACTGGGACACAATTCTGTAAATAAATTTCTTAATTCACTTCTTCTTCACGGCTTCATAAAGCAACGTATGATTCAGTCTTGCTCTATCAACTTAAGTAATATAATTCGATCCCTAATTATGATTATGAGGCGGTTGTAATAATATTACAATAATAATAAATCGTTTTTATTAACGCGAGATTGAGATTAAAAGTATCTAACCCATCGTCATAAATTATACAAAAATTAAATTTAAGAGAATGTACGAGAAAAATGAGAAGAATTGTTGATGTACTAAGCCTTAAAGACTCTTTGGCAAAAAAATACCCACCGCAGGAAAACACCCACGAAGAAGAGGGATGTGAAAAACCTGCGCAAACCTACCGACAGTAATAACTAAGAGATGAGGAGAACGTGAAAAAATACGAGGTTTACTCGGAAAGTAAGATCCGTATTCTTATAAAAAATATAAGATTGGTTCATAAAAGTTATTTTATTTAATTCCTTAGATCTTTCTATATTTTTATATTTTTATACGTATTTTCTATTTTTGTTTAATAATTTTTCATAACGTTCTACAAACTTTTTTATGCAAACGTCATATAAGTCTGTCGCCTGTGAGGGTAATCCATCTTCAACTGCTTCTTTCGCCTCGTCTTCTGTGGCATGTGCAATTTGTTAAATTGAAAAATTTCAGAGCCAATTTTCCGCAAAGTTGCTCCGTTCGCATTCGGAAACTCCACTGCTAAAGTTGACATTGTGAATTGTCTTCACGAATATTTCCGCCCACGGCGTTGACCAAATCTGTGATCACTGGTCACAGAAGATCATCGCATTGGGGCCATACACCTTACTTATCTGTCGGTGAATTTATGCTGCTGAAACTTTACTTGCTGTCAAAAACCGAATCACTGAACGTATTTCGCAGTCGGCGGGCTGATCTATCGTTTTAAACATTTTTAAATGAGCCTTTAATCAACACGCTGCAGCAATACCAATGCAAAAGGCGTCGTTCAACGCGCAAGGCATGCCGGGAGTCGGTACACAAGAATGTTCGCACGACATTCGATTAGAGGTGGCGATACGGACCATACTTTCCGAATAAGCCTCGTATACATACTATCAATAGGTACATGTATGCGATACCTCAACGAGTATAATCAGTTGATGGTTGGGATATGAGATCAACTACCCCAATCCGTGCTCCTCCTTCCAACCCTTCCGAGTCCCTATTTGCAGGACGGTGGATTCATTAACCAACCCCGCCTCGCAAATTTCGTTTTTTTTAACCTTTCACACTTGAGAGGTACTGCCAGGTCATCTGGACAGCAGTCGCCTCCTCACGCGGTCGATAATTTGGACCAAATACGCTACATGATCCTCATTTATTTTTGCGTTCGATCCCCTTCATCTTTTTTGCCTCGACGGAAAGCGCCGGCCCCTATGATACCTCTTCCTCCATCGAAAAAAAGCCTCACTTTGTTATTTTTCCCGTTTCTTCTCTCCCTTTCTTCGTTTTTCCATTCCCTCTTCCTCGTACGGATGAAAGCGCAGCCAAAATTAGTATTTCCGAGAGAGGCGGCGGAGAGAATTATTTTTTTATTTCCCTTTCTTCTGAACTCCGTTTAATCTTCTTTTATTCCTCTATTTGGGTCGTCCGTGAACAATGAGAGGAATAAAAATTCGTCGTCGGAATTTTTTTTCTCCTTAAACAGAACATTTGTGTGGAGGGATTACTATCCTTGTGAGCTGAGATATGCATGCGTTCCACATGTCAAATGCGAGGGAAAATGGGCCGATACCGCCTTCAATTACGAACCGCTTTTTATTTTGGCGTTGGCCGCTTCGATTGTAGAACTCTCTGTTTCAATATGAAAACGGAAAATAAATCACCGGGAAGTTATTATTAGAATTCATTTCATTTCATTGGAAAGAGCTGCAGAGAAACGAGACCCGTCTAATGCCCAAAATTTTGGAAAAGGTAATTAAAGATTGCTGCTAAATAATTAAAAAGGCTATTTTGATAGCCGTATAATTAAATCTATTCGAGTTTGCATTCTGTGACCTTATTTGGCTGTTGAGAGAAGATAGTCTGGGCTTAAGTCTGGAGAACTTATCGGCTATAAATTCAAATTCACACAAACTTTTGTAATTGACCCAATTCATTCAACTTTGATGTCTTTAAGAGCTTTTCGAGCAATGTTTCCTACGTTTTGTTCAAATTTTGAGAAATAGTGCATAGTTTGATTAAATACGTAAGAGCTCATGGTCTAACAACGTTCCTTTGTGAAATATGGATTAAGTAACACGGAAATGACGTCATCGCCTAAGACGTTTCACTAGATTCATTACTAGGTTTTAGTAGCGGACTAAAATGAGAAAATTGTAGAATCCATAACTTAAAAAATGAACGGACATCTTCTAGGAAAAACTCTCCAACCACAAAGAAAATTGTAGGAGGAACTGAAGAAACAGATCAATGGAATTACGAGACCAATCTGTGTGGAGCAAAGGTCTAATTCCATAAATTTAGATCTGCATGTTTACTCGTTATATATTTTTGAATATGATAATAATTAACTGGAAGAAATAGTTTTGATAAACAGTTTTAGCGCTAAGAAGATTATTATAGAGATTGACGTGAGATTTGAGAATGTAAGAATTATTCAGACAAGATAGCATGGGTAGATATTAAGAGAAGAATTAGAAACCCCACTTATTTAAGCAGGAAAGATCATAGTTATAAAATTGAACCTCCCTCTCAAAGGACTAATACTGCTAAATTCTCATTCCTTAATAGAACAATAGACCAATGGAATCCCTGAAGTTATATTTGAGCCATTTCCTTCCCAAGTGCGTACCTTCAAGGCGAAGTGAAATAAATTGTAATATAAAATTCACAGAATTTTTAAATAAAAACCTTTTTGTGGAAAAAGTACCAATTATCTCCTTCATTTAGCGTAAATTGTAATAGCTGTTAATTTAATTCTGTTAATGTTTTGTTTTAATGGGACGGGATAATATTTGTAAATTTTGTATTATGTACAGTCCTGGCCAAAATTAACGCAGCACCGGCCGTAAGGATCGCTAGGGAGGTGCTGCGTTAATTTTGGCTAGGAGTGTACATGTCTTGACTTCCGTCAGAGGGAGGTTTTCCGAGGGGTTTCCCTCCCTCCAAATGCCTCACAGGTATAGTGTTTACCCCTCAATTTATATTTACATTGACTATCTATAAATTACTTGACCATGTACGACTGTAAAATGTATGCTTGTATTTCATATAATGTCCTACCACTGCCACCAGATTTATAATCTACTTGTAGTGTTAATGTAATAACAATGACAATGTCGTGCTCTCCCAGCCTATCCTTTTCAATTTCTACTACAATTATCGTGCACTTAAAAGTTGATGCATTGTATACTCATACCGACAAATAAAATTTTATATGTGCATTTGTATGGATGCTGAGTTTTTAAATCAAAGACTGCAACGTAGAGAAGCAAAGAGGAACTTATACCAATAGGCCCCACGAGAGCTACTGGCATATTCACAGGAATTTGAGGAAAGCTGTTGTGGGAAATGTAAAGGGAAATTGACTCCACATTACAGAAACCCACGTCGGTGAAATTAGAAAGAGCACTATTTTATTCAGAACTTATGTTACAACTCAATTGTTACGAGGCCTCACGTTACACATGATTTAATGAAACGAAGAATTTAAAATACGAAGGTTCCTTCGATTATCGAATCTCATTATCCCCTTGGATGTGTTTATTAGAAGAACAAATTTCTTAAATCTTGATTTTTAGACGATCGGTCGCACATTGGGGTGGATGGAAAAAACTTTTTTTTCAAAATCGGTCAACGGCTAATGCTTAAAGCTTGTAATTGGTGGTCCTTAAAACGTATAAAAAATTTCAACTTGATCGGATTATGTCCTGAGGTAGCAAATTTTATTCAAAAATTTAAATTTTTGTGAAAAATGTTAATTTTTTGTATTTTTTCCTGATGGTGCCTCAATGTTTTAGAAGTGATTTAATGGCAAAGAAGTGCATATATAGCTTGATTGTTCATTAATATTTAAGATTTAGTACGTTTGAACCATGGAAAATGATTTCTCAGTTCGCCAAAATTAAAGTTCGTTAAAATACGCAAAATATACAGAAATGTTACGGATGTTGGTTAGACAGTAGGGTGGGTCGTCTTGCCTTTTTGTTTTATAGAAATGTAACACTCGGCAATGATAATTTAGTCAAAAATTTTAATTGTTGACTAAAATTGGCATCCTCAGGACACAATCCTATCGCGTTGAAATTTTTTATACGTTTTAAGAACCACCAACCGCAAAATGTAGACGGATTTCGAAAAAAAAAGTTTTTCCGATCCTTCCTACCGCACATTTTCACGATAGTGAGTTTAGTGATATCATTTCGCACCTAATATTTAATTGCGGTGTCAAAATTTCGTGGAATGCTTGAATGGGAGATTGGGTTCAACGAGTTAAGATAAGGGACATTCAAGGTTCTTACGACGTCCGTAGGTAGTTGTGAAATGAGATAGGACATCTTAAGAATTACGAGGAGAATAAATCTTCTCGATGAAGCACTTTCACATTAAGCGAAAGGCAAATCAGGGTCTTATCGTCTGGTCATAGCCTGACCCTCAAGAAGTACCACACCAACCTTGAAAGGTAGAAATTTCAGTTGTCGGAAGATACTGGATGGTTGATGGGAATTTTAAACTTAGATTCCCAAATTGTGTACTAACAGAGGGCAATTTTAGTACAGAATAAACTTAATGAAATATTCATGGCAAAATATTGGAGTATGATTCTTAATTTTAATAACTCACAAATGTTTGTATACAAATAAAAATCTTCGATATAGGTATGCTTAATACTGCGAACGTCCCCTTTAAACAATAAAAAAATAAATATTAAAATACATTTCATGTTTAAGTTAATATTAATCAATCCTGAATAGTTATGATTAATTAACATCATATTATTATGAATTAAGTTATGATTAATCCAATACTTGAGTGATTTTTATAACACCAATTTATCCTATGTGTTGATACTAAAATAAGTTACATTGTCCAATTTAACCGATATTAACAAAACTGTCACATATGAAACTGCTTCTTAATATAAATGGGTGGATAAATGCTTTGATATTGACAGTAACACAAAAATTAAAAATTAATCGTTCCCTCCCAAAGGGAAACAGTTTGGAACGGTATTGATGATATACGAATTAAGAACGTCTAAATTTTTAACTAATAAAATTAAATTTTAGGTTAAATGTATCGGCTTCACGAAAGCGGATGAAGTAATTAAATTATCTTGCGGATGACGTAAACGCTCTTCAAAGCTTAATGAATTATTTCCTCTAATTTCATCCAAAGCTGAAAAAATACGATTATAGCAAAGGAAAACGCTCCCTCGAAAAGTGGTTCAGTAGATGCCGTATTTTCTTCTTGGAAGTTTACCACAAATTTTCACCCCGAGGCTAGAAAACAGTAGATGCTAGATAAAAGGCTATGCAAGGAATTCAACTTTTCTTTTAATCATATCAGTCAGTCTTGTGTTAGTATTTTTTGAACAGTGGATTTTCTTCGTCATCCTCCGCAATCTTTTTTTAAACCAATCTCTTATGGAAGAGTTATTTACAGATATGAAATTCAATCCATCGCTATCGGTTAGTAAAGTAACATTTCCTGTTTAACGCGCATATTTTTATATTCTAAACTGACTTTCTCTCGAAGTAAATAATTAGTCGAGCGCTTATCGGTAACATGTACGCCATTTCAAAAGTCAGCACTTGAGTCTTAAATCATCTTCAATTTTTCAATCACAGAGAGAAAAGTTGTAGCGGTAAATGTAGTAATTAGTATTATCAGTTGATAAGCTTTTCAACACCTACTTGAACTGATATTGGAAAATTTTTATTGCACAAGCAATCAAGCGTTGGTATCACATACGTAGATTGCACGACAGAACGAAATTAATCTCATTGTCGTCCGCTGATTCACAGCATAATGCTGTATAGTGAATTGTAGGTAAGGAGAACTCATACGGTAAAGGAGAATCGTATAAATTATTATTTATTCTATAAACGATAGGATAAATTTTATTCTTAATATTTTGATTCAAATAAAATGATAAAAGTCTTCTCCTTACGATGATATAAAAATATATAATAATAACGATATTCGGTATAAGAATTCATTACCATTGTTGAATTTTTGCTAACGGCACACACTGAATTTGCAGAAGGAAGCAGAAAACAGAGACTCATCGCAAAACATAGTTACAGTTTGTAGCATAAGAAAAAATCTGATGTGGCCAACACACTACTTTCTCCGTGTTTATTGTCTATCTCCGTGTGTATTGAAAACAGAAGCCTATGCCGGTAATATATAAATAACTCCAAAACAATGAGTGTTACAGGAAAATGTTTCATACAACATTTGTAGTAAAATACATTATCAATAACTTTGGTACTTAATTGTATATACCTACATTACATTCTGACAGAGATATGTATGAAAAACTTCCATTTCTGGATAAACAACAACTTCCGGTTAACCATTATTGATGAATAACTCCTAAACAATCAGTGTTACAAAAAAAAGTTTCATATAAAAGTTGTAGTTAAGTACATTATCTAGAACTTTTGTTTGTAATTGTATATACCTACATTGCATTCTTACAGATATATTTAAGAAACGAAATTTTGTTCCCGATAAAACGCAATTTCCGGTTAAGCGATATTCACCAAAAACAAATCAACTCTTGGCATTGTTAGGAAAATACTAAATATGAATTTTGAAAATGATCGGATAATTACTTTTTAAGATAGAGCGCACACAAACTTTTTTACCACAGATACACAGACACACAGACAGAAATGCTCGGGAAAATAGCGAAAACGAGCTCTATGGGCCCCAAAACATCTATTTCCGTCGAAATCTGGAGGTAGATTTTTTTTGCGAATACAATAATTTCTCTATACTACGTATAGGGAGAAAGTAAAAATAAATAAAATTGTTAAAATGTAATACTATCGCCTATGATGGACACTTAAGTTTTACTCCTCAGGAGATAATCAATTATAATAAAATGAGCGACAGCCGCTCCATACTTGACGAAAATTGTAATACTTATAAATATGACTCTTTCACTCTACTGGTTCGTTAGCCCAAAAAATCATCTTTAAATCTCTTTTCTATATTTCTTGATTACTAGCACTTGAATTTGTCCTCATATCTACATCCTAACATCCTTTTTTGGCTCACATCAGACGTCCAAAGTCAATATTTTTAGGATTAGATGTCCTAACACACTTACATTAGAATTATATATCCTAATACTTCTTTAACCTATATACCTTTAAAGCGTCATCATCATTAACTCTCCTCGCTTCATTAAAAAGAAACTCCTATGATTTTAGATCGTTTTCCTGCATTTCGATGCATCATAATTTCATGTCCAAGTAAAGGTATGTATGTAAAAAACCTTGGTAAGAAAAAAAACTCAATGATGAAGTTTTTACATTAGTACTGTATGTGTGTTGGAACGTTCCCCGCTTATATACGGTGATGTAACATCATCTATGGCCGACCTCAGGGTTAATAGAAAACCATTCAATCTTCCGAAGCGATTATTGAACGATAATGGAAAATGCTTCAAACTTTCCTCCGAGGGAAAGTGGGGAATCTCAAGAAGTTGACAGCGACGAAAATCTTCAAGGCTTTGCCAGAGTATAAGGCTTTCTCCACTTAACCCTTTCTTGAGGGAGGAAATTACTTAAGGCCCGGAATTAATTCAGCGGAAAATCGGGAAATATAGAGGCAGTAGTTCTTACGATGGTTCAACTGCTATCCTACTGGAAGACATGACGGAATACTACTCGTCAATCAACGATAAAACCACACGATCGTAAAAGACCATAAGATGTGCGATGGAGTGGACTTACGTCTTCTCGTGGGCGCTCAATATCCGAATGAGAATCCATGAAACATTTCCGAAAATCAATGAAGACGGCAATCCATTTCCGAATGTCTAACTCTAAGTTATTTCTGGTTTATAAAGAGAAGTTTTAGAGAGTTAGACTAATGTAAAAAAATTTAAAAAATAAGCTTAAAAGGTTATAAAATTTAAATTGTTACATATGTGTCGTGACCGGTGAATTGGTCCGGGGGGAATTCGTACACGGGGAATTCGTAGGCGGGGAATTGATCCCCCGCGCTGATGTTGTACTACTGTTATTAAGTCTTATGTTAATCTACACGCCCTGATTATTGGTTAGTGTTATAAGTAAATAGAATGCAACATTTTAGTGGTAATTATGATTCTTTTCATATAAAAATACGATAAACAAAGGCAAAACTATTGTTCAAATTTCAAGTCTGAGAGAATGAATGAGTCCGCGCTGATGTTGCACTACTGTTATTCAGTCTAATGTTAATCTATACGCCATGATTATTGGTTAATGTTATAAATTAATTAACAAGGGGGTTGGATTGGTTTAGTAGTACAACATCAGCGTGGGGATCAATTCCCCGAGTACCAATCTGTTGGGAGATCAATTCCCCGCGTACGAATTCCCCCCGAACCAATTCACCGGGAGCGTATTCATAGAAACCAAGAAAGAATCGCTGCTCGGGGAATTGATCCCCCGCGCTGATGTTGTACTACCAACCCAACCCAACCCCCCCGGTTAATTTATTTATAACATTAACCAATAATCAGGGCGTGTAGATTAACATAAGACTAAAAAATAGTAGTACAACATCAGCGCGGGGGATCTATTTCCCACGTACTAATCCGTCGGTAGATCAATTCCCTGCGTACGAATTCCCCCGGATCAATTCACCGGCCACGTATTCAGAGAAACCAAGAAAGAATCTCTGCTCTCTTATGAAATTTTAAAGATTTTTGAAGATTTTAAACCTTTAATTCATTAACAGCTGTGTTCTAAATTTTCTTTCTTTGCTATCTAACCAAGTCTGCGGAAATATTTTTCCACGACGTTCCAAAGATCCCGAACTTAGTGCCGACAAAGAGATCCTTGATGCCATAATTCAATTACCCGATTCCATAAGTTTGCGCGGGAACCGGCGTTATCTAGGGGTACTAAATTATCCGCAAAACCCAAATTCAAGTTTGGGCAGTAGATGTGTGCGCCGTTAATTCGGAGCACTTTCACCTTCGCAGTAGCGAAATTCATTAAGATTCCCACTTGGGCGTCCCAAAGGGTCGTTCATATCGACTTGCCCTTTTGCCGTAAAAAAAACTGCCTTATCAGTGCCCTGTTTACAGACCCTCTCCAAAGTTAAACCGCACTCGAAAGCAGATCGTGCCTCTCTTAATATTTCCGCGTCAATAAAAGAAAGAAGATATAAAAAGAACCAGAAGACCTTCCCTATTTTTTTTTCCGGTAGATTCTCCACTTCAGTCGAGTGCAGGTTTGTACGTCATTCGTCCATCGTCTTTCGTTCGGAAATATTGCACCGATTCTATACTTCACAACTTCAAATGCAATCAAATCTCCGGCGCTTTTCCAGGCTGATTTTCCATTAAAATCCCTTTAGAAAGTGTTAAAAGTGGCTCTGCACATAAGGCGTGTTAGAGGTTTTAAATCTCCAACAGTCGTCTTTGTCGGCGTTCCTCGGCTCATTCACCGGTATTCCGAAAGAGCAAGAAAGGACACCGCACTTTTTAAGAGCGCCCAATACGTATTTCCAATGTGACGTATTCACCTTTAACTCCGGAAGATGAATGCATCGCTTTCAAAATACGTATTGGGTGCTCTTAAAAAGTGCGGTGTCCTTTCTAGTTTCCTCGGAATACCGGTGAATGAGCCGAGGAACGCCGACAATGACGGCTATTGGAGATTAAAAACCTCTAATTCCTTAACAACCTTGTTCCAAATTTTCTTTCTATACAACATTAAGCATGCACATTCGGGTTCGTATCCCATTAATATAAGACATATACTTCTACATATACACACAAAAATACACAAAAATATACTCATACATCTACATACAAACATATACCTATCTAACAAAGAACACGGGAGGTTTTTCGAGGGGTTTCCCTCTCGTCCTTGGGCGAATACGGAGCAGATTGAACTGCTATCTTACTACATACCCAACGACCGTTGCCACCTGTAATCACACCAATTTGCAGCGATAAACAATTAAATAAATAAACATATGCTCCCTGCAAATCACGCTAGGGCGTGTAGTACAAAAACAACCAGTCTACTTCCCTAATCGATTACTTTAGCGTATCGTTCGCGAAAATAATGACAATTTTGAAGGAATTCGTGATAGTATGTACCTATTTACCTTATCTTTCTGCTCTTTCTGAGCGGTCTATGTAATTGGGAGGACAAATAATATCAACTGCATCCTCACATCCTTGAATATACATATTGTATTCTAAAGATTCCCATCTTGTATCCTGAAGCATTTGAGTAAAGCTCCCTGCTTTTTCGTGACAATTCCTTACAAAACGTAAATCATTAGGTTGTATCTTTTCCATTTTGTTCATTTTTAATGTCCGTTTAACCTTATAACGCTCTTTAGTTTGTCTCGTCTTCTTTCCTAGCTCGATTTACTTATACGAAGAAACATTGTTAGCAGTAAGAGATCAACGTAAGTAAATTATCTGGTTCAATACTTTTCTACAGAATTACGCGACGCGGATTACTCGTTAAAGTATCGATTAAGTAGAACATTTGAGTTTAATAACTTAAATTGAGGTCTGTACATCCAAAGATATCATGATAACTAAATAAAAACTGATACATTTTTTCTTAGACCGAATGACGCATCCTCTAGCACTGAAGCGCAAAAAGATTTCATTTCGAAAACTTCCGCGGGTTATATTCGTCCCTTTTTAAGTTGAATGCCTTCCTGTTGTGGTGCATTTCCTAGAAGGAAAACCTTGCTCATAAGGTTTCAACAAAAACACGTCAATATGTTTTCAAAATCTCTTCCTCCAGAATTATAACTAAATCAAAACACAATTAAAAAGGGCAAAGATGAAAGAAGGCTTAATTTCAATCTCATATGCTCAAGCTCGACTTTTTGGAATGGTGTCGTACGTCGTAAAAGAACGAATTAAATTCCATAAAAATATTTTTATTATTTTATTCTTTAAATTTTCAAGTGGGGTTATTTTAGTAGTATATTACTATTAGAAACTTAAAATAATAAAACACTTACGCGGTTATTTATTCATCATTACATTGGACTCTCACTAATCCGGCCTCTCAGTAATCCGATAACCCTTTCCTGACGTAAAAGAGAACCATGGAGTAACAAGTGCAAGCGTGGAAGAAAAACTAGAAAAGGTGCAGAGGAAAAGGGTTATTTTAGGCCAGTAGGCGCTAACTATATTTATATATAATATCGAAAACGTATAATAATTCATCAAAACCTGAATTACTTCTATAAAGAAAGTAATAACTAATTTTCCGTTTACATTATTAGAAATATTAGAAAAGGTGCAAGTGAAGAGGAGAAGGGTTATTTCTAGACTAGTATACGCTAGCTATATTTATATATAATACCAAAAACATATTATATTATTTCATCAAAACATGAATGACTTCTATAAAGAAGGTAATAAGCAATCTTACGTTTACATACTACACTATAGATGCAAGCTTTAACTTTAAATTAACTTGCCACCTCGTATCTCTGAATTATCACACTCTCTTATATATTAAGTTCTACATTACCATATATATCCTACGTAAAATATTAAAAGTATGTATTTCTCCTTACGGCTGGGCATCGAAAACTTGGTCACCACGCTATGGTCTTTTACGCACTCTCAGTAATCCGGCACCCGCGCTAATCCGGCACCCCTCTGTTCAAGGAATGACCGCATTAGCGAGAGTCTAGAGTACTTATTTATCCATGATTAAAGAAGATAGCACCAGAAAACATGAGAACTTGATTAAAGAAACGAGTTCCCTTTGTGCATTTCCGTCAGAATGTAGGCAGTTAAGAAAGAGCACCGCTAAAGAGTAAGAATAAAGCAACGTACCGCACTTTAAATCTTAATTCAGATAAGGAGAGCCATTCCCAATATTCCCTACATTTTCCCATAACTGGTCCCTCGGGCGTTTTTACAAAAGCGAGGAGAAACGAGGAAAAGAAAGGGGAACGGCGCGTTATTTTAGTAACGCCTTAAGGCATGAGTGGAGAGTTTCCTGGAGCAAGACTCCAGCGCATGTTAAACTGCAAAGAAAATCAAAACCGAAGTCACACGTGCAGAAGCACACGACGGACTTATACGCATTGAGCAATTGGGATCGAGAACCCAAGTGCGTTAAGGAGCGGGGAACAAGTGGTCATTGGTTCGACGCCCACTCCTCCCCACGTGCAGGAAGGAGCCATTCCCTTGGGCGGGAGGAGAGGGAAAAGGGTTAAAGGAAAGGACTCGGAAAGGATGCGGTCTACCGTAGGGGCGTCCGACCGCACGGGAATGTATTTTTAGAATGGATCTCTTGCTGTTTTTATCGGAGTGCCTCGGTTGCATGATCGCGTCACCCGTCGGGCGGAAGATGGACTTCTTTTTGCCTTCTAAAGCCGAAAAGCAGCTATTGTGACCGGTCCGTTTTATATGTGATTGCGTATGACGACATACGTATACTTATATGCATACGTACATAATTCCCACTGCGACTCAACTCGTTATTCGAAGTTCTCGTACATCTAAACGAATTTCCCCGCAAGCCCTTAAGATTACCACAAATTTACGTTTTCCCCAACCAAATAATCATTCATAACGTATTGTTCTTCATACATAGAGTGATATGCTACTATATATAGATTTAGATTGAGTTAAATAAAAATATGGTGGAATAGAAACGTAAAGGAGATTTTAAATCGTGTGCTACCAAAACATCTACAACCTCGAGAAACCATAAATCGTACCTAAGTAAACAGAACGTTTCATTCCACTCGTATACAGAGTCACATAATAGTGATGAATTATGTTTATGAGCCTATTTAGTACAGTTAATTTGCTTGTAAGAGACTTTTAAGATTTTGCGAGCAGATTTGGGCATTCCTCATGGAAGGCGTTATCAGCTCATTATCATCAGGTCAGCTAATAAAGAAGTAAATTTTAAAATATCTAACGCTATATTACCCATCGAGGCTTTACTATTTGGTAGCACTCGATCTATCACCGTGTAAAGACATACACACAAATTTTATGCACACATAAATCCGTAGAGAGTGTGTCTGGTAGTCAATGTATCGTATACGCACGCAATTTCAGGTTCTTGTCGAGAAATTTTGCAACCCACGGCTAGCCGTAACGTCTTTCGTTCCATTTCCATGTCGTTTCATCTTAATTCAAATATCAAAGAGAGTAATAAAAGACTTCATTAAAAAGTTTCCTTCTTTTCTGAATTAAACTTGCAATACATAAGAGAGTGATGCCTTAATACACATTTCCGAGCTGTTTTTTAAAGGCACTTTAGATGATTTCCTAAGCTCCCAACCCACTTGCTTGCCCCTCCATAAGCACGTGCACGAATGTGGATGATTGCACACACGGTTCTCACTGAATTCGTGAATAAGAAACTATTCGGGGAAAAGCCGTGCGTTTTGCCAGAACTTTCTTCGATGAATCGGAAAGCGTAGCTGCTTGGATCGGTATGGGAATATTTTCAAGAGATAAGGCTGATTCTGCTGAACAGGGCCAGTTAACTCACAGGTGATATTAATGTAATTATATAATTATAATTTTCGATTTTAGCCCATATGCCGCAACAAGCCACCCGGTCGTAGAAATAAACCTTTGGTGGAATATACTTGCAACTTACACTTATTGTTAGTGTTCATTCTTTGAAAAGGTGTACGAAATTCTAAGAAGCCACGCTTGTTCGCATTAATCTTACCGTATCTGTTAAAGCGTTTCACGAATTCTATGGTTTTCAGAAAACTTGGAATTTCAAACATCATAAATTTTTAGTGAAATCTTTAATTGGATCGCGTTTGAATGGTAGTGTCGAACCTCTTCCTAGTTTGAGAGTGGGATTGAAAAGGATCTTTACATATGGTTGTGACAAATCCATGAATTATCATGAATACCACTGTTCTTGTACGGCGCTCTCAAGAATTATATAAAGTGCTATAATCGTCTGAGTTAACTGAATATATTATGGATATGTGCGGCTGAATGAGACAATCGTGAACAGCGAGAAAAATCCGGATGAGAGAATTCGATTCGAATATTTTTTCCGTGGATGATGTTCGACGATGTTTAGGAAAATAATTTGAATGATATTGAATGCTTCTCTCGTATACTAAAAAGTAAGGTAGCAGGAATTAAATGTGGAAATGATAGATAGTTATAAGCAATATAGATACGACAAATGACACTTCAAGGAGAAATATGCAGTATATCATAGCGTTACGATACCACCTGCCTTGTTTTGGTATGGGAGAATGTAGTTAAGGTAAAATATGAGGGTGAAAGGAGTATACCAGAAAGTTAATAATAAAAGGGTAATGAATTAATGTGATAGGAAATTAGAGTCGTAAAATTGTACTGAATCTAAAGTTAACGGAAAAGTGTCACGCATTATCTATCACCCCCGATTCCCTGCAGCTTCGTTTTCTCCTTTTTTTTAATGAGAAGGGAAAAAATGTAAAGAATTCGACGGGGACATTGATCGAAAAGCGGATGTCGCCAGATAGGGAAAAAAATACGAAAAGTTTGGAGGGTTTCATAAAAATCTGCGCGATTTCAACCAGCAGACCATTTTTGAGGGCGAAAAAAACCTTCCATTAATTACATTTCAAAAGTTTCCACATTATAGGGCGATTACGTTTAATAACTTTTTTACTAAATTTAAAAACCATTTACGAACATTTCCTGCAGAGAGCCTTTTGTATATAAAATCCAGTATGGAATTTAATACGACATAGAAGGTAAGAAGTAGTATAGGTAATAATTTGGTAATAGGTAATAGTAATAATAAGTAATAGGTTTGGAATTATGATCAAATAGGTTGCCTAGATCAACCTACTGGTTGCAATTTTAAGCATTGCCACCACCGATACTTGGGTTTTCGGAGAAAATTTATGTAGGCAATCGCATAAACAGCATACATTACATTTAAGTACAGTAGGACTGAATTCGTTTGAATTATTACAAGTCTTAAATCCGTAACATTAAAACAGTCCTTGTATGTAGATAATTTTAATAAGTTGTCTGAATTCATTATTGTGAAATACAGCCTTAATGTATGATATTCACACATAAATTAACATCTAATTTTATTGAATGATCATCACGTATATAATGTTAAAAGAATTTAAGAAGCGATATTGATAATAATCTCGATAAATATTTACAAATAGCCCTTCAAACAGTCTGTTGCTTACGAGGAACCCTTTTCCATAACCACTCACGCAAGATGGAATATGGATTATTTAAACCCACGTAAGATGAAAGTAGACTGTTTGATCTATATATATATATATATATATATATATATATATATATATATATATATATATATATATATATATATATATATACAACATCTTACACATTTCTTATTACTTCACAACTATAATATTCTGTTTGAAGAAAAAATTATTTACGTTAAAAAAATGTTGGTATCCTGCAAACGTTTAGCAATTTAGCTAAACGCAGGATAAAGAGTTCCTATTTTTCAAACCAAATATAAGCTCTACATTTGCTTTGAGTAACACCCCTATCCTCTCATTCTTTATTAAACGTTTTCGAAGTGGAATTTATTTATTAAACGAATATGACTTTGAAATTCTTCGGAAGGTCACCGCAACATTATATTTTCACTAATACACTTTTAAATTATGTTATAAAGTTTTCATATTTTTTCTGCAATTCGAAACTAAAAATTCTTACATTTATACTATTGCCAGGGATATAAATTCAACATTTTTCAATGAAGTCAGCGAGTTAATGATTGCAATGCAGTCATCATGATTTTAACACACTTTTCCAAATAAACGAGCACAGCATAAGTTCCCGCTCATCCACAACGCGTACGGTCCACATCTAGAACGCTGCATCTGGCGAAATCGATCCCTGGCTTGATTTTTACAGCCCTTCTCAGGGGCCTTAAAAGATCCCTCGAGTGGACCCACCCTCGCATGATTGAGGACTCTTCTCTGGCCGTAAACCGACGTGCATACGCGCGTGGGAGGCAAGATCTCGCGCCAATTCCTAGTGCGTCCCGACGCCTACTGCTTTTACGCATCATTTTCGATCGATCGGGGACTTGGGTCATTCCGATGCCCGCGTAACCGTGTTTCACGACTCCAATTATTGGTGGCGCTTTTAATCGGATAATATGACCGCGGTTCCTCCCCTAAGGGTGGATTTCCAGGCACTTGTAGGGCGGGACGCTCATCCGTGCTTCCAAGAGGGAATGGAATCTATTTCTTCTTGGAATTGGGAATCACTTCACCCAATTGCGGCTGCTTAATTAAGGAGGTACGAGAGGCCGGCGACGATTCCCAATGATTGGTCCGAAGCTGGAGCAGATCAGAAGGGAAGCGTTGCTTAACATCCCTTTAACCATGAGTATACCGATAGGAAAACGGTGGTTAATTTCCTTCTTTCAACATAAGGAAAAGTTTTTGATGAGATAATAATAATAATCGTCTTTATTTGAGCGATTGGGACTAAAAGTCTATTCTTCCATCCAACCCATCGTCATTAATTACGGAATAATTAAATTAAAGGGAATGGTATGAGGAACAATTTGAAGAACATTGGATGTAATAAACCAAAGAGATTCTTAGAAAAGGAGTCCAATGCAGGAAAACACCCACAAAGAAGGAGAATGTGAAAAACCCGCGCAAACCTACCGATAGTAATTACTAAAAAATGAGAAAAAAGAACATGACCAACTACCAGCAAGGACTTGCTTGCGATACATAAATAAGAATCAGTTAACATTTAAATAAATGACAGCAACATACATAATAACATAAAAAAAACAAATGAGATGGTATAAGGTATCCAAATTTGATAACTACTATAAATGGGATGGCTGTTAAGGATTTTGATTGGGTTCCTTTTGTACGAAGGCTAAAGGACAAGTAGAAGATGTACAATGGAAAGCAGCAAGGTTCGTTGCTCTGAACAAAATCGGCAGAACCGATAGCATCACCGCTGTGAAGAAAGAGCTAGGATTGGAAGAATTATAAACAAGACTTAAAACAAAAAAGCTATTAAATAAACTGAAACGACCCGTAGAAATAACCTTTTAATATCGTTCTTCTATATCAAATTTTCTAAATTAAATTGGATTTACAAAATCAGAACGGAATGAGTCCAAGTTCCATTCTCTCTTGCGAACTAAAGTCGGTAGGGCGGGTTAAAAAACCCCAAATCAGATACCATATATATTATGCATGCAGTATATGAAACCTTTGCAATGAAGTGCCACAATCGTAAAATGGAAAAGGATCAGCGGATATCCGTGCATTTTGATAAGAATCATTTAAAGACGAAACGATGCGAGTTACCAAAGTAGAGCTCGATTTAAGGTGAAAATCATTACAATAAAGAGATGCAAGTTTAGATTGAACTCGCTTACTAAATTCAGAGAAAAGAGGTTCTTGGAAGACGCATTTCACCCACCCTTCTGTATTTTTGCGAGAAGTATATTTGCGGGGAAATGGATGCTCTTATTTATTGTTGCAAAAACTGATTTTTCGCGGACGATATTCGGCATTAATAAGTCAAAACGTAAAAATATATTAAATCCCATTTGTGCTTTTCACAAAATTACTGCGCAAATGTAAAATGTGCTGAGGTACATTAAAATGTCTATTAAATTTGTAATTCGCGGGTATCGTAATATAATCTTCCCCAAAGTGAAGTTAGTGACTGTAATTGAGATAAATATCACGATGAAAAGGCAAATATAGCATCAAAAGTAACCTCGTATGTATTGATACAAAATACTCATCCCAAAATGAACCAGGAGTGCTCTAAACGCAATGAAGATTGCAGCATCCGAGAAATACCCCCCAGAAGAGTATCAAATACCCTCGAACTTTCATCTCTCTCTTAATTAAACAAGTGATGCTCTTTTCATCCAGTGAAAATAATCATCGAGATGCTGGAAAATCTCTTTAAAAATCCATCCGCCCTCAAACTGGAGGGAAGGACTACCTTCTTAATTAAGAGGTATTTTTACAAAGATTTAATTAACTCGTTTCGTTTACCTCTTTAATGAAAAATATTATAAAAACATTTAGCTGAATGAAGAAGAGTTACTAAAGAGCTATTCCAGTATTTTCTCCACTAATACCTCGACTACCAAAAAGAACGAAGATATTATAGTTATGAAAATGACGAGTGTGAAAAACTAATATAATATCCAACTAAGGTAAACCATCAAATTATTGTCGTTCTAAATGTTACCATTCTTTCTAATTATTTTGAAAATAAATCATTTTTATATAATGGATTGGCTATCCTACATCCTAAGAAAGAAATAGAGCATCAAGGAAGATATAAATTTTCATTTCTAGCATTAAAAAGAAAATTAATTTCTAAAAATACCCGTAAAAGTAGTTTTCACTAACACAAAATAAATCATCGCATATTAAAAAAATCAGATATCTTCACCCCCTGAAGATGAAATGCAATATAAATATATAAAATACCGAAATATGAACACACAACAGCGTTGCAAAGAAGAGTCGCGGAGAATCCTAGCCCCTGCTGGTTGGGATAACCACGAGGTTGGCTTGCTTGCGAAAGTTCACTTGAAATGTTTTCTTTGCATATAACATAATAACATATTAAGTAAGACGTAAATCCCATCAAGGAATGGTTTTTCGGCATTAAATTTTGTGATAGTCCTGAAACGAAAACTTCCTAAATAATACAACCAATATGTTCCATGAAAATGCTATTTGTCATATTCTTGAGATGCAAATCTAATTTTTAACCGAATCATCAAAATCATCAAGCATATACACCTTTTATCGGAACTCCTACATTATTCATTGACTCATAAATAAAATACAGAATGACGCTACAGTGTTAACTGAAGCATTTTATCCGAAAAGTGCTTAAATAAAACAATACGAGCGAAGCATTTTTGCAGCTGTCGTCCAACTCAATGCGGCGAGCATTTTCGTCGGCGTGCAAAACATGACCTCAGACGAGAGATATTCGGTGCACTGGGATTTCACGTGGAATCAAAGAGACCAAGAAACGAATTCCACGTCGTTTCAAAAGAGATAAAGTCTCGCAAGTCCAACTGTGTCCTTTGAGGGCCACCGATTCGCCTCCTTTTTAAGTAGGTTTACGATTCTTGCGCCTGATTGAATTTCTTATTTGCAAAAAGCAACGATTCTATAAAAGCACGAAAAGGAGCATAAATTGGCGGGAGGTTATCTCACTTCAATTAATTTATTTTATCTCGTATTTTAACAGGAATTTTGCGCCTGCATATTGTCAAGGGTTGAACGTTTTGCATTTTTTGTCAGAATCGTCCATTAAATGTACTTCTTGTTTCTATAAAAAGTACAAGATAAACAGAACAAATGAGATAAGATATTTTTGGGTCAATCCTGCCTAATATATGGTATTATGCTGACGACAAAGAGCTTGAATTATGTTTGGAAATATATGCAAAAAGTTGAGTTCGAGAAATGAAGATATCATTGTAAAAAAATTGAATAAAAATAATACACGCGCAGAATAACTTTCTGAAGAGGAAGTTAACAACTGAAAGATGCCAATTAAAGATGAAGAAGCGAAATAAGCAATGCGATGCTTGAAGGAAGGAGAAGTTTCGTAGAGAAAAGATGTAAGAATATGAATTCAAAGGATAAATTTACTATACAAGTTCAGAGAAATTACGTTCTCAGTTGATGCATCCGATATGATGCAATCCCTTTGTTATATGGGCGTTCTGATACTGCGAGGAAGATCAGGGAAATAGATGCTAGGACGAGTCGATTCAAACAATACGCGAAAGAAATCGATTAGGAAAATTGAGTCAAAGTGAGTCTGCACCCCCTGCCACACGCCGAAAGGCGGCTTGAAGGGTTCTTAAATAGACATAAACATAAAATAAAGGATACATTTTCTCGAAGGCCTTATTTCGGATGAAAAGTGTGTAAGTTTGAAGGATGAATTTCTGCCAGAAATTCTTGTGGAAATGATTTTTTCAAACATACACGAGTGTTCTCCCTTTTGGTAGGTCCATGTACGACCCATGTCCTCATGCATCAAAAATGTGTATTAAACACCATCCCTTTATAAGAACGAAGGTTTCCGCGGCGATCGGTTGATTCTATGGTCTATCTTCCGGGATTCCACCGCAATTTACGTAGCAGCAGCGGCATTCCTCTTCAAAACTGCATTATCTAAGGATATTAAGCCTTGGATATTTTCATCTATGTAAACTTTAGTTAAATGGTTTGTTTAATTAATTATTATTAAATTATTAATTATTATTTAATTAATTATTATTTGTTTAATTAATTATAATTAAAGATTATGTTAAATGATGTTAAATTATTTAACTAAAGTTTACATAGATGAAAATATCCAAGGCTTAATATCCTTAGGTAATGCAGTTTTGAAGAGGAATGTCGCTGCTGCTACGTAAATCGCGGTGGAATCCCGGAAGATAGACCATAGAACCATCCCTTTACTTCTAGGTATTTTACCCCACCTTTTATGTCATTTAAGATCTTCTATCTTTGTCTTTATCTAAAATCTCTCTTTAAATTATAAAATAAGTTGCTCTCTTAGAATATATCATATATATTTTGAGGATTAAAGTAAGAAATGTGTACAAGCGATACGTAGCATGATAGACAAACGGTTGATGCTTCCAAGAAATATTAAAAACTTAATATTCTCTCCTCAGGATTAAACGAAGAAAAAGTTGGTCCTTTATTCCAACGATATTGTTCTATAATCAAGCAAAATATCGTTTCACCTGAAAATTCAAGAACATAAAGTCGAAAACCCTCTTATAGTTACAATTATTCATTTAATTTATCAAATGCTTACTCGCATTTCACCCCTGAATAATAACAACTTTCTGAAAGCTACGTAGGCGTAGTTGAGATGCTTGCAGAGAAACGTCATCTTTAAGGTATTAAGCAGCTTCGGGGTAAGAGGTTCTCCTTAAGTAATAGACAATAAAGACCAGAAAACAATAAGTTAGTTTATGCTTCAAATTCACATCTGGAAACTTTGTTCGAAACTGGACTGAAAGCAACGTAATCGGACTGAAAGCTTCTTCTACGAGAATTTCGAAGGAGTAGTCTTACGTGAAATGAAATAGGAAGGGATTACTTAATTTCAAAGGAAACTTAAAATCCACCGCTCCGAGCTTTGTATTTCCTCATAATAACTTCCAAGTTTGAGACGCTGTTACCAGGAACGTATCGCACAGTTCTGAGTCAACCGAGGAAAAGTTGTTCGTTCAACTACTCCACTGACAATAACTGTATGCAGAATCGAATGTGGAATTGTGTCTGCCATTCCAAGGCAAAACTTAAGTACAACCATACTCGAGCATAACAAGAACAATGTTCTCTCACTGTGTTACTAAGCTAACGGCCTTTTCTACAACGTTCTCCATTCCAATGATTTGCACATATACACATACATAACCACACCCGAACCTTATTTGCGGACTTAATTTATTTATTTAGATACATCTATAAGATACAAGTTCATAAATATAAATAAGATCTATCATTCAAGTATAAGAATACAATGCACGATAGTATTATCCATATAGTCGCATACATAAATATAGATAGATTTAATATAACAAGTACAACTCGAGATAAAAATACAGAGGAGATAGCCGTGAACTACATTATATTAAATTAAATACGGTTTAACTTAAGCTTATTTTTTTTAAATTTCACATTTTTAGACATTGGCATGAGAATTTCACCAGGTAAAGTGTCCCATTCCCAAATACCCCTATTAATGAAATAGTATTTCGCTACGTCTGTTTTCTGCTCGCGTTCCTTGATTTTGCTATCTTTACTCTCCCTATCGGTTCATCATCTCCATATCCGTATTCTTATATCACAATTAATTTTTCATACATTGACAAATTTACTTCTCTGATCCTGCTTATGGCAGACCACCAATGAAAATATTATCAACAATAAATCTTAACTGAAAATTCGAAATTATACACTTTACTTAGTAAACATTTTATTTTTCTACTTTTTAGTAGTGATTTCTACTGTTTTTCCATAATGTTTTTGGAGTTTTTACCAAAAAACGTTGAATTTTTCATGACTCATCCATTGAATTTTTTCTATCGTGTATTTGAAATCTCGACCAATTAATTTATTATGATTTAATTTTCGGTAAAGTTAAGTTATTTTTCTATTATTAACATTGGAATATCATACATCATTTATATGATCTTTGTATAAGTTAAAATTTAATTTAAGTAATCCTTGGAACATCAAACTACTGCTACTTACAACATGTGCGAGGATCAAACAGATAACCATGTGCGAAATACTGACGAAAGATAAGCAAGTGACGAAGCCTTATCTACAGGTTATCTCTCTTCATTCGATCCGTATCGACAAAACACTTTATAATCTGACCCAATTAATTACCTAAATTAGTTTTACTCGTTTTCCTCAATTAATTCACGTTTCATGTTGCACAAAGATAAGAGCATAGTCATATTTATGGCTAAAATAGGAAGAACGGGAAGGTAGAATGAAAATTACATCTACATCTACATCTACATTAATACCCTACAAGCCGCCTTTCGGCGTGTGGCAGGGGGTGTAAACACCAGTTGAATCTAAATTACTTCCTTATTCGATTATTGTCACGTATTGTTCGCGGAAAGAATGAATCTCTGAAACGATTCGTCCTAGCATCTATTTCTCTTAACTTACGGTCATTATTGGATCGACCGACGTAGCAGGGGGGTTGCATGATACCGATTGTATCTTCGGAAAATGTAGTTTCCCTGAATTTATTAAGCAATCGCAGCCTAGCTTCCAATTTCCTTTCTTTCAAGGATTCCCAACCTACGTCTGAGAGCATTTTTGTAACGCTTGCTTTTTTATCGTAGCATTTCTTAACAAAACGAACCGCTTTACGCTGCACTTTCTCGAGTTCGCGAGTACACGTTTCATCCGCCGGATCCCATATACTTGCCGCATATTCCAGAAGGGGTCTGACCAAGGTAAAATAACATCGCTCTCTCACCTTTTCGTCGCATTTACCAACAATACGCTTTACAAAGCCAAGCCTTTTACTTGCTGTGCCGCAGATTTTTCGAATATGCGTGCTCCAATTTAAGTTATTAGTATTGTTGATCCCGAGATATTTAACTGAATCTACTACT
Organism: Sympetrum striolatum; assembly: GCA_947579665.1. Lineage (NCBI taxonomy): Eukaryota > Metazoa > Arthropoda > Insecta > Odonata > Libellulidae > Sympetrum > Sympetrum striolatum. Next base: position 17,589,075 of record OX388351.1, on the reverse strand, counting down.
TTGATATTAATTCCATTAATTTTGTATGGGTGATTTGGACGCATTTTTTTCTTTTCGAAGAAATTAACTATGGAGCATTTACTTACGTTAATATCTAATTCCCATTTTTCGCACCACCTTTGGATGAGGACTAAATCGTTTGAGAGAGATGTCCGGTCTTCCTCGTTTGTTATTTCCCTATATATAACCAAGTCATCCGCAAATATCCTCACATTACTAACTATCTCGTCACTCAAGTCATTGATATAAATAAGGAAAAGAAGAGGTCCAATTACACTGCCTTGAGGTACGCCAGAGGTAACTTTGACTCTATTTGAGCTAACGCCATCCAGTACAACTTGTTGTTCCCTCTCGTAGAGAAAATCCTTAACCCAGTCGACTACTTCCTTGTTAATGCCCGCTAGTTTTAGTTTGTAAATTAGTTTGTAGTGTGGGACTCTATCGAATGCTTTTTTGAAATCTAGGAAAATAGCGTACTTGCTTTTTACATTCGGCAGACTTTAAGATATCGTGTACAAATAGAGCAAGTTGGGTTTCACATGATCGGGACTTACGAAAACCATGCTGGTTTGCGTCGAGGAATTCATTTCTATCTAAAAATCCCATGAGTGAGCTTACGACGATATGTTCCATTACCTTTCCGGACAGCGAAGTTAATGATATAGGTCTATAATTTCCTGGGTCCTCCTTTAATCCGCTTTTGTAAACAGGAGTAATATTAGCTAATTTCCAATCGGATGGGACCCTACCTTCATTTATCGAAAATTGCTTCAGATATTTCCTGCTAAGATATTATAAACTTTTCTGGTGTATCCTTATATTTCACCAATTCTAGCAAATTTATAAAGCTAGCAGACAGTTAAGAAGCAGCAGTTTATATACACTTGACGACAAAATCGTTTTGATAGAATAGGAGCTTAACTTTAATATAAAAAGATATTAACTTTGTCGTTGTTTTAACCATTATAGGTCACGGCTCTTAGTAAATCAACATTGGTAATGAATTTCGTATGAAAAACGTTATCTATCATACCTCTAAATATGAAGATAAGCAACTTTAAATTTACCTCATCCAAGAATATTTATTGATTTTTCACCAAAGTTAAAGAGAAATATTTTACGAACTTAATCAATGATTATTATTTAAGATTAAAAACAGATACTTATTAAAGTTACGCCAAACAATTTGATTGGGTAGGCAATGTGTTATATTGAAATATTCCGTGGAAAAGTAGGAATTATAGTAGTACGAGTAAAATGTTGCTTGCATTCTGCAAGCATGTTGATAACACTAATTTTAAGTCGGCATCATATCGAGAGGGTACTCAAAAAAAAAATTATCGAAAATATTCTTACAATTCGCTGTAATTTATTCGTCCGGCATCGAACCCAGGTCTTCCTGGTCATACTTACTCTGCAGCACAACAGATTATCACCATCTCTAACTGTGTGAAACTTCAAGCAGAAATGTTGGGTGCAACTGCCTCAAACGACCTCCTACTTTTCCCTTATATTCCTTTTGTGAGAAATTTTGATGTGCTATGGCATCGAACCCAGAAACAGCATGGTCAGATCTAATTGTTTTCTTAAACGGAGTCTAGATATACATCTTCTAGCTGAGTATGAACTTCCTACCATTTCGATAAGTTCATCAAAAAGATAATGAAAAACTACCCCAATGTATTTTAAATGAGAGATATATTTACCGCCCGGCATCGAACCCGGGTCTTTATGGTGATACTTTCTATGCAACACAATAGAAGATCTCTATCTATCTAAGATCTCGAACTATGTGTGAAAAATCAAGCAGAAATATTGGCTGCAACTTCCTCAAACGACGTCGAATTTTTCCCTTATATTCCTTATGAGAGAAATGTTAATGTGCTCTGGTATCGAACCCAGGAATAGTACGATCTTATCCATATTTTTCTCTTAAATCAATTCTTACCATACATCTTCTAGCCAAGCACGAACATCCTATCATTTCGATAAGTGCATCAAAAGAAAAATATTGAAAAACTACCTCAATGTATTTTAAAGGGTAGATTTTTGCATCGTCCTAGCATCGAACCCAGGATTTTTTTTGAGAAAGTCATATATGTTTTCGATAGACCATGACTATATATATAATGTCCTTGAGTTTTAATTCTCTACCTATTCGGGAAGTATTTTTTTTATATTTCCGAAAATCAAAGCAATGCTTTTAAAGGTGAAAAATCGGGACTTTGGGGCCCTCTGGAATCGAACCCATCACTTTGAGGTTCAAAATCGCATTTTTTCTGGCGGTTACACGTTATGGCCAACATGTCGTAAAAATTTCAAGTCAATGACCCTAGTGGTCTAGCCTGTGAATTAGTATCCTCTCTATATATATGGATACATGAATGAATCCGGAGAAGCATCTATATATAATAGATTATTAACGTAGATTTATAATACAGCTGAATATGTCAATAATACTTGATGATTTAATCATAATTAAAAGGCGCGGTACTCAACATTACTTTAATCGCATCACTAATTTACAGAACACCAACGGTATGAAAAATTTGGACAACAAATTAGTAGAAAAGCAGATTTTTGGTGAGAATTCTCGAGTTCCATCGATTAAGATAAGAGTTACCTATGCTTTTGAGGAGAATGAATGAATTGCTTATGCAGTATTTACCATAAATTATTTGGGATAAAGAAGCCAGATGTTACCTATCTCCTGTTCACAGTCTTCTTTCGACTGCAAAATCATCTAAGTTTTCCCCCTCGGGCAGCGCCACCAACACGTTCTAAGTTGCTTTATCTGCCCTTATTGTGTCTCGCTTAACTTTATAATTGCTTCAGATATTTCCTGCTAAGATATTATAAACTTTTCTGGTGTATCCTTATATTTCACCAATTCTAGCAAATTTATAAAGCTAGCAGACAGTTAAGAAGCAGCAGTTTATATACACTTGACGACAAAATCGTTTTGATAGAATAGGAGCTTAACTTTAATATAAAAAGATATTAACTTTGTCGTTGTTTTAACCATTATAGGTCACGGCTCTTAGTAAATCAACATTGGTAATGAATTTCGTATGAAAAACGTTATCTATCATAGCTCTAAATATGAAGATAAGCAACTTTAAATTTACCTCATCCAAGAATATTTATTGATTTTTCACCAAAGTTAAAGAGAAATATTTGCCTTGAATTTTCTATAATGCAACATGATAACTAAAGAACTTTAACAAGCTGAAATTAAACATTTTACATGCACGTTTTGTGAACGAAACAAAGTTAAATATAAACGGTTTAAGATACTTCTATCGCAAGCAATGAAAAAGTGGAGCAGAAAGCTAAGGATTCAGCGATTATCATTTCTGTGAAATATTTAAAAGATCTTTCCTTCTAAAGCTCGCTAGAACGGCAGTTAACTTGCCAAGAGGATAGAGTATAGCTCGCGTAAAACCTTATGAGAGGGGAAAACGGTTATGGGAGGACTAATAGGGTACTGAAGAATAAAAACTCGGGATATGAAGGAGAAATACCATGTGCAATAATTTTGAATGTTTGCAGACTAACTCCCTCCAGGGGGCAGGATATAACACAATATACATTACCACTGGAAGAAGAATTAGCTATTTTCACCAGAAGATTTAATCAAAGATTAATAAAGGCTCCCTCAAATATTTACATGTAGGACCATAACCCAAAGTAATTACTTCGTAGATTTAAAAGCTCAAGATGGGCTACTCAATATAAGATATAAAGATAATATTTTATAGTTTTGAAAGGTGGCTATTTAATTGCATAATTATTTATTCATCAACTTTGTCCTTTTCAAACACTGTGCATTAATCATATATTCTGCCTTCCAGCAGATTATTAGTGAGATATCTTTACATATATAGCTCTCTTGAATTGAATACAACTTTCTTTCATGTGATCAAGCTAAACTTTGCGGAAGGGAGCCATACTAAATAAGCGAAAGACACTAAGTAAATTCCACAGAAATATGAGTAATTTTTATTGCTCGTGGATAAAGCCTTCTGGAACAGGTGCAATTATATCCTTTTGAGAGAGTGACCCCTATATTAGTCTGTCTGAGACATGCCGCGTGCAGTAATAATTTCAATAATTACCAAACCCTTTATAGCAAAATCTTATTTGAAAATAGGCTCTTAAATCAGATTCGTCTACTGAACCACCGACACGAGCTTTCGCGGTCCTCATTATTTCAATACACTTAAATTATATTAATGATATAAACTATAAAAAACTTGGAAGACGAAAACCAACGTCAGATTTTTGGAAACATCTTTTGCCCTCAACTAACAACACAAATTACCTTAAACAACTTTCACCTTTAAACCCAAAAGCCTTGCGAATACGAAGATTATCTCATACGTTTCCTGATTGAGAAAACCTTTCGAGTCACGAAAGACAATTTACATTCTTTCTGCAGCGACCTCTGCCACATGGCCTCTTTCTCTCTTAATTCTACCATTCCTCGAGAGATAATTATCCAATATCTTGATTAACCGTTGCTCTTCTTATCTAGATCAGTCTCGAGAACAAATTGATCCCCGATATAGACCCATCTCGAAGGAATAATAAAAAAACCCGACCCACTCCGCGATAGAAAATGATTACGGCCTTTTATGGATCGTCTGGTCCATTGATAGAGCTCGTACAATTACGAAACTCCGCGAAATAAAGGGGCGAGCGTGAATTGCACATAAAATCGTGCGTCGGTCCCTTTGGTACTTAGGACCTGTTTGACCGGTATCGCAGTTGTGAAGATACGGCTCCTTCCCCCTCCTGTTAATTTCCGATCCAGACGTCTTTAAACGCCTGCGATATGCCGCGCTATAAATTTCTGCGAACCTTAATGAACCGACCGATAATGGCTTCGGACACGGATTAAAGCGACGGCGTACTATTCCTTAATTAACGTTATGGAGAGAAACGCCCCTATCTCTCACAGTAAAAAAAAGCGACATCAAACTCTTTGTTCAGGAAGTTTGCGCTGCTTCCTTCTTTTAAACAAGACGGGAAACTTTCGCTTATTTCGATGGTGATGAAAATTTTAAATAAACATACGAAAAAGGAAACAAACAGATGCATGATAGAGCAGAGGTGTAGGAAATGGGGCCCATTACTCAAATGCTTTCGACCATTTCTCAAAATTGAACATTAAATTAATTAAGGTTAAATACATTTTCTGTGCTATCGTTTTACTTAAAGCAGGAAATTTTGCGTACGTCGTAGATGCGGTTTAACCATCTACCGAACTATATTATCAGTAGGAGTATCTATTGATTCCTTTTAAATTAACTTGTAATGTAAATAAATCAGATATATTCATAATTAATTTTTCAAAAGCCTGTCAAGATTATTATAAAATCACAAGTTTCGTAAGAACTAGTTATATATCTTCATAAAAACATTAAAAAAACGAAGGTCGATCATATGGTATTGGAGCTAAAGTTATAAAGTCGACTTAAATATTATACGGATCGCTAAACGAAACATTTGCACAAACTTAAATTCAATTAAAAAAAAAGTAGATTATAAAAAATGAGTAAAGAAACAGCCGTGATTTCACTAGTAAAAACATTAGAAACATGGAGGTGCTTTTCATAACATGCTCATATTTTCGTATTTCAATTACACCCTTAAATACCGTTAATGAAGTAATGTGAAGGATTTTCAGTAGGGGTTTTAGAATATACATTACATTTTATGACTGCGAATCGAGCGTTAAATTAAATTAACATATATTTATATACTCTAAACTCTTTCAAAAAGATTTCAAGATTCAAAAACGAAAGAGATTCTAAAGCATCAAGTAGACTAGTTTTTTTTTCAGGGATGAATAATTGTTACGACCATTTGCAACTTATTTCATAAGGCTATGGCAATGAATTTTCATAAGGGATGCGGCAATATATATGGTCAAATATTAACATATAGTGCAATATTTCCTTCAAAACGGGAATATATTGTTGTGTAGTGAATGAGATGAAAATGTATGCCCTTCCATCTTTCGTAACCAGTTAAGACTGCACATCGCAAATAAAGAAAGAATTGCGACTTTCTGGTAATAAAACGGCTTCGACGCAGTTGCATCTATCTCCGTGGAATGAAAGAGGTGTTTACGGCGTGCAGCGTGTCGAAGGTTAAATTTTATGGATAGCATGAGATAGGGAATAAAATAGAACGAGGGTGATGTCCAATCTACTCGTTTGCTATTTCCGCGCAGAAAAAGAGAGAGGTTGAAGATAGGTTCGCATGAAGAGCGACGCGCAATGGAAAATTATGCCGGGTTACAATGTTAGCGATTCGATTGCTTGATAAGCAGATCACTTCCACTCTAAAGCATTATCTCGCAACTCACCTATCCAGGGGTTCCCTTATCGATCATTTTCCGTGACAGTTCTATATATTATGGCTATTTTAACGTTAATTTCAAAATACAATCACTTGAGTATCATTCGTGAAGCTATTAATAAGATATATATTAATGAATGTGCCACGAAAAGATGAAAAATACATTCAAAACTGAGATTTTTAATGATTAAAACTGAGATTCTTACTAAAAGGTCTAATCTTTGCACCAGTATATTTTAGATCTCTTTCATCCAAATTTCATGATTATGATGATGACATTTAAAGGTAATTACATCGGATGGATATTTTTCTTTTTGTTATTTCCCATGATTTACAATATTTTTTAAAACTGGACCTTATGTTCATTTACATGCTGCAACTTCAGGAAGTAGCAAACTAGCAGTCATACATATTTAATTTTTCGTTCTCTAAATCTTTAAAATGACCTCTCTTACAAAATCCCTCGCAACTTTTTAAGAAATTCGATTATAATAATATATTTCGTCACGATTACATTCGGTGCACAAAAAATAAATCCATATTTTATGGGAGACATTTCAAAACCAAGAGCATACCAAAAGTGGTTTCCAAATTAAACAAAATGAAAAAAGAAATTGTTGCATGACTTTGAAATATTTACTTTTAAGTAATGTTATTCGTCCAAAAATGTAATTCAACCAAGGGAAAATAAGTGACAATGAGTAAAAAAGCAATAAATTTATTTTCTTGGGGGATAACATTACATTAAGTACATATCTCAAATTTACGCAGCTGTTTATTCATTTAGAATAAAAAACTTTAGCAAATATTATGAGAATTTAAGAATACTCATAAGATCCAACCTAATTTTTACCCAAAACAATTCACTTGTGTATATCGCACAGAAATGGAACTTACAAAAAATGAATCTCTCATCGAACCGAGCTATTCTGATTTATATATGCAACCATCACTACTGCTATTTGTTACCCAATTCAACAAAGACATGCGCCGATACTCCTCCGTGGTCCTAAACTCTGACCAACGCATTGAAGGATTACTTTTCAATTCGGCCGATAGCTCAAAAGACAAAAGGAACGGAAACTTAATGCTAGTGGAAATGAGGTTCCACGCCTTTCTTTGTATACCACCAATTTCTTTTCTCTTCGAAGAAACCTCCATTTCATCGGATGCTAAAGTGGCTTCTACTCCTTCACAGAGCGAAACGTGCTGTTCCGGAAAATGCTCGAGCGACTTCCAAATAAGATACGCGATTGACTTTATCGATTGGCTCCAAATCCTCGCTCTCTTGGGCGAGATTGAACTGACGTCGCGTTGGAATAAGTCCTCTCGGAGTGAAACATTCCGAAGATAGAGTCCGGAACTCGGGAAAGACTAGCAACGATAGAAATGTACACGCATTTGTATAGAAAAACAACTAGAGAAGATCAGTGCGATCGGGAAACTCAGTTTTACATACGATTAACAAAAAAATACGCAATAAATCTCCGATAGCTGTATGATTGACAAGATTTTCCAGAATCCTCGTAGTATATGAAAACGCTTCCCAACCAGAGTTCCGCTTAAAGCTTGCTTGAAAAAAAAAAAGTCCTTGATGTATAGAATACATCGAAGAGACCTCGAAGTTTTGTACTTCAAATGTTATATGCTCATCTCATTCCGAAATATTTTATTATTCAATTGGTGCTTGTTGAGAAACATTTTTATTTCCTACTATATACATGGTGTAATCTCCTTTACCAATTTGAATTATTACTGAGGTCACAAGTGTGGCTTAGTGAGCTTTAATATTTGATTTTAGCAGAGAGAAGGAAACACTACTACAAACTTTCTGAGACAAAGAGTGAATACTGAGAATATGACAACGCTTTATTTCCCCAAAGTAATCACATATTGCATGTATTTGGTAAAAAATACTATTTTAATAACAGTGATTGAGAGAAAGTAGGTTTACTTTGTGAGTAATATATCAGTTAAAAAAATAATTGGAGGGGTAATTTAAAGAGATGAAAGAATGTAGTGAAAATGCTGAAATACTAAGATCAAACATGAAGTCAAAATTTTACATCGTTAATTTAGAGTGTAAGTGAAAACTAATATTTCAATTTGCAATACATATATACAAATCGACTCTGCGATAAAGAAATAAAACATTTCTATTTATCACAGAACAAACTCAATCTTCATAGGATATTTCATCCCTAGAATCGGTTATATTTTTTGTAGAAGAATATAAATACTGTATTTAGGAACAGCGATAGCATAAACTCTTCGGTCGGGTATTAAAAAGAAACAGAATGTGTTTTATTTTTAAACTGTCATAAGTCATTTGATACATTGGCTGGGGAGATTTTATCATTATTTTAAATTTTCTCTATAGACCGGGGGAAAATGTAATTTACCAAAGAATTAGTAAATACACAATCAGCGACAGAAAAATTCACGCATGCATCAAGGGATGGATCGAAGACGTTTCTCTGGAGAACTTTCCGTAGCTGATTCTATCACAAATTCACTAAGCAGCACAATTTAACTGCTTCCTCATGGAGATTTGAAACGCAAACCTGCTTAGCAATAAGAAATCACATCTTGTATTAATAACAAGCGGATAATCTCCTACTGAACACTTTTCATCGGTTTAATTAGTTATTTACTTTGGATGATCCTCATTCTATCATTATTAAAATGGCCTTAATTTCTTATCCGCTTAGAGAACCTATATTTCGATGCTAAGTTAAACCCCGGGAAGTCGTTCGTTTCCACTCCCTCGCTCCCGTTGTCCAATATTTATTTGAACGCGCTCCACTTAATTCCCAACAGCCTGCCATATTTTCCGTTTAACGTCACTCACAAGAGAGGGTAACGACGTCAGTAATGTCGGGAATGTACGAGGGAAAGCTCAGAAAGAAAGAGAAATAAATAACAAAGCGAACGATAACGGCAGCCTTCATAATTCCCCACCCGGAGACGAAAATAAACCGTTCCTTATATCAAAGGATTATTGTCTTCTGATGAGAGGAGACGTGTCCCTTTGAATCTCTCGCCTATTTCCAGAGCGAAGTAAACAGCGGCTGAACGCAACGTGTAACACATTGCGGGGAGTTTTTGAAATAAGGGCTGTGGGTGAACTTGGGGAAGAGATAGTCTTTGTCCGCTGACAAAAGGAGGAATTCTATCCAAAGGATGGTGTACTTCAACGCCATCTCATTGAAGAGTTTTCTCAATTCAACGCTTCCCTGATTATCGCAACAATACTCTGTACCTTTGATTTTGCATTCCTTTCCGTCGCTCTTCACTTTTTCATAACATGAATGAGATACTTTTGAATAACGATCAACGGACTTAGACGGGTTTGGACCTGTGCCAAGTAAACTAAATCTTAATCAATGAGAAAGCTAGATATTGAGTCTGGGGATCGTAATTTTGATTTGATGTGGTATACAGGTAAATAAAACCCGACCTATGCAACCCTCCAGCCATAAAAACTGATGGTATACTTCAGAGAATCAACTTAATCGTGAAATATAGAGAAGTACAGTGAAAAAATATTTCGTAGCTTGAATGTTCAAAATGTACACTATAAAAAGCCATACATTTCGATAGATATTCCAAAAATGAAATCATAGGAGTATATGGAGTTTATATTCCACAGAATATGTTATTAATCTGATGATATTTCAAGGACATTTCATTAAAAATTTTCCGCTCATAGATTTCGGTACAAGCAAATATACAGCCGGGATGCAGAGATTAAAATCACTTCCTGCCAAGATTATGCAAATCTGAATTAAGTTAATCACTTAAAGAAATCAATTCGAGTGTTACTTGGTGGAACTTCATTTTAAAAAAACACCAAAAATAAAAACACAAACACACTTGTACTAATTCCACAAAATTTAATGTAACTGTTTACCGGTTTCGGTGTCACAGCACCATCCTCAGAACAGGAAGTTAAATCAAAGAGCAAGAACATATATACAGAACCAAAATATATTATATTCTTGCTCTTTGATTTAACTTCCTGTTCTGAGGATGGTGCTGTGACACCGAAACCGGTAAACAGTTACATTAAATTTTGTGGAATTAGTACAAGTGTGTTTGTGTTTTTATTTTTGGTGTTTTTTAAGTTAATCACACTAATAATAACGCTATATCCTTATTTGAGGTAACATTTCTTTGAAATGAATCAATTTTTACTCATTTTATATAATTATCGCCATTCTTTTTCAGCGGATTTCAGGGTTCACAGAGAGAGTTTATATAATTAAGCACACAGATAACTTGTTCCAATTCCTTCCGCCATAACTGCTGTCCAAACATGCTGTCTCCTTTAGGTATAATCGGGCTAATAGCTTCTTCTTCACACAATGCATCTCCGTAATTGTATGTCCTTGTATACTTCAATTGGGTCATACGCATTAATACATCCTTTGTTTCTCAAACCTCAGAAGTGATTACTTATTTTTTCTAGGATTTAAGAAAAAGTATTTTACTGCGGAAATTTAATTATTTCATAGTGTTTTGAGATATCCATTATTCATTAATTATACCGCGTTTCAATCTTCCCGTCTCCATAAGATAATCGTTCTTCCGCTTCTTCACACAATGGCCAGCTATTCCTCACCTTTAACTTTCATCGACCTTCTTTTTCAAAAGAATTAATATCATGCCTACCGTTAATTTAAAAAATGAGGCTTATTGAAAGAATGGTTATCCTTGACTAAAATAGGCGCAACAATAAAGAAGATAATTTATTCATAAGATAAAATAAACTTTACTTCATTCAACAAATAAAAGTTTAAACCGGTTTTGTGGCGTGTCCTTTTTAAAATGTGTACTTATAAAGTGCAGTTTATTTTATCTTATGCGTTTAAGAAAAAGTTCCACTAAGTGAAGGCAGAAGTGATTGAAAGGGAATCACGTACAATTATTATTAGTAATAAATAAGAAACAAAAATATTGTCAGCCTCTGGTCAATTAATACATATTTTTTGCCTCTCGCAAAATGCTCTTAGAGCATCTTTTTCGTCTTTACTTAATTAATATCATAGTTTATTAAATTTACTGTATTATATATTACGCACTGCAATTTTCAACGATGGTTGTTACTAAATGCGCTAACAAATGAATAAATGTTTCGACTTGAAAAGGTAGATTTAAATTTTAAAGAGTGGGCCAAAATTCGCTACATCTTTTACATTCTGAATTCCGTTTATATTTCTTGAAACCTAACGGCAGAAAGATGTGCGAACTGCCATCCGAAATTAGGAGACTTTGCATAACCGTCGCGATCCGCATGGAAAGGGTTCCTCTGTGGCTAAACGGGGAGTCCTCCAGAGTCCTTTGATGTCACCCATCCTCACCTATCACTCGCCTTCAATTGCCCCCCTCGCGTACAGCTGTGCTCGAGCCTTACATAAGAACGGACGTAAATTTGGCTCGCCCCTTGGAGCGGCACTGTTCAAAGGGTCTCTTTGGCCCATCCGAGTATGCCGCTGATAGGGAGGCGATTGCGTTGATAGGTCCAAGTGCAGTTAGGAAAAGCACTTCCGGGCATCCAAATATCACTTTCCACCGCGCAAAGATATGACTAAAAAGTTCAATATCAGAATGGGAGGGAGGTTTGACGAAAGAAGTATTTAAATTATTTAAAGAGAGGATGAAGAGGTACCAGTTTTTGGAGTGGAAAGAGTGCTTGGGAAGTTGATGGGAGTTTTTTAGTAATTGCTGGGTATCAATGGAAAATTGAAATTCCCGATTCGATTACACTACCAAGTATTTCTTTGAGAAATTGTTTCTACCGTCTGCTGCGTAGAATCTCTGTCTCGCCTTTGATAAATCACCCCACGATAGATTCTAATTCGCCGATTGAGACATAATTGGCTGGAAAAATATTTTTCCCTACCCTGGAGCACGAATTACCATTTGGCCAACTTAGAGAGCTGCTTAAATTTATCCTCCCGCGTTTATTGAAAATTCCATCGAAGCTGAATTGCAAGGATGGTCTTAAGTCCAACGCAATTACATAATTTATAGTGTTCTTATTGAAAGTGCTTTGACAGTTTATGTAATTCTGCATATTAAGATACTCTCTTGTTGAATCGTATCACTAATAGTAGCTGAAAATTAGGTTAGCCAAAATTGTATTGCTCATAATTTGACGAATCTTAAACACGCAGATACTATAAAAAATATCATTTTCTTTTCGCACTAAGCAAAAATGGGCCGTACATCTTTTTATTTAATCGTTCTTGAACGTTCAGTACAGTTTTAAGTCATGTATATACGTCGGATAGGGTTCTCATATATTATTAGTGATTGTCATCAGACTTGATGATGAACTAGTAACTGTCGAAACTGGTAAGAAAATAAAGCCCACTGCATGTCATAGAAGTTGCCTTTTTATTAATTTTTAGAGAATTCCTACCAGAAGTCAAGAAGAAAGTGGAATGAAGAAAAAATATTGTATTTCCTAAAATTATTTAACATATTTACATTATTCCAATGAAATATTTACTAGCAGTTGATGTCTTTCGTAAACCATCGCCTTAACTATATGTCATAAATTTATTTTTATTTACATAACGGTTCCCGTATATAGTCCACTCGAGTCAAATATTGGCTTTACAAAAATAGGAAATCTCGATAGAAAAAATTCCCATCCCACGATATTTCATTCCTCTCGGAAAAAAAGAAATCAATAAAACAAAATGTATGAGAAGAAACGTTCTTATCCAACCAATGAAGACACCCTGGCAAGATATCCGTACCCTGGAATGTGTCTCTTGAAAGGATATCGAACCCTCCATTCTTCATAAACCCAGCGAAACATATCAACGCGAATCCCTTGCCCTCCCTTATTCCTACACATTCCGAGATATTTCTTTCTTCTCCATGTATGTCGTATTCTATCCCCCGTCCCATACTCCTACAAAAATCCCTCAAGTGTTGCCAATATTTAGAGATAATTGAACATCGGAATACAGAAAATGAAGAGTTAAATATATACCGCTGATTATAAAAGGATACAGTTACGAAATATTTAACTGATCTAAGCGCTTATTTAGAAGTTGCAAACTTTTCCTATTAAATGAGTTGAATTAAACGGCAACACTGTAAGTAATTAGTATCAACTTTATTAATTCGAATTTTAATCATATGGACTACTTTTACAACTCTACGCAATTGAAAAGCACTAAACAACACACAATTTTACACACTTACGAGACACTGCATAACAAAAGGTGTGAGTCATTAAAGTTTAATAATGGAAATAAACCGCGAATACAAATAAAAGTTTAATCATAAATGCATCGGTTTTTAAATGTAGTATTTTTATTTTAAACTAGTAGTAGTAATAATAATAATAAACGACTTTAAGGGCGTGATTGAGACGCGCATGTCTTATCTTAAATATGACCCTATGACATGAAATATGTCAAGAAAGAAGAATAAGACAATAAACCATCGTGTTTATATCATAATCAAATTACCATTAAAAATTATCGAAGACAATTTTCATTAACATATAATAATAATTAATATTTTAATATTAGGATAACGCAATCTATAATTGAATATATGTCTCTAAAATTGTTGTTGGCTAACGCATTTACGTAACAAACCTTTTGGAAAAGTAATTACATTAACGGTTTTCGGCAACAATTCTCATCATTTCCTCATGAAACATCTTGTGACCGTAATTTCAGGAAGAAAAACGCCATGTCGGCAAATCCCCATGGAGAGAAAAAACACGGGTTTGAACGATGCAAATCCCTGCCGAGGTGGCAGCATTGCTTTCATATCTTCGCCTAAACCCGAAGCCCCGCTCCCCTCGGAAAACACCTTACCTTCCAAATACTCCATCAAACTTCCCTTTTCGCTTTTTATACACGCTCTTTGCCCCTCGTTTTGCAATGGCCACGTCAGATCCTCATCCTATCCATCACCTCGAGGAAAAAATCCCGTCTCCACAAAGCGGGTCTTCGAGCACATGCAAGGGGAAGACGGTGTCCCGCGGGGACCATGTCTGGGGGCAATTTCTTTTTTCCTCATCAGATCTCTGTTGGTCGTGAGAGGCTACATGGAAAAAACCTCAACCGTACCCTTTTATAACTCGTCCATCTCCCTTTCTCCAACTACTGACCTTTCTCTCGGCTTTGCCCCCGAGTCCTTTCCCTTCCCCAAGAAGAGAGAGGGGTGGAATTTTTCCGCCATATCATCAAAGACCTAGAACGCTAATATCCTTCATAAATAAAGAATCTGCAAAATCCTCAGGTGAGACACACCAGCAGCTTATTGGGACGGCATGAATTCTTAAGTCGCGACGGAAACATCTCGGTGGGTACTTTTGCAAAGTCAGCGGCGATAAGAGTACTTTCATCGCGAAGCACTTTGATTTTTGAATACGATACGCGGTGAGGTAAACGTCGAGATCAAGGTTTCACTTCTGGAGGGAATGACCTCTATTCGATGACGTAAGATAAGGCGCTATATATAGGTTACCAGGGGCATGGAACTGTATCCTACTACAAAAGATTCAAGTGCTTCTAAAAATCGTTTATTCTTATATAGAAGAGTGAAATTCTTTATATTTTAAAAGCTTCCTTTACTTTTGACTTATGTTCACCCAATTTAAATCAAACAAATATTTCTGACGTATAGCTATGAGATCAAGCATACCTATATAAGAAGACTAGATTCTTGAGAAAGCTTTTCTTTCATTGTAACTACTAGCTTACATAATTTAGGTTGGAAAACTTTACATTTTCAGTATATATAAGCTATAAGCAGATTCAACCATCTATGCATGACCACAGAAGGTTTATAACTCTAGACTTTTATCGTTAGCATAGAATTAGCACTATTACAAATTAGCACGAAGTGGAAAAGTAATTAACTATATCTCCAACCTCTTAACATAAAATTCCTTAATACTCCAAAAAGAGCCATAAAAATACTTACTCAAGCCATGCAACGGAAGGACGCTTGCAGATATTAAAATGGATTGGTAGCTGAACTCACCTGAAACGAAAAAGAAGTTTCATTAGCATTGAAAATTAACATGTTATCAAATCAGTGTTAACATTCACTTTCATTTTCAATAGTGAAAACCATAAACTTCTTAGGAGGCTTACCTACAACTCTAATATGCTGAAGCATTAGGAAAATTATATTACATAAAAGATATTTTCAATTTGTTTTGCTTTAACGCATTTATTAGAATCTCTCTCTGTACTTAATGTCAATATTAGCAATCAAGTATCCGAATATATGTTCTGCTATTCCTACGAATTCTTTATTGACGGCATGGATCAGCATAGCAGTTTAGAAACTGTATTTTGACAAGCTTACACAAACGACTGTAAATATCATTAAACATAAAACGAATTACATTCAACGTTTTATGTATTTCGTTTTATGTATTTGATACATAACACGAAATAATTCATAAGCATTACCAACAGATGTTGACCTAAATTTTAGGTAATATATTTTATGGTTCTACCCCGTTGATAGCATACACCAGCAGAATTTCCTCTTTCTTAGAGCAATATTTTAAAACTATTACGAGACGAAAGTATTTCCATTTTAGTATCCACACTTTCATTTTCATAACTCATTGAAAAACATTCCAGGGAGTTGGAAATGTGATCAAAACTGATCCGACCAGGCCTTTGGATGTACAGCGAGGAATTTTCTCATTTCAAGTCGTAAACACCAATGAATTATTGGTTCAGCTGGAAATGTTCATGCAAAAAATCCTCGTATCCTATATACCTTACAAAGTGAAATCCCCTCATCTCGTAGTATTTCCCTCCTCTTTACATAACAGCGTTTCTCTAATTATACAAAATTGCATTTCTTCCGCATAGAAAGCTACACAAGTACCAGTTTCCATTAGATTTTATGAGCACGGTATTAATACATTATTTTCTTCCTTATTGAGTATCTTATTTTCAAACTTTCTTCTACCTGAATGTAATCTGAAACACCACGAAAGATGGAATTTTAACTTTATAAATATTTCTAAAACAATTTCATTACCTGCTTTAGAAGAATTTTGAAGCGTAAGTGTAAGCGTAAATACGCTAAAAAAGAACATTTGTTGATCTTGGAGTCCATTATCGAATCAATTAAGCAAAGGCATAAGAAATTAATTTAAAAAATACGCTCAAGATGAGAAGTTTAATTAATATTTATATAACACATTAAACAAAAATTGGCGATAAAATAAACCGCTTTTTACTATTTACACGATTTCAACTTTATATTGCTACAAAATTAAAATGATACCTAGAAAAGAATGTAGACGAATTTAAACTTAGCTTCTAAGTCTTCCTAATGAAAAAGTAATTCCATCAAATCTTTAGATAAATATAATTTTTATTTACTATATTTCATCGGATAGAATTCAATTTCATGGTACAATAATCAACCCTGTCGTGGCAGCTTAAATAAGGGAATTTTGAATTAAATGACTTATTACTAAATACACAAACAAATTCAAATAATTTTCTCACAACATCTATATGGTATATTATGATATTAATATGATAATTCCAAGATGAAAGATGGCTATCAAAACCTGTCATCACCTGAAATAAATATCCAGTTTTAATCTAAATTTCTCACTCAATTTCTTCCTGTAAGGACACTAGCAAAAAAGGTTCCCAAATCGGAAGTTAATGGCGCTTAATTACAGAGCACGATTTGATTAACGGGCCCTTATATATCTCCAAGCTATAAATGGAAGCAACGTCAGTTATATCGATCTCCTTCATTATTACTTCTCAGAGAGTTCTCATTCAGTCTTTTTATGGGACACAATGCATCAACTTTACTCGCACACGAGAAAGTTTTCGTGCCATTTATTTCCGCATTTTTACTCTCAAAACTTTCTCCCGCCGAGTCCACGAAAGGGAATACGGTATTCTGGAGCTATTTTTAGGGAGACGAGATGAGTCGATCGATGAAATATCGAGAGGAATGTAGCGAGAAGCACGAATACACGTGGGTGAGTGCGCATCTCCGCCATGTTGGCAGTGCTCTATCCCTTATTCAGCGCCGAATGTTGATTGGACCATGGATTTTTACTACGCCACTCAACCCCTTTCGTGCCGACCCGCGCCCCAAAAAAAATGGGGGATCCAGAAGTGATTTATGAGAGGGAAGTTATTTTTATCTCCCCCACGCGGGGCATTTTTACTTTCAGTTTTCCATTCGGGCATATTAACGGTTCGAAAATATTTATGGACGGTGTATTTTCACTCCGCCGCATCCGAGTGCTGCACTTTTCGGGGAAATATCGTTTTGTTTCCGACCGCGTTCGCCTCTCGAGGAATTCCCTCGAGAGAAACTATCTAGGAAGATGAATATTGGAGGTAATTTATATAGAGTTTATTTTAAATATATCTAGAAAAAGATTATTTCGTGAGAAAAAAAATTAATATGCGCGTCTCCTTAAATTAAATTCCCAAATGTTGGGAATTTTATTTAAGGAGAAATTTCGAAGATTTAAGATCATAAATAAAATACGAGTAATATAAACTAAGGGTAAATGTTTTATATTAAATATTTTTTCTTATTAGTATGTTTAAAGCTGAAGTTCGATAAAGTTTAAATCGAGTATTAAAGCATTCCGATATAAACAATTAACTAAGTTAAGAAACATACACGTATGCGCATAAGTCAGTATTTATGATTATTTTATTAATTTAGCGAGTATCTGTAGGATCTAGTATTTCTGTACATTTTATTCTTTTTAATTTTGAATACAATTACAGGTACCGAAATTTTAAATGAGCTAGAGTATGCAACCTTCTGATCATTCAGTCCTTCCACAGCTACGCATTAAATTAATAATGAAACATCAACAAACGCTATAGACTGAGATTATTGGCATCCGCAATACCACACGTGAACTATTGTAATTGCAAATAAATGAGGAGTGCTTCAATAATTTAATCAGTTTAATTTTAATCAATTATTATTACAACGAATGAGTTTCTTTGCGATAAAATTCTTTCCCGTGAGTGATTTTATTCATATTCTAGAGTATATTAATTATATCGAGACACTAAATTTTAAATATGTCCTCTTATGATAACTAGATATGTTTTTAAATATTAGTTCAATGACATCCAACTACCAATCGGAAAAAATACTGTAGGAAAATATTTTAATAAATACGGATTTTCGCTTACCTTCAATAATATTTGTTGTTTTAATTTAGTTCCACTGTTGTTTCTCGTTTTGAGTAATTAACGTATAACGATAAAAGTATGTTAAAATTGACGCTTCATCTAATTCTCACAAAAAATTACAAACTTAAATCATAACACTATAATTAGACTAAATTGTGTCATATTTTCCTATTGATTATTAAATTTATTGTCGAACAAATTTAGTATTTGAATAGTTCATTTTATTTAGTAAACATACATCGTGGCAAAATGTTTTATATTCCATCAATAGTTTAAAGGTTTTTAGGAATAAAATTAGCTTTCCTGCTTCTTGTATTCCAGCTTCGTTTATCTCACCTTGCTCATCGGAATTTTAGAAGCTCAACTTTTTTGGTTATGTAAGGCGTTCTAAAGCCGTCTCCAGTAAACAAGGTGAATTTCATGCGAGGCCTATCACGGCGAAGTACATTCCATCCGACGTCCGCATAACTCTCTCCTCCACAGTGTCCTTCCGCAGAATTATACCGAAAGGTCTTTCGCATGCAAGTTTATACGAGCACGTGAATCCATTAGCTCAACTCCTCAAGGTTAGCCGGCGTTATTCTTGCGCCTCTCATCAAAAACGACACTTTTACCTTATTAGCATACATCCACACGCTCCGGGTAAACAAGAGGTTACCCTTTTAACTTTGGCCAAGGGTTGGGAAACGCTTTTTCTTTTGAGGGCCGCACAAGGACCACGTGCAAAACTGTGACGTTGCGGTTGCATTTTGCAAGTCTGATCTCGGAATTCCATTCAATAGAAATGAATCAAGTTTAGTGAGCTTATAATATACGAGTCTCATTGCATTTTTCCCTACTTCCGAACCCCAATAAATATAAATATACTTTATTAGTGAACTCTGGATACAAAGTGGCAAGAAACATCGTTCAATAAATCCTTGATGAGCATGAAAAAATAAAAGAGAAATTTGTGAATTCGGGCTTAGAAATTAAATAAGAAATAATAAAAATACTAAGTGATGTGATAATGCCGACGAAGGCTCTAAATAAACCTTATACATGAATTTTTAACAGTTGTATCCCGCCATTCAATTAAAACAAGACAAGTAACGTATATGCTGATTAAGGTTATTTAGAATTCATACTGACTTAGTTAATTCACAACGGTGATATTTTATAAAATTCATATATGTACTGTATATTTATACTTTTGTAATGATTTATTTTTTATTACTTTTTATGTATGCGTGATTACTGTGTATTTAGTTGGGTTTTATTGTATGTATACACAGCAATATTTTTTATTTTATTTTTTTAATTAATAGTTATGCAAGTTAACGTTGCCACCAGTCCTTGCGACTAACTGCGAAGATTTTTTATAATAATATTAATAATAATTCGACTTATTTAAATTATATTAATTATATATTATCCCCAAGAACCAAGGCGCAGAAATCAAAATAAATGTCGTGAACCTTCAAATTTTCTTGTTTTGAGCAAATTCATTTATTTTATTAAAGATAGCAATGTTTTATTTATTAAATTCACAAAATTTTGATCAGGGTTAGCGTTGGAAATTTAGTATTATCTATTTCAATTTCGGGAACGAAGCCATATTTTATTAATTGGTCTCGAATTTCTATAATGCTATATTTTGTTTTATGGTGTTTAAAATTGAAATAAAATCCTCATTGGATAGGGTAGTGATGCGGCTTATAAATAAATATAATAAAATATAAATAAATATAATATAAATAAAAACTTATCGTAATTACATCTACATCTACATCTACATTAATACCCTAGAAGCCGCCTTTCGGCGTGTGGCAGGGGGTGTAAACACCAGTTGAATCTATACTACTTCCTTATTCGGTTATTGTCACGTATTGTTCGCGGAAAGAATGAATCTCTAAAACGATTCCTCCTAGTATTAGGAATAATCAAAACTCTAAAATATAACTTTAACTTATACTCCCTGCGAATGGCGTACTCATTTGTGATGATCTTAAAACAATCTGGTATTAGTAATCCAGTACGCCTCAGAAAGTCGACTTTCAAAATTATATGAAAAAATAATGCAGCGCCACCAGTAATTATCTTTTTCTTCTCATTCTGAAATACGTACGTCTTGCGCGCGTAAGTCTCTAATGGAATAATAACGCTATAACGTTGAAATAAATAATTTATGATACAGCGAAGTAGAAACCAAGCTTCTCTCCATTTCCTAACTTTAATAGTACTTGCAGGTTCCATTAAATTAAGGTTGAAGTAATGGAGTTTGTTTAGTTCATATATGCTTTATTGGAATAACAATTTGATCCTAACTTCCTAAAAGGTTAGATGTAAGAACAGGCTGGAATGTCTCAATCGATAGTGAATACGATTTATTGTCATTATTTGGTAGTGTTATTATGGAATTCAATCATAGATCCTTGAGAAAGTATAAAAATACACCTAATAATATGTTGAGGGGATACTGACTTAATATTGGACTTAATATCAAACGTATTTGGTGTCAGGCATTTGTCCGAGTCTCTTCGTCACCGAAAACTGCCATTCCGAAACTAAACCTGTTGAGTGACTCACTCATTAATCAACGAAGGAATATATTATCGCCATGGAAACAGAAAAGCCTATTCGAAATAATTGCGGGGTAGGTGATTCTAAGATAAGTGTGAGTGGCTTAACAAAATGGAAAGGGATTATTTTGCGTCAAAATGTACTCTGTGTTCGATGGCGTTTAATAGGAAATTGAGATTCTACGAACCCTGCTAAAGCTATTATATCATTCATACGAAAGTGATGAAAGTTGCAGATACATTTTAATAATAAAAGGAGAAACGAAAAAGAGTAAATAGATTGACTCACAGGGGTGAAAAACCTTTAACGAATATAAAGTCAACAGGCTGCAATAAAAAATACCAGACCAATGCTAGTAGTAAGTTTTGATGCTGCTTTACTACAGCGCAATAGGGATTGTGCATAGAGAAACTTATCCAATACAATCACACCGGCTTTCACTCGGTCTTAAGACACCTAAGATAGAAACAAAATATGTTTTGAGTCTTATGTCTATTTAATATGCACTTTACGCGGTTTATGAGAAGAAGCAACTTAATGATTGAAACGTCAAAGTTCTTTAAGGAAGGAAAGGAAAGACTGTAGTGAAGGTCGCTAGAAGCCGCTTATGGTCCGTGGTCTGCAGATTCCTAACTTCTGGATCGAGCGAGCAGAAATAGTTCCCGGGAGTGGGTATAAAGTGGAAAAATATGCTCTTACTGAGGAGTATAACAGGTAATTGTGTATATTTTCTCATTAGACTGAGTTTTTTTGATTCGCGCAAATCTCTAGAAACCGAGACCTGTACCAATTCATGTTGTAGTCAAAAACGCAAGGGAAGAGAAGAAAAGACATGTCGACGTTATCGGGTATCGAATCTGAGTCTTACACTTCCCGGGAAAGACGTTCTAACCTTAGATTTAAATTTTCACTCTTCTAGGTATTAAGTATTTATCTTTCCCTGTTCCTTGTATGTAACTACAAAAGTCAAAAGAATAAAAATATATTGAAAGTCCAAAAAGTTCTCCCAAAGTCGTCTTTGCAAGTAAATAATGCTCGTCACGTTGTTACCAGCTGTGGAGACAACGGGAAATCTCGGATTACTGACCTCCAACAAAACCAATGTACACTCCTGGCCAAAATTAACGCGCCACCGGTCGTTAGGATCGCTAGGGAGGTGGTGCGTTAATATTGGCCAGGACTGTACATACGCAATGTAGTACATTTCAAAAATCATATTATCATCTACAGCAGGGGAAGGGAAAGTATAAACAAAAACGTAAAGTAAAAACGGAGAGTTACTCCTTTTACAATACTATTACTTTATCAGCCCAGAGATTGAAAATATTTTGTTTGCTTCCTATCTACGATTTTAATTTCTAATATCAGCTACAAAGGATAAGCTTGACTCATTCGTAATCCATCCAGGTTTAACTCCACAACAATCTCCTTATAATAATCCCTAAATTCATTACTCGGATTACCAATTTTAAGCTGACGAACACAGACAACAAGGTGGGTTATACTACAAAGTTGGGGACTCGTTCTATAACACCCATCGCATCCCACCGAACTAAATCTCATATTCTAAGAAACAAAAGGTCGAAATAATTCGTAAGAGTTATTAGTAATGTAAACAAAGACAGTCACGTTGTAGAAGGAGCAAGAGTCTTAAAGGTCACCACGCAAAGAGAGTAAGAGACTCGTCTTCCTTTGCTTACGTTTGGCTACCTTCACGATTTCCCAAATTGGGATGGACTCCGAGGGATTATGCCCATTTCTGAGATCCATTAGACTGTACAAAGCCGACTGCGGAATCAAGGTCTCCCCGTGCACCCAGAGCTTCTTCCTTCATTTTAGCCTCTAATTAAAAAGAAACCGGACCCTTGACCTTCGCCTCACGGATTATGGAGTACCAATTAGGTTAATGGGGTTGCGGATTACTCGCTAATGGGGAGTCTTAAGGACAGAGCAGCTGAAGAGCTTCGTTGTTACCTCGCACGCAATGGTCAGATCGAGAGGTTAAAATTGGCGTAGATATTCCAATGTGACAATTATTACTTTCTCCCTATATGTAGTATAGAGAAAGTATTGTATTCGCAAAAAAATCGACCTCCAGATTTCGACGGAAATAGATGTTTTGGGGCCCATAGAGCTCGTTTTCGCTATTTTCCCGAACATGTCTGTGTGTCTGTCTGTCTGTGGTAAAAAAGTTTGTGTGCGCTCTATCTTAAAAAGTAATTATCCGATCATTTCCAAACTTCATATTTAGCATCTTCCTAACAATGCCAAAAGTTAATTAGTTTTTGATGAATATCGCTTAACCGAAAGTTCCGTTTTAACCGGAACAAAATTTTGTTTCTTTAATATCTCTGTCAGAATGCAATGTAGGTGCATACAATTACATACAAAAGTAATAGAAAATGTACTTTACTACAACTTTTGTATGAAACATTTCTTCGTAACACTGTTTTTTTAGGAGTTATTCTTGAATAATGGTTAACCGGAAGTTGTTTTTTATCCAGAAATGGAATTTTTTCATACATTTATCTTTCAGAATGCAATGTAGGTATATACAATTATGTGCCAAAGTTATAGATAATGTATTTTACTACAACTTTTGTATGAAACATTGTCCTGTAACAATCATTGTTGTGGAATTATTTATATATTTACGGCATAGGCTTCTGGTTTCAATAAATATGGAGAAAGTCATGTGTTGGCCACATCAGATTTTTTTTCTATCGTGAGGGCTTCGAGCCTATTCCGGACTCTCGTTTGAAGGTATCGGGATCTATCAGAGTTGAACACAATAAAGTAGTTAAATACAATCAAGTATTGAAAATATAAGGGTAGTACCCTTCTCCTAGTAGTAAATTCATTAACCGCTAGACGCCACCAGACATACTATTACGTTCGGAAGTTATACTATTTCACCAACTAGTAGAGTAGATAAAGCGAATAGAGTAGAGAGATAAAGGAGAGTTTGATAAAGTGAGATTTGCTACATCATTTAGATCCATTATAGGAGGTTTTAAAACATATAGCGTTGATCATCTATGTATTTTTGTGACTGATAGTAATTATGAATGGTTTAAAGCGGTCTCTATTTAAATATTTCTAGTAGAATTAGGATATAGTTAAATCTGTATTTACTATTATATAGTTTCACTTCGTTATAGCAGCTTAATTTAAAATACATGTTATTGGATGAATTTCTCTATCGCACTTAATCTCATAAATATCGTGGAATTTCTTCGATGATTTAAATTCCACAATCCTTCTCCAACGTTTGGAACATGCAAAATAGTTTACTTAGGAAAAAGAATGGAGATCGAGAACATTCTATTGCCCAGAGTAAGGAAAGCGAGTCTCGTTCCAAGATCGATTTCTGATAATCTACTGACATGGCATATTCAATATCCCTTCAAACAGAAAAGACTTCCAATGCAAGTCTCGAATTCTGAGCTTCTGAGTTATTAATTAATATCCTTGATTTTTAAAATCACATGAAAAACTTCAAAACCGAAACTATTTATAGCTTAATTAAATACTGAATAAAATATCTTTCTTTCAACCAAACTTGTAAAGGAAAATGAGTATCTCACATATGAGAAAAAGGTCTCTCACATCATCATAACAGTATTAAAAGAAAAATGAAAGGCCGACCTTTCAACATTGAACAAAACTAGAATAAATAATTTACTCTATAATCCTAAATAAATAGTAATATATACATGTAAATATTAGTCACCAAGGGGTGTGCATTAAATATTTTCAATGAAAATACTTCTTAAAAGGCACTTTCGAGAGAAAATAAGAAAGTGATTATCATGAATTATGTATTCCGATACATTTCACCTACTGCTATTCATAAACAGATATAATATCCACGAGAAACGTTTTCATTCAAATATTTATCAAGGGTTTCGATTAAATTTTGCACTAAATGTAATGTTATGGGTGTAAAAACCTCATCCAAGGTACTACAGAGACTAAATATGAATATTATGAAATACTTTTAGACTCCACTCACCATTTCGTGTACAGTTATTTATAAACAGCAATGATACCGAGTGAGCAAAAATTTAATTCCCAAATTTAGCAAGTATTTCCATTAAACTTTCCTCACCGCTTTCGCAGGTACACCCTTTCACCAAATCTAATATTTCTTCTCGACTATGGATCTGAAGACCCCCATTACTCATCCCAAACCACAAAAAAGTGAGCGAAATAGAGGCTCATTCATAACCTTCATTAACCTCCAACGCCGTAAAATATCTTCACACTTTGATGCATGAAAATGATTCACTGTTTCACGCTGGCCTAGCTCGAATTATGAGGCGAGCGTTAGGCCTGTAGGTATATCACAATACAATCTGGGGAATAATGGACGAAGAATTAACCCGAGATGGTTCCCTAAGAGAGATACGCTTCTTTTATTACGAACTATTAAAATCCGACACAATGCGAGAAAAGGTCGCTAGTTTTAACAGGGCTGCATTATTGATATGAAATTTAAAAGTAATGAATTATTAATTATTTGTATATTATTCAATTATTTTTCTTGTATAATTAACAATCTTTCTCTGCATTAGCAAGCGACAATTTAACTAATGAATTCAATTTCGAATGCGTGGTAGACCCGCTGAGCCCCAAATTAAAATGCTGAGAAGATTAATAAAATTTTATTGATGAAGGGGTTTTTCCCTAAACTATTTTACTCTCCTTATACCTCCATTACTGTATTTTTTTGACAAGGCCTCCTTATTTGAAACCAGAGTTGAGTTTTGCGATAGTCTTGAGTTTGTTTAACTGCAGCTTAATTAACAGAGAGTATCGTTGTAATTCTTTGGTTATGCTCAATATAATTAATTGTGTTACACCCAAAATTACTGCATTATTTCAGAGCAATGCTGGGATATCTTTGGTTTTTATTGTGCTATCGAAATAATTTACACATTGCTATTTCCGTAATGTAAAAGGACATCAAATATTGGATTTCATTCAGATTATAACATCATTACCGTAATATTTTTTGAATGTCTGCTTGGCGCAGTGGTAAGTTCTTCTTTTTGTGATTCTTCACACCATATTAGTGAGAGAGAGAGAGGTATTAATTACCCATGAGAA
This sequence comes from Sympetrum striolatum, assembly GCA_947579665.1. Lineage (NCBI taxonomy): Eukaryota > Metazoa > Arthropoda > Insecta > Odonata > Libellulidae > Sympetrum > Sympetrum striolatum. The sequence goes on along the minus strand of OX388351.1, from coordinate 17,562,826 downwards.
ATAGTAGAGAACTGCAACTACATCGACCACTATTGTGCACTGTTATTAACATTAACATTTCTACTAAAGTTTTGAATGTTACAATATTTTTAATTATATATTAAAGCTTATTCATGTGTCACATTAATTTCTAAAAGAAAAATTCTTCGTAAATTTAGGAGCAATTGAAGAGAATTCTAATTCAAATCTGCGAATCGATAAAACTAGGAACTGATGTTAAACAGCTGTAGCTATCCATCATCTTTAATCCCAAAGCGTATTCTTTTCGAGGCTCTGCGAACTTCTGGGCGTTTTCAAAAGTTATAAATATACTTATAAAGTATGTACAATTGGTTGGAAACCGATTTTTGGAAGATAAGTAAAGGCCCTATGTGAAAAATTAAAATACATAACACAAGCATTGATTTAGGATAGAACAAAATAGTAGAATATCATTACAATTCCTCGGGATTGATTTTTGTTTGCATTTTGGAAATTTCTCCAAGTACCTACTTCGAAAATAGTTGACCAAAGATAACCCAGCAAAATGTACTCAAACAGTACGAAGTAAATTACGAGGAGGTGATTAGAATCACTACGCCAAGGCGGAACCAACTGCGGCCAAAATTTTTAAGATACTCATTGCAAACAATGCAAATATCAACGGGTCTTTCGATACGAAATCTCCTAGCTCGTAATTGCTTCGCATAAACAAAGCTCTGTGCCCATTCGACCACGTCGAAGGAAGAGTTGGGTCGTACTGTCAACTTGGGCAAACAAATTTTTGTCTCCCAGGGAAACGAGGGAATCGAACCGCTTCAGCAAGTCTGGTTCGAAGCCTCGGACACTCAGTGACGTGATCACGGCCTTCGTCACTCGCCTCTTCACGGAAACTCCCGCTGTACTCAAACTCTGCCAAGCGCGGATAATGGGCCCAAAAAGCTCTTTCTCTTATAGCCCCTTAACAACAAGCGAAGAGTAAGTTCGCATCAAGTGGAGTTAAGATATTACCTCTTTCTCCTTCTTAACTCACGTGAGCCAGTGTCAACTCGTTGCAAGGCACTTTAAAGAGATAGGGCATTCGAGATGGGATTGAGGAAAGAGAAAGGATGTGCACAACGAAGACAGTTCAGCAGACCGAATTTAGGAAAATAAGTAAAATTCGTGTTTCAAGATTCGGCTGAAAACCTCGGATTTTTTACATATAAATAAAACATTACATAAGCAGTTCGCTTTAACGATCGCATCCCCCAATTATAAGCAAGTTAATTTTCAGTCTGTCCGAAATATATGTAATTATGGTACCACTTATCTCTTCTAGCATTCTTCCCTTACGTTGGACAACTAATTTTTAATAAATATAACATTAAAACACTATCAATTTGTTTTTCTTCACTATCGATGAATTGTAATCAGAGAAAATATTTAACAAATATATAAATGTAGAGGTAAAACGGACAAACAATTACTAAGTTAGGGTGAAATTCTCGGGTTCTCTGGCCGTACTTCGTGGAACGATATTAGAAATGATAAACAAACTTGGTAATCTCCACAATAAAACTTTAATCGACGACCGCATTTAAGCTACATGCTACACATACCTCACCAGGTACCTGATGATAGCTTTTAGCTGAAACCGGTCGTAGATTAAAGGTTTATTGTGGAAATTACCAAGTATGTTTATCATTTGTTAGATAGGGTGATAGGATAGGGTTATTTATATAATGGAAACAAAATTAGTATTTTTCACACATTTGAATAGGATATTTATAGGATAAGTAGATAAAGGGTGTGGATAAAACTAAGTTCGTTTCGATTATTTTACGTAATTCCGTTTGACAAAGCACGATATAAACATATCGATAATATATTTAAGTTTAAGTTGCAAGTTGACTTTCCAAGGTGAATTATTTCTAAATGGATGTGTAAAAAAAATCTAACTTTCACTTATGAGGACAAATCTTATTAGATCCCATTTCACTATCCGGCACTATCACGAATTAAATTTAATAAACTCAATGGTAGCAGCCGTCACTTTGTAGAATTCCATTACTGGAAAAATTAAACACAATGTATTCAATTCCACAACTTTTTAATTCCACCACACGCACGACCGGTTTCAACTAGTTATATGATGGCTATAACTAGTCGAAACCGGTCGTGTGTGTGGTGTAATTAAAAAGTTGCGGAATTGAATACATTGTGTTTAATTTTTCCAGTAAATTTAATAAGATGCGGATTTTACAAAAGACGCACCACTGGACAGTAGCACAATGTCATATTAGCTCGAAGGATTAAGTCTTGAGGAGTACTTAATTAACCCATCTAACAAACGTGTCCAAACAAATGAGACACTCCTTTTGATTTCAAGCACGAGTTTTTGTAATGTAACCTTTCGAAGAACACTGGTACCTCATTTCTAGACAGCTGACGGAATTGGTCTTACTCTACTCAGTTATCTCTTGCGCTTCTCACTGTCTGATGTGTCTCCGCTCTTTCATAACACAAAGGTAACCTTTAACATTCAAATATATCTATTTCCAAAGGAGGTCCATGCTGGCTGGGTTATTCTTTGTACCCTTTGATGTCTTCTGCAGATCCTTGTGGGTAAAAAGATATCCCTCTTAAAGCTCGATAGCGCCCTCTCTAAGAGAGTAGGACATGAACTTCAGTTTATAATTATACAACATATAATTTTAGCTTTCCGCTACGTGTTGCTAAATAGAGGGATCAACATTAGTAATGGGATAGCAGAGTATTGGGTTGCCAAAAGGTAGTTACAGCTGTTCCCGTTTATTAACGGACTTGGTAATCGCACCGAGCTCCGAGTGGCTAAAATAAGGATGTTGGATCTAAGAATTTACAAGGATAGGACAATGTGTGGTCTTCGCGTTTCTTTAAGAGTATTATTCAAGTGAGATTGGCTCGTATGAGGGAATCACGATACCCAAATTCATCCCATTATTAGGAAAACTGTATCGACTTCCAACGAAATGACAATAATAATAATAACCGAGTAATTTTGAAATAAATTATAAATTAATATTTAGCACCCATTCTAGCTATATCAATAAAAAGTGACTTACGAAACTATATTCCTATTTCAGACTATTCCAAAAGTTACAAAGTTCAGATCCATCAATTTCTTTTTTGCCTCACAGTGAGGCAAATGAATTGTTGTTTGTGTTAATTGTCATTTATTGATTTTAATTTACTTCCATAGACTGCTAATTCTAGTAAGTAAGTGTTATTCTGAGTAATTCGCTACGTATTTTCAGTAACCAATCAGTTTCTTTTCATTATTCAATCAAAATTTTTAATGATGCAACTAGTTATTTTATCTATGCCAATGATTTAAGCTATGTGCGCTAATTTATTTCTAGTATTAGTAAATAAATTTTGAATTGAGTAAATTGATGAATTCAACATAAAAGATGCTAACTAAGCTATCGACTCGAACGTTCGTATCGACAAAAACGTAAATAATTATTTTGAATTTAAGTTATTTTTGTTATTTATAAATCAGCGACGTCTACGACAACGTAAGGTTCAAATAACGCTAGTGTCTGTGGAGACATTTAACGTTTTGTCAAAAGATTCCATCTCAGAGTCAAATACAAACAATCCTTTTCGAGAGACAAAGAGTGGCTATAATTAATAACAGCTTCTCATTAGCAACGGGCAACACTCTTCCAAGTCCTTGATGAGGTCAATTAGAAGTGGAAATGCTACATTGAGCCAAACACCAGGAAGTGAAAGTTTTTATTAAGATGCGACTATATAATGTGTACGAAGTGATTCTAAATCGCAGTTGCGTTTGAACTTTAAGTGATCGCAGATTTGCATCAGGGTGAGATAAAATCACAATATTTGTATTTTTTGCAACTTTGAGTGGTCCAATTTTGTATTAGATGATTTTTTAGGTTAGAAACTCAAATAAGTAATATGAAGCTTTAATTGGCTTTTAATAAGAGAGCTAGGGGAAAATAATTGCAAATTATTCAATAATAAAGTCAAGAAAACGAAGGTAAAAATTACTCTCGACTGAAAACTTATTTTTAGATATCGTCAGCGCAGTGTATTTTTGACCACGACTCTCTCACGAAAAACATACTACTTAGTTGACCTGGTTCTAGGCGCCTTTTTCCGTGAACTCGGTTAAGATTTTAATGTCTCAGAAATTACTAGAACGGAAAAGTATACCATTAACTCGAAGTACAGCGGAAAAAGAATTAAAAGCATGAAGGTCGCCGAAAGAAGCTCCCGTAAGTGGACGATAGAATTACCAATATGCTGCTATTTCAAAATATTTCCTATCCCCAATCTAAAACTTTAACTTTCTGTTTTTAAGAAAAGTTTTAGCATATTAATATTAACTTATGTAGTTTACCTTATTTCTTACAAAATAGTGAATATTGTTTTTTAATACATTTTACAAATAGCAGTTAGTTTTAAGTTTCAGACAGAGCTCGACAATCCTATCGAACGCTAAAAGTAACAGATAAGGATTTAAGATTAAACTAGCGGCATAGTTATAGTTAGCAAAACTAACGGCTCAATAGTAAGATATGAAGGTAGGATTATAAATACAAAAGTTGTAGGAATGGTGAAGACGATAAGAAAAGTCTATTAAATTAACGGCTGTACTGATATTTACTACATCAATTTGCTTCACACCATGCCAAGAAGTGTTGGATTCCAGTATTAGACAAGTTACAACGAAAGGTGAAACGTTTTGCAATGATTTTTAACGATAAAGAAGTGAGCGTTACTCAAATTATTCAGGACGTGGGATTTTTATAAGATAAAAGATAAATACAAAGGATGTATTTACTAAATAAGTTAAGAGAAGTACGTACCTCCCAGTTATATAAGCTGATCTGATACTATGAGGAAGATCACGTAAATGGATGCAAGGACGAATAGATTTAAGAATTCATTTTCCGAAGAATACGCGAAAGAAATAAGAAAATAGAGTCATGAACCCCCTGCCACATGCTGATAAGCGGCTTTCAGGGTCCTTTCAACGATATAGTCATACAGATAATTGAATACATCCGACACTCAGAATATTTTTCCTTCTCCTTCTACTCCACCGATTTCTATCATACGCCTACTGTAAATGATTTCTCATTCTATAAAAAAGGAAACTTTTATCATTATTTATCCTGTTTCTCCATTAAGGTAATTCCTAAATTGATTATGTACATAGATTCACGATGAAATGAATTCAAAAATTCAGTATTAATTTAAGTAATTAAAAGACCTGGGTTCGAGTCCCAGCCAAGTCACCATTTTCCACTTTTTGTACAACCTTGGGTAAAATTGCACGCAATTGCAATTTTTAAAGCTCTTGTGGAATTAACCATCTTTAAAGCGCTCCAAATTTCACCTTTATCAAAACGACATCTCCGAATTTAATGGCAGAAAGCAAAATTTTCGAGGACTTCATCCAAAGATTCCGCGCATCTTCAGCCAGCCAGGTGTTAATCCCAGCGATTCTCTTCCTTCAGAATTCAAGACGTTAATTTCAGTGTGTTTCTCCCGTCGAGGAGACGAAAAAACTCTCCTTGACCTTCCCACTCGAAAATTTCTCTCCGAAAAACCGCCAGAATTAAAAAGCCCTTTTCTCGAGACTCGTCACAACTACGCTGAGAACACAACCGACATCACTCCTCTTCAGTCCTTCTCCACGACTGCATGCCATTAAGATGGGAATTTCTGGCAGATTTTTTCCGTCGACGATTCTAAAAATACCGGCCATACTCGTCCACAAGAAAGCAATTTCTGTGAGTGATACTACAGTCGCTTCTTCACTTGCTGAGGATTAGCGGAGGTGTTGGATTTGTTGATTCCTGGCCGGGACCGCGATGCGTAGAGCGGGATTCAGCCGAGTCCACTTAATGCTTGGCTCCCCTAATTATCAGAGCCTTCTTAGGAACCTCATTAAACCGAGAAGATGTCAAAGGACAAGTACTCGGAAGACAGGTTGTTTTCGGCTCTCGGGAGGTTCATAAACGTTCTTTTCAAGCAAGTTAAAAGTAATTTTGCGAGAACAGAGTTGTGAATAACCACGCTCTGCTACCAGTATGTGCCACTTTGGAGAATACAGAACTTGAAAAGAAACTGAAAACCATTCTGTGACTCAATAACTACTCTGAACAGCAACCAGCTCGGGATATCGACAGCGAAATATCAGGCAGAAAATAACTTTCAACACTAAATATAATAAGTAATAGTATTCAAGTACCACAAAATATCATACAACGACATATTACTCAAAAGAATATTGCACTGTTCATAGAAAATTAATACAAATAATCACTCAATATGAACGTCAATTCGGGAAGACTCCGAATGTACAAGACGTCAACAATCTCTCTCGAAGACGACCGTCGCTTTCCATGTGTACTCATAGAATGTTCAGTGCTAACAAAAACTTCACGAATCTCTTCCTCTAGACTCGCCCTTGAGCTCACGGTCACACAGTAGAGCGGAAAACAGACGTTGACAGCTGGCTGGCGCGCCTTTCCGAGGATTTCACGGACGTTACTCTACTCAAATTCAAACTGTTCACAGAGATTTTGTATTCTTCCACCATTTGGTATAAAAAAGAGATCAAGAGTCGACGGCGCCACCCAAGACAAGCCACTACTGCCACTCACGCCACGATCGTCACGTCGGCACGGGATTATCGTAAAAATTGCCACAGCGAGAATTTTCCGGATTCGTTATTTTACTTTCTCCCGATGAAAATTATTGTTATTATTATTAAGGTCTTTATTAAAGGCGAGATTGAGATGAAAAATTCTCTTCTTCCATCTAACCTTTCGTCAATGGTATTTTATACATAAAATGCGTACTATCTCCAAGCTTCTGCTGTATTTCATTGAATTCAAATCTAATATATGTATTTGTATACGTAAAAACTTAATAAGAAACAAATATTTACGAATGACTCATTTTCTTCCATTTACCATCGTGCACCGCGTCCGCTAAACATCACTATCTTACGGTTTGAGGAAATTGCGGTAAAAGTTTTGCTTCCCGGATATTTGTGGGGTAAATATTGGTAATTTCGTTCCGTGGGTGAGGTCAAGATAAATTTTCAACTTCCGTTACGCAATTTACAATTAAGTAAAATAAATGAAATTTTCTTTGCAGATAAATGAATACAAGAACCTATACTTAGCCAAATTTCGAGCAAATATAACCACTGGAAATGGCGAAAGAGAAGTTTGAAAATTAATCACGAATTTAATAATGGCGTAAAATTACCAATGTTCATCTTAACAACAAACGACGGATTCCAATAAATTTAGTATTGGTTTATACTACGCACCACATATTTTATGGGCATCAAGTCCTGAAACGATGAAGAGAATAAAGATTCTTTAGCTTCCTGAGACTTATAAACCTGAACATGAAAGGGTCTTCGATATTGAATCGAATTTATATTTTCCAATGCAAATGTTTAGAAGTGAATTGCATTGTTATTTCAAAGACACTTCAGTGGATTGGACACGTAATTTGCACTTGGATACACAATTCTCGGAATTGTAGTTAAGTATGAATTTATTGTATCTGGCGCAGGTTTTCATTATGCATATACCGATTAGCTTACAAATGTGTTAAAGTAGTGAAAATCCAATTTCTATCTATCGTATCAGCATACTTGATTTTTCAAATAAATAAAAAAATACGAATTCAAACACTCATCTCCTTAAATGCGATAAAATTTCAAATGAGGTCCCATAATACGAAGAGTGTACAAGTGAAATCTCCCAGAGACTGATTTAGGAAATTCTTTCCATTAAATGAATCTTAATCTTGAAATGTAATGGTCTGCCTTCAATCTCACGCACGGCAATAGATTGAATGAATATAAAGTAGCGTATAAGAAAAGGTCTTACAAACGTCTGCGTTTTCGCCTTAATCGCTTGGGAACCTAACCAGCACATGAATTACAACCGTATTCCTAAGTTCCTACAAGAATGATAATAATAATAATAATAATAATAAATCGTATTTATTTGGGCGAGATTGAGACTTAAAAGACTATTCTTCCATCCAACTCATGACCCAAAAGCGATAACAACTTGAATGCAAAATGCTGAAATTTTCTCCTTACCCGCATTATTTTTTCTAACTTGCGGAACTATCTCAAACTATACCGAGTAAAGCAACGGGAGATGTACTGCTATAAATAGGACATTTACCGAGGTTAAAACTACGAGTATGTGTCATTTCAGTTGCGTATTTCCACTTCAGTATTTATGCCGGAGCTTCGTGGGATTACGAAATGAGAATGAATTGTCGTCCTAGGCATACGAGTTCATCCACGTATTATATATCATGACTTAATCCATTTACGGCTATACTTTACAATCTGCATTACCTATTACAGTAACGTATGCTAGTACCGACCATCAACTGAAAGAACACTCAATGATCCATCTCCACCACATACAACGGTGACGATAGAAGAATCACAAATTCCTGCTCTCGAACGTCATTCATACTTAGGCAGTAAGAGTAGGGACTCATTGTAAGTACATTATTAGACTCACTTACAAAGCGACCTAGTACTAGTAGTATCTTGCGAATACTTCGACAGGTAAGGTCTTTTCGCAAGTTTTAACCTTATTTACAAAATAATATTCCTAAATTTTCCAAGCCAAGATCTGAACAACAATTATCATTGACAGAATTAGCAGTTTAATATGTTGATAACGAGAATATTTTGGAAACTTTTGACACCAATGGCAACAAACAAACATATATTGTATTCAAAACTGTAATTAATTTCAACCAGACCATTAGGCTAGTTGTAATTTTTACTTCCTCCATATACGTAGTATAGAGAAAGTATTCTTTACATGAAAAAATCGACTTTGAGATTTTAACGGAAATACATGTTTTGGGGTCCCTAGAATACGTTTTGACCATTTTCGGGATGATGCATGTGTGTGATTGTGGGCGCTCTAACTTGAAAACTATTTGTCGTAGAAACACCAAATTTCACATACAGCACTTTGGTAGCTGCCGTTAGAGTTGATTAGTTTTTGGAGTAAATCGGTTCACCGGAAGTCGAAGTTTATTTTTTGAAGCTCATTTCCGTTTTTGCAAAATTTCTCCATTAATTTGATATTTAGGTATATACAATTATCTACAAAAGTTACAAAAAATATAACTATGTATCTATGAGTTTTATTTGAAAATTTTTCGATATCAACCACTTTTTAGGAATCGTATTAAAATCAACCAAATGCCTGGTCATTACGAAATATTTACGTTAAAATGTCGATTTCATTTATACCATTTCATAATAATGTTATATACGACATGATTACTTTATTTCTTCAAATTTTTATTTGGAAGTTGATTTCGAATTTGAAACACACGTATTTCTTCCAAAGTAATTATTCTATTATAATTGCTTCGAGCCGTTATTGATTACTCTTCACGATAACAATAAAGTTCATAATTATTGGTTTGTTTACATGGCCAACAATGCAATACAAAGCGTCTTTTGATCACATTCTTGCTATAGATTGAACTCTGGCTGACTGATAAGGTTTGAAAGTTTTTCTTCCTTGGTTTTTTTTCTCCATTTGTCTTCTTAATTTGTTTTCTTTTGTGTATATAAACAATTTTCGTCATTGTCAGTTACTTATTAAGTTTCCACTGCTAAAATGTGTGGTCTTTATTTTTATGAATCGTTTCTGTTGTTCGAGTGTTATTTTGCTCTTCGTTCGTATTTTGATTTCAAGGATGAAATAATATATGGAGAAAGTCATTTGCTGGCCACGCCAGATTTTTTTAGAAATAATAATTAAGGTATGGATCGACGCTATCCACAGCCTCATCATTCAGATCAGAATTAATCAAGAAAAGAATCGTTCCCTTGCATGGGAGCTCATCTACACTTCCACAATCCATCGGATATTTAAAAATACAATTTACAGTATAATTGATACATAAATTACGAAAAATATGAAGTATAAATTGTAATGCTGGTATATTTTCAACAAAGGAAAGCAATAACGAAAGCCCGGTTTTAGTCAATAAAGTCCGTTCGTGATATAAAAAATCGAGATAAAAACTGCAAATATTTTTAACGGGTTTTAATTTATTTCAGTTACAAGTACGACGATGTTGTTCTTCAGATTCTACATAAAATCTTGTATGAATCGCGGAGTGGTAAAAATTAATATTTAGGAAAAATCGATTAAAATTTACTTACTGTTGATTCTGTTTCTTCCGTAATGAAGCAGCATTTATCAAAAGTTTCCTAAACTGCAGGATTTAAGAAAATTTTTATTACTTTTACTGTTGTTACTTATCATATGATGTTATATGCGACATATCTTTTAGCTATAGTACGTTCTCCTGTTAAGTCGTTTTCTATTTATACGAAAACATTAATTTGTACGTCAGGCGCTGTGACAAAGTGAACAGGTAATAATTCCGATTAAAATTGGTTCCCATAAACTTCGATTCTTCCTTCCATTTAATCAATTCCTGCCCTCAAACCCAAGTCCTTCAACGCCACTTTAAATTCAGTGCTGGGAGAGAAATTTCCTCCATCTTCCACGACAACTCTTTCTGCGCGCAATCTTCCTCAAATTCTATTCTCGTCTAACAGATGCCTCAAATAGCCTTTGCATCAATTCTCTTTATCTACGCCTATGACAAGGATTTCGCCATTACCGTCTGGAATGCTCGTGGCCTTTGCCCCTTCCTTCATTTAAAGAGCAATCACACGCTTCCGTGGGATGCGTTCGGCCTTCTCCGCTGCAACTGGGTTTCCATTCTGCGCTAACCTTCCTAGCAAATAGACCGTCTTTTTATTAAGCACGTCTGCCCTTGGATGGATGTAAACACTCGCTCTCGGATTCATATTTTATGGTTTCCCATCGATATAACTATTTGTTCAGTCCTTTCAATGTTTTCCTGTTTATTGTGACTTCCTAAAAGGAATCAAACGCGTAATTCCAATTCTCTAATTGATGATCCTTATTCCAGACCTTTCTAACCTGCTTGATCTAAAAGATGAAGCTGTAGCCGACGATTAATGTAGTCGACGACTTATTTTCTTCTTAGCTAGCTTTTAGATGTTACAAATTCACTCCTGACCACTCGTCGTTCAAAACACGTTATTAGTTTAAATTATTGATATGGACAGCGATAATGCAAATTCAATCAACGTACGAGTTTCATAATCGTTTTTACTCTCTCTCCATGTCCCAAGTCCACAACAATACTTGTTATTCGTAACCAAAATAACAACAAACAATACAAAGATAACGCGGCGGGCGCGAAAGCAATCACTGTTTTCGGAGATTTATAGCTCAATCATCCTATTAAAAGATGAAGATTCAATGACGTTATATAATATCTTGCTCTTTTAGGAAGCAATATGTTAAAGAATTATTTACTTTAAGAAATACAAATAAATCAATGGATATCTGTATTCAATCAACATACAGAAGTGAGCGTTGAACTAACAATCGCGACTTAATTATAACATTGTTTTGTCATCAGATTCAATCAATTCTTTGTAATATTATAAATAACCAGTTTTAGACGATTATCATGAATACGCGTCCAGATTTTTCAGTTCATTATTATTATTATTAATTTACTAAGAGAAACGAAGTAAGCTTCTAGTATAATAAAATGAGAATGTTATAGTTAAGATGATCACTGATTCAAGGTAAAACAGTTGGAATACAAATGTTTGAAACTGAATTTCATTATAGAATAGAATATGCCTGGACTAACATTTAACAGATTTTAAGAAGCAATGCGTAAAACGTAAGTGTTTATTGTGATAGCATAGTCAGTCTTTGCTATGATGTCACGTCAACGCAAAAGTCAGCATAAAATTAATATTCTCCTTCCTTGTATAAATATGCGAATGAACAGTGCACTTGGGTGCTCAAATGCTATGTAATCAGCGGCAGGAAAAATAAGTGATTTTAGAAAGGAAAAAATGACGCGTGATCCTCAGTGATTCATAGATGAGCGGATGTTTACTCCACTAAATTACTGAGTAATACTTGAGATAAATAAAGCCGAGCTTGTTGGCAATGAGATCCATCTGGTAATGGCTTCATTAAAGGAAAGAAACTTTTTAATGCCATTTCCTCCGCACGCTAATCAAAATCTCAGCTTATTTGTCCAGCGAAACATAACGGAAAACATTAGGATGACGAGAAAACAGAAAGAAGGTCTTTCTACGAATTGCTCCGTAAGAAAGCTTGATTAACGGAAAGCAATTCCTCATGGAGTGGAGGTGAAGACGCTTTTATGAGTGACGAAAGCACTCGAGGGCATCGTAAACAGCCCGTAAACGGGACAGGATACAAACCGACGACCCCACGATCAAGGGGCATAAAATGCCCCGCTGGGTAACGAGGATGGACGAGAAATGAGCTTAAAATAGTGGAAGGAAGAGGGAACAATAGTGGGGGAGAATGTTAAGAATGGAAGAATGACAGGGAACATGTGGGAGGCCCATAGGAAATGGTGCAATTACGGATGTTGAGGACTGATTCTTCTTGACTGACAGCATCGCACAAGGAGTCGGCGCATATTTTCAAAACAACCTCATGTTTGATTATAAAAACTGCCTTATAGTCATGGCTCCCTTTTCAAAATAGCAGGAAGATTTCTATGGTGAAGAAATTACTACTGCTGCTGCAAGTTCTGCTACGGAAGAAGAAAGCAATAGGGCTGTCGAACTTCAGTTTATTTCAAAGACACGTTATCGCATGCAATTCAAGTATCGGAAAGAAAATATATCCCAATAATGTGGTTACAGTTATAAAAAACCACTGTAAACTCTAGTATTTATCCTCTACTGCATTGAAATAGTCTTTAAAGCATTCAGTTTAACACAATGTTTCTTATTGATCAATCTTTTCTCAGTGGAATTTCAATTTCATATGATGTGATGGGAAAGAATGTTCAATTGGAGGAATTTTGCGGAGAAAACAGAATTTGATCGATAATTCATCCAAATTAAAATATATTCAGTTTACTTCCCACCATCCTTTGGTTCACCTGAAAAATTCATATATGACATTATGTGAACTTAAACGGGCTGAAGTAACGAAAAAATACATTATCAAAAAAATTTACGTAACCTTCAGAATATCTCTTTTTGTTACGTCGCACAGTGGGCTGGAATGGAAAAAAGCTGGAAAGAGATACTAAAGTGTTTTTTTTAGTGCAGACTTGGAAACTTTGCATGGTTACTGATAAATAAATTCCTCATACAAAAATGCAAGTTACCTTTATGCCCAGGACTTCTAATAACTTCAACTTGGTCTTTGATCCGCAAATTTTTGGGAATAGACTACCATGCATTCCTCGATGAATTCTGTTCTCACGGTATTCTTTCTTGCCTTTAAGGCATTGATGATACGATCCATAAAATGCCTTAATTGCCTGATGTAAACGCTTCCAGCAATCCTGACGCCGTATTATCATCACCTAATATTAAGCATATCGATTAATCACCAGCAAAAAGGAAGAAGGAAAATCTTTTTTGGTGCAAGGGACGAAAGGACCAAGTGCATTTAAAAACTCATTGTATAAGATCCTTGATCTAGAAGCTGAAAACGATATGAATCTATTTTTGAAAACCACGGCCGCCGATGTAGGGGAATTTCTGATCCTGAGAGAAATAAAATCATTTAGTATTGTGATGGAATGAAAGCGCAGAAACTTCCAATTCAATGGATGGAAGTGAAAGTAATTAACCGAAGATCTGAAGGATTGGTGAGAAAGATCGGGACCTCTGATGAATTCTAAAACGATCGTGAATGACGAACAATAAAACGTAAACGATAATTAGTGAGCTGCAAATCAACCTATGAATGATAATTAGGTATGGTTGCAGGAAAATTCTTCGAAAACGAATTCTACGAAAATAGATCTGATATACAAAGATAACCCAAACCTTTCTAACTCGTCCTATTCCTGACAATTTACTGAATAGATTTAAATACCGAATCCTTGGTGGCCGAGTGGTAAGCACGCTTTGAAGCCGGGTTCGAATCCCGGCTGATCGGGATTTTTCTGATCAGGGAATGGTTGTGTGTGTTTATCTGACTTTCCCGTTCAGGGTCGGCGACAGGAAGGGAATCCGGCCGCAAAAGTGGCCAATTCACCGCCAAAAACAATCTCATCCTTATCATCACCCAAAAGAGAGAGACTGAGAGAGAAAAAATAAAATACCGAATCAATTTCTTTAATTTTCAAACTTCAGACTCATTAGAGTGTTCAACTTTCGAAGAATTCAACTTGAAAAATTAATATTCGGAGAATTTGTTATCTAAGAATTTGCTTTCGCAGAATTTGTTTTCGGAGACTTTTTACACTTCCTTAAAATAAATATGAGTAGCCGGTCTCGGTCCAGGATGTACCATTTCTATTTTTTCCACCCACTCTAAGTATCCATGCCGGAAATATTTAACTTTTCAGGTTCTGTTTTCTGTTCGGCTCCATCGCCTTGCATGGACTTATGGGCAGAACATCGCCTCTCTCCGGATACGGCGGTCGCACTCTCACGAGGGCCCGGTTATTTTAAAATTCAAATTCGGGCAACTTTGATGAACATTGGAATCCATCTCCAGAATATCAGAGTGGGGAGAGTCCAAAGAGGTCGTAACCCGAAGTTGGCGCAACACTCCGGCGGAATATGAATCGCGGCATTTCGCAGTACGGTAAACACGTTTTTTCCTCTTATTTTCGTCATTTCAGCGAGGCCATCTTCCTTTGTTCTCCAACGGGCAATGCCCTCTGATACATACTACTGCCGATGGAGTAGCGTGGAAACAAAAGGACTAAATGCTGTGTACAACGATGAATACTGATGCGGGCAACTTCGATCGCCGAAAACACGGCAATCCCGAATTTCTCAGGAGATGATATCATAAGAAAAATCTAAAATTTTAGCTATTATCTGTATTTATTTTGTCTTCTTACTTAGAGTTACCTAAATGTCTATGTTATATAAACTTTTGACTAGTACATACTGTATGCATTCATTAATACTGTTTTTTATATTATTCTTTTATTTTTCCTCATAATGTACATTTTCCTTGTTTTTCTATTTTGTTTTTTATGTTACTTTGTATATTGCTATCTCTTTTTAAATGTGAACTGATTCTTATTTATGTATCGCATGTAAGTACTTATTGGTAGTGTATTTATTTATTTTTGAATGTTTTTCTCTTCTCTTATCTTTTAGCTATTACTGTCGTAGGTTTGCGCGGTGTTTTCCTGCAGTGGATTTTTTCCCCTAAGAATCTCTTAGGTTTTTTACACCCACAATTCTTCTAATTTTTCTCCTTCTAATTTCATAATTAATGACGATGGGTTGGATGGAAGAAGAGACTTTTAAGTCTCAATCTCGCCCAAATAAAGACGATTTATTATTATTATTATTAGTTTAATCTTGAAACTATCTCAACTTAGGATTTCGTTATTTCTACAATTCTTGGCGGACTATAAACAAGTAGTTTGCAGCTAAGTCTATTCACCTACAAATTACTTCAATGTCATTGACGAAAGGTTAGATGAAAGAGACTTCTCAAGATCAACATCGCCTCAATAAAGACCTCGTTGAATAACTTATGAGGGGCCTCCTTTTATATAGTTGGGTAATAGAAGATTTCAGGCTCCAGGCAATTTTTTCACTGCTGGGCTTGTCCTCCACGTTAGTAAGGTAAATAGTATAATGTTGCATTAATTGCTATTAATTACAGTAAGCTATTTATCGCGAACTCCAATTCAACCCGTTCCCCGGATATTGCGACTGCCTACCCTCCTTAGGATCGCCCGAACACCGGTCTAGAAAAACCGCAGAATAGATAGAAACCATTTTATAATAATTTAAATTGCGCAATAGGTAAAAATTAAATCAAACTAATTTATATCTCTATAGCAGAAATATTTCACCCTTTAAATATGAAATCATAGCTTTCATAACCAAATAAAATACCATAACTAGAAAAAATCTAAATAGAGGACGAAGAAGTTTTCATTCATTGTACAAATCATTTTATAATGTAATCATAATTTGAGTCCCATATTAAAGATCTCCGGCACGAACTTAGAAAGTATAGGATTGAAAACTGCTGAAATTTTTTGGCTCCCTTAATGTCCGCAGCCGCGAGATGGCAGCACTGAAGTTCGCCCTTCGAAACCATAATCTTTATGGAGTAAACGGTGAAAAAGCACGATTATGATACATATGTAATACAGAGTAATATTTACCAAAGATGGAATTAAGAGTAATTGTTCTATCCATCAATAGGTACTTTTGAATTGAATACAAAACATTTGAATAAGACGGGCAAATTAGCAAATCCGAAGAATAGGTGCTTGCCTTACGTGCAAAACACAGGTAACTTTGTCGCCGTAAAAACATTCTCCGTAAATCACTGAAATGCGATGAACCGTACCGTAGAATGTGGTGACTTTGGCCGTTTTTTAGATTTTTTTTATATTTCTGTATTCAATTACATTCTCTATGCTCAGAAAATTTAAATTACATGAAGGTAATTCTTATTCATGCAAATAGTATCTAAAAATTTTCTTAATCAACGGAATTTGTTTAAAAAATAAAGAATAGCGGCCTTAGGCACCCCAACCGACGGGGTGACTTCGGCCAGTAAATATGTTTCCTAAATATCGCCTATAAAATTAACTATATGACTAATATTACGACCATTAATATATTTTAAAATCTTTAAATTATTGTTGTATTTAATATTTGTTTAATAGGTACTGAGATAAGAAGTTATTGACTCGTAATAACGTTTTTCCACTTTATTTATAAATTTTCAAAAGAAAAATAAATTTTTTACATTTTTTAATTTTTACCTACAAAAACGAAAAGAATGAAAAATTCTTGTAGAAAACTTCTACTCATTGTCACTCGAACCATTTTAATTTTTTTTCTCTCTTTTAATTTCTTTTCTCTCTCTTTCTTGATCTACGGACAAGGTTTTTACAAACCTTTATTCATACATTCTGGCCAATGTTAGTTTCTGTACGAGAAAAGAGAGTTTCTATAAGAAAATCCGCATTTGAGTAATTAAGCTCAAACCCAGCATTAACATTCAATTTTACGAAAGGGTTTTCCTTAATTCTTAATTTCGTACAACTCCTTGATCCAATTCATATATGGGATTAGATGAATCAACACCAAAATGTCACAGCGTTATAAAAAATGCGATTCAAGGAAAGCGGACATGAGGAATATTTAATCGGTATTACGCAAACCCCCTGCTACTACGGCAGATCCGATAGTGCACAAAAATTAAGAAAAATAGATGCTAGGACGAGTAGTTTTAAATTTAACCTCTTTCCGCGAACAATACGCGATAGTAAAAATACTTCGAAGTAATAATAATAATAAAACGGCTTTATTCGGGCGAGATTGAGACTAAAAGTCTCCTCTTGCATCTAACCCATCGTCATACAATACATAAATAATTAATTTAAAGAGATAGTATGAAAAAGATATGTGAAGAAATTGTGGATGTAAAAAACCTAAGAAATACTTCGGGAAAAAATGTATCCACTGCATGAAAACACCCACTAAGAAGGGGGGTGTGAAAAACCTGCGCAAACCTAACTAAAAAGTAAAAAAACTAATAAGTAAAAGTATTAACTAAAACTAAAAAGTACTTTGAACGCTTAGTGGCCACACGCCGAAATGGTACACCGACATGTACTAATAGTATTAATGTAGATGTGGTATGGTGCAGAAAAAAGTTCTTTTAGTCTCAAACAAAAGCGAGAGATCTCAAATATCAATTTATCTACAAGTAAATGCACGAAAAATATATAAGAAAATCCTAACTGGAACATATTCTGCATTCACAATTCTATTGGGGGGAAACTATAAAACACAGGAAACAGAGGTACGCGAAGTTCAGCGATGGAGAGAAAATTTCGAGGTTTAACGGACGGAGACGTCTGCAAACAGCGATAAAACCCTCGACTCGTACGAGACTCGGATCGCGTAGTAAAGCGGGATATGGTCTGCAGTGAGGTAACTGATTTCGTGAACATAAACTCTGGAAATAGACATTTCCCTGTAAACAAGGGAAAACACTAAGTGTCAATCGTTCGAAAATACTAACTGTATTTCGTTTATTTAGGATGATATTTTTTACTACTCTGTTTGTGGTCAATGAGAATATTTTCGCGAGTTAAAGTTTAACTTAAATTTATTAGAAGCTTTAATGCCGAACCGTGACCATGAAATTTATCGTTTCGTATATTTGATATTTTTCATAATAAAAACAAGATAGTGAGTTATCTCAGCAACTAAGTCAACTAATAATCATTAATAATTACATCATAATCATAATAATAATTTCCTCAACCTGAGGAAATTGGTTACAAATAGCGATAACAAAGTTCTTTTATCGCTCAAGGATTAGCACTTAAGTATTTCAGAATTACCAATTAAACTTTCCGGATCTTTTGAACTGATAAATATTAACTTTATATGCACTGAAATTGCGTCTTTGAACATTATTTTTTCTCGCTGACCAATCTTCCTTTCAATTTCTCACTGTTTCTACCCCTGGAGAACGGTCTTCAGGTCCATCAAATCCTCTTTCAAAGCGAACGAGATAATAAACAACTTACCTAAAGGTCACTCGCTAATTGACTTAACCCGAAAGACATTTAAATTGGTGACCTTTATCACGCAAAACTGTGAAATTAGAGACCTGTTAGCTGGGATGAATTTTGACAGAGGGTGTGAACCAAGTGAATAACTTTGAAACAATGTAAGAATTAAGTGAAATGTAATTTATTTTAATTTTTATATCAATTATAATTTTCCTTTGTAAAAATATCTTTGTATTAATCTAAACGATGTTTACCTTTATTCCGAAGAAAGTCTATAAATTTAATCGCTATCAAAACTTATCAATAATATAGTAATTTTATATTGGAAATGTGAACTAGTAGACCTAATCTAAAGGCCGACTGCATTAAGAAGATTTCCTATGGATATCTGAACTCAAGAGCATGTCTCCAAACTAAAAAAATTCAAGGTGTTAAAGAAAGAAACAAACTAAGCCAACGGAAAAATTGATTTATCAGAATAAAAATTGACGAATCGCGAATGATGCAAACATTCTCAAGATAAAAGTATCAGCTACTTGTTCCCGTTCATACAGGCCAGTTCAGACTAGTAAGGCCTAAGAGAGAATAAAGTCAGAACGATTTTGATAATAATTCATTAAATTACTGAAAGAAAATATTAGTGGAATATTGTTTGTGAATTGCCTTTCTGAAAAAACACAGCCAGAGTGAATAGCTCAATCATTTATTTATTAAAATTACGCTGCGATTAGGCCATCAGGCCTGGTGACAGCGGTGCAGGGGGAAATACAAAATTACTAACGATTGCCTGGCATTCGCCCAAAGATGGGAGGGAAACCCTTAATGCAGTAGGAACGAAAAGAAGTTCTGCTTTGGCAATTCGTGTTTAAATTTATTCGCCAAATTTTATTAAATTAATTTTACTTATTCATTCGGATATATAATGCATCATGCAAGAAATTTAACGGGTCTTCGGCCATTTTTAGGCGCCACATCTTCCAAGTACATACATCCCTGTTTTCCCTCAAGTATTTTCTATTTTCTACACATCCCCTTCAACATTGCTACCGCGTCTATCACTCACATTCGTAAGTTATTCTCAAAGTGGAAAGTGAGATAGACATTGAAGGACAGGAGTAATACCAAGCCAACATCTTCGTTCTCTTTTCTCTATTTCTTTTGTAACATCTAAAGAACGACCGCTGAAGTACTTCTGTATCTTCCGAATTGTCGACATTTTTGTACCGAGTCCAACTTCTGGCTCCTCCGCAGATAAGTTGACTGAGTTTTGCAGGACTCGAAGATTCTTTTTCGTTTGTACAATTCTTAAATTTTTGGAAAGCAAAGAAAAGTCTGCTAAGTTTTGCACTGTTTTCAGATCTATTCTGGTATTCAATTCATATATTCCAATTTTAATAAACGTAATTTAGTTCTGCTTTTTCAAATTTTTCACTATATTATGGTAAAATGTTATTTCAATCCGAAATAAAACGCCAATTTCTACAATATTGTTCAGATCATATATTGTATGTTAATTTACAAGTTTTTTAAAAAATTTTAATAAACATAGTTGAGTTATACTTTTCCTAATTTTTTACTGTACATATTATGGTAAAATTTTCTTTCAACCCGAAATAAAACGCTAATTTCTAAAATATTGTTCAAATCATATATTGTGCGTTAATTTACAAGTTTTTACATAGAAGTTTTATATGTTATCTATAGAGGAGATTTACAGTAACTTTGAAGCCTATGGCTTGTTTTGCTCGAATACTTTGGTAACGAGCTCTGTGGTAATGACACAAATGAGGATTGTTCATTCAGCACATATGACGTAAGAAGCTATCATATTTAATATTCCCTCCTTTATTTATTTTTGGATTAAAAATTAAAATTATCCATATGTTGTAGGATAATCTAAAAAAATTGAGACCTGCGATCAGCTGAAATGTAGGAAAGTAAATCAAATGATTAAATAAACAGGAAATTATATTTAGTAGTCCTCGACCAAACTTTCGGAACCGTGGCTGCCATCAACTTCCGGTTCGTGCGATGCGTCTTTAGCGAACTCTTTGATTTTATAACACGATAATTTAATTTTTACATCGATTATTCACTCAGAGGAATGGAAATGAATTGATCATACTTAATCACAGATAGCGCAAACCTTTAAAATGCAAAAGGTGCTCTTTGAGTTTAAGGAAAGTTTCATAGTTAGCGTACCCGTAGATCAATCTCGAATGTCTTTCCAAGTATTGGAATTCTTCTAGTAAAGTTCTTCGTGGATACCATTTTATCTACATGTAAATTTCGATATACCCATTGCCGTACCTTGTATTTCTTGAATGTGGAAGTTGATTATTTTTAAGCAAATATATTGATCATTTTAAATGCTTATTGCCCGCAAAGATTGAAATGGTAGACTTTTGGAAACCTGTAATCCTGCCTCGACTTTACGGTAGTCTTTCATAATAAAGAATAATTAAAAAAGAACTTGCATCTTTACCACAATATATACAATTTAATCAATATTCTTTAATTGAATAGTTTCGAACCTTGAGGTCATCATAGGTTCGAAACCATGGAAGTGGAATTAATTATATATTGTGGGAAAGGTATTTTTGCTTTTTTCGTTATAATTACTTTCTCACTATACGTAGTATAGAGAAAGTATTGTATTCGCAAAAAAATTCGACCTCCAGATTTCGACGGAAATAGATGTTTTGGGGCCCATAGAGCTCGTTTTCGCTATTTTCCCGAACATGTCTGTCTGTGTGTCTGTCTGTGGTAAAAAAGTTTGTGGGCGCTCTATCTTAAAAAATAATTATCCGAACATTTCCAAAATTCACATTTAGTATTTTCCTAACAATGCCAAGAGTTGATTAGTTTTTTATGAATATCGCTTAACCGGAAGTTGTGGTTTATCCGGAACAAACTTTTGTTTCTTAAATATCTCTGTCAGAATGCAATTTAGGTATATACAATTACAAAAAAGTTATAGATAATGTACTTCTCTACTACTTTTGTTTGAAACATTGTTTCGTAACACTGATTATTTAGGAGTTATTCTTGAATAATGGTTAACCGGAAGTTGTTGTTTATTCAGAAATGGAAGTTTTTCATACATTTCTGTCAGAATGCAATTTAGGTATATACAATTAAGTACCAAAGTTATAGATAATGTATTTTAATACAAATGTTGTATGAAACATTCTCCTGTAACACTCAATGTTTTGGAGTTATTTATATATTACCGGCATAGGCTTCTGTTTACAATAAATATGGAGAAAGTCATGTGTTGGCCACATCAAATTTTTTTATTTCGTTATTATCATATAATGGTTGGTCTTTACTAATAGTTTTATCAATCACGTGGTCATCTCTGAAGTTTGGATTTAATTGGAAAAAGAGATATTTAAGGAAGCAGACTGTAATCGAGATTACAAATAGACGTATGCAATCGATTACAGAGCAACGAGAGGTAGCACTAGCTTAAGAAGTCGTCTCGGTAGCATCGTAACAGCTTGCGAGAGAATCCTTTTACCTCAGCAGAAAAATAAAAAGGGGGAAATGGAGAGAACGTGTTTTCTTCGCCAACGTTCCCGAAAGATACAAGAATGTCGCCGAATCTATTTCACTTCTTTCACAGCCTTTATTTCCGGTATCGATGCCTTTATTTCCCTCCTTTCTCCGCATTCTTCCGTTCCTCTCATTCGGAATTCTTTTTTCTCTCTCCTCTTGAAATCGTTTAGCTCCAACAAAGGACCGCTGTCCGCCCCATCTGCTTTCCCTTGTTTTCCTCTCCTACACTCTTTTCTTTGAAGAGTTAAATAAAAGGTACAAAAGAGCGTGGGACACACACAACGGGGATGACAATAGAAACTTCGATTTTTCTAGAAACTGTTGATGGCGTACGTGCTCTCATATTTTCGTTTAATTCCTATTTTAACATTTGATTTTCGATTTAAATTCTCTTCATCTGTGGCATCATCGTCCGAATTATTTCTTCTAAACTGCTTAACATTTTCCTCCGGTGCTCTCTCAGTGCCATACTCAGGTAAATCTTTATTTTAAATTTTCTTTGGTTCCTCCATTCCGAGTGCTGCGTATATAATACTCTGTAACTATGTACGAGTGATAAAATTAACTCTGCATATGTTACGGTATGAAGATTTCTCTATCAGCTAGTTTATCGATGTTAAAATTTATACTTACTATCGGTTTACAATATTTTGGTCTTTTCGATATTTTATCCTTCATTTATTAGATAAGGATAAAGATATGTTTTATTGTTCTTCGTCCACTCAAGAACATATAGAAAAGAAATACAACGACATTATAGCTCATAACATAATGAATTAAATTGAAAAGCGGATACATTTTTATTATAAAAATGATAGACGTTTTATGTAAAATCATGGCGTGAATGGCATATTATTCCCTTTCCAATACAAAAAGATGGTGTAAAATTTGATTTTAAAAACAGACAATTAATTGGAATCTTTCAATGACATATATTGAATAATAATACATAATCTTTAATGACATACTATTCCATAGCTTTGCCTCAACAATACAAAAAGATTTTTGGTGTGTAGTGGTTCTGTGTTTTGGGATGATTAAGTAGTCGAGAGCCATTCTGGTCGTTACATTACACATTTTATCCCTAATTGGAAAAATTTGCATCAAGTATTCTGGATGCTGATACTTATGAAGACTATACAAATAAAACACAAGCATATACTTTCTTCTGGTTTATACCTTTAGCCATACAAGATAGGTAAAGTATGGAGTTAAATGATCATCTTTTTTTTAATTAACAACAAACTTTTAAACTCATATTTAATAGCTGTTGAGTATTAGGATGAATTTGCAACTTAAGTATTAACAATCCGATATAATTCTTATATTTCTGATAATATTAATTCTGAAACTACGTAGTATCGATGTCTCCGACTTCCGCTTTAAAACCAATTTCTCGCGAATTTCGAAAATTGTTTTCGATAAAAAAAAACTGATATAGATGCGATTCCAAACCAAAAAGGGTTAAGAAAGCAAGGGAAATCAAGAGGTTCATATGAACAACGATGGCTCAAAATTCGTAGTCACATTTTTCTAATAAAACTGCTAAACGACTAAATCATTTGTAAAAAAAATAGTAAATAGGCCAGAACGTAATGTGGTAAAAATTTAAGGGTTAGGCTTTACGGAAATATAATGAATATCCTATTTGGTGTTATAAAACACCAGAGAAAGGCAGGAGAATGGACCCGCTCCATAAAGTACCCTGGTTCTACGTCGTGAAGCAGAAAGGGACGTCAGGAGCACAGACAGAGATTTTAAGAGGAGAGGAAATAGACCCGGGGAATGGCTATTTTATGTGAAGGACAGAAAACGGTGTAAAACGTTCTCCTACTACTGCCTCCTTTTCTTCCGCCTTTCTTTCTTAGAGTAATTGAAGTAGTACTATATAGCTGTCCTTGTTAGAGGTACTGTACGGAAAAAAATTGAAGCTACTTGCGCAATGAGAGTTTGGTAGAGTGCAGGTTTCTAAAAAAGGATTATCGTTGAGTACTTGGATTGCAATTATCGGGCATTACCCGACTTCCCATTCCATGCTTGTAACTTGATTGACCGTTCCTTACCGATTTGAAAACG
Organism: Sympetrum striolatum; assembly: GCA_947579665.1. NCBI lineage: Eukaryota > Metazoa > Arthropoda > Insecta > Odonata > Libellulidae > Sympetrum > Sympetrum striolatum. The sequence goes on along the minus strand of OX388351.1, from coordinate 17,538,541 downwards.
GGACATTTCCAATCAGCAAAAGGGAACAATCTCTTTCTCTCGATTTTATCTTTACTCTTTCGTTAGCTAAGATGTGATTTGAAAGAATTATTTGCCATTTAGATGATTGCACTTTCATGTTAACTTAAGATAATATATTCCTAGTTTCCTAGTAGCAAATGAGCTATAAACTTTAGGGTATGGACACATTTTAATGATGAAATGATTTTATTTTTGGAAGCTAACGATTTTAACGACTTCTATACCCTAAACGAACAATCCTTACGGCAATGAAATTATTTTTAACAACAAAAATCTTTGAGTGTTTGTGTTATTTCAATTTTACTTCATAGTTATTTTATTTCATCTTCCTTGAATAATGTCTTTTATAAAATGATTTATCACAGCTCATTTTGGAGCAGAGCTGCGAGTACACGAATTAAAAGTAGACATTAATGGAATATATATTATTTTTTCTAGCCCTTAGCGGTTCTTAACGAAAAAACTCTCTTCGAAAATTGAAACAACTTTGCGTATTTTTCCACTTGATTTAAAATTCCGTTATGATGAATTCTTCTTTTAGGCGAGACAAAAATAACCGAAGTAATTGGAGAAGGCGACGTTTCATAATTTCCAACAATTAAGAACATTATCACCACCGGCATTCCTTGCAAGCAAGGTCTAAAAACATTTACAATTCAACTTCGTTCATGAGAGAGTATACCAAAACTCCTTTCTGTAATCCAGCAGATATTTGCATCTTCTTAGAGTATTCGAGGGCAAAGGATATTTCCTTCAAGGCAATCTTTTACTTTAAATATTAATTCGATGAAAAGTGATTCAAAATACCGAAGAAAGAAACGCACATTAAATTGATATAAACACGCAAATACTCCGAATTTCTAACAAAACCTTCCACGGCGATAAATAATGGTAGTTTTCAGAAAAGAAAACAAATTCGTAGACGAAAGTGGCTAATTATCCATTTCAAAAGAATTCAAATTTTGAAATACTGAAACACTCCAGTGTTGATCAAGTGAAGACATAATACGAACTGAATCTAGATCTTCAAAGTTATTATTGTGAATTTCGGAAGTACAAATTCAAACATAGAAATCGTAAATTAAAACCTCCGGGTAAAATTTTACAGAAAACGTGTATCAGTGGAATTTTTTTCCTGAGCCCTCAGCTTAGGATTTTTCAATCCACATATTACTTTTCATCGTGTACTTTTGCAAACTATCTCTTTCTTTCTGTCCCTCATCTGACGATGGGTTGGATGTAAGAAGAGACTTCCTAGTCTCAATCTCGCCCAAATAAAGACCTCTTATTATTATTATCAAAAACAATTCTAATTAGTAGTATTTAGAAGCAAATAAGATATGGAACTCAAAATTGTACGTTGTTAATTTCAAATATCACAGCTAACTTTATAACTGGGGAAACGGATGCCAATTCAAAGATTATATCATTAGATTTAGCGATCTCTTCCTTCTTTAGGCGACATTTTTATATTTCAGCGTCATCTTGCACCCCATCCATCATTTAATGAACAAATTAAAACGACAATTTTCTACATGGTCACATAACTAATGGCTAGGTAAAGCTCGAATATCGGAATGGTCAGATAAAAATTGAAAATTACGATTTCTTACCGTAGAAAACTAAAAATGAAACCTGGTATGATATAAACATAAATATATACCCAAACCAGGAAAAATGCAGGATCGCGCATTCATAATTTCCGAGAAAATTCATATCTCCAGGCCGTCCCAAAGAAATCCCATGTGAATGCGATATTATTCTCTCCGCGATGCTTATGAGACGAAGTTTTCCATCGTTCAGAGGTCAAAGGGAACGGATGGGTGAATGTTTCAGTTATCCGATACCACTCTTAATTTACGTAAATCGGACCTTCCGAGACGACCTCCCGAAAAACAACATCGAAGCAGAAACTGAACGCTGACCTTTGAAATTTGACTTGGCTGACCTCCCTTGTCCTCTCCGAATCGGCTAAACGATTTAGGGACGGCGGAAATTTACGAAAACAATTCGATTCGGTTACGGCGCTTTGTAAATTCACGTAAATTCGGCACGGGACTCTTTCTTTGATGCGATGGAGCAATTTCTTCCGAATTCGTTACATCGATCATCCCACATTCCCTGCATTTATAAACGTCCACTGTTCTTTCTCGGAGTAACCAAACCAGTAGATTCGTTTATTCGTGAAACTAATGCAAACCTTCCTACCCATCATTCATTTAATTGTAGTCTTGTAGCTATTTTTATTGCAACTTTATTACTTACTTTCCACTATGTTCTTCACAGTTTATATCCATTTATTTACGCGATTATGTACCCGTATTGTCTTTTTGCTGTTTAGACGTCTCTTACCCTGCTTTTCCATAAAAATTCACTTAACTATCAGTAGGTTTTGCAAGTTTTCATACCCCCTCTTGTGGGCGTTTTTCTGCTGCATTGTATATTTTTCTAAGCTAAACCTTAGGTTTTCAAACCCACAATGTAGTTTTCTTCTGTGTAGTTTTTTATTCAAGCAATCGGTTCTTTAAATTTTATATGACGAAGGGTTATATGAGAGAAGAGATTTGAAATTCTCAATCTCGCCCTAAGAAAAGAAGTTTCATTATTACTAATATTACCCTCACGGGGTAGGAAGGTTTCTATTATTTTTATTGCTTTTCCCTTCCATTATTTTCTTTACTTCATTCTTTCATTCATGTCCATCCATTTATTCTTTATATATATAATAAAATAGCTCAATGTTCACATGATAGTCTTACAGTTTATCTGATCTCTTTAATTAAATCAATATCTGAACAGACATAACATTCCCAAAATTTAATGAAAGACAGAAAAACTTATCACCATCATCGAACGACAACTTTATGAGTTTTGAGACCATTTAGCAGCTTTTAGAGATGCGTCTAGTGACACCATGAAAAATAAATTCTCATCCCAGATCTCATCTTCAACTTCTACTTTTCTACCTTTTCACTCCCTTTAATATCGTTTTCTTTCAAAGATCTTCTATTAATTCGTGATTTTATTGGATTTTTCTCTTTTCATGGAGTAATTCCTTTTCCCAGAAACATATATTATAGTGAAAAGATTTTGACAGTTGCAAGAGGTCCAGCATTAATTTAGCCTTATCCCAGAATAATATGAAAGACGTATTTTTTTCGAAACAAATGGAAAGAAACACTTAACTAAATGCTGCTGAAATACCAATATAACGAAACCATCTCAGGGTTCACATTGTGGTATTTCTTAATTTGTAAAAAATTCATGGTAACAACTTTTACTAGACCACTAAATATCTGAAAAAACACTATATTTAGTATTTATATTTATATTTTTTCAGATATTTAGTGGTCTAGTAAAAGTTGTTACCATGAATTTTTTACCAATATAACGTTTAAAATCTAATGAAGAGTGAAAATTTTGCTGTGAAAGCATCCGTTTCAACGCATATTTATCATTTAAGAAGAAATGTACTTTCCGTCTACATTTTCCGTATGAATTGACTTGAAACATCGGATATATAATTTTAATCCGATCATCGGCTTATTTGAAGCTTGAAACTATAGCACGTGCCACGTATTAGAGTATGCAAATGGTTACGCATAAGAGCGTGTGTAAGGGGAATCAATTCAAGTTCCGGGAATGATTTATTCATGTCTGGGGGAGCGACAGGAAAGTCCCGAAATGTTGACATTCTATTTCTGCCTCCGAATATTCGATTTCGGATAAATCAAGAGGAAGCAGGTAAGTACGGAGGAAAGGGGCAAAAAATGGAGTTTTTTGTCCGCAACTCCTTTGTTCCGTGGAATAAAAGACGGATGAGTCCAAGAGCAGCCAATGAGGAGGGCGCGTTTTTTCGTGGTTGAGGGCGTTAGAGACGCAATTAATCAAAATAGGTTTGCTCGCCTAGAAACGAAGCGTCAGCACGTTCTCACATTCCGAATAGGCGATAAAAAACAGCGACGCTTTCGTCACCTGAAGTGTAGATTAGAATTGAACCTTTTTTTCTCTTCCTAGGGGGGACAATCCAAGTTGCTGCAGATTGCAATGGGTTCGTTGGAATAGAGATATAGACGAAAATTATTGCTCTTCGCAAAAACTTGGTAAATTTACATATTAAAATTTAATGTTACGAATAAATAATAAATATATCATTTAGGAAAATTATAACATCAAAGTTTCGTTACGTTGATTTCCAGAGGTAATGAAGATGAATAGAGATAAAGAGAATATTTCACATTAAATTAAATTTTCATTCATGGAAAGGCAGAGTCAATCCTCGAATTGCACAATAAAATACAACACAGAAATTCTTTTGTAGAGATAAAGAAATAAAAATGGAAAAATAGAATGGCTTGTGAGTAAAAGGAATTATATATATATATATAGTAAAAGATATTTATTAGAGAAATATTTTGAGGACGAAAAAAAAAACAAAGAGAAGGAGGGAGTTAATAATCTGCGGAAGATGTAAGAAATAATGAAAGAAAACAATGGATGGATTGCAATATACAGTATGATAGTATCATAAAAGTTATTTTATAATACAATACATATTAGAACCTGAGTGTTATTTGTTGTTTAAGAGAGTTAGGATATTTTAAGGTTTCGATTTAGTGCAGTGAGCGAAATTTGGAAGATTTTTACTGCACAACGATCAAGTTTCTATTCGTAATGTTCAATAAAATTAATGCGGGGATATATTAAAATGATAATTGTAGTTGTCTCTTTGTATCAGTCCAACTGTTCTATAATCAATTTGTAGCGCCAGCATTAAAATAAATACCGAAAAGTCTCAAGTTGGAAAAATAGTTGTAGCATTTTCTTACTTTAAGTTCAAATATTATTCTAAATTCGTATGATTCCAATTTACATTGCACTTTTAAGAACCTCTCCACCGAAAAAAATCACGGTAAGGCGTATACAGCGAAAGGAATCAATAACGCAAGAGAAAGGAAAGTCAAAAAAAGGAAAGGAGCCTGATTTTGTCGAAGTGAAAGAAGCACGGCAAATATAGAATCGATTGAGGGAAAGGAGAGAATGACAATCGGCTTTCTCACTACTTATAGAGAGGCCGCAAACGATTTTTTATGAGTGATATATAATAACGTCATGTTATTTTCTGGTATATTCAATCTACTTTTTAATAGAAATGCAGTAAATTTAATATAAAATCAATAAATTCAACCATAATTTTGAGGAACTCAACACATAAGGTAATTCCGGGTGAGATGCCCCACGGGAGGAGATGCCCCACCGGGAGAGATGCCCCACCGGGAGAGATGCCCCACCGGGAGAGATGCCCCACCGGGAGAGAAGCCCCAGTCGTAGTATTTTTAAGGTAAACCACAAGATTACTGACGGTGTGCCTCAGTGAGTTGGAAGGTACCCGGCTATCTGCAAGAGTTTCACGGCAATTTTTTTTACGCAGTTTTATAGCACCATTTCAAGTAGGCACTGTTTTTTTCCGCCCTGTTATAAGATAGGGTATAATGCTTCTGGTTAGTATCTGTTTAAATGTTTGAATATTTTGAATTAAAGGGCGAAAACTTTTAAATAGGTTTTAAAATTAACTTAAACGTTTTCTTAGATCCTGACTTCAAGTTATATTTAACAATTTTGTATGTGACAAGCGCTTTCCAGATTAAATTCAGTTTAAGCTAATGGGGTACCTCTCCCACAGAGGTGGGGCGTCTCACCCGGACACTCGGGAGAGATGGCCAAATGCATGGGTGCAGAAAAACTTTAATATTTTGTGTGAAACTATTTTAAAACCAAATTTGTTTATATCCTGTTAATAATCAATAAATGATCTATTATATCACGGAGTTTCACATTTTTGTTATCACTGAATTCATTGTTATGAAGTCATTTACTTAGGTGGGGCATCTCTCCCGGAATTACCTTATGAATTACAGGATGTCAACCCGATCACGAAACTAATCGAACAACAAACCTGCTGTGAAAATTGGAAAGTATTTTTTCTTTAAACATGTTGAAATACAGTGTTTATTGTAATTTAGTGTATCATACGCCATGATCAATAAGAGAAGTCGAAGGATAAGAGGATTCCGAGAATACTTAGGGGAACAAAATTAAGAAGAGCCAACTTTAAGGAGTATACACTGCACTATTCAATAAAAACTATACGTAAAAGAGTGCGTGCAATTATAAATAAAAACCCTAAAGAAGAAAAAACTTCGTAATTTCAAATAGATGAAAGCATAGACGATGTCTATTTATAGACAAAACTAGTCTCCTTAATAAAAAAAATTCCGTGGATGTGTTTTACTTCTTAAGTATGGGTCCCTTTCACAAATTCGACGTTGGAAACATCATAAAGAACGACAGTTATAGATTGTTTCATCTTTGAGTGATAGCCATTAAATAAATTTATGTTTACCTTTCAAATGGTAGTAAACAATTTCACAGTCAGTTCATATGCTTGTAGGTTAACTGAAAATTCAGAGGTAAAATACAATAACACTAAATTAAAAGACCACGTTAACAGAAAATTTCAACCAACGACTTTTCCTAGAAAGATCTCGCGTGTAGTTTCCAGAGGAAGATGTTAAGGTTGTTTTGCTCACTCGTTACTTAGAAATAATACAGAGTCGAAACTTTAATAAAGAGAAGGTTTTGATGATTAATTAAACCATGGGGGACCATTTTGTTTTCTACTCCAGAGTGAAACAAAAAATGAACAAAAGGAATGATATGACGAATTTGTACGCATATAATTTTTGAAAAAGTTGAAACACAGTTTCTGAGTTCGCCTCTATAATATAATTTTCTTCCTCGAATTTTGTCGTTTGATGTTCGAGGAAAACAGCTATTCTAGTCAAAGTAATTTGTGCTTGCTTTGTTAAAGTTGAGTTTACAAGGAGAAGAAGTTATTACTAAGGAGAGCTCTTGATTTCTCTATAATAACCGTGCAAACTCAGAAAATGCATGGATACATGATATTTAAACAATACATTTCTGACTCAGAATAGAACTCTAGGGTTGATAAATTCAAGCAATATATATAATGATGAAATTCTTATAAAAAACATCGCATAATTTAGTTCCAGGAACGCACGCAGCCTCTGCAACACATTTCTAACCTCCTGAACGTGATGAAATAGACTTTTCACAGGGGGTCTTTCATCAGAGGATAATGTAACAGGTCACAAAGCACGAGCTCTAGATAATACACGCGTGTCTAATTAGTTAGAAAACTGTTACCTCGTATCACGCAAGCGAAAAGGTTTGGGTGGTTTGAGGTTGACATATTGGGTGGAGGAAGCATAGTTTAAGCACTCTTCGTAATGGAAGACTTAGATAAACAAGGTGTAATGTAATAAATAATTCATGACAAAAGTTTTTAGTAATATTTTCACATTTGAGTTGAAGGAAAATCAGCAAGACAATTACGTTACTGTGTCACGCAAAGTTGCTATGGAAATTAGCAATTATTAATTTATATTTTGTTGGTCATATGACGAAATTAGAAAGATAAAAGATACCGTGTTAGGTATGTATGAACGAAGACCCATGAAAATGAAAGATGCAAATTTATGAACAAAAGAACGTTTCTTGTCGACTGAATAGAAAAGTAGAGAATTGCGATAGAAATTGCGAACAGAAAAGTAGAGTAAAAACAATTGTTTTTTAAAGCGCGGAAAATATATATTGAGTCTCGTAAAAAATAAGCTAATTGGCACTAGCGATACCTATAGCCCATTCTTATAAAATCGAGAATTAACTACTAATGACAAACATACGAGTTCTCAGGGTCTAAATGATTTTTCATATTGCCAGATTTCTCAAAACATGATGTAGACCAAAAATGGATTTTGCGAAAAAGGAATTCAATTTACAGATGCAAATGTGCCATGGTTTAAATAGTTTATTCGGACTTTTTTGGAAGTTTTGCATTACTCCTTTAACATATTAGGATGTTATATGTGTAGAAGATTATGAATGTCCATACTTCTAAAATCTATAATATATAATAGAGTGTAGGTGTGTGTGTGTGTGTGTGTGTGTGTGTGTGTGTGTGTGTGTGTGTGTGTGTGTGTGTGTGTGTGTGTGTGTGTGTGTGTGTGTGTGTATGTCTGTATGTTCGCTAAAACTCGAGAACCGAGAGTCGCAAAACTTTGAAATTTTCTACAGTATTAAAAGTCGACCCCGCGCAGAGTACATGCTACTTTTTATTCACTGAGAGCCCACGGTTCGAACCCAGACGGGTCTAAACGTTTCCATTAGAAATACATGTAAAGCTCATTCTTTTCTTTCTAGGGTTCACTTCATTTGCAAAATTAAATTAGAAAGAACAGTCGTAAGAAGTCGAATCAAGCACCAAAACAATGAGAATAGAATAAGAATTCTTATTTTGGTCGTGGAATATCACTTTCGATCCGAAATTGTGAAAATTTTGATAAAATACGTATATATTTTATCCAAATTCTGTGATTGTATACAATTCATCCCCCTGACGATCAAGGTGATTGTTGAGTCATGTATTTATAGTTTGGAAAAATTATAGACTGACATTAGCTATCTACAAAAATTATGAGGCATGTGCTACGATCAAGACCAAGAGTAAGATTATCAATTTAAATTTCCCCGTTGAGAATCAACGGGCAGTTCTGCTTGTATATAATATTTGCTTCTCTATGTAAAACCTACCAGCCGAATTCCAGCGAATGCAAGAGAGATGAATTTTCGAAACAGGTAAGCGAAAAATCTATTATTTGGAATTTTCTCAGAGCATCTGAAAGGCATATTCAATACGTGTACGTCTAATAACGTGATACTACTTTCCGAAGGTATTTTCTATAATATAACCAAGGTTTTATGCTTCCTACATCGGAAAATTCATATCCTATATGAAGAAGCGTCTTTGTAAATTTTTTCATATATATACTGTGGCGAATTTTGGAAAATCTACGACCTTTATAAGTATCTTTTCTCTTTTGTGAATATAGTGATATCCAATAGAGCCCCTGCAATACTTTATTTATGAAGATATTCACTTATCTACTAAAAACTAACAAAGAAGCCACGCAATTGGGGCTGCATTAAGAGGGGAAACTCATGTAAATAATGTTTCTTTAATGAATTTATTATGGAGAAACGAAAAGATGGAATGATTCGAAATCGGAAATAAATTTCATTGAAAATAAAGCAAACAAGTAAATTATCTAAACAATAGTTTGCTTTTCAACAATAAACCAACAATAACAGCCAAATATGGTGCCTAAAAATTCTTTGGAACATCTGCAGGTCGCGAAAATCAATTTTAATGTAAAATTGAAAATGTATTATTTATGGCAAGGAGAAACGCTTTGAAAAACCTAACCAAATATTAAATCTAAACCAAGAAAAATCCAAATAATTACTAATATGCCAACGCCTTGAAAAAAATAAGCAAAAGCGTATGGAAAATGTCATAAAATGACTTCTAAAATCAATTTTGACTATTTTTCTCATATTTTACACAAGTTTTCCTACAGATTTAGACAAAGGAAAAAAAACAGCACGAGTTAAGGCAATCATCTACAGAGAATGGAGGATCCACTTCGTTTCGTATAATAAAACCGAATTTTCGTCGCTATATTTTTATAACTAAATCACTCTTCCGCAGCCAATGAAAATTCGGTAATTTAATTTTTAAAACTGAGCCTTCGATTCTTGCGACTGTTTATAGTTTAAGTTGCGTGTAAGCTGGAAATTCCACTGCTCAATTCCCCCTCTATTTGGGTTGAGTCCCCTTTATGATGCCCTCTAAATTTATGCAACTTCTTCTTCCTTTCCAACTCTCTCATCCCATACATCTTGCTCAGCTGTCTCTCCATCTGCGTTCATCATGCGACGCCACAAATAGTTCCCCCGTTGAGCAATATACGAAGAAACGCGAAGAATACAACACTTCTGTCAAAACATGCTTTTAAATGCAACTAATGATTAGTGGATGACTGTTAACAGTAAATGTAATAACCTCTTTCAAAAACTGTACCATTAACAGGCAATACTGAAATAAATCAAGTGCATAAACAGTTAGTTCACTGTAATCACTCCTTTCAGATGAATACGCAAAATAACAAACCTGCTACGTAAAATTTGACTAGCTACCAATTTTTCTAGTCAGTAATGTTGGATTTAATGGGCATGAAATACTATTTATTTTATCCACACGGAGATAAACCTAATTCGCTTTTATGTGCTGTTTCTCAATCTGACAACTTTTGATTTATTGCTAACGCTACGTTTATTTTAACGATAGTTAGAGGTCATAAAGATTACTAAAAACTGGAGCGCATTATAACCATATCAGTGTCTTGCACATACTTCTACACTCCCGAGTTAACAAATCAAAGATGCGAGAATCATTCTTATTTTATGAAATGAAATTGCAGAGGCCGAGAAGTTAAAGATACCCATAAAGAAATAAATAGAATATAAAGAAAATTTCAGATACATTCTGAGAAATGATTTATTGGCTCGAACGATTTCGATAAATGATCAGAATCATCGGTTTCAACAGCAATATTCAACTATTTATAAGTATTGTATAGTTTTCTCTAAGTTTTTTCAAAGAAATTCACCATTATTATTATTAATAAGGCACATGTACAGTCCTGGCCAAAATTAACGCAGTACCGGCCGTAAGGATCGCTAGGGAGGTGCTGCGTTAATTTTGGCCAGGAGTGTACTTTGTGGAAATAGCAAAGAATTGTGATAGGAATCACGAGGGAGGGAGAGGAAAGTTATACTTTTAAAGGGGACGGATTGGTGAAACGTTATTGGAGATCGAATATTGGGAATAGGAGAGTAAGTCAAGGACTTAATGGAAGAGGTTATTAATAGAAGAGTAAAGTGATTGGCGTTAAATAAGCAGTATTGTCGATTGGAATTAAATGGTAGGGTTGTAGATGGCAACAGAATAGGCCAAATAAATAAATAGCAATAAAAATTTAGGGCAACTTTTTATCCACTTCAAATTTGATTGCGATGATTATCCACTCACGGCACCAATCACTGGGTACATATTTTCGTTTCATAATAGTTAAGTTCCAAGTTTGAAATTTATTACATTCAAATGTTTTTGTTCAACAGACTTGTTTGGAAAATAATAACAAATGAGCATCAAAATTTGTTAAAATGGAAAAACTTGATGACCCTGCTAAGGAGCGAATGCCCGATAATTTTTCTTAGTCACCTATCGATTACCCAAGGTAATGATTCCGTATTTCGGGACTTTAATGACGAAATTTCTAATTACTCTAACCCCAATTTACGTATTTTATCTCAAAGTTAGAAAAATGGATCCTGGATTTTCCAATGGAGGGTACTGAATCGAATTTAGTAGGAATGCTATTAGGCTGACATAAAACTTTAAAGGCCTATTCAAGATATCATACATACATGAAAGCACTACCATTCGGTAGATTTATGTGCCTTTATATTCTAGATTCAATGCCATTTCTTTCGCTTGTCGGTAACTTGTCTCTCCCTTTATGTCAGCCAACATCTATTGCCTTTGTCTTCCCCTCTTTTTTCCCTCGCGTTCTTAACTATTCAATAATTTCCCTCACTCACTCAACCATTCCAAATATCATGACCGATTAATTAATATTAAATCCACCGGCCTTGGTGGTCGACCTCGGTGAAGCATCCCCTGAGAAGTTCCTTAGAGCGAAGGGGGACTTCGCCGATAAAGGGCAACAGTGGCTAAGCACAAAACAAATAAATAAAATTAATATGGTCAATAGTAACTTGGTGGAGTTTCGTAAAAACAATCTTAAAAGAAAAATACTTTGTAGCTTCCACAATACACAATATACGCAATATATTGTGCAAGTTCAAAGTGTTTCTCTTTTAAGATTATTTAATAATTAATGTTAAAGTCGCTACAGGAACAATTTTCAACCAAGAAATCGTAATTTTGGCCCTAACGATTACATATGCAACTCTTTTTTTTAATTATCCCAACGAAATACTTCCGCGAAGCAAAGATACTACTATTTATAGACAAAGCTATTGCGTACATACCTTTTCGTGTCCATCAACTAAATTTTGGATATAATCGAGCGTACCGGCACAGATGTTAAACTGTTTACCCACTCACTAAGGCTCATTAAGCATTCGTGTACCCACCGATAGTCTCAGACTGCGTGCCTGAGTTCCACGCGAGTGAAACGTGTTAAGCAAATAGGTAATTGGCAAAGGGCCTCAACGGTACACTTCGTAGTAACGCATCGGAAGGGCACAAAGCATTGAAGAGCAAGGGCAATAACGGAGGGAAATCGAAAAGGTCTTGGTGATTGAATGATGCTTTCCTTTGTGCGGGTGCTCTCCATTCCAGAGATTGATGACAGAGCGGTCCCTCTAACGAAGGCAAAATAATAAGGTGGCCAAACTCTTCTAATGATTACATCTTTTTGTTCCAGAGACCTGAGGCCTTTTGGATGGAGAACTGGTGATGTTGGCGCCTCAAAGATAACAGGGGAGCCTCTCGAAAGCAAGGCTCTTGCGTTAATTATAAAAAGAATAAAAGTTATGGACGTTATAAGAAAATTTTAGTTGGAAAAGCATTGGGTTTGTTTTGTTTTCAAATTTGAGCGATAATGATATTAATAATCATGATTCCAGGACGAACGGGCGACGATGTGTTAAAAATAAGAAGCAAGTTTCTCATAAGCATAAATATACGTTCTTTTGACATGCGTTAAATTCTGCTGTTCAAGCAATGCTAGCGGTAAAAATACCCTTAGAAGTATAGATATGTATATATAATAGTATAATGATATTTAAAGGAAAAATTATTGATTTCGTTACACTTTTAGAAGGAAATTTACGCATTGAAAAAACTGCACAGGACAAAATAAACAAAAAACAGTATTTCCGCATTTATATTTTAAATTAAAACTTACTTTAAAATTCAGAAAGGCCGTCACATTGTGGGAATTCAATATAAAGAAAGAATTTCTAATAAAATACAATTTTAAAATCACGAAAAAAACACACTTTTACTATTCCATGATTTATATTAACATTTTGGAAGAGTTGAATTGCTTGCATGCATATTAATTAGATATATGACACTAAAATTACTTAGTAAAATATTTCTTTGACGTTTCATTTCCTTCAAAATGAGTTTCTTTGTTGTTTTAAAACGACGTTTTACACAGCAAATCCCCGCAAAATTTAGTTTGATTCAATCGGTTGGATATGATGAGAAAAAGCCTATATTTATACCCTTTAAATAGTATTTCATCTCGAGTCAAACTATTTGTCAGAAGTCTCAACGTCTATAGTAGTTGACTATAAGAATGTTTAATAGTAAAAAATTACAAACCTGATTATTAGATCTAATGAACGGGTTAGCGTAAATATATTTCCATGAAAAACTTTGATAACCTCTATAATAAAAAGAATCTCTCATGAAAAAATCACATTTAATGAGACAACTGCGCGCATGTAATTAAATTCATCAAAGAACGAAATAAATGTTTCTGTTACAGATGAAGCTGTAGCTAAACTACAAAAGAAAGATGAGACTGAGGCGAAAATAATGGCAGCGAGAAAATGAAATCAAAGAAAGAGGGAAAAATTGAGGGAATTAAAGAGGAAGGGGGCGCGGAATAGCTGTTTACCAATTAATTAAAGAAAAAGAAATGGAAGGACTTCGAAACATAGTGTTCCCTTGAAAATTAAGTTAATTATTATTTCAATGATCAACTAATTTCGTATAGTACATTTCATTCACTATTTACGGATAATTACATAAACTTCTACTTCTGGAACCTTGGATCAAACACACTTTTCACACACACAGAAAACAAATTCTTTGATATTTATCACACCAAATATGGACCGTGGTATGACGCTATCGTTAGCTCAATGAATAATACGCTGAGCTTAGTGAAAAACATCGTTAGCTCAATTAAAAAAGTTTCGAGGGTAAATGAATCTCGAATACGGCAACCGCTAATTATTCCCGAAAAGGAGAACAGAGATAAATACGTTTTTTTGCTCAGCCTTCCACACTTTCAATCGCCTTCATGCACGGCTGGCAGTGAAAATTATCAAGAGGGCCATAATTTGATTCTCAGCGACAACTCTGAGTGTTTTAAAATTTCACAAGTAAGATACACGTTTAATGACTTCCGCAACTGTTTAGATAAATAAGAGAGACATTACCATTTTCTTGTTTTGCTGAATGCGATAGTTTCAGTATTTTTTACATTAAGCTCGAGATTAATTTACTTTCAGAATTTTCTATAAATATAAAGCTAACGATTCTATAGCTATAAATATAATATAACGTTCTAAAACTATTTGACTATAAATCAAATTAACGATATCTTTTATAAAATTAACGATTGTATCAGATATCTGTCCACACTCCAGCTTGCAATTTGTAATTTCGCAGATTGGTATTCAAGAATATAGAATTTAGTTCTGAAAACCTGAATTGATTTCCATGATAACAGGAATTTCGATTTTTCAAGTATACATCCACTACCCTTAATGAAAATATATATATATAGTATAAAACGTGTATAAATACTGTAAGTAATCAATATTTACATGTCGTTCACCGTTTTCAACTAATGTATTACTGTATATTATTATTACTGCTCGGAAAAATAAAGATATTCATAACTCGGATTACAATTAAAATAATGCTTTATCAAGATAAAAGAGATTTTCTTTGTTGAATATAAGTTTGAAATGTTAAATTAAATCACAATTCTCATTTTACTGACAATAGTACAGCTTTTTCAACATTTTACACTGAAAATGGTGTTTAACATTGGCTATAAAAATTCACAGATATTTATGAATTTTCTTCCACAAAAAGGGACTCGATGTCACGAAAAATTCTTAAGTTACGATAGAAAATGCATAAGTTCTTGTAGTCATCTTTCGTTAATTAAATATGTTTTAACGTAGAAACGAATAACTTTATAATTTAGTCGCCAGCGGTAGTTAAAGCAAACGAACTTTTCAAATAAGTCAACGTTTTTCTTATTCGAATCGTATAAAGAATTCTATACAGGTTGAGATTAAGATATTTTGAACAATGCCAAGAAATAATTCTTTCTTTGGAAAGAAGATTGGGAAGGTGCAGAAAAAATACGAAAGCTGCACATGCGTTGAATTCAGGATCTTCGGTCGAGCAAACGCCGACTAACAACTTGGACAGGTCTCACGACAGCGCTGAATTTCGTACACCTCTGTTCCGACGCGTCGACTAAGTTTACGTATTTGGAACAACTCGTTCGTTTGGCCTATTCTAGGAGGAAGTGCCAAGCGGGGGATAGCCAAGAGATTTTTTCCCTCCTCTGATGGACGTTGAAAGCGATGTTATAAATGGGTTTCCCTAGGAAAACACGAAAGGGTAACCTCTAGCCAATTCTTAAAGCTTTTATCTCTCCCGTAATGCGCCTAGATCCCGTCGTATTTTTTCATTTACGAAACTCCAGTCGGGCGGCCGAAATCCAAGCGACCCGTGAACGAGGAAAAGTAGGAAAAAGTAGTTCACCCGAAATGGGGAAATCCAATAGCAATCTCCGGAAAAAAGATCTCGGTGAATTATTAAAGAATCGTCGTAACGATGTATTCCACGTAGAAGACCTCCAGATATGAAAACAATATTATGCGGAGTTCATACTGGGTTGAATAAATGCAAGAAAAGCGCGATATTACGACACTCTTTACAGAAATAAACAACTGGCCTACAAATATTACATTTAAGTTCAATCATAACGACAAATTCCTTTTCGGTAAAGGTAAGTTTGGAAGCGGAATGAAAGTAGAAAAATGTATTATACAGTAAACACACCATTCTTTATAATCAATTTAGAAACAAAATTTATTCATTTTCAATTTTTACAGGTGTCAATGACTTTCAAGTCCTTATTATAAGAATTTCAATTTCCTGTATTAATCGATAAGTGTTTTTTCTGGAATTTCGAGGGTTTCATTTCTATAGGGTTTCAGATTTACATCTGAATATTGAGTAGGTCTATTCCAAAGCGTGCAGTACTTACTTTGATAACTTTTCAGATTAGTTGAGCTCGGGACGTAGCTCTTAAAAGATGGAAGACTAGCCAAACGAAGAGAAATATCTTCAAAAAGGGATTCAACCAGTTGTTTAACCACTTATTTAAAATTAACTAGTAAAGTATTTGTCATCTAAAGTAAAATTCCTCGGTAATTCAGGAATGCCTTCTTCTAGCTACTATGACTAAATAAACTCTTTTACTTTATGTGTTCTCGTCATTTTGATTGATCTTTGGGAAATATACTTTAGAATAAATCGAAATTATAGAGTAAACGGTAGCATAAGGTAGAGAAGGATATGAATAAAATCTAATCTTTCATAATTGTCAAAAACTCCGCCATTCAAAGTAGTTAAATATCGCTGAATAACTTTCTTTAATGAGCGATAGATGCTACAAAAAAATTCGGTCCTAAAAATTAATTCTGAACTTCACGACCGCGAATATAGTATTTTTGAACTGCACAATTCACACCTAAACCAAACTGATCTAACAAACCGCTAGAAAGTGTACGCGATTTTTTATTGAAATTTCGCGGTTTCTTTTAAATTTATCAGGACTCGACGTAAGTGTCAGATGGAAAATGAGTAAATATACAACGGAATATCTTCTCAATTCGTTCAACGGCAACGAGTTAAAATTACGAAGACACAGAAGGATCAAAAACGCACGCGGAAATTCGGAATTATCAATAATTTACGAAAGCGTATGTCTCAACATATGCCTACTTGGGACTCGGCCCTGGCTGCTACCCCTACTTTCGAAAGCGGCCTTGAATTAAAATCATAGCTCCCATTTAATATCAAAACATTTTACGGAAGCTTGGCAAAAGCTTTTGGGTCCACATTGCTTTATGAACGTGATTTCGTCAACTATTCAAAAGTAGTGTCCTTTCCAAATGGCATTTCAAAACTACTAATTCATTTGTGCTCTAATGCCTTAAAATAAGTAGGAAATTCGGAATATTTAGAACTGGTCAAGCTCACTTTATCCCGGTGTGTAATTACATCAGCGAAGTATTCGAATTTGGAAGGAATAGCGGAAATGAGGAACTTAGCAAATCTGCTCGTGAAAGAGTAAAATTAAGAATCTCCATTCTGCAAAATATTCGACTATCCATGTTTCTGCAATGAAAAAATTATTAATTTACTAAAATTAAGAATAAAATTATGCACCATCACAAGGCGTCTAGTACCATCATTTTTTTTTTTAATTGTTTACCTGCTGTTGCCCTTCACCGGTGAAGTCCCCCTAAGCTCTACTGAACTTTTCAGGAGGTGCTTCACCGAGGCAACAGCAACAACGAACACACACGACCATTCCCTGAATCGGAAAAATCCGACTCGGATTCGAACCCGGGACCTTGGGGTAGGAGCGATAGCTTAGATGGCATGCTATCCATCCATTAAATAGCATGTAAACATAGCATTAAAAACTGTTAAAGCGATACACTCATGAAAAAACAGTTCGTAAAGCGAGTGAATTAGAAAGAATAGCTTACTAGCAATCTAATCTCAAATAATATGATAATATATCATCGGTATTCTTTTCACTGACTGGTAATACCTACATGCTCACACTGCAGAAGTTGAATTGATAACGTACAGTTTTTCAGACATAACTTAGAATAACAACGAACTTGCTATGAAGATACTAATTTTAATTTTTGTAGATAATCATTCTAACCAAATCTGGTTTTTAAAATCTCCGAAAGCCTACCGGGAAGTAAAAACGCCGACAAAGACGACTTTTTGAGGTTTTAAACCTCAAATTCAGTAACAGCAGTCATCCAATATTTCTTTCTTTACATTTTTAGACTTGAAGCTAAAAGCTGAAAGTGAAGAAGTGGAAAATGAATTTGATCTTTCGTATAACATAATGAGAACCCACCTTGAGCATAAGTGCCTTTATATATGAAGATTTGGTACATTTGATTTATTATTAAGCTTATCTAATCCCTGAAAATATATTTATAAAGATATGTTTTTATAAATTTTCATCGTTTTTCATCGAACAGCTACAAGAAAAATGGTAGTATTTGAATAAATCCCACAACAATAAACTCGAATAAATATTGATGGAATTTATTCGAGCAAGGGACTCCAAGCGTTTTAGTAGCCATGTGTGGGTACTCTGTGCTGCGATTTAATTAAGATTTAATCAGCCTCTCTATTCATGTCTGTTAACCAGAATGTGTAAGCACACATTTAAAAGAATACAACATTAAAGTAGCAAAACCGGAGCAGTCAAAGTATGTACGAATAGCAGTCAAAGTAAGTATAATGTATTACTCTTACAATTCCTACACTACTTCACACAAAAAAATTAACAAGGTGGACCGCGAAGACTATGTATGCAAATTCGGACCCCAAAGTTTGTAAGTCATTGCTTTAAGAAGAGACTGCGAACTCCTAAGGTTCCACGGAGCACAACTTTATTCAAAATGAGGATGATGAAGCGAACTTTGCACGTGCTGTAGTCTGCATTATTAATTGGGAATAAGTATGATGTAGAGTGCATACATCCGAAGCATGCTGTTGTTAACAGGATTTCCCCTGTAAGTGCTCCGTACAATCGGATTAGCAAATGGTGAACAGCGGGATGACGGTGGTGGAATCCTATCCCATAATGAAATAGGAATCCTGCTGATGGACTTCCGGATTTTTCCATCATTATGATCCAATCTCACTTCCGTAGCGCCATCCATTACGTCGAGTGGTTCTAAGTAGGCTAGGGAATATAAATACCAATCCGCATTACTTGTGTAAATCGCCCTTAAGCATGAAAATCACCTCAGAGGTAAGTGAGTTAATAGTAGCGAAGCAAGTCGTTTTGTTCGCTAAAGTTACCACTCGCAAAGTTGGTCGTTGAGAGTATCTAAATTAACCATCGAATACATCTCCTGGAAAAGTTAGAAATAACGCAACCCTCTCGTCGTATAAAACGATTGTCTGTTGCTGCAAAACATAGGACGATGTTAGGTAAGGCCACTCGTTAAGGAAGCCATCTACTTTTGAGTGCGACCACACCACTTTGCTCAACTGCTTGCACTAATTTAATTTTGGAACGCGTGAAGAAAACAGGGCCCTCTATATCCACGTTGTTGAGTCTGAAATATTAATCATGAAATGAAGTTCTCAGAGTACGAGTAACATTAAATAATTTATGAAGATTTCAAAACATAGGTCAACACCGAAGGCTAATCTAATTAACTCGTCGCTTCTTTGGATGTCCAGCACCAAAAGGGGATGAGTCCCGATTGGGAAGTTCTCATGTCACAGGATATTTTACTCCGTTCAAATTCGTGCGTACTTCATTCGCTATCTTCCTGCCGTACTTCATAAGGTGGTTCGTAGCTTACTTTTGCAAACGGAAATGTTAAAATGAATATTGTCCAGAGAGATCTGGCGGAACTTCACGATGAATAAAAGTTTTTAATACAAAACTTGTACAAGTCCACAAATTAAAATAAACTGGTTAAACAGTTTCGGCATGAAACTATGCCATCATCAGAACAACTCGAACTATGCCATCCGTTGTTCTGATGATGGCATAGTTTCATGCCGAACCCTGTTAACCAGTTTATTCTAATTTGTGGACTTGTACAAGTTTTGTATTAAAAACTTTTATTTTTTTATGGAAATGTTGACAAAAAATTGATTATCGGAATTAGTTGATTAGTCTCTTTATAGAAAATGCAGTTAAGTTAAAGCATATTATTGTATTTGAGGACTTCAGCAAGAATAGCTTTAAGATTTTAACAGAATAATAAATTACCCATAGAAGAGAATCTGAAAAAATATAGAAATATTGGACGCACAAATATATAGTGAACTCTACAGCTTTAAGAATTCAGCAAAGAAATAATGATTTCAGATTAACACTCTCTCTCTCTCTCTCTCTCTCTCTTTAGATAGCCATAGGCGAGCGAAAATTAATCATTTTCCAAAAGTAACTAACAGATCTTCCATCGTGCTATTTAGGATTTCAATTAACGTTCAAGGGAACGCATCCAAACTTAAAAGAAAGAGTAGAGAAAAATACTGTGCAACCTTAGAGACTTTGATAAATTGTTTCACACAAATATATACGGATAACTATCTAAGTGTAGGCTTATAGAAACTAACATACGATAACTCCATTATTCCAGGATATTGAACCGGGATCGTTTATATAGAGCACAATGTCGCACTTTGTATTTTATATAATTAAATATATTATCATGTTCCGCAGAGCGATATTAAATTTTCAGAGCCTCTTAAATTCATGAACTGTGATTCATCTTCCAAATATTTAAAGGAGTAATATTCAGTCGCCTTGGCCAATGGTGGGGAATCAACAGACATGAGTTGACTTCAAGCGTTCTCCTTTTCTTCACATTTTGAGTAAAATCTATCACTTCATTATATTTTCTATCAGCCTGAACTTCACATTAGTCGTACATAGTGACGAAAAATCAAATTCAGGTTATAAAATATTAAATTGCACTCTCGTTGGTGAATTTTAATATAAGAATATTTCAATTTAGACAACACGCAACAGCAGGTAGACTAAACGGATTCACATGCCGAATTGAACACCTCTTGAGGATTTCCATGAAACCTTCAAGACCATCAGGGACAATACAAATACATTCGAATATCTTTTTGTTATCTTTGAGTAGTTACACGTTAAACCTAAACATTTACTTAAAGGCTGCACAAGCAGGGTACAAATTGTCTACTTCCTGACATTCGAGATAAATTTTCAAACATTCGTTACGCAATTTACAATGAAATAGAGTAAATGGCGTTTTCTACAAAGAGAAGTGAATACGAGAGGCTTCTCCATGTCAAAATGTGAGCCGATATCACAACTGTAAATTACGTAACGGAAGTTTGATAAGTTATCACGAACTTATCAATGTCACGTAATTACTAAAGTTTAATCTGCACATTAATTTTACCAGAGGTAAGAAAATTTGAGAATTCCACCAAACGACTAACTCTTATTGGAAGAAGTTTTGTAGTGATTGCCTTAAAAGCGTATAACAATCTACCTAGCTCTATCAAGAACAATAAAATGGTACATTTCTGTAAAAAATTAAAGAAATATCCTCTAAAAAAGTCATATTATAATGTTAATGAATTTTTAAAAGAGGGGAACCTGAATATGTTGTAGAGATGAAATGTGTTTGTGAAAATTGATTAAGAACAATTTTATTTTTGCTGTATCATTACTCTAATGCACGTTATAATGTGATTATAATGTAAAATTTGACTGTGTTGTGTTGATTTGATCGATTGTATATTATTGACATGTCCTATACATACATATGTATGTCGTTGGATAAATAAAAATTATTATTATTATTTAAGTAGAATTTTCCTCAGAATTTGAGGAAAACTGAACCGTATACTGTACCTCCTTTTTCTACCACATACGGTAGAAGTAGTTTTAAAGTTCTGGTCCCAAAAAAATTTAATTCGTTACCCAAGGATCTCAATGCACTAAACACAATTAGTGAGGTTAAGAAAAAAGGTTAAAGAATGGTTGCTTCAAGAGTCTTTGTAAGATTGACGTTAGTGTTAAAATAGTACCACTAAGCTGTAAATTAGGAACCTGCTGACAAGTATTTGATGCTTAGCAGGACCGAGTTGGCTGTATCTTTATTTCTCACTCTGAACAAATATGGATGATGTGATTATATTCGGTTGTTTTTTCATAAGAAGATTTAAATTGTTGTAAGCCTATCAAAGGCAGGATTTAAAAGTTTTTGTTTAATTTTCAAATTACAATTTTGTAAGAATTTTTTTTAACTGCATGTAACGAAAAATAAAGTAATTATTATATAAAATTATTAATATATTGAGAAAGACTAAAATAGTCATACCTTTAAGAATTTAGGCAGAAAACTTAATTCGAAGGAGTACTTCAGTGAAACAAGTTTTCATGTCGAGCATATCGATCGAAGCTCCATTTCAGGTCGAGAATATCGCCAATCGATTATTGCGCGACAAAAACCCTGTTTGAGAAAGGAGGGACGAAAATAGAAAGACCGAAGGAAAAAATGCTTGTGGAGGAGAAAAAATGGAGAAACAAAGAATGCTGATAAAGGTATCACTATATTCGGAGAGGAAATCAATAGGAAACAAGCTTTGGCTCGAAACTGATAATACAGAGGTGGACCAAATCGGAGGAGGATATTTGGATTTGACCTTTCATGAAAAAAAATAATTTGTTAAATTTCTCCTCGATTACGTACAATTAGTGAAAATATTTACCAGTTATACAGTTTACATTCATCACCCTCGATAGTAACTGAAATTATGAAATAAAGACTAATATTTACTTATAAATATTCAAGGAAAGTAAACGAATTGAAATATTACAAATGATGGAAATGAAGTTTGACTTTGCACAGGAAAGCGTGCAACTTAACCCAAGGTTGTACAAGAAGAGAAAAATAGTGACTTGGTAGTTTAGTGGTTAGAACAACTGCCCGGAAAGTGGACGATCTGGGTTCGAGTCCCAGACAAGTCACTGTTTTTCTCTTCTTCTACAACCTTGAATTGAAATATATATGAGCGTAAAAAAACTTTAAATATTAAAACCTAAGAGAAAACTGCACAAGAATTAAGTATTAATTTCATGGAAATCCTATCCGTGGAGTATTTGAAGAGAATTTAGAAATCTTGGGGAAGATTAATTTAGAATATCCAACAAATAGCGTTAACTCTTGTTATTATTCATATTTATCTGTAATGAGAACACAATACGCAACACGAAACAAAAGAGGAAAACGTTCATTATTTATTACCGAGCAAATAACTACTTAAGAATAATTAAATTAACGGAAATGGGGATTTAATAAAAATATTTTATTCTTAATTTCTACGATGTATTTTAAGAAATACTTCCCGGATAGGTAGAGAATCGAAACTCTAGGAGCCTTTATGTATGGTTATGATCTATTGAAAACATAAATGACTTTTACGTAAAATAGCCTGGGTTCGATGCTAGGACGATGCAAATATCTGCCGTTTAAAATACATGGGAGTAGTTTTTCATTATTTTTTTTGATGCACCAATGGAAATGAGAGGAAGTTCGTGCTTAGCTAGAAGATGTATGGTAAGGATTGGTTTAAGAGAAAAATTTTCATAAGACCGTAGTATTCCTGGGTTCGAAGCCACAATAACATTTCTCTCATAAGGAATTTAAGGGAAAAGTATGACGTCGTTTGAGGCAATTGCAAGCAAAATCTCTGCTTGAATTTGCATAAGTAGTTAGAGATGGTGATTTTCCGTTGTGATGCATAGAAAGTTTTGCCAAAAAGAGCCGGGTTCGATGCCGGGCGGTAAATATATCTCCCATTTATAATTACAATACATTGGGATAACTTTTCATAATTTATTTTATGCATTTATCGATATGATAGGAAGTTCTTGCTTACATAGAAGATGTATATTAAGATTTGCTTTATGAAAAAAATTAGATAAGACCATGCTGTTTCTGGGTTCGATGCCAGAGCACATAAAAATTTCTCTCATAAGGAATACAAGGGAAAAGTAGGACGTCGTTTGAGGCACTTGCATCCAATATTTCTGCATGAAATTTCACACATAGTTAGAGATGGTGATCTTCTATTGTGTTGCATAGGAAGTACCACGAAAAGACCCGGGTTCGATGCTGGACGGAGAAATTGCAGCTAATTTTAAGATTATTTCCAAAAATAATTTTAATAGGCATAGTGAAAAATCGTTCATCATTATCTCAATTATAAATTACAATTTAATTTTAAACAATACATTTTATAAAACGTCATTGGAATTGTGTCGCATCTTTAGCAAAAACTAAGGGTGTTGATATTATTGATTCAACATCTAAATATTGTGCCGTATCGTTGAGATAAAAAATAAACAACATAATTTTACAGGATATTTTAATCAAAAGCTAGTCTCACAAGTGGGAACAAATCAGCCAAAATATAAATTGAAAACATTTATGAATCTTTAGGTTCCGCGCATCCATACGTTTGTGTTTATTTGTGCCCCATATTTGCAGTATTTAAATATATAGCAGCGGGAGAGAAGGATCTTAGGTTACGTAAACTGAGCGACCCCTTAAATAAACAATGGCCTCCGTTTTTAAACTCCCCGTCCCATTTCATAACCCAAAACGCTAATAAAAGTTATAGTTAGATGACGAAGAGGTCAGGAAACTCTAAGGAAAACAAATGCCGTTCGAAAGAAAAACAAAGCGAAGAGCTGTGACGTTCACATTGGGGAAAGCGAAAGTGGAGATGGAGAAATAGGGACCAAAATAAAAAGTGACAGGATGACGGACGAAGGAGAAAAAAAGAAGAGCTGTGAAGAGAGATGTCAATGGAAACAAAAATAAGACGAATTCCGCTCTCTTTGAAACCGTATCTCGTCGCTCAATTAGAGGTAATACAAGGCACTAACTCGAATTTTAGCTCGTGCGTCGCATATTAAGTCCCTCCTTGTTACATAGGGATGAATAGCATTTAAAAGATCGGTAAACAAAGAAAGAAATTTCAGCAATTAGAGGAGAAAAACAGTTATTATTTTATCAAAATCCATATTGAGAAAACTTTTACTAGACCACAGAGAATAGTTTTAGTAAAATTAAGTATTAAGTATAAATTAATTATTAATTAAGTATTCAAGTAAAAGTTTTCTCAATATGGATTTTGATATTATTCATAACTACCACAAAGTTACGCCTGATTCCGTTTCAGTTATTATTTTATTTAGATATATTGCTGTACATTCTCGAATGCAAGACGAATTTTTATTTCGATTTTCAAGACCCTGAAAATGGGCGCGTGTCATATTCGTTTACTAAGTTGAACGATTATACAGCAAGTATCGCTCAAAATGGTTCCTTTACCTATAACTTTCAAATTTATGACTCAGTTTTCTCCCCACCAATTAACGTCATTTAAGTAAACAATTATTTGCGATCACTGCTTTATCGGTATGCCTGTGGGTCTTTGAATGAGAACACACTTGGTAATAAAAGAATTTTCAAAAGATGGGACAGTATTAATTAATTAATAACTACTATCCAATTGCAAGCCTATTCGGACGAGTTGGGACACGTATCAGGGGAATAGCATGCTTCTAATATAATCGCATAAGTATTTTTTCCCAATATGTGACTACATAAATTTGGGTGCACCTTAGATTAGAGAATGTATATGTATAGGTATACCTATTAACAGATATCATAATCTGATTGAACGAAATAATCTACCTAGCATTTCAGAAAAAATTATTTATAAAAATTCACGTTTATTCACAAAAATATACTACGAATTTTTCACATCCTTCAGCAGGTATATTTTCTTTTCAGAACTGAATTCCCACGAACACGAATGATAGAATACCTTTGCATAAAGAACTCATTCCCAATCCACACCGCTTTGGCACTAAACCACACCTCAACTCCCGGAGCTATTCCTTTGTCTCCACCGATGAGTAATCACAGATCCCCTCAATTAATTAGTTCTTAGAAATCCCCTCAGATGGAGGCAATGTCCTCCTTCGGAATCCATCCCAATTAGCCCTCGATAACTCAGCCCTTTAGAAACTCCTATAAAAAAAAGAGCTTTTTTAATTAAATTAAAAACAGCGTTTGTCCAACATCATCCCACGCTCGATAAATTAGAGTGATTATATGCTCGGTTTGGATCGTTTTGTGCGTGAGGAGAAGGCGGAAGAAAGAAGAAGGTCACCCGAATCGGCAATCCCGCCTAAACTTAGAATCCGTGTGGGAAAATGTCACTTCTTCTTGGCGCTCTCCTCTCTCGCTCCGAATGAAGGATGTGGGGAATCCCGTTCGCAGAACTCGAGTGTTCGAAAACGTTTTTATTTCTGTCGATTTTCTCCCACGCATAAACTACGCACAGTATACGAATCCACTTGAAATGGATGAAATAAGACAGAGGGACGCTTCGGACACGAATATTGCTGTAGTAGAGCATTTCATGTTTTTTTTTCAGAATATCATAATTCAATAATATAATAATCATAATCATAATTTTTAGAGCTGCCCGCTTTCCATTTTGAATTCCCGCCTCAAGGGTATCCCGGAGGACGAAACTGGGATATTCTGCACCAATAAAACCGTTCAACAGGCTGGTGCAGTGAGTCGAAGCTCCTAGGTGCGACGCTCGCCGATTCGGGTTTGAACCCCGTTGGGAGCATCCTCCGGGATTAGAGAGCCGCTAAACCCTCCGGAGGTCTTTCACCGACCTAATTTCAATTTTCACCTGAATCGGATTCGAACCCGTGCATTTAGTTTTACGGGAGCATCAGATCCTGCGTCAGTCCTCGAACCCGCTTGACGTGAGGTCGTTTATCCCTAACTTTTTCATAATCCTACTTATTATCACGCAATAGTAGCATCCTAGTTTCCTCTTTTAGAAATATTCCCAACCTGCTTTTGAGAGTATTTTGAAACGCATACTCTCGACCACAGCATCTTAAAATAACGTATCGACTTGCGTTTCACTTTCTCGAGTTCGGGTACTCGGTTTTTCCACCAAATACTACTACTATTACTATGTACTTTTCGCATATTCAGGATGGGTACTGACAAAAGAAAAATAGCATCATCTTTTCATCGCATTTGCCGACTATGCGCTTTTCAAAACCGAGTCTTTGCAAATGATTTACCACATATTTTTCGAATATGCGTGATCCAGTATTAAATTATTTGTAAGTATGATCCCAAGATATTCAACTGAATTTACTAAATTTGTATATGTATTCTGTTAACTTATTACTATTATACTATTCATATTCTGACGACATACGAGGTTATGTGGAAGAGAGGCCCACTTGGGCCTAACCTCGCCAATAAAGGGTCAAATAAATAAATTATACACATATCATAGCAAGTAGGTGCGGGACCTGGTGATATGGTGGTTAGAATTTAGAAATCCAATTTACGTTATAGACATCATAATTTCAAAGAGGATTTGCAATGGGGGGAACACTTATCTGCCTCGCTTTTGCCCTAGAAGGGAGAAAAACCCCTGAGAAAACCTCCCTTGAGCAGAAGTCAAAACTCACAAGAAAAATAAAACATACATGAACCTTATAAAATAATTAAACCAATAGACCTATGATAATAATCACCCTTTTAAAAATATTTGTCTTAATATCAAATGCCTATTTATCAACGTGTTCACCACTTACATAACTTTAAAAAAATCACATCTTTTTTCCATATAACAGTTGGTGATGAGGAAATAGTATACTCAAATTTGGTAAAAAATCTAGGGGTCACTATGGTCCCTAACCTGTCATGGCACAACCATGTGCTAGCCATATGTAATAAAGTTAATGTTATTCTTTATCAACTTAAAACTCAGAAAAACCTCTTACCCCGTTATACCCGTAAGCAACTTGTATCTACACTTATTTACCCCCATTTTGACTACTGCTGCCTAGTGTACCATGACCTCACCGAAGAACTCAACGCCAAGCTTCAACGTCTATTAAATATGTGTGTTAGGTTCATTTTTAACTTAAAAAAGGATGATCATATTACCCCTTACTTTGCCAATCTTGCATGGCTAAAGGTGAAAACTAGAAGAAAATATATGCTTGGATCATATTTGTATAGTCTTTTTAAAAATCAACAACCAGAATACCTGATGCAACTTTTTCCAATTAGGGATACAAAGTCTAATGTAACGACCAGAATGGCTCTCGACTTCTTAACTATCCAACAACACAGAACCACTACATACCAAAACTCCTTTTCTATTGCTGGGGCAAAGCTATGTAATAGCATTCCTAATAAAAGACTCCAATTCATTGTCTGTTTTTAAAATAAATTTTTTAACTTTCTTTTTGTATTGGAAAGGGAATAATATGCCATTTACGCTAGGATGTTGTATAAAAAGTCAATTATTTTTCATTGTAAAAATTTATCCGCTGTTTAATTTAATTTATAATGTTATGAGCTATCTTATATTTGTATTTCTTTTTGTATGTTCTCAAGTGGACGAAGAAGTCCAAGAACAATAAACATTTTTTCTATTTCTATTTCTATAAGTTAAGTTTGCCTTAGGTTAAGGTACAGGAATGGCACAAAAATACTCGCAGACAGGCGATTCACTGCTCAATTGTTATATTAAAAAAGAGTATTTTCTTATAGGGGTAATTCTGATGCAATTGTTTCCTTCCAGAAAAATTAACCACGGATCAATTATTTTCCGTAATTTTTCTGCATTTTATACGATACTATTTTCTGACGCTCACCTATAAGGTGGCCGAGAATTCACATCGGAAAATTCGAGCTTTAGGAATCGGAACGGAGTCCTCTTAAGATTCCTTCGATGTCCCCATCGACATGTTAATCAATTCGGACGAGAGAGCGAAGATGTAACGACGTCCATCGAGGACCTCTTAGCATATCGATTTAGCCAGGGGTCGAGCACTTAACGTCGTCTTCGCTCTCATATAAATTCGAATTTTAATCCTCTTTTCCTTCCGTTGGAGCGACACCCTCCATTACCCTATCCGAAGGCGCACAACGACGAGTGTTATGAGCGGACGCGTCTCCACTGCCAATGCCATCCGCCAAAAACTCTAAATTAAGAAAGTGGCCCTAAAAAAACCGATGAAATAATTCCTCTCTAGCTGGAGTAATCGAGACACTGACTCGTTGTGCGCAAACGAACCGATATTCAGCTCCAAAAAGATATTTTTAACGTCTAAAATTAACGCTTAATAGCTCTTGGCATCTTGTGCTTCTTACCCAAAGGCTGTGGAGGTATTTCTGATTTTTGTTCAAAAAAGAAATTGGAGAAAGTTAA
The DNA here is from genome assembly GCA_947579665.1 of Sympetrum striolatum. Lineage (NCBI taxonomy): Eukaryota > Metazoa > Arthropoda > Insecta > Odonata > Libellulidae > Sympetrum > Sympetrum striolatum. The sequence continues at coordinate 17,509,626 of OX388351.1, read as the reverse complement.
AATTTTGAGGTTATGCCGAATAAAATAATCTTCAGCTGAAACGAAAATGATGTGTAAAAAAATGCGACGGATACTAAAATACTCAAACTACAAATTTGGATACTGCAATTTAATTCTTTTGACGGAAGTTTTTTGCCATCATATTAAAATTAAACATTAGATATTTGAATGATAAAAAATTCTTATCGCCGAAAAATCGTATTTCAGTATGCTTATGCGATGGACTAATAAATGGGTAATGATAGGAAATATTAGGGAATAGCAACATGATCAGCTGGTTTCTTAACAGTAAGATTCATCGAAATTTTTCACGAGGTTCTTTAGCAATAGTGAGTCAAAAGTTTCTTCACATTATTACTCACCTATCGCCCTATCCTGGTATATTACATACCATATTTAATTTATTATAATAACTATTTATTTTACCTTTTTCAAATATTGGTGTAAATTTAAAAACATATTTTTCATATTATTAGTATTTCTATTTTATTTTTCTATCATACTACATCTATAATCATCTCTAAAAGCTTTTATATAAGATGGGATTATCGAGTCTAAAAATGGTCCGAAACAAATTCGTACGTATATTTGAACAGTAACCTATGCAGTAACTCAGGTAATATTACAAATTCCCTTCCGCCTTGAATTAAGATTTATGAGCAAATTCTCTTTAATTATCTAAATCACAGATGAATAATACTGTAAACGCAGGAATTAAAGCATTTCATTCATTCTTCCGGTCATCTTACGCACTCAATTTTTTCAACAGCGAATAGTATCGAAACAAAAAGAAAATAAAAACTGACATTCTCCGCAGAAATAATTACAAAATTAGTTAGCTTTTAAATCAGATTGTCAAATAATTTGGGAAGACAGAGACAAAAGGATATGAAGGAGATGGCGATTAAAAGGGATTTTTGATTGTACATGAACCTACCGAAATGTAGAACACTTATGAATGAATGTCAAATAATTATTAAAAATCATTGGGAACAATTCCTACCATATACGTAAAACAATTAAATGAGCAGAAATCTTTTGACCTTTATCGATTTTTTCTAAATCTAACCGATTATCTTCATTTTTCACAACAGAATTAAACCAACAAATAAATGCAATAAATAACTCCTAGGTGATCTATGATGGTGTGATTATCATTAAGTAAAGCAAGCTGATTGCGTGGCATATTTTGCGTTTCATTTGAATTGATGATGATAACAAATGCACAGTCAATGAAGGAAATAGTGATGCCAATCATCTATTATATATAGATGCTTCTCCGGATTCATTCATATATATACCTATATAGATAGATAGGATACAAATTCACAGCCTAAACTACAAGCGTCATTGATCTGAAATTTTTATGACATATTGGCCATAACGTGAAACCCCCAGGAAAAAAGAGACTTTGATCCTCAGTGTCATAGGTTCGATTCCAGAGGGCCCCAAAGTCCCGATTTTTCCCGTTTGAATGCATTGCCGTGATTTTCGGGAATTAAAAAAAAATACTTTCTGGATAGGTAGAGAAGTAAAACTCAAGGTGCCTATATTTATGGTCTTGGACTTTCGAAAACATCAATGACTTTTACAAAAGTTATCCTGGGTTCGATGCTAGGACGATGCAAAGATCTGCCCTTTAAAATACATGGGAGCCGTTTTTCATTATTTTTTTAGATGCACTTATCGAAATGATAGGATGTTCGTGCTTGGCTGGAAGATGTATGGTACGAATAAGTTTTAGAAAAAAATTTTCATAAGACCGTACTGTTCCTGGGTTCGAAGCCAGAGCACAATAACGTTTCTCTCATAAGGAATATAAAGGAAAAGTAGGACGTCATTTGAGGCAGTTGTAACCAATATTTCTGCTTGAATTTGCATACGCGGTTAGAGATGGTGTTTTTCTTTTGTGCTGCATAGAAAGTATTGCCTGAAAGACCCGGGTTCGATGCCGGGCAGTAAAAATATCACCCATATATAATACTATGGGGTATCTTTTCATAATTTTTTTATGCATTTATCGATATGTAAGGGAGCTCTTGCTTAGATGGAAGATGTATATTAACACTTTGTTTAAGAAAAAAAATAGATAAGACCATGCTGTTCCTGGGTTCGATGCCAGAGCACATTATAATTTCTCAAATAAGGAGTGTATGTGAATAGTAGGACGTCGTTTGAGGTAGTTGCACCTAATAGTTTTGCTTGAATTTTCACACATAGTTTGATATAGTAATTTTCTATTTTGCTGCATAGTAAGTACACCAGGAAGACCGGGGTTCGCTGCCAGGTGATTAAATTGCAGCGAATTCTACGAATATTTTGAATTTTTTTTTTCTTTTGATGTCCGTCCCGGTATATGATGCCGATATGAAATTAGTGTTGTCGATCTGCTTGCAGTATGCAAGCTACATTTTACTCGTATAGTATATAGACGCATGGCTGATTAAGAATAAGGCAATTTTTAACATCAGCTTATATTCTAGGCTTTCTGTAAATTTTCTGAAATGAACATGAATGAGCTAAACTGTTAATACTGGCGCAAAAATACAGCTCCAAAACGCCGTCAAATCGCGAGATATTTGACTGAAATAATTGGATGGAATCCAAAAAATAAATAATACACATTATTATTTCACACGGAACTGCAACTTATAATGACAATAGGAATTTGAGACCAGTAGCTTCCAGGATATAGAATCCCTGGCTATCTCATACACTCTACCAATAGTTTGCTGTTTGGAATTTTTAGAGTTCCAGATAATCCGGACGCAAATTATTCCGTTCTTATTCTAGAAACTCGTCCAAAATCTATATCTAAAAGCTTGAACTTTGAACTTTAGCAATTGATAGATTCAACTCTATAATTTTCGTTGTATACAATTTAATAAACAACTCACCAAATCCTAGCGACATCGAATTACTCGGGTGTGGTTTTTCAGAACGGGATGTATTGACACTCACCTAAAAAGAGAAAACAGATGTTATTGAACACGAAAATGCAAAAGGATATTGCATTAATTATTCAGAAATCGCTTAAATTAAAATTTGAAATACATGTAAAGAATAACATCAACCAATTTTGATTATTAAAAATAGTCTAGTAGTAGATTGATAGTAATGATCTTACTAATACAACAGTAAATTGGAGTTCCTGAAAAAACGACTGGAACAAATAAATACTAGAAGTAAGCGTAACAATTCTAAGGGACATGACATCAGTTAGGGGAGACTTTACTTTGCTGAAGTCCGATACAGGAAGTTGCGGAAATAATAATTACACTTTACGTATTTCCACTTGATAATATGTAATGTATGTATGTAAAGTTTAATTATTTTCTGAATCCTTCAAAGGAAGACAAAATACATGTTCCATAATACATAGGATGCTCTCGCGTAACTGTTTGATAGAATGGAGAATTAGCTCATTAAATTTCAACATTTAAAAAATGCATAACAATGATCATACTAATTAGCTTCTTCTGGGAATCTGCACTTTGTGATGGATATCATGTGCTAATGGGGATAACTTATAAAGCTATTATTACCTAATTACTAGATTACTTATCTTGATACTTTAGTAGGTGAATAAGCTAAATATATTTGTAAAGTAACCGAGTGTTAAAAATAAGACAAAAGTTATACTCATGGATTACTCAAGAAGTGAGCCAATTAAGAGAGGAATATTAATATAAAGTCATCTCCAAAACGAAATTCACCAGCTATTGCGAACTATTATAAAAAGGAGAAAAACTTGTCACATCTGAGAATGCCAAAATTTAAATAAAAAAACCCGCCATGTATTAGCACAAACGAAGATTAGTGGTTTCACCAAGAGCCCCGAAGAAATCGAAACGGAAAAAAAATATTTTTTTAGAAGTAATCTATAAAGCAACACCTTGATGAGGGTTGGAAAACAAATATTAGCGAAATAACACATCATTGCGAGGTAATAAGAATAAAATTGGTGTAATAAATATTTCTCCTTCCAAATATCTTTCCTTTCGCGACATATAAGGAAGAAAATAAACCGTTCTTCCGATTTAAAGCGAAAGAAGCAATTCATGCATATATTAACCTCCAAGGCCGAGGAAAATTCCTTATGAAATCTGATACTGACACGAAACGAAGAAAAACGCGCTGTTTTCATATTTGAGTGTTTTTTATTCGTAGGGTCTGCGGGATATTTCTCCACCCACAACACTCCCTCTTTCAATGAGCTTATCTCGCAGATCAGGGAAAGTGAGGGCCATTCATACCCTCCTTGGCGAGAGTAATCGTCAGCATTTTCAGCGTACTAATGTAGAGATAAGTTTAAACCCCTATTGTGCTAGGTTCCGGATATATGTCACGGTCACAGAGGAAAAGCTGGCTTCTTCTTAATTAGATTTATCTTTCTCGTAAATAATACAACTGCGAGGTTCTTGAATCAACTCCGAGACTGCTGTAATATATCGCGGCGTATAATCCCTAAAGGGGAGAAAGTTCCTCGTGTAGAGATAAGATTTAAAGGGGCGGAGAAATATTTACAGTGAAACTTATTTCACGATCGCACGTCCGGAGAAATAAGGGAACATTTTAGAGGAGATTTATTAATTCATCGATGGTTAAATTTTCACCCAAATATTTCCTAAGAGATGCGAGTAAGGTAAAAATCTTGAAAATGACCTAACGTGAGAAATTTGCAATCACTTTACAGGATAAGCGGGGTTATTAAATAGTTTCCTGTACTGTAACTGGGGACTATTATTAGATTTAATTATGCGGGTCGCCTAAGGCTGGCTCTCTTGTGCTTTTAAAACAGTTCATTAGAAATGGTAAATGCATTCACGTCCATAATTGTATCATATACGATAATGGATTTAATTTCTTTGTATTTGGTCAATTTTACTTTTAAAATTTGACCTAACATTTTCAAATAAATTCGCCCACGCTGTAGTGTTGTATATTTCACGGAAAAAACTAACTAAATTATTTTTGGGTAACTTTTTCATAAATCATGAATTTCCATTTTGACCCACCAACGATTATATCCCAATTACGAGTTGTTAACTACTGGAACATACATATCACGCAACGCTCGTGCGTCTTTCTTAAAGAAAACTGTGAACAAAAACCTGAGTTAGCCATATTGGGTTTCAATATCTTATAAAAAAAGTGATTCTTCTCTTTAGAGCCGCGACATGATGGCAAGAATATCGTTAATAGGAATGTCATCCACTTCCTTCATCAAATGGGTTACCAATCATCAGAAGACTGTTTCTCCAATCAACCAAACTTCATGAAATAGAAAGGTATAAAAAGATTTGTCACGTATGAACAAGTTAAGAGCGGAGCATTTCTAAACAGTTAAATTAAAAATACTGAACAAGTTTTCGCGAGGTTTTCAAAGGGTTCTTACTACTTAAGGACGCATTATTTTTAAGAAACTGAGATTCTGTAGCAAATTTGATCTTGACATCTACGTGATTAAAACTTGGGCTTGTTTCTTTCGAATACTTGGGTATTTAGTTCTCTGAAACAAATGTAGCCGAATTTAACTGATTTAGCGTAAATGTCAGAATTTGTCATATATATATATATATACCTAATTCTCTTATAATTTTTACGAATAAATTTCTCACAGCAGGCAGATAAGTATATAAGACCTGGCAGCAGTGGTCAGAGTGTAGAAAAGGAACATAAATAACAATAACAATAAGATAGCATTACGACGACAAGTCTTTGTAATGACATTTCCTAAAGTTAGTGAGTAAGTAAGTTTATTTAGAATGAAATTCTAATGTTTATAGTTGTTCATAATATACAGACAATATAATATGCATACAATAATATAATAGGTAATACATAGATACAATAACATAAAGAATAAATAATAAATTAATAATAAACATTCATTACCAAATATTTGAACAAAGTAAAAGTATTTCGAACCTATATTAAAAACATTTACATATTTTTACCGTATTTGCACATACCCTTATAAATGCCTTTTCATTCTATAATTTTCTAATCCATTCAGGAATACCATTAAAAAGATCAAATCCATCAATTATTAATGATTTCCTTGAGAAATTAGTTTTAAACTTACGAATTTTTAAATTTTATTGCTGTCTAGTTGCATATTTATGATAGTTACTATTACATGCTAAATTATTACAAGCTAAAAATTGGATCTTATAATACTATCCACATTTTTACAACGTTGGGAAACCTTGATCTTTATTCCATACACGATTTGACAGTAACGACTAGTCGTTATAATACTGATGGCTAAAATACGGAATTTTCCCGGAAAGTATAGCTGGTAACGTCTTCTATTACGAACCCTTCTCTTCCCGGATCCTTTTCACCTATCATACGCTGAAAGGCAACTCCTAAGGATATACCATTAAATATTTATGATACATTTTATAAACTGAGGATTTCTATTTACCCATAGTCAAATTATCGGCATGAGAAATATCACTACAAGAGTTGGAAAACAAATGGAAAATATTTCAATATCAAAATTCAAATAACTGGACTAACCACGAGAATTTGTTTAAGGATCTTCGATCTATGCATACGTTGCTTTATATATTGTATGGAACGAGAGCAAATTTCCATTATAATAAAGGACAATAAAATGCAAGATGGTTATCAAAGCGTTTGAGCCTCGGGAAGTGCGTGCGCATAAAATGATAAAAAGATCGTACGAAATAAGGTTGATTTGAATGTGATGCAAATTGGTGTTTTCCTTTGGAGAAAAGTAGATTATGATGGTGACCCAAAAAGCAAAAAAGGTTATTTTTATCCGACCTAACCGAATTTTAGCCTTGTACTGAATATTAAAATACAGCCCATTTCGGGGGAGTGAAATTGATTTCCCACAAATATTTCCATAAATAAATGATCAATCTCAAGGCATTTTTCTGGAGTTCGAATTTCTGGTTCACAAATGATTTGCCATCAATTGTTTCTTTGGTCGTACAAAAAATTTTCTTTTAAATGGACGTAATTTCATCAAGAATCGGACTTGATCAATAACAACTAATACAGAAATACTGGGACTATGGTAAAATACTCTATCACAATAACACATTTTAAAATTTAGGATATATATATTAATAAATATATGGTGTATGTTATTTAATAAAATGATGTTAAAAACAACTTCAACAATAGGTCGAACAAGCTGATAAAATTCTTAACGGAATCTATTTCTATATTTTACAACGGTGTCTTTGATTCAGTGAATGCAAACTCTATTACGGCGCAAACCTGTATATGAGTACATATTTGATAGTTGTATTTCCTGCTATCACAATAGAAGTCATGGCTGTTTCATACGGTAAGGGTAATTAAAGTACATACCTTAGTCTCTTCCCGCAAAATGATATCTTTGGAAAGAAAGGAAAATGCGTATTCTTCAACATAAGATACATAAACATATATACAAATATAAATATTATATATATATATATATCAACGTAATAGACATCATAGTTACGATGTCTTTTACTTGGCAAAGTGAATGTTTCAATTCTTCTCCCGCAATCTTGTCTGACTTTCCCTAGATTCTGGTTGTTTTTATGTTTATCTTTCCTTTCCACACAAAAGGATTTTATCCTTTATCTTAGCCACTTGTTCCCGTCTGCTGACAGCGCTGCCAACATTTTTAGATATTTCCGCTGGCATCTCGCATTTTACTACAGTCCCTTTAAAATCGTAAAATCCACGCATATTGATTTACGTTCACGAGACGTTTTTCGGCTTGAACGGCACCAAAAGCTTAGGGAACCGCCGCTCTAATGCACATACCGAATGAGGCCGCATAGAAAAAAGCCACCGCGAGGAAATATCTCCGCGGCCCAAAACCGTCGAGGAAAAGCACGGATTCAGCACAAAAGACTTGTGGACATCCGTAAAAAGAGACGATCGGAGATGACATCATTCTTACGTATCATCGACTATGTCATATGCCTATTTAGGTGATAGTGGAAAATATAAATCACTGTGTATCTCCTCTATGTACACGATTTCATCTTATACAGAACATTGAAATCATATTAAATTTTCAAACTTGTAGAACCTTTCGTTGTAGTATTATAAATAATTATATATAAATACTATAATTATGAATATGAATCTTTGGAAATATCAAATCATCTCTGAACTCGTACATCGATCCTGTATAATTACAGCTTTACTACTTTACATTACTGTAGTAACACAGCGACGATACAGTACAATACAATAAAAGTGGTAATTGAAACATTTCTATATTATTATTAGGCAATATTTCTTCTTAATTTTCCGCTTCCCTTCTTAAAAAGTCATATTTAATTAAATCAGTGCCTAAGGTTCATACAAGATCTTTCACTTTATTATACATTTACGCACGAATAATTTTCTTAGTATAAGTCCTTCTTCCGTGGATTTTATCCGGGTATTTATTAATATTATTACTCATCTAATAAACAATCTTGCATGATAGTAATGATCTATAACCATGATTTCATATAACAATACCCGGAACTGAACTGCTATAATGATAAGAGTAGGATTATCTTACTTACCATAAGTAAACAATCAAACAAAGAACATTTTACAGCGATATTGCAGAAGAAGAGTTCCCTTAGCGGTACGTAGATCGTAGATTGGGATTTAAAGAGTGCTGTAGGTCTATAATTGTGCGAGCACTTTAATATTTATACTGATATAACCATTTGTGTAGTATTCTTGGATTTCCCATTGCTTTTCGAATAAACCGGTGATTCCTTTATCCGTGGAATCCTCTAGCCCAGCCTGGACGGGTGATAGAGACCTTACTGTATATCCGAGGGCCGCTTATGAGTTGGGAGGAATGATTCGGACGTGACGCAATCAGTCATCGCCGCCGCCCACGACTGTGCACCGCTAGGTCATCCGAAGCGTCCGCCGGTGGAACGCCTCCGAGAGAACCGTTAACTCGTTCGGCCGTAATGGATGGCCGAGGAGAGGCAAATGGTGACCACGATACCTTTTGATGGACGGCGACCACACCCATTGGCGTTAAATGGAACCCGAGGAGGGGATAGGGTGCTGCTTTAAGGGTACGAGGGAACATGGGAAGAGGGTAGGCACAGAAAAGGGTTACGTAAAGGCAAGGAATATGGACGAAGAGTAAGTTTGGTAAAATACTGAACAAAGGTATGGGTCTGAAATGGTTCTACAGAGGAACCTACAATCGGAAGGGAAATCTACAACGGAAATTTGGCATTCTCAAAAAAACTAGACGAATTCATATTACATTGGATTTTGTTAGAGGAAACTAGTGGATCTTGTGGATAATTATTGCGATAATGATTTGAATATTTACTGTAGTACCTTGAGGATGTGCTGTACAAGAAGGACTACTAAATATTGGACGAAAGTGTAATGTTATATGATATTTTTTTAATCTTATGATGTAAATCATGTGATAAGTTACCACGTGGTGTTTGCCTACTTGTAACTTATGTGATAATAAATAAAGATGACGATATAAAGGCATTACTTTTTAATAATAATAAATTATGATTAATAGTAATATTAATCATGACGAGGAGCGTATTTGGCAGTTTTATTTGTAATATTAACAATTTAATATATTGATTCACCCAAGGAAAGAAGAAACGAATCAATATTTTGAAATATAAAATCAATCATTTTTTCCGATATATATCAACCACAGCAAATGGTCGATTTTACCAATTTTGTGTGTATCCACCAATGTGTTTTTTCGGTACTAATACTTTTGAACATCTTATTGTTCTTTCCCTAAGAAACAGTCAACGAATGTATTCATTCCTCGTCATTGCTTTTATGGAACCACTTGATATAATTTCACGGATTCATCATGCCCAGTCGAAAAGTGATTCGACAGGACGAAAAGGAGAATTAACAGAGTAGAGTTTTGCAAAAACAAAAGAGAAAGAGAAGGAAGGAAGTGAATGAGAGACAAAGAAAGAAGAAGAGCAAAGAAATAAATGAAGCGGTGGAATGAGTAGGTGAAAGAAAAGCAGGGAATGAAAAGAAGCAGTCGTGGGAGAAGAACGGCAAATGACAGGCTAAAGTGAAAGAAAAACAGAGGCGATAGAAAAAGCAATGTAGCCCATTTGAGAGAGAAAGAGAAAATAGAAGAAGAAAGGGGACCAAGATTACTAAGCCGAAGATAAAAAAAGGGGAAGAAGCGAGGGAATCGGATATGTTGAAAGCAGAAAGAGAAAACCTAAGAGAGAGGGAACTAGAATAAAGATATATGGAACATTGAATAAAGGAAGAGTAAGAAAAGGTACAATTGAGGTGATGAAAGTCAAGCATTCGAATGAATGAGGCAGAAACGATGAAAAAAGCGTATCTGTAATCCCGTATTCGATATCAAAGAGAGTGAAAAAGTAAGAGTAAGGGAATTAAAGCAGCAGATGAATTTGAAAAGGGAAGCAATATCGAAAAAGCAAAAAATTCGATTCGTCCAATTACGAGCCAAGTCGGTAATAAAAAGAATCTCACTTCACACGACACAATGGGGATGCGATAATTAAAAATCCGGTTATGATTAAAACTTCTTCAATGGGGAAAATGAGATTGAAAATTAAATGCCGTTTTTCGTATTTTAAGGCGAATATCGAAAGTAACAACGGCGAAGAAAGAGGAGTAAATACTTCTGGCTGATGGAAGAGGATTGAATGAAAGCTTTAATAACCTCAACAGAAATACATACATATATGAGTGGTCTACCATTCGGTAGGTTCAAGTTCCTCAATACTCCCTCTTCTATGCTATTTCTATCGTTTCATAGAAGCTTAACCCATCCTTTATATAGGTATTTTGCTTGATAGAAATATTCTACTAAGGCAGGGTTTTGCAAACTTTTTCTGCAATGAAACACTTCGCAAACCTGGGAGGTTTAACGGAACACTTAGCTTATTTTAACGTTAGGTTTTTTACTTGTAAAATTTAAAAAATCATTTGGTTTAAACAAATTATTTTTAATTATAAAACTATAATATTATAATAAGAACATATAAATATGAATAAATATATTATTTACATGACGCCACTTTCGCTTAAAACACCCACTTACACCCACACATACATAAAGGCAGGAAATTTAAAATTAATTTAAATTATTACTTGAAGTAGATAGTAGAAGACCTTTGAATGCATTGCAGTGTATTACACATTTCCACATCGTCGCGGAACACCTATTCAGGTTCAGCGGAACACAGTTTGGGAAACCCTGTACTAAGAGGGATAGCTGTTTATGAGTCGTGTTCATCATAATATACGATGTCTCTAAAATTAAACAGTTCAGATCCTTTGCTTCACTTTTGTATAACTTACCCTTCTCTTTATAACCACAAATATTTTACTGTACTCTTTGATAAGTTTAATTAACTTAGGGGTAGTCTAATTTTGTTTCCCATGAGAAGTGTAATTATCGTAGTATTAATCCCATTTTCAGAGAGCTTCGTCGCTCTTACCGATCAACTGCTTCCAATTCAGTTAAACTCAGAACAGCAAAGTACCACTTCATTCGAATTAAATTACAGATAATGATCAAGTTCTAAATTTGGAGATGCAGAGGGCGTTCGAAGAGGAACGGGTAAAGTAAATAAAGAGGAGAACTCTTCCGATCATTAGCGATTTTTGGAGGCGAAAGAGAGCGTGGGAAGTGTGGAAAGCGGATTGGAGACTCCAATTGAGACAATGCCATTCAGCAGATTAGAGAGGGCCTTCATCATTCATTCCAGAGGACTGACACAATCGCCAACGCTTTCCGACGCACTTAAGTTTGGCTCCGGAAGATTTCTCAAAATAGCGGGTGAAATACACTGAGACCCATAAGCTGCTACTGTCCATTCAACATCGCAACGGCAGGAATTTTTTATTCATATCCGTACAGAGATGTTGTCATTCTGATATCGTTTCCTGGAACTCGTAATCCACGTTTACGAAAGCAGTAGATCATAAAATACAAATCTTTAGGCTATAGAAACTATGTTATTGTAAGTTATTTGTTTCCTAGGATTAATTATTTTTGTGATTATTTATTCATATAATTAATTATGTTTTGTAGAATTGAATTTTTATAAAATTCTAAATTTACCTTTTGTACTTTTAATGTAAAATTGATTGTTTTGTTATTTTCTTACAGTAATTTTTGCGTATTTTTGTCACCCCCCATTCTCTGTGGGTTTTATCACGCAACGAGGGTTTTTCTTTCTCAAACTTTAGTTTCAAAGATTTATAACACTGTACTCTTTCATTTTATATCTTTATATATCATACCGACATACGAGGTTAGGTGAAAGAGAAGCCCACGTGGGCCTAATCTCGCCAGTTAAGGATCTGTCTTTCAAAAAAGGACCTTTACTACTCTCGTCCGAGGACCTTGGATACTGGATGGATAGATACTGGAACGCATATGGTACGATGATATAACCCAAGCCGAACCATAAGGGCCCCCAAATTTCTTGGAATAAACCTACTCTCCTCTGCTACAGGGCCTCAGTAAGTCTCTGATTCACATTCACGAAGATCCTGGAAACCCTGCTGATCTCGAGGGGCCCTTTCCCTCGATGTGGCCCGAAAAAAAGGTCTTCACTTATCTCGCTGGAGTTGTAAATATCAAAGAAAATGTTTCTTATCTCATCAATAATTAGTAGGTAGGAAGGTTTCTGAACATAACGTTATATAATTTTAAAATATATTTTCATTGAAACTTTAACAATCATTCTGAAGAAAAAGAATATTTTATAGACGTAAGGGTATTTATATCCTAAGTGTTCAAAGAGTTGATGTATAAAGTGAACAACGTGATATTTGAATAAACGTCGTCATAGCTGAAGTACAGAAATAAATTATCTTGCAGCTGATGGAGAAGCTAAACGGACGATATGAAATGAAACGCTCAGAAGATTACAATCTGATGATATGATTAAAGTTGTTCATGGAAAGAATGGCAGAGAGCATTTCTGAAATCACTGCTCTGCAATTGTACAGAACAGAGCAGCTCTGTACAATTCTTATCACAATGAGCAATGTAGCAAGGTTCAATAAGGCGAAATCTGGGGTAGTATACAAGTATACACAACAGTAATTATTTCTCTGGTACGGAGTATGCATAGGAATGCATAAATTTTGTGGAAAGCATGTTCAAAAAACCCGATTTCCTTCAGTATTTATTTTCCTAATACATTGCATGATACAAAATCAAACTGTCTATATTTTTGCTATGAATTAAGCTACTATTCCTATAAATAAATATCAATTTGTTTCTTTAAGGCGGTTTTCTCTATTCCCTTTGCGTATAACTAATAGAGAATCAAACATTTACAAAATATTTCTCAAAACAGAAGTGATACTACATTGTATTATGGAAATATCCATGTTTTATGATTCGGATTTCTTCAGATCGGATATTATTTCTACTTTCTTTCAACTATGAGGAGGAAAGGAAGAATTGTATAAGGAATAGCGCAGTAGGATAGAAAGATTAACGAAAATGTCTTGGGTGGGAAAGTTTATAAAAGAGGAAGGTGAACAGATTAGTAGGGATTTTTAAGTGAAATACTCTGGCGAAGTATGGAGGGAATTAAGTTATAGATTAGAATAACCAAATTATTTTGCGCGCGGCGACCATGATGAGAAGTTAAAATTAGGAAAACAAAGGACGGATACGGCTAAATACTCATTTCTTAATAGGGGAGTAATGGAATGGAACATGTTACCTGAAGAGGCCTTTAATCCCTTACCTATATCAATTAAAGATTTTGAATTCAGATGCTTTAGGATATTATAAAACTGTATTGTATGCAAGGGGGTTTTGGATGTGTTTTCTTAGATATCGCTAAATCTATAATATGTAAGCGAGATGATTGAGAAACTATTGAAGTAACATGTGAATAATCAAAGGAACGATATAAAATGTGATTATATAGTAACAGTAATTATAGAATATATTGATGTAAATGTATTAGGTGGGGTAATAAGGGGATGTTTGCTAAATTTAGTCTTGTTTATTGTTAAAAGCATGACCACCTATTTCCGATTGTTGATATAGTGATGTTATTTAGGAATTTTAAATGTAATAATTTAAGTGTGAAAGGGTAAATAAATGAATGTAAAAAGTGAAAGGGAAAATAAATGTTTGTGACTGCCACATGTCTTCTGTCAAACTGTAGCAATAATAATAATAAAATAAGTGATCATTAGAAAGAAAAATCCTCTATACTTGAAATTAATAGTTAGTCTTAACAAGGATAACAAATCTATTAATCAGTAGAAACATCGCACAAAATTGAATAATGCATTTCTAAGGAATGGGGAAAAGCCTTACTTTCGAAGGCTAGGAAATTCTTTGTCCGAGCATACAATTTCAAGTTAGTTCCATAAACATTAATTATTTGCACTTATCTAACAAGGAAAGGTAACTGGAGATAGTAAACACATTATAAAAGAATGCAAATAGTAGAATGAGTAGGAAGTAGCTTCCTATCAGAAAAGATGAAAACGCACGACTGAAATCCGAGAAACGATAGTGAAAGTAAAGTTCCTCAGCGAGAGAGTAATTATCTCACGAAATGAAATATATATTTTTAGAAGAAGATCTTCTCGTGCCTGGAGATTACTGCCTCAGATGGGTAAGAATTCAGCAGTTGTTTCAGACGTGAAAGCTTGAAGTGATACAGGCAATTAATGAGACGATTTTAGAAATGAGGAAGTACTCTTAATTGAACGATAGAGAAAGATACAAAGGGATTAAAGCTACGGGGAAATAGACTCCATGTTTAGTCAGTTATGAATCGCTAACGATGTCTCTTAATTCTTCAAAAGATTGAATCTCTTTAACAGTAAAGGAAGAACGAAAGCCGAAAGTCTTATTTAAGCCGTTAAATTCTTATTTACGTGATAAGGCCTTGCCATTCGTGAGAAATAAACTCCAAATAACGAGCTGTACTTATAAGAATAATGACCTGAAGGAGGATAATCTGTTAGGCGCAAAGTAACCAAACATACAAAAGTAATACGTTGATTTAAATTCATTCCAGAAAGATCTTTTTTTAATACTAATTTGGAATATGTTACACGCATCGAAAGGAATATATATTCTCGCATTCTACACCTAATAATTCTGCTAAGTCGTTTAAATAGAGGTTAATGTTTAAGCTCACTTGTTTACTTCTTTCAGAATTAATTGGATTTGGTTTAACGTTCCTCAATCTCGTTTATATTACATATTTCACTTAAATAATTAATCGAAATGTCAAATTAAAATATGAATAAACAACCGATAAGTTTATTCAACCGACATCACAAAAATGGCTAACCGTAACGATTAATCAATAGGGAGTCGACATTTCACAAAATAAGGGAATAGAATTTATCGAGAAATTATCCTGAATTAAATCAACCTGACCCAATTTCCGATACGACTTTTGATTTAATTTCGAGTGTGGCAAATGAAAGCGTATTCCAAATTAATTCCACTAAAACGATCGATCAAACGTTGAGAGAAATTCAGAGCTAGAATAGAGGAACCAAAGGAGACTTTCAATTTTTCCTATCAAAACACAATGTCATTCGAGGCAAAAAATCACTCATGCCTTACGAGTACTTAGTTCGTTTGGCTTCTGGTTTTTCCTTAGATTTCCGATCTACGCGTTAATTTATTTTAAAACATATTTACCGTGTATGTTGCAAATTTCCACAAATTTTAGACACCTTATGAATTTCCTTGATGCGTGTAGGATTGATTTTGAGTTTTATCAAATCACATATTCAGTATTATGAAGGAGAGAAGCGTTGAACTTTTCCCACAGTATAGTGTTTTTTTAAAAACAAGTAATAAAAAAATACACGACTATTTTCACTTGATGGCGATCAATCAATGATCAAGTATTTGCGCAGGAAATCGCCAACGACTGTGAATTTTATACATTCGTTATTTAAATAAAGGTTCTTATAATAAAATCAAGACGTTCAGGCCGAACGTTGTGGGACGCCATAGCAAATAAATGTTTAAAAAGTTCTTCGTATTCTCCACAATATTTTATTCAAAGCTACCGGTTTCGATCATTACAGTCATCTTCAGGACTAGAATGTTGAAGAAAATCTTGTATCTGGTCTGAAGATGACTGAAATGGTCGAAACCGGTAGCTTTGAATAAAATATTGTGGAAAATACGAAGAACTTTTAAAAATTTGTGTTCTAATAATATATTATTGTAAGTTCTCATCCAAAATTCTGAGCCATTTTATCGTATTTAAGATAGAGGAAACAAAGGAGATGAATGGTAAATATAAATCACACGTGCTCGGAAAACATGTTACATTACATGGAGCATTTAACCTGCTCCAGAGAACATTCTCATCCGACGAGTTACAACTCGATGGGCGGAGTAGACCGTTAAAATACCAGCCCGTTAACCGGGGTCCCACAGCATTCGGGTACCGAATTTCCGCATCTACGCTATCCGTTCCCATTCTCTGATCCGTAAACACGGCAATGGACACGGGGCGAATGACTAAATAGAGCGCTCGCAGCTGCGGTGGGCTGTATTGGAACTAACCCTTGGAACAGTCTTCCGCACTCTGAAACAAATCCGTCCAACGGAACATTCGGATTGATTAATGGCCCAAGAGAATGGCGTTTACGGGGCAATGGAAGATTCGGAATGGGAAAATAGTAAACATCAACGCCTTGTACGTCGCAGTAGATTAAATGAAGGAAATCCTCCAACTCAAGGGTATTCCACCATTTAAGAAATACCTATAACCCAAATAATCCTGTGTATGCGAATCTCAGTGGTAGAAGATTAACAAATCTGAACTTTTTTCGTTTTTTTTTAATTACTTGAATTTATAACCGGGATCAATAGCGTATTTTAAACTTATTAAAATAGTTATATTTTATTTTATGTTAATACCCACTTTCAATCTTCTAGACTTTATTCGCGTATTTCTTTCTATATTTTGATTTTATTTACACTTAAATAAAAATGAAATAAATCCTTAAATCAGGATAGTATTTGAATGATAAAAAACATTAATATTTTAAATTTTAATTATTTTCATTAAATTAATATGTATTACTGGAAAAAATAAACAACTTTTGAAAAGTTGTGGAATTGAATACATTGTGTTTATTTTTTCCAGTAATGGAATTCCACAAAGTTACGGCTGTTACTATTGATTTTAATATGTATTAATAATGTTTTTCTATACCTGAGTTGAAAACAAAATAACTTCATCAAAACAGCGATTAAAGCTATACGATATAAAGTACAGAGTTGGTATATTATAAAGCTATAACTTTGCTGTTGATTTAAAAACTCAATTTCAATTTTCTGGGAAAAGGTATCAATTTTGACGAAATTGTTTATGAAGATCTTTTCGAAAGTATATATCTTGGTTGTTTAAACAATTCCTTTTGCATGAATTTCAACAAGATACATATACATTGCAAAATTAACATCAAAAAGAGTGTTGATAGCGATCAAAATTTTCAGATATTACAATTTTATCTCGATAGGCTAAATAGTCAGGAATTAAATGTGTGCATTTGAAGTGCTTGGTAAAATTCATGGGACGAATCCGTAAAGTACAGGCAAATATGAATTATTTAGCCCTATTTTCAGTATCTCGATAGTAAATGGTGTCGGGATTCCCCAAAAAAATCCAGAGGATCGGATTGAAGTCAAGCGACGACAGTAGAGTTCCAAAAATATATTGGGCGTCGGCTGAATAGGTCAGTGCCAAAATAATTCAATCCGAGTACAGATTTTTCTCTCTTTTTATCTCCTCAATTCCCATTACATCACGTTCCCCTAATTAAAGGATTATTTTTACGGGAGCGTTAAAAATTGCACGCGTCACTCCGGAGGAAGGTTTTTTTGAAGGCCCGGTAAACAAGTAAAGCCTGTGTGTAAGATATCCTCTGAGAATAAATAGATGCAGGGAGGAAAGAATGATCTCTAAGGAGGGTTTTTCATCCATGCGTATATTTAAAAGCCTCGCAAATACTGAAATTTACTGTTTCAGTCACGAGTGGAACATTACTTTGTCTTCGCTTATGGTGGTAAAATACGCAATGAGCTTCCTCTAAACCCGAAGAGCATAAAACATTTTCAAGTACAAGGGACCAGACCAAAGGCCAGGTAAAATATCGAGAATTCTTTCCTAGAGATTAAACACGATCTTAAAGCGCAACATAAAGTAAGTTAACGAATGTTTGCTACCATTTTTAATGTTTTTACTCTATATACATTAATATATTTCTGGTCTTCCTTATAGAAATCTGTAGTAAAACCTTCACCAGCAATTAGAATGAAGATTAAAGTCATTATTAGTATACCAGATTGACAAATTCATTATCACTTCAAGTCAAAGACGATTGTCAATTTTATCTGAAGAGTTATAGAAGCAGCAATTGTTCTGCATGGAGTATACTATAATTAAACACAACTTAAGACTTGAAGCTCATTAAATATGATAACTGCGTTTATCATCATGTTAAATACTTGTGAAGGTTTTAATTATATATTATAATACGATTTTTAAGAGTTAAAGTTAATGTTATGGTAGAACTCCTTGCTAACTGTTAATTATAATGCTGAGCATAATTACGACCGATTATGACATAGCGCATCACCCTAAGTAATGTGCTCTGAGGGTTGGATAAAATCAAAGTCACCATCTAATAGTATAACTATTTTTCCAACAAATTCCAGAAGCCGATTCTTTTTATTTGAATTTATCATATGCCAGAATTTATCACCAAGCATCGACCACCGATTTTAATGCTTTAGATCAGCGGTTCCCAACCGGTGGGTCGCGGAAGGGTCACAGGTGGGTCGCGATTCGATCCTAAAACTATCAGAAACCATCGAATAAACTATCAGAATAGCAATATTTGATGGTGAATCATATATACATAAGGAAAGGATATGATACAAATAAGGTTTTTTACTCCACCATGGACCGATGGACCGTGGTGTAGGTATTCCCATAAAGAAAGATGGGTCGCCAGCTGAAAGAGGCTGGGAACCACTGCTTTAGATAATAAATTGTTCAAATATCGGTGATTAGTAATTAATCCTTCATGGGATAAAACTCAATGATATTTCCCATAAAAATAATGAATACTTCTACGATAAGCGATATTTTTTATCTTATGTTCCTGGAAAATATGGAACCTCGATTCCGCTAATTGCTGTTCAAATCTTGCATTCCAATAGCGAAAAGGTGATTCGAAAAAGATTTCCTTGTAAATAACGCATCTCTCAAATCTTATGTCAAGCCGTGTTTCTGTGAATTGCAATTAGTTTTTCACTTCATGCCGGACTGCAACCTGAAACTCTACCAACATTCTATCATTCTCTTCAAAAATGAATAAATTAACGAAATATATCATCCTCATACGATAATATTATCAATGTACTCAGCTTGAAACATCAGCACATACAAGAGGAATAAAGTGAGATGATTTTAAAAACATTAAGGAAAATTGTGAGAAAAAAATGAAAATATTATAACTAGAGAAAGGACAGCATCCAAGCTAAAGCCTTCATCAATTCAGCAAGTAAAATCCAAGTAAGCGGATCGGGCATTGGGCAGTGTCACAAAGAAAGTTAAAATTAAATACCTTAGAAGAATGAACATGTTATATTAGCTTTCCGAAAAAAAATTGCTCCCGGAATATTTCATTAGAATAGCAGTACTAAAAATGTGAATCTTAAGTTAGAATGCGGGATCATAACCGGCGACATATTCGCTAATTGGCAGCAATAATAAGGGAATAATTTTCGATAGACATATTCGTCAACAAATTATGTTATACCATCGACAAAAATGTTGTTTAACTACTAGCATTCGAGAAATCTAAGCTGCCTTACTGAAATTAATAAATAACTAATTTGAACCAAAGGAGCCCATAGATATCCAAGTGTTAACAAAGAAAAATAATTTCCATTTTAAGACTTGACGAGGTCGCAAGTGACACGTGTAAAATGCGTGTACCACACGTTGCCATCTTAGTTCTAGAGTATCAACCACTTCTAGGACGTGCTTCTAAGGGAAATTCCAACTTAAACACCACCAAAGCATACGTCACCTCATCGTTATCCAATCCAAAGGAATTCCTCCGAGGCAAAACATTTCTGAATCCAACATAGAAAGTCCGTAATCGCACGTCCTACGCAAATGGAACTCTAAAAATATCCGGCTTAGAAGAGACACTTTTTGGCCTTTTCCTTCAAAAGCTCCGTTAGCACCAAAATAAAAACAGGCCATCGGAAACAGCGGGACCCGTAAATAAGAACATGCCTTAGCCTTTGAGAGTCACATAAAAAATGTTCGTCCTGTAAAATAAAACCCAGCTTCCAGAAAGGAAAGGTCAACTGTTGTATTTAACATCCGAATACTATTTCTGATCCCTCAAAAGGATTGTTAAACCAATAATTCTCCGACAGCCGGGCAATAAATAAACAAAAGGGAGAACCGGTCTTTCCTCGGGCCCTTTGAAGCCCGTTTAACGCTTATAATGCCAAGGTTTGATTAATTACGGAGTCTTGTGCTATCGGTCGGATTTGGCTTCTGTTACGATCTTCCGAATTGGAATAGACGAAATTAAATCCCTCCCACGAAAATAAAGAATGATTTTTTGGGATAAACCGAGGTATTTTGAACCATTCTAAAATTAGGGGAAGGACCCTTCCCCGCGACTAAATGGCTCAATGAAAGATGTCTCATTATCAAGACGTTTATACCATGGTAAAACCTGTCGCCTATTTTTAGGATCGTGGCTAAAAATGATGTTCGTATATTTTTGCGGGCAAAATTATCTCCTGTAAGGGATAGGGTTCTCGTATGGCGACCGAAAATAATGAACGAGATATCCGAAAGAAAACGTTATCTTTGAGCCAACGATCACGGATGAGAGATGTCATTTAAGGAATGCTTTCGACTGTTGGTAATTTAAAAGTAAATTCCGCAAAAAATCTTTGAATTCGATTATATGCGGGCAGAATTTGCTAAAACCAAAGTCTTAAGATGGAGTTTCTTTTCGGAAAAGAGAAGGGTTTTCATAGGAGAGCCTAACCAATATATGAAAGATCTGAATTAATAAATGTAGCACGTTTAATTTGTCATATCACAATGATGATACAGAACACAGTCCATGGGCAAAGAAAACCAGTTTCCTTTCTAGAAATTATTTCGGAGAACGCTGAAAGTAAGACCTGTGATAACCTGTTAGGATTTTTTTAATCGGCAGCGTCATTTTTGTTTAATGCGGTCGAGAAATTTTACATTTACTAAATTTAAAACATGTATTTGATAACAAATGAAACATTTTTTCATCCGATTATATTTTAACAATTTATACCTATATACTATTTGCGCACAATCATTTAAAGAAAACTGTTTAATTACCTTTTTGTTCTACAGAATTACTCTTATTACCATAATATTGGCATATTTTTTCTCTTTATTCTTTTTTGTATTATTTTTTGTAAGCAGTCTATCTTTTGTATTACAACCAATTGTTTATAATTTGTATTATTTTTTTATGTAAGCAGATACAATTTGAATATTTTTTCTGCTCTTATGGGGCTCATAATCCCAGAGCAAAATAAATTTATTATTATTATTATTACCTTACCGTTTTATTAACACTCATCAAAGTTATATTTAAGTGTCAATGTATTATCATTATATTTTTTAGATATTTTTAAGGAAATGGAAATTAAAGAAAAGAATTAGCAGCTTTTTAATAATGACTTACTTTATAGGATGCTTATGAGTTTAACGTAAAAATCTCTATGGACTCAAGTGAAATACATTTTCTTTCGGCAGAGTACGAAAGACTGTTGAAATAAAATAATTTTACAGAATAATCGACAAAGGCTTTGTACTCGGTTAACTATTATAATCAGAGATAACTTATGCTGGCAGAAGAACGCGAATCTCAAAAATGTTTACAGGCGCGGATTTAGGAGGATGGGAACAGAGTTGGAGGGAGGAAATTAAGGAGGAAAGATTAGGAAGAGAGATGAGTGTTTACACGAGGAAGAGAGATATTCAGTTTAGATATCGCCGGTTATATTTTTGAAGGTAAGAATCGACCCTCTGTATCTGTTACTAAGGAAGGATGCTAAGGACAGAAGTAGGACAATTTGGAATGAGAGGTGGAAGAAGAAGTTGAAAGTGCTGGGAAAGCAAGAGGTAAAAAGGAACCAAGAAGGAAATAGGAAAAGAGATTCTGATTAAGGCGAAAGGATTCCATAAACAAGCAAACTATGGTGTAAAATGAATTTTGATAGAAAATTACAGTATCAGATGCTCCGCTATTGCTCTAAATTTTCCTGGTATCTGCTGGGAAAAGGAAGTAACGAAAAACAAACATGGATTTCTCTTTACAAAGTCGTAGAAGAGAAGCAGCTGGGGAAATTCAATAACTGACGGAGATTTATAATCCCCGGAAAATTTCGCTAAACGAAATAAAATTTTGACTATATAATTTGCGGCAAATAAAACAACTACATTAATATAATAATAATTTAATGGATACTAACGGAGATAAATACCAGTATTTTCGCAAAATGAAAGAATTTGGAAGATACAACTTCTTGGCTTCTCTGATAATTTAGCTCCCATGAAACAACTACATTAATAGAACACAAAATGTCAATAATAATAATAACGGATTTATTAGTCCAAGAACTAGACATAGATATATATAGGACACGACAAGTATCAAAGTCTTCAGCAAAAATATTAAACAATTAAAATATCTACAGTAACATAGGTATTGTATTTACAATATAAAATGCATATCTTAATATGTATAAGTACATTAATATGTATTAATACAAATCATACATTTTTCTCTCTCAAAAATCATTTAAATTATAATAAGCTTTTACGATGTAAATAATTTCTTGAGTGAGAAAAATGTATGATTTGTATTTATACATATTAAGATTTGCATTTTATATTGTAAATACAATGCCTATGTTACTTTAGATATTTTAATATCACAGACTATTAACTTAATGAAACCCAACTAATGATAGGAAACACAGAGTACTCGAAGGAATGAACTTGTTGATAATGAGAATCCGCGTGCGTAAATGGAAACGTACGTTATAAATATGCAATACATAAAATGATGTTTCCAAAAACGATAATTAAATCCGCAAATATAGAAATTTTCATGCTCAAAATCGAACACTGTTAATCCGCACTCGGATAATTGCAAGTCCTTATCAGAGACACATAATTAGAGTCTATCTGATTCACTGTCGTTAACACAACATAAATACGATTAGTTTATTTCCCTTAATCCCTCTCTGCTGCGGTGGCTTTGAATGAAAGTAAACAAATTATTGCATCCGACATCCCCAACGGATTTGCCGAGGATAATTGACCATTTATCTTCCTTTCCTGGGAGCCAATATCAAATTTAATGATAGACCGATCATTATATTTGGTCAATTATAATCAAAAGATACTTATTCACGCATGAGCGATTTAACTCTTGTAATCAATTATGAAAAGATGCAGAGGATATTTATAGTTAATCCCCGGAAAGGTGAAAAGATATAAATTATTGATATTGATTCAATTAGTCACACAGAAATCTCTTATTTGGCATGTAAATGTGGCAGTGCGTCCGTATGGCATTCATTTAGTTTATAATGACACTTGAATATTGAATAAAGTCCTTTATTATTATTGTTTCTGAGTTATTTATATTGCAACAGAAGTTAATTTGGGAGCGTGGTAAAAATAATGCGGAAATTTTTCTTTGCCAAGAAGCAAATGTGAGATACAGTGGACCAAGGGCAATCGTTCTCTACTCTCTCCGAATTTCAACGACCAACGAAGACGAAAAAAACTTAATGAAACAAGTCCTGCCAACGATATCACAGAATATCAAACTTTTTGCTTTCCAAACTCATAACAAACAGTAGGTGCTGATTACAGGTAAGTGAATTTTAAAAGCTACTCTGAAAAATCCAGAAATTAACGCGTAAACGGATCGGTATTATTCGTAGCACACAATATTAATATATAGTACATACATTATATTGTATGCTTGCAATGTTTAAACTCATATTGTTATAAGTTTTCTGCAATAAATTCTCAAGTAGACGCAGATTAATTTTCATATAAATATTTCATAAATGATTCACAATTTTATCAAATGATCTGTGGCTTAATAAACGAACGATATAATGTAATTGAATTTAATTATTATTATATATTGTATTGTTGTATTATGATTTAATTATTGTTGAATTATGATATTATGTTGTACTATGATTATCTGAGGCATTTATTTATTTACAAAGTATTGAGGATATTTTACACACGTGGTGGTGAACAAATTAAGCCCGGGGCTTATGAATTTCGAAATAAGCAAAATTTGCTGATTCCTAGGCCAAAGAGAGAACTCTATAGACAGTGTTATAATTATTTGGGACCAAAAATATTCAGCGTATTACCACCACTTATGACTCAAGCAGCCACGAAAAGGAAATTCTGTAAAGAGGTTTGGGTTTGACTGATTCATCAGAGGGAGGTTGAGTCTTTACTTACTATGGGAAAATAAGACTTTGATTAAAGTCTTTGCATGTATTATGTATTTTCCTCTTTTGTTTTGTATCTTTGATCCATCTCATCACTTCCATTTTTGTTGTAGCTCATTTCTGTTTGTTTTTTGTATTTTATGCACAAGCGTAAATGTGAACACGAATATATACATATATTTGTATAAATTTATGCAGCACAATATGAACATTTAATGTGTGAGTCGGTCCCTGAAACGAAAGATATATCTCCAAGGGACCAAATATTCCTTATTCTGATACATCAAATTGAATATTTTTTGCCTTTTTTATGTATAAGAAATAAATATAATTCTAATTCTAATATACAACATTGATAATTGTATTTCAATAAAGTTAAATTAACATAGCAGAAGTTGCTATCACAGAAGCCGAATTAATGTCAGCTGGTTGTATTGTATACGTTAAATCATTTAGAATCACTGTCGGAAACAAAAGAATTAATTTTTGGCCACTGAATGTAATACTTTCACTTCCAAATCATTCGCATCACGGGCTAAAGAAAATCAATTGTCTCATTTCGTTCTATATATACTTCCCAGCAAGGAATACAGAATTCGATCGAATATCCCGGATATAAAGGGACCAAATATTCCTTGTTTTTTATATCAAATTGTATATTTTTTGTCTTTTTTGTTTTATGTATAAGGAATAAATATAATTCTAATTCTAATTATGATCAATATTTATTATTTGTGTACATCGCTAAATAAATAGATAACAAACTTCCAGCAACTAGGTGTTAAACCTGTCAACCGTCCGTATCACTTGGTGCGTAAAAGGGGACACGGAGGCTCGAGGTAGAAAGGTGGAAGCAGAGGGAGAAATTGAATAAGAGACAGGCAAAGCGTTAAAGGCAAGCGACAGTTGCGGAGGACGAATCGCTTGGCGCAAGAAATCAGACGTTCGGAATGGCAACGGGGTCCGAACCCGGGACTGGAATGACAGATCGATCCCATAGCGTGAGAACGGGATTACCAGACGGAGGGCAGAAAAAGCGTGCACTGGATGAGACCCAAACGACGGCAAATGAGGGGAGACGGAGCGGAGGAAAGCCGGTGGAGTAGAGAATTGGAAAAAAGAGATGGAGAAAATAGAGAACGGACGGAGAAGGCAGAATACCGATGAAATGAAGTGTGGAAGCCACATTACGAAAAGTTTTCGAGTGCGGATTGCCGTGATACGTGACGTAAAATTACGCGTGGGCTGTCAAGAGAGAAATGGGCAGGAGACGGATTAACTTCTTGCTGTCTACGGCAGTTTCTGGAGCATCTACAGATTAACTTTTTGCTATCTTCGTCCCTTTCTAAGGCAATATGGCACTCTGATTTTATTTTGCAGCCCCACTCTTAAAATACTTGAAATGATTACTCTTGGAGACGAATTTCTCAGTCCTGATTCTAATTACTCTTAAGCGCATTTTCTAGATTAAATTTTTGTATTTTTTAATTTTGTTTGAAATGAAATATTTTCTTCAAAACTCTTTCAAGACATCTTTTAAATCTTCAAAAACTCTACTTAAACTTGATAGGCTGAACTTGGTATATCCTATAATGAGATGAAATATTAATCTGAATTCAATGTAAATATATTTTGAATAGCATATTTATCACTGTTACAATAGAAAAAATCAAAATCAATACTTTACATTTCCATATTTCGTGAACATTTATCAGTAAAAAGATAAATCTCATGGATAGAGTCTTCTTAAAACATCAAACTAGTTTTTAGGAAAAAATTTATTCAGCCACACGGTTAAAGTAAATTATTGAGATTTGATTCTTAACATGAATAAACTATATGTATTCTGCTACATTTTGAACGGCAAGCTGTTTAATTCTCCATTACTGAAGCAATGAGGTGGGACGGTATTAATGTAAACAAAATCTTAGTTCAAATATAACTATACTTATAATGTTACTTAAAATAGAAGTCCACGTTGCATTCAACAATTAAAGTAAACATTTAAATTATTAACTCCGTGATAATGTACGATAATTGATCATGCAATTAAGATACCGAGCAAATGTTGATGACTTGAGATGGAAATGTTTCGTGATTATTGAAATATGCTTTTTAGATTTTATACGCTGGGATGCAAATTTATCTATTGAAAATAATGTGAAATGAAGGAAACAGAGAAGAAAATAAACGAGGGCAAATACAAGGAAAACAGGAAGGAGTTGAGGGAGAGAATGTAGAAGAACGCGGAATGAAAAAGGAAGAACGGAAAGAAGGTGGAAAAGAGAGGAGTCAGAAAAGAGTGTTGGAAGGAAAGCGGGGACGAATTTAGTGGAACTAAAAGGCAGGGCGAAGTAGTAAATTAAAAGCGGGAGAGGGATGAGGAAAGATAGAAAGAAAGCAGCAGAAAAGGAAAGAAAAATCTGAAGAGTGAACGACCGACGCTCGGGGATTGTTTCTAGTTTCAAGAGCCGCAGATGGCGACACCAGGAGAAAATCTTAGCTCAGGCAAGAGGACACACTGCTTAAAGTGCGCTGCGACAAAGCGAAAAGTGAACGACACTATTCGTGCAAAGTTTTGCATTGATACTAAGTCTGAAGCTTGAGTTCCAATTTTAAAAAGCCATAAATCGAAACGCAACCAGAAGTTTTGCACAAAATATTTATAGAATTTTAATAATATACATGAAGTAATAAGATGAGATAACAAAAAAAATCAAATATGTGGGAAAATTTTAGCATAGTTCGCCCTTTTATAGACAGCTATCTTTCCTCAAGTTAAATAACCGTAGAAAGCTTCATCTTCTTCAACTTTTCTTTTCCATCAACTTTCACAATGAGCCTCAGTATCCATCCACATCATTCAATAGTATGAACACAGTCCACCAACGCGGAACAAGAGGATCTCATTTAATGCAAACACCGATTCACAGATCTGATAAATATAACAAATCTTTTCATGACACCACCGGTAGACACTGGAACGCACTATCTTCTAATTTTAGGAATTCACCATCTCCACTATCATTTAAGAAGCACATTACTAAACTATTACTCTTTGAACAGAATTGCATCAACTGAAACACCCTTTAATTAGTATTAGTATTTATTGTATTTGCTCTTTTTATATGTTTATGTTAGTATTTCAACACTTGTATGTGATAGTATGTTTGATTTTGTATAAGTCTGTATTATATAAGTATTCATTTTTAATTGTTTTGATATCATATGTAATAGATTTGTACTTTGTATAAGGATGTATTATATTAGCAGTTTTATCATTTTGTTATATAGAATTAAATAGTTGTATTTTTTAATATTTTTGTAGACATGTATTTTATTTTGTTTTATGATTTGAATTTTTTTATACTATGTGATATGTATTGTAAATGTTTTTGGTTAAATGGAAGATGGGACTAAACAGTCCCAATTTCGCCAAATAAAGTCCTTTGTATGTATGTATGTATAAACATGTTGCTATTCTGCGCGATTAATCTTTAAGAGCACATGTCTTAATTAGCTCCAAAATTTTCAGGCATCTATGCATATTCATCGGGAAATTTATAGTATACGATACCTTAGGCTGTATGAAATATGAGTGATTAAAATTTACTTATTACTTATAATTTAATTATGGGATATTATCATGCCTGTCGATAACTAATTAAATAAAAATTGGTAAAATAAAAATTGGTAAAATAAAAATGAGTGTACTTATAATTTACTTAAATGCGTCTTAGAAATTTTCTATTCTTTTCATTCGGTATGAATAACAATTAATACAGTAAATATATTAATATTAACATCGATTTTGTTACTTTGTTTCTAAACAACTACTATTTTTAATGGTAATTTTCAGGTTTAATTGTTTTAAAAATAAAGAAAATTTTACTATTTCCAATTGAAACAGTATGTTTTCTATGATAGCATAATGCATACATATAATTATAGCAAAGAAAAGATAAAGCGAATAACTTCACGTTGCAGAGAAGAACAGTACATAGTGATACAGTGATATGGAAAAAATATAAGACAGACAGCATATGCTGAATGAATACACAGTATTACTAACACTCCATTTTCATGACTCATTATCGAGATCTTACCGTGATATCAAAAAATTTCAAAATTCAAGTTCTTCGAGTCATTCTCATAATGACTCATACTTTGATAAGTCCTTCAGTTTTATAGCACGATACATTCGCATTCTTCTAGAGACTCCAAAGATGATTGGTGATGTCATTGAATGTCCCATATTTGGATACCTCGAATTTATAAGACCTTCCTCAAGGTTAGGATGAGCCTCACCTTCCTTTTAATTCATTTGTTCTAATCGAAGACAACCACGGAATCGGCAGGAACATGTGACCCAAAGGAATCGTCTAAAGAAATTGTACTGCTGGAGAATGTGAGGTTTAGGAATCCATGATTAATTTTGAAGTATCCTTTATGACTGAGGCCATCTCGCACCTCAGCGATAATCACGACGGATGAAATGAAGGCCACGGTTCCCCTGTTTCTACCACAACCTGCACACCAACCCATATATGTACCATAAATTATCATAATAGAAAATAAATTAGTAAACATACAGAAAATTCGATCATTTTCGTTGAAGTAGTACTCGGTTATAAGAAGGGATACGAAAATTTCGTTTCGAGACGTAGTTTCATCCTTCATCTTTGATGAAGGCTTTCCCAATAGGATAGGATTCTAAAAAGCTTCGATTATTATCTAAGTTAAGCAAAGTACAGCCATATTCAAACAATAATTGAGTTGTATCAATGAGTGTTCTACATCTAAGTAGATCCATGTATATAAAAATCCATATGCAACACCATGTCTTTTAATTCTTGTATCTAAATCAACTCCTCATATCATCTACCATCTTTTAATATTTGTCCTCCCCTATGTTTTCCTTTCCTTACATCTTACATTTTACATCTTTACAGGTTAGATGGAAGAGGAGACTTTTTAGTCTCAGTCTCGCCTAATAAAGACCCCTAATAATAATACATCATTTACTTTCTTCGGCAACCCCTCTTAGTATTTGACCCACCCATTTCCTCTGTCATGCATAATTAGTTCAATTAAAGCCCTCTCTTCCCAACAATCTCAACCTCCGTGATTATTTTCCAATCAATCCAACTTACTTTTCCCATTCAACGCCAAACCCACATCTCAAAGGCCTCTAAACGTTCGGCCTCCGTCTTTCTTAAGGTCCACGTTTCACACCCATAAAGCAAAACACTCTATACTTTTCCTGATTCCTTTATCAAGACCAATCCAGACCATCAATTCGCCTCATAAATGCTTCCTTGGCCAAAGCTATTCTTTTGCAAACCTCATACTTGCATCCTCCATCCCAAGAAAGAGCACTTTCCAAATTGAGTTGCATGTACCTGTACCATTATTTTAGAACATTTTGTGAAATTCTCCAATTCAGGGAGATGCAGAACTTAAGCAAAACTAACTTCTTTTCCTTCCGCGAGGCTTATCTTCCACGAGCGTCCTTCCTCGGATCACGGATGAGTATATGAGTATTCAAGAATCTGAAGAGCACGCATTCGTCACGCATTGGAATTGTCTCCGGGTTGAGACGGCCTTGGAAGGTCAGGTTCCGAAGGGGACCGCTAATAAATGTTTCACTGAGAAGAATGTGAAGAAGAAGAGCTATTGTGAAAAACTCCTACAGAGAAACCGCTCCAAGATAATCAGCACTACAATGGGAACTCTTTAAATTTAGCATACCTGGAGGAGAGGGATTTCATAAAAGGAAAAGGATATTTAAAGCAAAATAATATTAATTTCAATATTATTGCCGATAAATTAATTTTTAAGGTCTTTTAACAATTCCTTCACATTATAAAGATTGAAGACAGTTATCTGAATGCTATGCTCACATCAATACCACAAAGAGCTGATAATGAAATCGTTTAGGAGTTGAGGCTTACCATTCAAGATGAGGATTGGGGTATTTTCCCTTTTCCTTCTTCTCTGAGGCACGATTCTACGACCACTCAGTGCCACATGGCATACATTACGTCTGGCGTTATTCAATTGCACAAAAATATCCTGTCAAGGTATCAGGTAAGCTAAGTAGCGATATGTCATTGCCAAGCATTTTCATTATACAATACACGAAAATACAGTGAACTTTAATATGTTTTTAGTAAAATAATGCCTGTATTATATTTTTGTATTGATAACGACTCCTTACCGGTAATTGCAGCATAATAAATTGTTCCATGCTCTTTTATATAACTTTCTCTGCTAGTTGTAATCACTTAGTTATAAATTACCAATTGCAATGGGTGTTGTATTTTAACATTATTATTTAATTTATGGCAATTGTGGCAATACAGGTAGCAGCCATTAGCATAAACATTTTCTTTGCCAATTTTATATCAAATATGATTTATACATGTATTGTATTGACAGGTTTTATTTGTAATATAATGCATGTATGCACACAAATGTAACCTAATGTAATTTATATATTTATGTTTTACTATTGTTATACATTTCTGAATCAAATGATATTTGATCAATGATGTCACCTGCTTTTGAGACAGGCTATATTTATTTTGCATTAAAATTGGTATATCCCGTTGAATAAATAACTGAATAAATAAATAAAGGATATAGACTAACGTTTGGATTAATACATCTCCTATTCACTGGTTAATTAAGGAGGAGTTACAGTTTTGGCACCAGTTTTACGGCTATTTTTAATAACGATACCTCAAGGAAGAATTTGTATACGTTATTTCTTGCATGACATTAGGGAAAAACTTTATAATCTTAATTCCGATATTTTTTAGCCTTGTTTTTCTGTACGGTTTCGAAACGTGGACCCTGAGAAAGGTTTATTATTAAGGATAGGAGTTTTAGTAGATTTGGGCATAGTGTATTAGAATAGTGAAACATGGAGGTGGTGGAAGATATAAGGGTGCTGATTGAGGGAAAGGCGTAGACATTGGAAATAGCATAAAAACTGCGAGGGGAGATACTGTTGAAGTAATGGAATCTAAGAAAAATGTAAAAAATGTATATATATAAATATATATATATCATAGATGTATATATCTAAAAATATGTATGTATATATATATATATATATATATATATATATATATATATATATATATATATATATATATATCATAGATTACTCCGTCTCCTCATCATATTAGAGTGTTTAAAAATACATTGGAACATCGATACGTATCGTAAATACTAAAGTTTCGTCAGACAATTCATTTTCGATACTATGCAATGTCTAAAAAAGTACTGAACTCAAATTTTATCAATTACGTCTACCCATTACATCACCACAGAAATGTATTCAAAGCCGAATGGAAATTATATCAAAGGTCTATCTTAAGATCTTCAAGATATTCCGATTTCAGTTGAGTGACTGCAGAATAAGTATCGGATAACGAAATCGAATTGGCATTGAATCGCACCACCATAATCGAGTTGACGTCGGGAGTTATCAAAGGATGAGAATCATATTAAGGCTCATATCGTCGGATCTTGGAGGCATACCAATTTACATTAGAGAGATTATTCATCCATTGCGGCCAAATATGACGTACGGTGTGGTCTCTCTAGCAATGCAATTTCAAACGACTTCTCGGGCTGCAATTTCGCAGAAAACCAACCTAGATGAAGGCAAACCTAAGTCAAACTGGTGAATATCAAATCGAGAGTGAAACGAAATTCCTATCAATCTATCTTCTAAAATAAATAAAGGATACAATAGGTCGATGTGATCTAAATTTAAGATGGGACGGATGTGAAAAAAAGATTCGACCCTCGGTCGAGAGCGATACTTTTTTCCCTCAGGGTTGTCAGGTTGGGTATTGCGGTTGCTGTAGGGTCGGTTTGAGGGCGGATGGAGATTGGAATATTGAAAAGGAAAGAAGGGGACATAGAAGAGGAATGCGCAGAAGAGACCTTGATGAGAAGAGACACGGAATGGGATATGAGAAATACTTGGAGAGAAAAATTTTCAGCTCGAGTTGGAAACGACACTTTCGCCTATCTGTTCGGAGATTGAAGGTCAAATTCACCACGCCTCTTTTCCCTTTCTGGAATTTCTTTTTACGATAGCGATGAGGAATAAGCTCAAACATGAATGTTATGAATATGTAAGTCATGAAAGCACAACATAGACTGATTTTTACAATGCACATACAAACTATTCGTTATCATTATATTACAAATAATACCATGGTGATGGTTGATGATTACGAGTATTATATGCTAAATATTATAATATCTAGTTGATATTTAGCTATAAGATTATGCAAAATATCAACCAGAACTTTTATACATTTACACCATCTACGAGTAAACCTCCAAAATAATTCCCAGTATTTAAAGAAAAACAAACCTCGTAAACCGGCCTCCACTATCATTTTTCAGGCATCTTACTTAGAATTTTAAAATGAAAGTTTATAATGTGAGGAACACATGTTTTTTGGTCTTGACAGTCTAATTATTTGTGTTTAACGATTCTCAGAACGGAACGAGGAAGGAAGCCTAAACTTCATTTTAAAACTATGTCGGACTTTCATTCCATTATTTTAGTTAGTATTAGTCCATTATTTTCCACTAGCATTGTCAGTAGATATTACTATTTTGAACAATTACCTCAAGTTAAGAAACATTTTTAAGAGTTGATGTGAATAACAACTTTATATTATTTTCGTATTATAGACCGTATTGTAGTGAAAATTGTAATTTTCTATTGTCAGTAAATCATCACAAATCGTATCTAAGCTTCATGGTTGAAATCTTCGGAAAGATTTATTTATGTAAACATAGCAACACTCTTCTTCTGTTAAAACGTCTCTCAACTGCCATGTCCCTACCGTAAAGCACGTATTTTTCCTACGAATTCATTTTTATGTATTAACACATAGACAATATTCTAGTTTCATCTAAAAATTTAGGATGGACCGAACCTCTCATTGTAAAGTTCTTAATGCTCAAGGTATTCCAGCATAGGGGAATTTTATTCCAAAAAGGAATTGAAAAAATTAAAATTCTAATGTTTCCAATTAAAAAATATATATTCTGGATAGTATTAAATGCTTTTGTTGTAACTTCGTGGAAAGACTCGATCAAAGAGCAAGATAAAAGCAAAATTACACATTTTGAATTGAAAATGGTTTCGATTCGTAGAGGAACCATGAAAGGCCACCTGGAAGGTTAAAGTAATGTTTTTCCCTTGCTCTTAAATATGTTCCTACTTATAAAATCGAAACAATATAGCGATATTCATTTTATGACTCGCCGAAATCCATGAATATAAATTAAGTATTACATCTCTGATACGATAAATTCATACAATGCAACAATACAGTAGACTCAGATCTTCTTGTCTCAGAACTCGCTTTTCTCCTGTTTTCAGTGGTATTCATTCTTCCATTCCCGACGGAATCATAATTGTTGTGCAGCATAATAATAAGTCAACACCACAATGCATCAACATGGCACTAATATGTGTAGCATCCTTAGCTTATCACTTAGGAAATTAATGAAAGGGATAAACTTTAAAAATTATTAAAGACGCAGCTGTCATAACAAATCTCAGAGTTTGATGACTCCGTGATTTATAAGCAACTCCACATTCTGGCAGACTTACTTAGACAAAATAAATGTGATAAAAAACCCGATTTAAGTAATTGGTTACATCATGTCGTTTCGTGGACAATATAATAGTAGTTTACAGGTTATTTGGCAGAAAACCAACTCTTTCTTCCCAAGTTAACCAATTAAATTTCGGAAAAAACTCCCTCAATCTTATTATTCTCATCCTATTTTCTAGAGAGAAAAAAAATAATCGCGGTAAAACATTCAAACAAACCTTGGGAAAATAAGCAAGAGCAAGGAAAAATGGAACAACAGTTACTTCTGAAAAACATCTCGGCGATAAAATTGCGGCAACCGCTCAAAAATCCTGCCAGGAAAGAAAAAATCGCAATCCGGAATACAAATGAGCATAAACTAGATTTCAACACAGAAGTAACCGCGAGAGTCTGCAAGGAGGGCGGGAAATAAAAAGGAATAAACAATAATAGAAGGAGATAAATGTGGAGAGGAGATGAATTATTAGTGGAGAGAGGAGATATGAGGAATGGGGTGGGAAAAAACAAATGGAGGTTTGGAGAGAGACGAAATAAGATGGAGGGATATCATCGCAAGTGAGGATAAGGGTGGGCGGATGGGAGATCAAGTGCTTTCGCTGCCAGGGACCGAAAAAAGCTCCCTCAAAGAAGGAGATGACAAGCTGTACTTAATAAAGCGACGCGGGCAACCAACCATCCCTGCTCCTCTCGTATCACCTGACATTCCCCTTCTACCCCTGCCTCTTTCTCCTCTTCTTCCTTTTATCAATCTTTCTTCTTTCCGATCTCACTCGTACGACTTAAATAGAACAGAATAGTTAAACGGAAGATATCCAAGGAGATTCTAAGTCCTCTACCTGAAATTTGAACTAGTTTTAAGAAACATATGATGAAATTAGTGGTGATTAAAATTAACCCCAAGAACAATATACTCAAGACTTACAACTGATACTTTAACTAAACTGTATTTCGATCCCCGAGGTAGTATCTTCAAAGTAGACGACAGATGATTAGTGTCTGCAAACAGTTACGTCTACAGTAGTAGTAT
Source organism: Sympetrum striolatum (assembly GCA_947579665.1). Lineage (NCBI taxonomy): Eukaryota > Metazoa > Arthropoda > Insecta > Odonata > Libellulidae > Sympetrum > Sympetrum striolatum. The sequence continues at coordinate 17,474,339 of OX388351.1, read as the reverse complement.
TATTAAAAGTGCTTCGGCAGCACATTGGCTCCCACCGGGAATCGAACCCGGGACCGCTTTCACCAAAGGCAAACATGCTGTCCACATGATTATCATGGAGCCCCATCTACAGTAACGAAGATGCTGACCATTTGCGGAAATGACGTGCTCCGGGTATTTGATGTCATTTATTTTATTCACCAAAGTATAGTGAAATTTAGAGCTTATGGCCCTCGGACAGGTTCTATTTTCTAGTCTAGACAGGTCAACCTTCTAGATATACTGGAGGGTGTTGGTGATACCACACATTTCCAAAAAATATTTAGATTGCTGAGAAATTCTGGTTAATTAAAAATCCTATAGTTGCATTAAATCCGTATTTATTTTGATAAACAACTCAAAAGCAATCGTATTCAATAAAGTAAGTTCAGATGCAATATTCTGCAAACAGCTGCTTATTGAAAGTAGCAATAACAATAAATTACATAGAAAATTGTAAGTAAAATGTAACCTCGTTAACTTAGATTTTATGAAGCTAACGACTAACAGGGAAATATTGTCAACTGAAATGCACAATTAAAAAATCCACGTATTTCGTATACGAATGATGAGCGTAAATTGCAGTATTATGATGTACATGACCCAAATAAATACAATATGAAAGAAGCAGGTGGATGGATGATGAAGGGAGGCGAGTTTTTATTCCTTTGAAAAGCAACGTCTTAGTCTTTCTTCTTTATGACTTTTCCGACTTAATTATTCAAGTAATTAAAGAAGTAGACACCCTCCTAAATCCTCTCTTTCTTTATTTACATATCTATCTTTAGAATTATTATGTATATGATGCAATTAAATACAATTTGAAAAAACCTGGTGAACGGAGGCGTTCGGTAGGTTGGAATTCTTTTGAAAATTATCCCCTTATTCTGTATCTTTTCAGATTTAATAAACCCAGAAATTAAAGGAGTGGACACCCTTTTATTTTCTCCTCTTCTTTTTGCTACACATTTATCTTAAGAATTGTGGTACATAAGATGCAATTAAATACAATATTGAACAACCGGGAGAAAGTATGACGATCGAGACTGTTTCGTGAGTTTTTCTTCTTATGAAAATAACAGTCATAGTCTTCCTCCTTTCGGCCTTAATAAACCCAGAAATTAAAGAAGTTGACACCCTTATATTCCCTCCCCTTCTCTCTGCTACTCATTTTTCTCTTGGCCAAGAGATTTCTCTACCAAAAAGTGTCATAGGCACTCGGACATCTCTACACAATCGCCTCGTCGGAGATAGGACATGGAAGTGATGTATCGCTGAGAAACCAAAAGGGTTTTGAGCGGCTGTCATTGGCTCAAGGTTGAGCGTTTGTTTTCCTTCGCGAATTTCTCCATTTTTAGACTCCGGCGCAAGTACCGATGCTTCGCTCGGCGTGAACAGGGCCAACGGCCTTCGAGGGGAGTTATCACGCCGAGTCACGCGAGATTCACTGCGAATGTATTTTTCTTCCGCGGAGATCGCACTTTCCGCGAATGGATACGCGAGGACGAGATGGAGCTGGTGATTTTTTTTAAATTGAGTATTTCGAGGTTATTTAAGCCTTGCATCGATGTGACTATATGAGTACCAATATGCACAAATAGGAAATAAAGTATAGAGGTGCGAGAAACCTTCAAAAGTATTGTTTTAACCTAGATCCATCCGTAGTTGAAAAGACTTGTTTATTCTATGCACGTCGATGTGAAGAGTTAAGAAATTTTGAAACTTTTTCATCTTTGGTTACTTAAAATAAGTCACGCGTAAATCGCCAGTTAACTTTTGAATCTCAAGAAGAATTTAAAATACAATCTCGATTCTATAAATTTAATAACTAAATTTTGGCTACAAAATGAGGTTCCTTTACTTATGAAAAACATATTGTACTAGTTATTGTATAAGTTATGGAATTGACCTTAAAATTGAATTCCATAAAGGGGTTGTAGTACACCATATTAAATAAGCAGACCCTGATTTTCTTTGATGATCAGTGTAAGAAATGCTTACAAACACGCTAATTCCGACTTGAGTGAATGCATAGAATATTAATATAGCATAGAATGTTATTAAGGTTGCCTATAAATGTTTATAACTGCGTTATGAAACAGGCTTCAATTTACTCTAAATTGTGATATCCCCATGCCCCTTCTTCTATCCTTTTTTCTCATCTAATAGCTGTAGTATTGTCATTCCAACCATGAACTATCCTCTTTCATTCAATAGCCTCTTTGATCTCTCCTTCTCATTTAATTATATTATCCATGGGCTTTCCTCTTTATCATTTTTATCAATTTCTTGCTCACTTCATATCGATGTAGCAAGTTATTTTTTTATCTATGTACACTCCTGGCCAAAATTAACGCAGCACTTTCCTAGCGATCCTTACGGCCGGTGCTGCGTTAATTTTGGCCAGGACTGTACTTTGTCCATTGAAACTTCTCAATTCTTCCACAAAATACCGACGATTAGAAAAATCCAGAAATCTATTTTAAAATAACTATACCTTTCTATTTGGCAGTAACTATACTGAAAATGTTAGGGCTGCTTCCGATAGGCAAAGTGAGGGCCAAATCATCGCGGCCAATTCATTACTATCCTTCGTGAGAATCAATTTCACAACTACTCAAAACAAATATGTTCTCATATTGATTGATCACTCCCTTCGCATCTCTCTGCGATCGGGGTTGAGTAAATGAGTTGAGAGTACTTCATACTAATGGCTCCGAGGCCATTTAGTACGCCCCTTGGAGAGCGCTCGTAAACTTCTCAAGAACGAGCTAAGTCGTACAGAGCTAATAGCCGTCTCTTTTCTAATGGTAATCCACTATACGAAACTTGGTTACTTTCTACTCTTCTCTCCCCCTCAACTTAACCCTAGAAACACAGTATAGCAGACTTTATAACCTCAAATCACCTATTCAGAAGAACGACTACGCATGAAAGATGTCTATTATAGATTCTCCGTAATTTAATACTGGTACATAGCTTAGATATTCCTCTTATACTTACTCTTATAGTTACGTTGCATATCTTTCGTAGATAATTAAGTTTGATATATCAATAGCGGCTTATTTACTACCTTTTTTGGAAATAGCACTTCTATGATATTCATCAATAATTTAATGAAATAGCCCAATAATCTTCGAATAATAGAATATGGAGGAATTTAAAGTTATGAATTTCACAGCAATGTTTATATTTAAATTTACGTCATCCAAGATTTTTCCAGGCTGCGAACCAAGATAATTGCTCTCTGCACGTAACTATACATTATTTTACTTTCATTCTTTTGTACACAAGAAGTTTCGCATAGAAGAAGTAATAGAGGGAATTCATATGTCTAGCAATTCATTGAAATTTAGTTTCATAAGTGGTACAGTCCACGATTCACGTTATAAAAATTTACATTTCTTTCATTTATAACGTTTTAAATAGGAATAAAAGACATGGAGTTATTTTATTTATTAAAAAAATTAAAAATTAAATTTTGAAGGAGCGAAATTATTCTTTTAATCCAAACATTGCACTTACTACCTATAGGTAGCAGCCATTAAAGATGCAAGGGAGTGCATTCAAATAAATATTCATAAGTACGTTGAAAAGCAAGTTGAACCGAAAGATTACCTTGAAAAGTAAAAAATTCACGTAACCTTGAATGAGCCAATGCTCCAAATCTTAACTTTATGAGCCGACATACACAAACAACAGTTTTAAGAGAGAGAAACGTTATAAAAAATTAAGCTTTGAGTAGGATGCATTTATATACTGATTCATTTCTACCTCAAATTCACGTAAACGTTCAGCTAAATAATTTCCACCCCAATATAAAGATGGCCTGGTAACGAAAAAAATCATTTCGAGCAGCTAATTTGCAACTGTTGAATAGCATGTGTAAACACGTCCAAATAGAAGGCAGGGGCGTTCCATTTTGGGATGTTTATGTTCCTCTTAATATATCTCTCGATATACAAGGTGAACCGAGATCCAACAAAGGAGGTAGTCAATAAACGTTGGCGATAAACACTTTTGTTATCAAAAGGCTAAATCTAAGGTCCGTAAGATTTATCATCGCAACTTACGTAGTCAAATGTTTGTTTAAGAGCCGAAGGTATGGTCGATATCACTTTCAAGGATTCTGTGTATCACGCAAACAATGACCCGGATGGCAATGAAATGGCTAACCTGCTGAAAAATTAATTTCCCGCCTTGAAAACGTGTCCCTACATGCTAATGAATCATGTTATACAGTGGAGGCTGGGATTAATTTGAGAGTATATTGTCACATTTTGGATTGAGACGAAGGCAATTAACTGACAAGCTGAATGACAGAAAATGCAGAGAAATTTATTTTATTGGATGGAGCATTAGCTATGAAGTAATCAGTAATGAAAGTGAATAATGTATAAATGGAACTAAACTATTTCAAAACAAATAATTTAAAATAATAGCATCGATTTTTTTTCCGAAGCGATATAAACCAAGTTACGAGACATATGTTTCCCATATTTAATAAGAAAATGAAATATAATTCACAGACTCAGGCGTCGTTTTGTGGAAATCCATCTCGTAGAAATGAAGAAAACGTTGTACTTTTTCATCTTTTCCTAATTCATGGTTTTTCCGCTAGTCTTTCTTTTGTATATATATGTTTACGGATATTGCTTTTTCACCTGATGATGGCGATTACTCGTTGAAACCTGGTCGTGTCTTTCAAATAAATCTGTGGAAAAAGGACAACCTTTTCTTCATTTCTAAGAAAATTAAAGTTGACTGATTAATTGCATATGAACCAGTTTCAGTAAATTTGCTAATAGAGCAAATTGAATTTCAGTTCCTCATGGAAATAAATGTATTTAGGCTACGGAATAATTATTTGTGAGTAAATTACAATCCAAATATTCAATTTTTTTAGTAAATAATAAAAATATTACAAATATATGTCCAACTTAGAGACGTTAGCATAAAATGTATTTCAGAAATTAAAGGCGAAAGAAATAAAATTATAACTTTCATTAAATGCCTAATGCGCCTAAATGTATGTAAGGATTCATTCAAAAAAAGGTTACTTGTGCATAAAAATACATTTGCATCTAATGCGGGCACAGTATTTGAACAGACGAAGAAGATTATGGTATTTAATTCAGTGCAAGGGTATTTTATTTACAGCCAAAGGAGATTTCCCTATGATTTCAATTTTTTCGAACGTGACCAGGCAAAACGGTGACGCAGGCCTGCGCACCAATACATTAACTCACTCTTATCACGAGAGGCGAAAGGGTCCATTATCATCCGACGCAAATTTCGATGAATAAGGGATGCCCTCAATGTGTACCCAAGACAAAAGCAAATGATGGTCTTCAAGCTCAGATTTGCAGGACGTACATACTAACTCATATGGCTGTCACCTGCCTCACATTTTTTCGATAGGAAAGGCAAATGTGCGTTTGGGGATTTCCTTAGTATTCGATAAAGAGGGATAACCATAATCATTGTAAGTATTCAGTATCAACCGTGCCATAGTAGCATTTATGAAATCACAGTAATGAAATAGACCGATGAAAAGTAAATGAAAAATGTATTTTTCTCCATCCTGTACTAACAAGAAGACTACACAGTGTCGGCGGCGATTTTTTTTATGAAAATCGGTCAGTTGATAGATCTCGAGTTAAGAATAAATAATTACCCCACATGTAGGCGTTTATGAGTGATAGTTTCCCTGAAAATAGACTTTGAAAATTAAGCTATGGTTAAATTTTTATGTTAACATTAAAGATAATTCAGATCGACGTTGTAAAGTCTGGTGTAGTGGTACCGTGTTCGACTAGTCATGTTTTGGACCGGGTTCGATCCCGGAAATGAGAAACTTTTTTTTCATTTTTTCTTTGCTAATTTTAATCCTTAAATTCATCCATCTCTCTTTCCTTCTATTTGTGACTTTCTTTCGCTTTTAACAAAACTTTGGGAATTTTTATTTAAGCGATTTTTCTCCCCTGCGAGGCTCTCGCTTCATCAATTACGTGCAGACATTTCAGTTCTATGCTTGTGGGCACTGAATTCAAAACATCTGAAATTTGAAAAATTACAATTCAAGCAAGAAAACGTGCCGAGGACATTTCCACATCCGGTAAATTCTACACCGTAAGAGACAAATGAAAATTTTTCCATACATCAAGATGTGGTTGAAGGAAGAAAAATCAATTTAAAAAAAAACGTTATCTGGAGATCATCACCAGGAGTAAATATTACCACGAAAATATTCAAAGAGACATGGGTAACGAAATTTATGATTATTTAATTTATTTAAACCCTTGCAAAATATGTCTCAAATGACAACGAAAACAAAGGGGAAATATTTTTAGCACAATTTCAAGGGAATCTTAGATGAATCTTTAAATGTGTATGTAAATAATGTGAATTTGCGTATATACATCTAATATTTGTACAAATGTGAGTACAAGTATAATATATATGTGAGTTACGAAGACTTTAATCATATTTTAGAATTCAATTTGATATCTTACTGAAGCATTGAACCTACCTATTTTGTATTGTAACCTCATCTCTTTGTATTATGTATATTTAGTTTTATTGGTATCATGCAGGCTTTATATTTCTGTTTTTCTATTTAAATATATTTTTTTAGCTTTATGGAGTTTGATAATATATTGCTTCCTGATTAGACTCTTTGTTTGTACAGATATACAACGCAACACCTCCTGAGTCAAACTAAGCTCAGTAGGACCAGAATTTTGTATTAGTAACAATGATTAAAAAAAATTATTATCAAATTTATATGGATAACCATAGAGCTTTTTTTGATGTAACCTAAACTTCAATATAAGAAACCAAAGCTGGACTAGTAAAATTAAACATATTAGGGACGTGAATATAATTCAATACATAAGTAAAACAATAAATGAAACAGTACATAAAATAAAAACTTGACTGGTCCTAATACTGTACATGTGGTACACCTTGAAGACGCTAATTCTACGATCACGCAACCATCTGAAATGGGTTTCGGGATTTCCTCTTGGTAGAAACTTTTAAAATATCACCGAATACATGCGCTGCCAACGGAAATCGTAAAGGGAGTAAGATGGGATCCACTCTGCACTACCCCTTTTTCTCTAACTCTGATTTTTCCAACCACCATTCTCTCTCAGTCCTCACCCATGCCATGAACACCCCCGCCACCCAACGCCCACCGCCGTGGCAGCATTCCAGATAGCTAATTCGATCCCAAAGACACACACACAGAGGGAATCACACACGCACGTACACTTTACCGCCTTCGTGAGGGAAAAACTCTTCCGAGAATCGAATGGGTATCCTGTCTCACCCGGTAACCCCAATTTTCGCAAATCAGCTCAGCGGAAGTGTTTTATGTAATCTAACGCAGATGGCGGTGTCGAGAACACATCGTAATTATTTAAGTGGAGCGCTCATTGCCTCTTATCGGTCCACCGAATTCCATACCGTCTTCTTTCGAAATATCTCCGATGCTTCAAATTCATGAAGCGTGGTTGGAAAGCGCGGTGCTGTGGAAACGGGTAACCTAGAGATGATTCCCAATTTATTAAGCAATACGCAACGATATGAAAAGAAAATCATTCACTCCGTACCTTCAAAATTCAGTTTTAAATTGTAGATATTTAGAAGAAATTTCGAAGTCCTTTGAAAGTAATAGATCAAATTATGAGGTGTTACTCAAGAAATTAAATTAGAGTACTGAGAAAGAAGGAAAAATAGGAATTAGAATTGATTAAATCAAAAGTATGACATTACATGTCATTCATAGATTAATTTCAAATTTATCAAGATATTTTACGGTTTGTAACTTCATTGAACAAATCGAAACGTCAATAAATTAATACATGAATTATTTTATTACTAACAAATACGACGAAAATAAGTATTAGCAAAACTAACTAAAAATTTATTAAAATTCGGAAAAAAAATATTTTGAGTAAAAAATTGAAATTGACATCTGCAATAATTTATTTTCCTAAGATTAAAAAATTACAATTCTATGAATCCTATCTTTTATGATTCTAATTATTAGATGAATGTGTAACTATAACAAAAATAATTCAAGAAACTATTATAAATTCAAATCAAGTACGTTAGTAAAACTAAATAATATAATAAATTAAATAGCTCCCATAACTACGGAATAATATGTCTCAAGTGGAAATCTTTAATGATAATCTTAATCTTAAGTTATCTTTATTTAGAAAAGTCTTAAATTATATACTTAGGTAATATAGGGATAATGATAATGGCCATAGTAACTACGAAATAAATGTCTAAAAGTATTAATAACCAGGATAAACTTTAAAAATTAGTTTAAATGCTCAATTGCGAAATTTATCTTGTATATGATGATCAATATGAGATATTGTTTGATGAATTGATATGAATCCTTCATTTTATAATTTTCAGACTGAAAGTACCTCCACTGATTTGTGGGAATCCCAACTTATCGATTCCGAAAATCTTAAAGACGTTTTCGTAAATATTTAAGCGACGAATATAAAATAATTCCCCGCGAAAAAAATCGCGAAAAAGGAACGCGAATAACTCTGGAGGATACTCAAACCATCAACCTACTTCTGCACGACCTTCAACCTTCCCAGGGGGAGACAGATGTCTTCCCAAAGTCTACTCCATCATCGCCGCTCCCTGAGAACACTGTCTGCAGAATGAAACTGAACACACGTCCCAGGGTATCTTAGGGACGCCCACACCTCCAGAGCTTCCAGACTGGAGGTTTTATTTTAGATCTGGGGAAAACATACGGCTGACCTATTTTACCCGACCACAATGTTACGTTCGAAAGCGACGCCCTCCCGTAAACCTTTTCGCCAAAAACACCGTGCGTCACGCCCGATTCTGTCGGTCGAAGATAAGGAGTTTTAAGTACTACAAGCGAAGAGCATTCCACCCCATTCGATGCGACTGCACTCCGGCATGTACGGCGCTTTCAACTCCTCCTGCCATTGCTTGTCATGCTACTTTTCTAGCAAAGCTCAGAGCTAGGCCTATGGACGGGTTTTGGAAAGCGTACTTTCCCGTTAAAAGGCATCTGGTTAAGAAGAGGCAAGCCAAAATATTTCAGGGACCGAAGAATATGAATTGATATCTTCCATGAGAACGATACAGATTCAGGGTTAATTTTGTGGTACTTATTAACTTGTAAAAAAATCCATGGTAAAGAAACTTTTACTAGACCACTATTTATTTCAGAATAACACGACCCAGGTTTCGTAGCGTCGCTACATCTTCAGGTGACAAATAAGAACACTTCCAAATACATACACTCATGAACGTCAAGAAATCAGCAAATAGGAAATTCTTCCCCCCCTTCCCCCTCCTCCTTTCCTATTTGCTGATTTCTTGACGTTCATGAGTGTATGTATTTGGAAGTGTTTATTTATTTATTTATTCAACGGGATGTACCCTTTTGTTACAAAAAATGTCATAGCACCAATATCACGTAGCAGAATTTAAAAGTGTAAAATACAATAAACAATAGGATTTTATAAGTATAAAATATCACAAATATGGAAATTAATATCACAACTTATTGGATTTTACGCATAAATATCACTAACATCATTATAAGTAATAAAATTTACGTATAAGATGTTACAAGTAATAACCATAAACAGTATTTGTGAAGAGAATAATTATTAAAAGCTTTATGAAAAATAATAGAAACAGAATGCCAAATAAATTTTAACATATATGATATAAATTATAAAAAAATACATATGAATGATACAATAACATATTTTATGTATTATTTACAGTGAGTGATTTATAATTCTTTTTTAAAATTGTTTAGTATTCAATGGGGCTTAAATTTTCAATTGTATGTAAACTAGTGTGGAATGTGTCTATATTTTTAAGGAAGTATTTGCTAATCGATGTAGCCTATTGAGGGGTGCATTATAAGAGCAATTAGTTTTTGAAACGGGTATGATGAATAGGTCTTGACCTCTAGTAACATGGGATGACACACACGTGTTCTTATTTTGTCACCTGAAAATGTAGCGACGCTATGAAACCTGGGTTGTGTTATTCTGAAATAAATAGTGGTCTAGTAAAAGTTTCTTTACGATGGATTTTTTACCATGAGAAATTTAGATCCCCCATAGAAATTAAAACATAACATTTCATAAAGGCCGGAAGTCACCAGTCTTGTCAGCATTTTGCCGCATTAAGATTTTGGAAGGTTTTACAATAATGATTGACATTTTATTAGGCGAATTTTGGTATTAATAGACCACTCCTACCATTGACACCCTAGCTGAAATACGAACGTTGTCTGGCTAGCACGCTAACTATTTTCGAGTGCCTCAAGAAACAATTTCAATCCAACCAAAATTATATTCATTGCAAATTATTGCTTCTTAGCATAATATTGGGTATTGTGCTTTGGTTAATATTTTTAATCAGGTATTTGTGCATATTTATTTAAGGAAACTTCCATAAAATACGCTCCCCTCCAATATAATTATCAAGCGTTGAGTTGCAAATGGTTACCGTACTGCGACCTTTCATCCAAAATCTTCCCTCAAGGGAGGTTAAACACAAAGGTGTTTCATACGAGAGACATTTCGCCCAAAAACGGTTCACCCATGGAAATTATCACCAAAAGACAATGATGTTTCACTCAAGGGATATTTTCTTCCTATCTTAACTAATATCTCCTGTCAAACGATTGTGGGTTGGGAATTTTTAAAAACTTTTTTGCTTGATTACTTTTATTGTGTTTCCCTACGAATAAATTTACTTATTTTTAAATACACTCGCCGAATTTTACCATATATAATATATAACTCGAGTATAAGCTGAGGCACCTAATTTTATCATAAAAACTGGAAAAAATAATTCACTCAAGTATAATCGTAGGCTGGGAAACACAGCAGCTACTGGTAAATTTTAAAATAAAAATAGATACCAATAAATTATAATCATGAGGCACAAGTAGGTTAGTAGGAAACAATGGAGAAAGAATTGTTAATTGAGCAAGTGAAGAATTTAAAAGCCGATTTCCTGCTTCGGCAGACTATTTCCTCCAAAAAAAAAACATTTAAATAGGACCCTCACGCGAGTATAAGCCGAGGGGGGATTTTTCAGCAGAAGAAAAATGTGCTGTAAATCTCAGCTTATTCAGGAGTATATACAGTAAGTTTCTTAGGAATTAAATTCGCCTATCTCGCTACAAATATTTAATGCAATATTACATTCGCTAATATAATAAAGGCAGCTGTGAATAGCGATGGAGATGAATTTGGATTAAGGATTAATTCTTTAGATTAGAGGCCCTTTTTACTGCCAACTCTTATCGGGAAGAGTGAATCTGAATCGAACTTTGGACCATTTCCACCGAAACCAACCACTTAGGCAAAACTGGAGCCAAAGAATCGAAAGTAACTAAAACGACTATTCATTGGCTGGCATGTGAATCTAAAACTTCTTCAGTTGATTCTTGGAAAAGAAAACTGCGAAATGTTGAGAGGATTATGAGACTTTAGTTAAAAATTAGCCGATACACATTAGAGTAAAACGTTAGATGTGTAAAATTAAAAAAATGCATTTCAATAAAAATGCTTGTCCTAAAATAAACAAAGGTAGGCGAAGAGACGTTTAAATTATTATTTTTATAGTCTTTAACTAACTTACGAAGACAATGGCACGTAATGTCCAGTTATTTTTCGAAGATATTTCTGATCTTTTAATTTATAGAAGTAAATCGATATTTTTCGTATTAATTGCAAAGGTTAAAAGTATTTACACACTATATGCGATCAAAATTCTACGATCCCTCTCATTTATGAGACTTGGATAAAACATTTTATCAAAAGTACTGATGCGACAATCGAACTTAACCCACGGTGAATTTTGACGAATAATTAAGTCCTTCTTATTCATCTGAGACTAAATATCTTTAAGGATATATTAAAAGGGAGAAATTAACTCAATGTTTCTGTTCTAGGTTCTAGGCGATCACTTCGGGGAATCTGCGGATGCTCCCAATCCAAGTCCCATTTGTGACGTTCCATTAGACTTACCTGGAAAGAAAAGAAGCACACCATCAGATAAATATTCACAGAATCAAGTATAATTATTTATACAATTTAATGCTAAAATATGTGGACTCGGATATCGACAAAATGATGTTTTATTTTTTTTGTTAACCATTCGTTAAACTTAAAGTCTTAAAACAAGTCGTTTAATAACAGCCGTTATGTATTAAATAATCATAAATAAATAAATAGAATTAAAAATATTAAACTATATCGTTTGAGTGGAAGAAAGTGTCCTATTGGTTACCAGGAAAAATTAAAACTAAAGGCAATACGCTTCGTAAAGAATTGTTACGACGAAACGGTGAATGTTACTCAGATACTTCGGGATAAAGAATGGGAATCTTTAGAAGATAGAGGATTGGAACAAAGACTTAATTTACTTCATAAATTCAGAGAAAGTACTTTTTCAGAGGATTTAGCCTTAATATCAGTTTTACTTGATATGTAGGCCGTTAGGACACTGAGAGGAATAGCATCATTTTAAAACTTCATTCTTTCCACAAACGATATGCGATAGTAACAAACTAAAAAGTAGTTCAAACGCCTGGAGTTTACGCTCCATGCCGCACACCGAAAGGTGGCTCGTAGGGTGTTAATTAATTAATTTATTTATTTATTTAAGCGCAGCAAGTTGGTATTAATACCAGGTGGCAACGGTTGAGGGGAAATAAAAATACAATCTGTCCGGCATTCGCCCAAGGACGGGAGGGAAACCCCTTCAAAAACCTCCCGTGGACAATACACATCTTAACAGTAGCAATGCCCAAATAGTACAATATGTCAAACAAGTCAGACAAAAAATATACAAGCACCTCCACCAAACACAGATACAGCCGGTTTTTACATATTTCATTGTACTACATGGATCTATTTTCTTATTCTTATTATGGGTAACAAAGTGATTAAACGATGCCTTATATACACATACACAAATAAAATTTAAATTTTATAATCTTCTAGGCTTATTTTCTAAAATTTGTAACATTCACCGGCATTAGGTGTAGATTAACTGGTGAACAAAATAACCACTTATCAAAATGAAACTGGTATTATTTTATTGAAAATTCACTTCACCAAGTACTGCAGAAAACACAGTATTCAAAGACACAATATGTTTTGAGGCATCAGCGTCATTTTCAAGTGTGAGGGAAGCAAGTAAAGCGGAAACAACCAAGGAGAGGGGAACTGTGTTTTCTGTACCATTTTGCTAAATGATTTTTTAATAAAATAGCACCAATTTTGAAAAGTGATTATTTTAGTCACCATCTCGTCATGGAATACTACCACGTGAATCGCCGTTCCTTTGAGTTTATTACAAGATATAGCTATCCAGGATTCAGTAGAAAAACCCTATGAGCTAAATGCCACTACTCCTAATCCCATACTTATATTTAGGGACCGTCAAACACTCTTTGACACGGATTTCACAATCATGTCAATCTCGATTCGACCCCTTTATCACCTTCCAGATACTGCGCAAAATGAGACCGAGGGGGATGCTGAGAAATTTGGTCCACGAGTGCCGTCACTTGCCGAAATTACTGCAAACCTGGAACCATCATCCCTTTCGAAAAATACGACACTCGAGTGGGAGGGAAATCCTTGGCTGGCGGCATCAAAAGAAGCCCACGGATGATCGGACGTCCATGCCACGGTGTTAAGGATCACTGCCCTGTGATATTGGTGTCTTACGCTTGTCTTGACGGGATCTAATAATATGTTTGGCACGCCCATTGAGGACCATCTTTAAAGATATAGCGGATTTTGTGCTTCGCAAAGTAAACGAGGATGAGCAAGGATGAGGGGAGGATTATGTGAAAAAGATTCAACAGCATTGAATGATTCAAAGTTCTCTTATAATTGCATAGAGCTAAAAATTACCACTTTTAATATGGATACAAATATTATATCATGAACTTATCCGATTGTAAAAAATCTACATAGTAAATTCAATGTGCGAAGGCGTTACTTCGTGGAAAGCCATAATAACAATAATGTAAATTACTAGTATACTTCCACATAGTTTACTATAGCGACATGTTTCACGAGCCTACTAGTATCATCAGGCTAGAAAATCTAAAGCAACTCAATTTTCAGTGACAAAATCTAATTTTCTAAAAATAATAATAAATTTAAATTATAAATAATAACAAGAGCCTGATGATTTAGAGGTTTTAAATCTCCAATAGCTGTCTTAGTCATCGTTCTTCGTCCAATTCACCGGTATTCAGAGAAAGCAAGACAGGACACCGCACTTTATTAACACTCAATGCGAATTTAAAAAGCAATGCTTTCAGGAGTGAATAGGTACAAAGTGAATAGGTACGAAGTGAATTGGTACTTTTTTCCTGAAGAAGAAAGCATCGCTTTCGAAATATGCATTGAGTGCTATGACTATATGGTGACTGTCTTGTTTTCTCCTAATCCAAATTTTCTTTCTTTAGAGCCTGATGATAGTAATTTGCTAGCGAAACATGTCGCTACAGTAAAATCTGTGGAAGACTTCGAGTAATTTACATCAGTATTACCAACATATTAACCTGGACTCAAGTACATATATTCCTTTTTAACTGATACAGTGGGATATTCATCCTACCACATCCTACTAATTCGAAGTAAGAAATTCGTTTCTACTTCCAAGTTTTTAAGGTAAAACACATAAAAAAATCATTTATAAAATTTTAAATATTAAATATCTCGAAAACTAGGGTGCGTATTACGTGATTTATAACTCATTCGAGTGATTTTACAAATTAATAGAAACTTGATCTTCAGTATCAATCTCTAGTTTTCTAATAATAAATTTAAAAACGATAAATTGGAACTTCAACTGAAAATTGGCTAGAGATCGCTAGCGAGCAAAACAAACTTCTCGATAATATAAATTTCGTAGGAAAATAAAAAGTGGCTTCTATAATTACAGAACAGGGCTCCCTAGTTCCGATTTCATACGTCCATTAAGGCCATGAAACATTTTTTTCGTAAAAAAGCAAATGGGAATGGATAGCAATTCAAAGTTCCATATCTTTTGATCTCATTTCATCAACTCGAAATTTCTGTCGCAACACGAGATGCAGAAATTAAGGTTCTATACGCAATTCTGTGTTCGTTGATAATTAAAATCCGTATTTCTATAGGGACTATGTTTAGTACTCAGGTAATGCATTGATTTTTTACTATCTATTTACTTATTTAAACCTCAATACAATTTAAAGCGTGAAGATTCAATTATCTCACAGTCAAACAAAATTTGAATATAATATATATCCTTTTCGAGATCCTGGAATGGCTGATGCAGAATTTGTAAAGGTGACGCCCTTTAAAATTCTATGATAAAATAAGTTATTTTTTGTTCAATTAAATTGCACCCTTACGTCTATGTTTACACCTCAATTTAAAATCCGCTAGCCACATCACAGCAATAACCTGTGATATTAATTGTTTATTTTTTCATTTCGAGGCAGTATTGTTTTGCGTGATAAAAAAGTTCAATTCTTTGACGGTTCAATTTCATTTACAGTGAACCAAAGCTTTTTATTCAATAGAAAACTATTATTTTCCTTAAAATTTCGAAACAAGGTTGCTTACATACTTAGATGAGTATTATAGAGCACAACATTCATGAATATTACGTAAAACGGAGTGATAAAATAAATCCATCGCGGAAGGGAAGAAATTAAATCGCTGATAATCAGGGTATCGGGAATTAATTCGAGCGGAAAACATTCGAGGACTCTTATCTAACATGTCGAGAGAGCAAATTGACTCTTATACGGAACCGAATCGAAATCGTTGTAACAATCGAGTGAATCAGTCGATTCGGATATTATCGAAAACTCGGAGCGACGGTGCTGCCGCTACGAGCGTACTTTCGAAATGAAGTGTCGCACTTCGGACCGAAATAACGCACGAGGAAGTTCCAAAAGTGTTAAGTTGATTGATTTCCCTACAGTCTCTCTTCGTTCCCTTCTCCTTCGACACCCCTCCTCCTGTCCTTTATCACTTCTTTTCTCGCTTCACAATAGTTTACCAACTCTGCCTGTACACTTATGCCCTTGGCTGCAATGACGTTATAGATTTCCCGATGATCGTGCTCCTAAAATTAAATTATTCTGCGCTCGCTTCAAAAATCTCCTAAACGGGGTATATTTATTGCGTAAATTACCAGCTTGTTGTTTCCTGAACCCTTTAACTTATTCAAGACTTTTAAATTGTTTTCAATTTAATTTCAATTTACTTTAATCAGCCATCATATAAAAAATACTATTCACAAAAAATATATATAAAATAAACATAAAACAGTATGTATAATGCTTGAGATAGCCAAAAGATTACATAATTTAATCTTGTCCGACTATCTATAGTTAAAATTTACATTCTATAATTTTATTGATCAATTTTTTTTCTTAGTAAAATTTTCATCACTTTCACTTACATTTACATTTAAACCCTGCAATCCGCCAGTGGCACGTGGCAGACAAAACACCAAAATACCTATCTAACATGGACAGCTATTTGCTACTCTAATACTTAGCGGAAAAAACAACGAAAAATTAACTATCTGTCCTGGTAACTACTTCCCTGTGTCGCTTTTTTGATTTTTTGGGGAAAATCGCGAAAGTTTATAACTGGGATAACAATGTCAGCTATCTCCTCCCCGAAATCGGTAGTGATCAATTTATCAAAAAGCTTCCGTCGATACTAACGTCTTCTGTCACTAAAATAATTCCACACTAGGGATTCTATCATAGCTGAAAAACTACGGCCAAAGCTGAAACAACTTATGGTATCAGGAGATGATTTCTGACAATTTTGATGAATTTGGGTTGTTAATGTTGTTGTTTAATGTTGGCAAAAGATACTCCCCCTTTTTGATACGTAATACAAAATTTATACTAGACAATCTCATATAATAATGATTCCAATAATAAAATAATTCAATAAAAAGCCATCTGTAATTCCCGATCTCTGATCACAGGTCTATTATATAATTTTCCCTCAAATAATTGTTAAGTAAAGTATTTCAAAGAGAACATTAGTTGTGAGGATCTTGAAAAATTAAGGGAGTTTGATGTACTAGTGCTGTACTACTCTGACGATGCGACTCTGATACGAGATTCATCAAATCAGTTTCTATTATAATTACCTTGACATAATTAACTGCAGAGACAATGGATTTGAGTGTATGTGTTGCCAAAAGATAAACTTGTGTTCATGGAGGAATGATTACGTCTAGAGCACTAATGGTGAGAGTATTCAATTAGCGGATGATTAGTGTACTTTATATATTTTCTAAGAACAGAGGAATAGATCAAAAAAAAAAAACCGTGGCCGTTGAATTGGTCCGGGGGAATTCGTACGCGGGGAATTAATCTCCCAACAGATTGGTACGCGGGGAATTGATCCCCCGCGCTGATGTTATTCAGTCTTAGGTTAATAACTACTGTTATTCAGTCTTATGTTAATCTGCACGCCCTGGTTATTGGTTAATGTTATAAATAAATTAACCGGGGGGGTTGGGTTGGTAGTACAACATCAGCGCGGGGGATCAATTCAATACCAATCTGTCGGGAGATCAATTCCCCGCGGACGAATTCCCCGCGTACGAATCAATTCACCGGGCGCCAGAATAAACAGGAGATGCAGACCGATCAACATGACATATTGTAGAAAAATGCGAAATTAGCTACCTATGGAACGCTTGCACATTGTTTGGTAGCGGGAGGATAAAATTGAATTCAGTTGGACTACAGTTTGAAGGGCATAATAAGCAAAAACAAGAGAGTGTCCGAGTAAGCAATGAATGGGTGGAGAGTGAGTGTGGACTTAAGGGAAGGGTATGAGATCAGTAAGAAAAGGATGGTGCACGTTTTTTATCGCAGTCCCAAGGAAAGTGGGAAACGGAATGGCCAAAGTGGTTAGGAGAAGGTGAACGGTGCTTAAAAGAAAGAGGAAGAACGAAGAAAATTGATTGAAGGTGATAAAGAGAGGCGATAGAATAGATGTTGAAGAAGTGTACGCTCTTCAACGGAGAAAAGGAATGGTTAAGAAAATATGGGTGTATCTGAAGAGAAGGAATTACGCAAGTACAGTGGTACCTTGGATAACGACGGCCTTAGTTAACGACGGACTTGGTTAACGACGGACTTGGTTAACGACGAGTTGCTGTAACCAAAATATATCTCGGGTAACGACGTAGGATTTGGCTTACGACGCCTCGTCGATTGGTCTTTCCGGAGTTTCACGTGTATTTATAATCACTATATTATAAACTAATATTTAGTGTACGTTACGATGTTACATCATAAAATAATACTGAATAGCAGCTAGCGGAGAATATTAAAAATAGTTCAATGCTAAATTGTAGCTAATTCACATAGGCACATGTTGTCCCACCGCAGTTATATATTATAAGTTTTGCTTCCAATAACTGGGGTGCGTCCTCGACGCCGGGAAATACGGTAATCCATGACCATTATTATACCTGTGGAAAATCGCGCCTTGGATAACGACGGTTTTGGCTAACGACGATTATCCTGGAACGGATTAGCGTCGTTAACCAAGGTACCACTGTATAAGGAAATATTGAAAGAGTATTGTGTATAAGCTATAACGTGTTTATCACGAAATAGAATAGCATGATTGAAATGTATTTACTCCACCAACAGCTCCATCTAAAATGGAGAAATATTTTCCGTATCACTTACTCTAACAGCCCGGTATTAAAAAGAAACATTAAACGTTAAGTGTTGCATTAAAGGAAACGTATCAAACCGTATCCGAGCTCCTCCGAGGAGCATTCATCTCAAGTTCCCAGTAAATTGATTTTATATGAGCCTTTAGATTTTTAACCTTGAGGCCCTAGCTCGAGGTCACGGACGACATAAATGATTAACTGGCGTTTAAAATCGCATTTCCGAATATTATTAATTGACCAACAATTACCTTCCGCAACTGATAGTAATATAAATCAATTGCTGGAGAAATTGAATCACTGAATAGAGTAATTAATCAAACGAGGAAGCATGAATTTAATTAAAGCGCTAATGAGGCATAATGTTGACTGTTAAACCAACCGATTTTCGCTGTGAACTTAGTTTGAAGGAAGTAAAGCAAACTAAATTCCTGAACATGTAGAGGAAAAAATTAGGTTTCGAATATTAGAAATCGAGATGATTTCATTAATGATCGAAGTGACGTCAACCCTTAATGTAATCTTAATTATCTTAGCTCTGGTGAGACTAAAAGCATTTTTAAGTAACTGTTCTAGCTTTCTATCTTTTTCAGTTATTCTTTGAAAAATTAACGAAATTAAGGTGAAAGATGAAGAGTGTGGGTACATCAAAAGGCCTACATATAGAAAATACCATTTACTCTACATCAAAATGTACTGAAACATACTATAATTAATTTTACTGAGCCAAGAAACATAAAAGAATTACCTGTAGCTGAAAGTCGTCTTAGTACCTAAATGTTTTAATCTAGGAAATTATCGTTTTCTCATTATCAAAGTTAATTGGACAATTTTGTAATTAATTTTACTGATCAAATGAGAACCACAAGAACAGGCCATTCGTTTTCAACATCTGTTGCGTTGGCAACAATGACATAATCCCGCTATTTTTATAATACTCACCAGAAGCAAACTTTGCCCGATTTTTTCATAAATGTAAAATGTTGAAATGCGAGAGAAATAATCTCACGGGTACGTTACTTCGATCGCAAAACGTCGCCTCAAATTTAGATTCCTATTTCTCACACTCCAATTTGCATCCCTCTCACTCACGCTATCAATTTTTCCGACTTTTCCATTCCCTTCGACCCTTTTCAAAATGGAGGGAAGCGATTGAAACTCGGCGACAAAGCTAAGCCAATAACAGTTTTGGATGTCATTACCTTCGCTTCCCCGTTCCCATACATCCAGGAATTTTCTCATCTCGGAGTTTTCAATGCGCTTGACTTAACGGAGCCCGGAATGAGATAAAAAATTAAGTTTCGAGTTCTTTGCTCGAATTTGTTCCCCTGCTTTTAAAACCTCTCCTCGATCGATTCTGTACCCGCAAATATTCTCGTTTACTTCTTCGAGAAGCTGCGCGAATGCCCCGGCCTCCGTGTGCCCTCACAAGTGATGTGTTTTCTTATCTTGGTGAGTCTTGGGGAAGTTTGGACAGCTCTTTTGTGAACAGTGGAGACACGAGATGCAAACAACCGCAATTGAAGCTGAAGTGCTAAAGAGAAATCTTTAACTTTCGCCTGGCGTTAACAATAAGAATCTCTGAGAAGTTTTGTACATTCACGAAATTTACCGAGAAATTTTTCCAACTGACGTTACAGAGAATATCTCTAAATTTAGATTCAATGTATGTTTATTCTAATCTTGACTCTCAGTTATATCTATCACTATTATTATTCTCATAAAATAATGATTTACTTTGCATACTTTGTATTATTATTAAATTGTAAAATGTCATCATACCATATATGAATCACTTCATATCTAAATCAAAAGTTCATATATTTCACAAGTTTCTTTCAACCACTAACTGATATTTATTCAGTGTTCTATCTTAACACACAGTTTAATTATGCTATCTTTTATAACTTTGTAATATAATACTTATTGGGAACCTACTGGCAAGCAATTATTTGCTTAGCAAGACCCAAATATTCTTATTTAAACGGTGGAATATGGTTTTACTTTATTGTAATATTTAATGATACTTGTTTTAATATGTGTACTGTATTGCGTTTTCTATATGGTGTACACTATTTAGTTTAAATTAATACAATATATTTAATTTTTTGGATATCTGTAGCAGGTGAATTTTTGTGATGAATAAATTATTAATATTAATAAATAATTATTAATTTATCCACTACAAGTGGATAAATTATCAGGTGGAAGTTACTATATCTTACGTGTAATATATACAGACAGACGTACCTATTCAAATAAAATAAAATATTCCTGTTCAGATTAGACCTTTTTCAATAAAATTGATATGCTGAATCGTGACTTCGTGGAATGGAATAGACATTTCAAAAAATGAAAAAACTTTGTATCTTCCACAGAGATTTATTCAAACACGTCATCACGATGACGAAACCGATCGTGTTTAAATAAATCTCTCTGGAAGATACCAAGTTTTTCATTTTTTGAAATAGGCATTTTCAGTTGTAAATTTAGGGGAAAACACTACCTGAAAGGCAATTGCCATATGAGGGAAGGAAACCTCCCTCTGACAGAAGTCAAGACATATATCCAGCATTATTTCCTTTTCTTTTACTAAAATTTAATAAGTCAATATTTAAGGACATACTACAGGTAAGGAGGCATTAGTAATGCATCAAATAGTCTATAGCAATAGTGAAAGTAGTAACGGTATTTAATTGTACGTTAATTCCATTGAGTTTTGTTTATTTTATGCCAAGATTTTTTATTAAATCATTTAAATTATTCCACATTCCATTGGAAGAAGAATATAAAATGCTTCGCAAATTGATTATTTCATAAATTTCAACAATTAAAACGTACCACAAGTATTAATTAGAATTGTTTCATCAAAAATCCTATTAAAATAATGAATTTAGTTAATCCGTTTTTGTCGTCAACAAAACAAAGAGATTCAAGAAGTATCTATTGAGAAATAAGGTGAAAAATAAGTCTACAACAAAGAGTACACATTTTAAAGAAAGATATAATAAGAAAATTTTCAGAGCCAGTTTCAAATAATCTCTTTATAAACAATAACAGAAAATCCCTAGTATAAATAAAAAAATAAAATGGGATGAGTACAAGCTACTTTTCATCTGTAAGATGTAGAGCAGTAAAACATCCGTGTTACAAACTTCTTAAAGTAGTCCAAAAATAGCGCCAGAAAATTAGGTTTCCTCGTGTCGAAAGAAAGTGATGGCGTAGTCTTTTGATTGATTTGAGGAGAAGACTCTGATCTAAAGCACCTTTTCCCTCTTTTGTGAGACTGAAGAATGAACAGATCAAAAGAGTTTTTGAGACGTAGATGAAGCGTAGATTAGATTAGGTAATTTGGGAAGATAGAAAAACAAGCGGAGAAGATTTTGACTGAGGAAAAAGAAGCAGAGATACTGTTGAAATGATTGTTTCAAGGAAACGTAATGGAAAAGATACAGGGGAAGAGATGTTAAGGAAGCCAAAAAAAATGATGTTGAATAAAAAGAGAAGAAAATTGATGCGATGGACAGGTAAACTTTGAGGAACTGTGGAAGGAATAATGTTAACCAGCCGCAAAACACCCAATAACGATAATATAAAATTATTGCCGCACAACATTAATAGACAAATAAAAAATCTGATGTGGCCAGAACATGACTTTCTCCATATATAAGATGTAAATATTTATCTACGACGGTATTTTCAGACTCTATATTCCATCTAAACTTGGAAGATGAGTGATTAATATATAAATATTATTATCTTTTACGTAACGATCATTATAAATAATATTTTTCGGGACATGTTCGATGTAAAACGATGAAATTGGCCTTTCGAACAGATCGCCCACAAAGTACATAATCAGCAACTTCCGGTTTATCAGTATTTCACGAATAACTCATAAACAATAATTTACACAAAAATATGTTTCATACAAAAGTTATAATAAATTACATTTTATAAAACTTTTATAAATAATAGTATATACCTAAATACCAGATTAATGGAGATATTTTGCAAAAGCGGAAACGAGCTTCGAAAAGTAAAGCTCAACTTTCGGTCAACCGATTTACTCCAAAAACTAATCAACTCTGACATCACCTACCAAAATGCTATATATGAACTTTGGTATTGATACGACTAATAGCTTTTTAGTTAGAGCGCCCACAAGCACAGACACACATACATACACACATACACACACACACACACACACATACACACACACACATACACACACACACACACACACACACACACACACACACACACACACACACAGACATCATTCCGAAAATGGTCAAAACGTGTTCTAAGGACCCCAAAACATGTATTTCCGTTGAAATCTCGAAGTCGATTTTTTCATGAAAACAATACTTTCTCTATACTACGTATATGGAGAAAGTAAAAAATACGGAATTTTACCGCAATAATTATTTAAATTTTCGCCAAAAAGTACCAAGATATTGGTATGGGCTTGGTTTGAGTTATTTGTATAATATTTCACCATTCGCTTTTGCATTTGGTCAATTTATGAACAACTGTTTAGGACACTATAGATTCATACGCAAACTTATTCAACTTTACCTTACTACAGAATAAATATCTGTTGTGCTACGTAGGATAATATGCAGTCAAGTAGAAAATGAATGCGATATTTAGTAATTTGACGTTAACATGAAATTGGTACCGCTTATCGTTTTAAATGTGCACAGGTAAAATAAGTCAATAGTAATTAGATTTTTTAATGATTCCCAAGGCAACAAGAAGTAAACACGGGAAAGCTTTCCTTTAAAGATCCGCTAAAGATGATCGATCGGAGAAATTAGTAAATATTGCCGTGACCAGTGTAGAGGAAATTCAATCCTGACTTCCTTAAAATTTGGCGTTTAAAATCAAATTGGCAATGAAATATGAAGGGAATTACTTGGTTTACAACCTTTTAAATATAGAGGTAAATTGAACATGTACCTAACATTTTATCTTTTCGAAGAATGGAAAATCATACTTTTGCAGTAAAATAGTACTGCATTTATTAGATTTTTCTCTAGCTTATTCGCATTTTCAGGATGGTCGTTTCTTAAATCAACAGACAGTAACTCATTCTATAATCATATTAAATTTTTTTATTATTGTAAAACAAATTTATTCCATTCCATATTATTATTATGACACTTAAAAGTATCTCTCTACGATATTGAACTTTAACTAGCATTACTATTTAATGAGCTATCGTTAATAAACTCGACGGAACGGCGATTCACTCGGTCATGACAGGTGTAGAATAAAAGTAACCACCTTTCAAGAAGAAACTGGTGTCATTCATTCCACTTCACCTTGCATAATACTACAAAATACACACAACTTCTAATACACGACAGGTTTCAACGCATAAGCGTCATTGTCAAGTGTGTGTCAGCGGTTCAGTGCAAACAAATTACATACGACATGTTTCAATGCTTAAGCACCATTTGAATCAACATCAGCTAGTATTTTCGCATGATAATAAAGCAGATTTGGTTTAAGAATAAATCGGAGCGTCTATGTTTGGATCAAACTTAAGTTCGAAGTTGAATGACATTAGTGCCTTATTTTTAATTTTAGCAACAAAAATATGTTTTCGTATTCGTTTCATCGCATAACCGCAAGGAACAAACCTCTTTCAGTGACAGATATCAAACACCTCGGATGAAACTGGCGAACCGCTAGCAACTCAAACTTATTTTTTTTTTCAAATCTGGTCCACTTGAAAATGTAAGCGCTCGCTTTACGATTCATTTGGGGGGAATCCCGAACGGAGATATTTTCGCAAACTCTGTTTTCGCAATGGCTGGACTTGACCGCATCATTGTCGGAAGGGAAAACCTGGTCATAAATCCTGACGCGAAATTTGTCTTGCCAAGATAACCAAACCCAGAGCAAAAGTTGGAACGCGCTTAACTTCATAACGGTTGCGCACACGAGGAAATGATTTACTATCTCTAATGGGCTGTGAGCAAACTCTGTGCAATTTTAATGTATGAATCCAAAATTATAGTTCAAATTTACGTGGAAACGTTTAGAGTAGGAACCCAAAAGTAGTTCATTGTAGATACAGCTCATCAAAAAATCTTCAAAGCGATCGTCTGAATTCGTGGTTTTATTTAATTCCCTCTTCACCGGCTTTCACCATTGAAACCATCAATAAATTAAAATGGTTATCCATACAACAAAACAAATACATCAAAATGAGCAGTTTAATTTAGTTAAAATCTCTATTTTGTATCTACCCTTCAAATACACGTCAATGGAGAAAACCTAAGATTCCTTACCGTAGAAATAATCACTTATAGTAGATAGATGAGTGACCTTTTAGAAAAATTCCTTAATGCACAAAGAAAGCTTATTAAATACTACAATGTAGGTGGAAAGTTTCCTGAGCATGAAGTTCTTGCTGATTTCCTATAATTGATCTGAAATTACGACTCGTTTTCCATATACGTCATTCATTCATTATGCATTTTACCTGCATTGTCCAATAAAAAATACTAAATTACGATACCACAAAATCGTTGAGGTAGGAAGAAAAACAATAAAAACAAGAACTAAATCACGAAAAAATACTGGTTAATGGTAGTTATCTGGGGGTTTAACTGTTACTTTTTTCAGGTAGAAAGTTGGAGGGTCTCCATCCTAATCCGGACCCTTAGCTCACCTTTGCAGCTCAGGAGCGCCCGGCCGCCACAGTAGGGGGGGGCCATGAAAAAACTGAACGCGTGGAATACGATTTCAAAAGTTATAAACAATTCAAATGAGCAGCAATTTATTATCTTCGTCGTCTCACTAATCCAAAGAGATATATAAGCGTCTTTTGATCGACGTTTTACCATGAAATTTAAGATTTTTCATGATTTTGCTAGAAATTACCCGTTGATACACGGCAACGTTTCCCCGGGGATGCGTTGGGTTGGGGAGGAATTTCTAGCAAAAATCTAGAAATCCTAGAACGGTATAACCCCCAGATAACTACCATTAACCAAAATACTTTTTAATTGCTATTCAAATATATGCTAAGCTTATGAAAGGATATAGATGTAGGGTATTGCCAAAAATTTGGAACTAAGAAAAACCTTTCACGAAAATCAAGACTACCCATAAATAAAAACCTATTAATTGCCCTAATATTGTCTGGTGGACCACGTAATACGCCATTCAGTACCTCAATGCCAAGGGAACACTTTGTGGTGCAGACGAATGTCGCGTAATTAGTTAATTCAGTCATGGCAATATTATTAATTCCTTCAGCTGCCTCCCTTCACGGTCTGATCCAATTTTGGGTACGCACAACTCGGAAATCCTATTTTGAGCGAAATAATCATTAATAACGGCGCATTCGCTTGTATACGCACCGTAACCGCGAGGCGTTCCGTCATTAAATCCCGAATCATCGGCGGAGAAGAAGTGCGCCTTAGATCCATCAGTGGCTCACGAATAAGCACGGCCGTGTCAGAACGACCCTTGTCTCTGCCAAAGTCTACCGCGAAGAGATATTCGCATGGTGAGAAATGGAGGTGGAATGAAGGGATTAGCGGGACAGAACTAAATGTCAAAGGGCGTGCATTTCATAAAGGGGAACGACTTATAGTACTAAGGGTGTGTATTTGAGTTTAACCCAAACTGAAACGCAGTTAAGTAGAAAGTTCATGCATATTGAGGAATTCGGCGAATCGCGAAACTATTTGTTGAGAAGTTTAATCACAGATCGAGGAGCGATGCCCATATAATTCATAACGTAGGAGGGGAATCTTGAGAAGAAGAGAGAATTAGCATCGTGCTCATTGAAATATAGAAGGTCATACTTGAAAACTACATTGAGTATTTATATAATAGTTACATATGGTCAAATATTATACCATTATTACATAGGATATTAATACTTCTTAGAGTATTTTTTCAAGGAGATGAACTAATACCACCAAATATGCTTTATAAATTCAAAGATACTTCGTTATACTTCACTAATTAATCGACCGGTCAGTTAATTGAAAAATATAAGAGAAAAATATGCAAGTACTAGCCTCTCGTAAATTAAATATTTCGCAAACGTTACGCGGCACTAAAAGTTTAAGGAAGTAAACAGAGCAGTGTCTACTCCCGAACGCTGAAAAGGTAGTTTACAGGATTTATATGTAAGAAGGAATGAATCAACATACAAAATAGTGACCAGGTTATTGAAGCATTACAAAGAAACTCGGATTGTTATCTTCCTTGCAATAAAAAGAATAAAGTGTCGTTAACACCATAATTTTCAACACAAGGTGGATAAAGGATTTCGAGGACAATAGCAGATTTAAAAATAACTCATACTCATCCATAAAAATAGCTAATGCTTCAAAATAAAACAAACATTTCGAAAACCCTGACTAGGAGGCGGAAATCAACTGACTATTAAAAATAATTAAGTTTCGATAAAATTTCATCTGTCATAAGCATTATTCAATATTTACGCTAACATTTGCAAATAAAATAATGGCCTATCACTTAGCTCAAGGGAATTAAACAACATCCATACTACTTGCACGATTCAGCATCTCCTACCACACAAACATTACGTGCTTTGAAACATCACTTGATTACATAGACTCTGGAGCACAGTGATTATGCCATTTTACAAATTTACTTTAGAGGATCTCCTTGCGCTATCAAATAAATATTTCATCAATTGTGATGTTAAAATTTCATTTCTTTTGGTCCCACTAATAAAACATTCAACTTCCTTGAAAACGAGCTAATGCGGTCACTGAATTAATGAATGTGCGACATTTTCACAGTTGTTGATATTTTTCAGTTTAAAAGCTGAAGAAGAAACCCTGAAATTGGCTTCGAGTACCGAGCAAATGTTTCCTGACGTAAAGACATAAAATTCCGATTTCTGGCAAAGGTAAGGCCACTTCACGTAGCAATCACCTAAAGGAGTGAAACATAGAAACTTAAACTTCTCGTCGCAGAAATAAGGAAAGTCCCTTATCCTGACAGACCAACTGGCGAGATAAAACTCCGTTCGATCGAGAAGTGCCTTCCTTCGAAAATAATATGTGAAGGCTTAACGAAGTGTCAGAAGTCAGGAAAGAGTTCCTCCAAAGAAAATCCCTGAGGCAAAAAATACCGGCGTTCCTTTTTTCATCCCCTGCCAAGTACATCCTCACTTTCCCAACTTTCCACCCGGTGGCGTGGAAATAGACCTCTCCTATAAAGAGAGCCGTTTGTTGCCAAAACGTTCCGTAACGTGATGGGGCTTAAGCAGTTTCATAATATTGCGCCGATGTGTTTTTAGAGATAGCGCAACGAGTCCGCTTGTTGTTGTGCTTGGTGAAGATACTAACAAACTCTCACTTTTGTCAGTGGATTTTGATGAAAATTTTGTGATAATGTAATAATTATAAAAATAATAAATCGTCTTTATTTGGGCGGGATTGAGAGTAAAAAGTCTCTTCTTCCATCTAACCCATCGTTATTAATTATAAAATAAGAAGTAGAAAAATTAGAAGAATTGTGGAAGTAAAAAACCTAGGAGATTCTTAGGGGAAATAATCCACTGCATGAAAACACCCACAAAGAAGGAGGGTGTGAAAAACCTGCGAAAACCTACCGATAGTAATAGCTAAAAGATAAGAAAAGAGAAAAACATTCAAAAATAAATAAATACACTACCAATAACATGCGATACATAAATAAGAATCAGTTAACATTTAAAAAGAGATAGCAATATAACATACATACATACATACATACAAAGTAACATAAAAAACAAAATAGAAAAACAAGGAAAACGTACATTATCAGGAAAAATAAAAGATTATTATTAAAAAAAACAGAATCAAAATAATGCATACAGTATGAAATAGTCAAAATTTTATATAACATAGACATTTAGGTAACTCTAAGTAAGGAAAACATAGAAAAAAAGAAAAAATAATAAAAAAATTAACAGATGAGAATTATTAGGTATAAAGACAGAATAATTACGTATGTACAAAGACATAGAAAGCATCTTATGCGTTGAGAGGAAGAGTATGTAGGGGATAGAGGAGATTTCTTTTCGTTGCTGATTGCATTGCTGCATTTCGTGTCAGGGCATTTATAGGAAAGATTTAAGCAAGGATAATATAGGAAGTGGAGTAATGAAAAAATGTATTGGTGTCTGTGTTAATGGGCCTAAGTTTCGTTGCAATAATAAATTGATAAACGGAGCATAGTCAACTTAGCATTACACACCCGTGCCAAATATTTAGGGATATTTAATGAGCAGCTGTTTGCGAGTAATATTATTTTAATTTTCTTTGTTATATTTTTTTCCCTTGTTGTTCACTGATAAGGGCAATATTTCCATTCTTGCACCGGATATCCGATCGAATCACCTCATCTCTATGAAATGGACCTCGATGATGTAGAGACTTACTAAAATTATGACGTAGAATGGATTATTACAATGCTAACTGGAAATAAAAAGCTCTCTGGAATCCATTCGTTGGTACTAATTTACTCAGCATTTCTCATACATCGGTAGCTTTCGTATTATCAAAACCACGTCCAAGATTGAAAGCAGAATCAATAAAAGATTAATTTTTCTCGAACTTGTTCTAGAAAATGAAAAACATTCGATTTATCAATATAAGGTAGCCGATTTGGCAGAATTAATTACAGTTCGTTAATCATGCTAGAATTCATTGTGAACAAAATAGTGCGCTAGTCAAGCCATTGCGACTATGACGGATCTACTCTTTGTTTGAAGTATTATTTGCTTGAAATTACTTACTTACTTACATTTACTTTGAAATTGTATTCTTCGTCGAAAAAACGGCATTAAAAGTGTAACTAAAATATGGTGCACAAGATAAACTGTATCAGAAATTACCGTCATTAAATTGTATTCATGATACATAGGCTACAATTAAAAATATTTTGGTAATGAATCCGTTTCTGAAACATGCTATAACATATACAACAAATCTAATTCCGCAAACAAAATTTTCCTTGACATCCTT
Organism: Sympetrum striolatum; assembly: GCA_947579665.1. Classification (NCBI taxonomy): domain Eukaryota; kingdom Metazoa; phylum Arthropoda; class Insecta; order Odonata; family Libellulidae; genus Sympetrum; species Sympetrum striolatum. The sequence continues at coordinate 17,444,511 of OX388351.1, read as the reverse complement.
CAACTTTTGCACGTATGTCTGTAAACCCATTTTAGCTCGTCCGTTATTTGGTAATCTCCGGATATATTTAAGAAGCAGCAGAGCAAACATTTCTTCCGAGCAGAAAATTTTAACCTACTTTTCGCGATGAAAGAGCCCACACATCCAAAACGTGAGTCTTGCATGAATCAGCCTGTTTATACCTCAATTGCCTCCCTTACAAACCTGTTGCGTGCCTGAGATATTCAATTTATACAGCGTATGATTTAAATACGGTATTGCTGCATATATCGGGTGAGTCAAATAAATCTTTACACAACAGGATTTGCTTACAAAAATATCTAATGAATCAGAGAAGTCTTAATATATTTTTAAAAGGAGAAAGAAATAATAATACTAAAGGAATTTATTCAGGGTGAGATTGAGCCTATAAGTTCTATTCCTAAATCCAACCCTTAGTCATATAAATGTAAAAGAAGATGGCTTGAAAAATGTATACAAAAGAAGACTACTTTGTGGATTTAAAATCTAAGAGCTTAGAAAAAAAATAAAATCTAACGGAGTCATGGTACTAGAATTTAAATTTTTTTCATTATACCTCAAACACATCTCGTCCTGGTTCAGATAACTCTTAATAGCATCAGATTTTATTAAAAATCATACGGTTTATATACTTTATAAATATTTCTTTACTAGTAGTATTTCATAATATAACTTAAATTTGCTTCGACTCAGCGAGATCTATGTAGACTGAAAACGCATGAATGAATATTCATGGGAAAGGATATCTTGTGCTGGTGAGAATCATTCTCATGTCACTAGAAGATTATTAACTTTAAGATTTTTTAAATACAGAGCCACTTTCTCAAGAAAGTCAAAACTCTTTGATTGTCTTCTTAAGTGAGCAAGAAGATTGTAAAATGAAAGCTCTTTCAGAAGGGAGAGTGTAAATTTAAAAAAAAAACCTTGAGGCGACAAAGTATTTATGAATTTGTTAAGGTTTTCCATTTTCCCTTTTCTACCTTTTATCTGTATTCCGTTGTATATTTGTGTGCAATATTGTCTGTTTTATATACTGTAGACCAGGGGTACTCAAGCTGGTGCCCCCGGGCACCCAGGTGCCCGAAGCGACCTCGTACAGTGCCCGCCAAGCTTCGGTAAAAAGATTTTTTTATTTGCTACAACATTATTTATTGGGATCGGGGATAGAGTGGATGTTCGGCAGAAACTTGGTTGTCCTGGTCTTGGGTTTCGTAAACATTTACCCCTCTTATCGCCTATGTCCAGATTAACAAGACGCGTATCTATGTCATATTTAGTTCATTATACGAATGCGAAGATTCAGCTCAGCTTATCAATGTATCAAACTCCTCGTAATCAAGGACTGCTGCTTTTTGGAACACAACCGTGCACATGAAGCGAAAACCTTCATCCCAGAATCTTCTTCGTAGACTTTCTCACATGAGAGGTTCTCACATATGAGATGTGAGGTTGTGATGAAATTATATACGTTGTAATATTTTGGATCTTATTTACCGTGGAACGTTTTTTTTTTTCAAACGGCCAACGGTTAACTGGTAAAGCGATAATATTGTCCAGGGGTGGCCTGAATGTCACCATGGACGGAAATGTAATGTGGTGCCCGCTTCGCTTTCAGAAGTGCCCTTTGGTGCCCGGGCGCCAAAAAAGGCTGAGTACCCCTGCTGTAGACAATTTGTTTTCAAAAATGAAAATTTGTTGATTCATATTTTTTTAATTAAATATTAGAAAACCGCTAAATAAATATTACCACTAAGAGAATAGACTAACTCAATGTGATGGAGAGTATCGTTATTTTATAAAAGTGTGGCTACTCAAGAATAAAGAATTTGTACCATAAAATTAAGAAGGGAACGGAGAAGACAAAAAAGTTTCAACCCATTACGCAATCACCTCAAAAAAGAGTGGAGTATAATCTGTAATACGTATTTGCCTTACTTTTGCTGAAGTAGGAACTTGATGAGTTGGCTCAGACTCTTAAATCATCTCGTCATCTTACGGCGTAATTCTTCTGACCCAATTCCTAGAAAAGTTTTTTTTCCGAATCCCTTCCTTATGCACCTATTTATGTTTATCCTTTAAAAGTTCCACTTTCGGAGAAGAGACGTCTTTCCGAAACGCATTTCGTTCGTCGTTCCTTCCATTTTATGGAGCCATTCGAAGGAAATCAGAGACAGCGTGAGTCATTATGGTAGACCAAAATTTTGGGTTAATCGGAAAAATATCGTCACCTTCCAAGCCAGCATTCTAAACATCAAATATCTTTCCAAGAAATAATAATAAGATAATATTAAATAAATATATCTCTCCTCCATAAACATAAATTGTCTGCGGAACCGGTTATTTAACTAAAATATGACAACCGTATGGGAAGGAATGTTCACTTGGCTGTTTTTTCACATAATCCGCACGAGAATTTAAAACAGAAAAAAACACTGGAGCGAGTAGATGGGCAACAGAAGGATATCTTTGATTTCTGTTAGCTAGAAAAAGGTTTATTTTATGAAAGGAATTTATGGGAGTAGCCTGAGGATGGCGTTAGCCGATATCGGTCGTTTTTTAAATAAATAATTTTGTGGAAATTACGAAGTGCTTTACTAATTTCTTGTTATGGCTTTCCACGAAGTCCGGCCTAATACTATAGAATTTAATTTATGTAAGTATTGGAATACATTTCTGTTACGAATTAACAATCAATTGTTTAATTAAAAATAATATGATGTAGATAAACACTAAAGTATTGCTACATCCTATTAAAAAAATTCCAGAAAATAATATTTGATATTAAATGCGTTAAAATGCAAAATTTAGCAAAAGTGAATCTCTTATCAATATACTACATTATATGAGCAAATTTAAGAATATTTCCCATTTCATCAATTAGTGATTCTGATAAAGTTATGGTTGACTTACAACAAACACGTCATACTTTATCATGGCATATTTCTTAAAACCTTAATAATAACGAAATTAAACAAAAAACAACGATACAAGAAACGTATACTTCAATGACTCCGAAATAAATGACATTCTTTACAAATCGGAAGATGTTCTAATGTTCTAGGATAAAATGAGAACACAGCTACTCCTGAATTAAAATAAAAAAGAATGTTGTAGAAGTGTACGGTAACGGTTCAACTACATATTTAAAAACGGACTACGTTTCACTTCAACATTCAAATGACCTAGTCAAAATTAACTTTTACTCGATTCGATAATTTGAGAGGATGGAATTCCTTTGATTCCATCTTGATGGTGCAAGATCCTCTAAAGTTTCCCTCATAAACTCCTGCAGCTCCTTTAATATCCTAAATATCTGAAACAGCCTTGCAATTCTACCGATCTTATATTTTCATTTTTCACTGAACTTTCTTTTTCTCTGAAGAAGATTCGCAATGTTGTTACGTCCTCATTACACATTCTTCCCAATCTGGAGCATCCTCCGAATCTTTATTGGAAATCTCGTCTCATTGTATCCACTTAATAATAGAAGCCACGTTCCGCAGCAATACATAGAGTTGGGAAGCGAGTATAAATTTCACTCGTGTTTCCTGTAGTTTGTATTTTTTCGTTTCTAAATTTTGAATAAATACTATTTTTATTCCATTTTCTAGGAAATATCTTTACATTGATACTTGAGAAAGAATTATAAAAGAATCAATGAGTTGAATTTACGAATTTTGGTAGAAACGGATAAAATTGAGGTAAAACGATCACTCAGCTTTGATGAAATGAATGCAATCATCTGTAAAATGAAATATATTTCCATTTATATTTGAGGCCTCAAAATACGAAAATAACGGTTGCTTCTCCAATATATTCTCTAGACTTTAATCTACTTTCAAACTTTCATCTGGTAAATCTTAAAAATGGAAAAGGAGATCTCCAAGATAAATGACAAATTTTCCACAACTAAAAGTAACCATAAATATAGTTTTCAAGGAATTAATAGGCAAATATTTTTCAGAAAGAGTATCATAAAATCGTCGCATTAAAAGAAATAGCCCTGATTGCTTCCATATGTTTGCTTTCACCTAATTAAAGTTTGGCAATGCTGCCGAAAGAGAATATTTCGACGGCAAAAGATAAGTTTCACAAAATTTCAATAAATACTTCCGTGAAATCGGTAACATTTTTATCTCTAAAATACATTTATTTCTAAAGCATTATTGTATTATTAGGCAAATCGATCTATATTAAACTAAATCTACTTTATGAGTTCGTACAAAAAGGAATTTTCCATCAATTGGGATTGGAATAAGGAGAAAAAACTTCTGAGATTGAAAGCACATTATTGATTTTTAAGATAAATGCAAACTTAAGGTCCAAAAATTATACAGGAACTTTGGCAGGTACGAGTACATATTATTAACCAAATTACTTAAACCTTCCAAAGGTAGCAAAAAATCAAGTGTAAGCTTAATTTGATAGCCAAATCCCATGGTAAATTTTCGACCATGGAAATTCCGTAAGATCTTAAATGAGGCAATCTTTAGTTAGTTTTCCCTAATTCTGTGAAGTTTTTTCTTTGATTCAAGTGACATAAGTGAATGGTTTAATCAGAGAAAGAACTTAAATATTTCCTACTCAATATTTTCTAAGAGCCAGAAAAACATACTTGACTCAGATTCAATAATCATGGGTCAAAAAAATATCGTATTAATTGAAAACGTAGGCTCATTCTGGGTTTTAACCTATTGTCCTCTAATAGGTAAAGAATTTAAGCTCAAATACATACTCAAAACTAGCTTTTAGATCAAGCTTTGGCTTTCGCAGAGTGATTTCTTAGTTTTAGAATAAGTATATATATATATATATATATATATATATATATATATATATATATATATATATATATATATATATATATATTGTGGAATTATAAATTTATATATATATTTAGAAGCTACACACAAAATATATTACCTTAGGTCAGTATTCATCAATATTTTTCTCTCTCGAAGGCAAACTTTTTATTCAAACTTAAACGCAAAATCTAATCCTGTTTGTTAGTCTACAACGATTTATATAACACAAAAAAAAGGAGCTTTAGTTATATATAAGCATATGTATCATGTCTTCCAGAAATATTACCAATAAAATAATATCTTCTCAATACTCCTTGCTAATCGTAAGATTCGGTAGTCCAATATATTACTCTGAATAGCAAAGTACAGTATATTTGAGTGAATTTTTTATGTGATATATTTTTTCGATTAAGGCCCATTATACTTATGTAAAGGGAGTACGATGTATTACATGTAAGTCCGAAAATCAAATCTCTTGATAGCAAAGGGTTACTTGTAGCGCCCTTCGTACGAAAATCAATTTCAGTATTTTCTCTTTTTTCCCTTTTTCCTTTACATCAACAGTTACGAAACCATTTTTCCGCTGCTATACCTTTCGCTGGAATTAGCCAAATTCTCCGCCCTCAAAAAACATTATCTTTCCGTCCTTTCCTTGGACAACAGGGCAAATATTAAATTAAGTTCTTCCCTGCGATTCGCATTTATTCCCATACAACAATGGAGGCGATCGATGACGTCATAGAAGCTCTCGCCATTTAGAGTATAATGTCGTAAGGTGCGGACCTAATGGTCTTAAGAAGCCGTTCTGAGAATGCGGATAATGCCTCGGAACCTTATTCTTCCTCTTACGGAATTCGCATGAACATTTAAAAACGAAGACAAGACATGGACTGTCTGGTAACTCTCGAACTGCTAATGGACAACCCACCAATCGATTGAATGCTTAAGAATAACAATTTTGGTCAGAGGCCGCATCACTGTTGATATCCTAAATTTCAGCTATTTTTTCAAAGTAAAAGGTTTACAACGTAAAAAAATGAATATTATCGAGAGAGATCTGGTGGAACTTCATGATGAATAGAAGTTTTTAATACAAAAATTGTACAAGTCCACAAATTAATTAATGTACAAGTTTTGCATTCAAAACTTTTATTTACAACGTAAAAATTGCAAGCAAGTGAACAATTAGTATCAAGTTTCACTTAGTTTAATTCATCGCTTTGTATGTAAATTGGTTTCTCCGGGCTTGGTCTCAACCGCTCTATGGCATTCGAATTTAAATATTAAGAGAAAATGTTTGATTTTAAGGAGAATGAAACATATATTGTTTTATAAGATTAGAAAATAGAAAAAACCTGTTTGAAATACTGATAAATCGCGATTTGAATTTTAATGTTAAACTCAATCAAGACTGAAAGCAATCAAAAATATTTTAAATAACTGTTTTAAAGTTTATGTACTATAAAAAATATTACCTTAGAACATATATTCAAAAATAAATTAAATTTCATAAATTAAACATATCAATGCGAAGCCTATGAAATCAAGAATGAATTTTCGGCACCACCTCCTCTATAATTTTGCTGTAAAGAAAAGAATCTAGGTAAGATTTGTACTTTTACCACAAATTTATTTTTACAAATAACAGTAACACGACCGGTTTCGTCATCTTTTGACGTGTTACTGTTATTTGTAAAAATAAATTTGTGGTAAAAGTACAAATCTTACCTAGATTCTTTCCATTATGGATTGCCACAACATCTCGCCTGATTCAGTGAAGTTTATTGTTGTAAAGAATTTCGTAAATAATCGCATTCAGAGATTAAAATTTAAATTCTGTCCAAGAAAAAAGTTGCGGGACCAGCAATTGCTTTATGGAATTACAAATATGAAAGATAATTCCTACATTGTTATTACAGATCTGGAATTAGGTTCTCTAAGTCATACAGCTGATATGAAATCCAAGCTATATCCATGAACACGTTCAGATTTACCGAAAGAACTTAATAAAGCAGAAATCTCATCTTTCATAAGGCTCGATCTCCTGGATTAAACATACTGCGAAAATCGTTGAAATATTATATATTATTCATGGTTTATTTATTAAAAGAGGCCTTCGGGCGTTCTACTTTGAATTAATGTCAAAATTCCCGAAATAAAAATAGAAATGTTCCGAAATATTGGTTCTTAAGCAAAAGAGTCTGTAAAGTCATGTCTGAAATTTTTTGTGGTCTAATCTCTCAATCATAAACTACCAAAAGCTTTGGAGAGGCTATTACGCTAACTAGGAAATATATCTTGATTTAAACGCTGAGCCAGAATGCTTTGGGTGAAAAAATTCCGCGTAGATATAGCACACTGACCCCATTAGTAATAAAATCTAAGACATTTAATAAAGAGTATCCAATTATTCAGCAATAAAAACTCAAAATCTATCCTAATATGACAGTATGAACATGACTGAGAAAATAGAAAAGAAAAAATATTATATTTCTCTATCCTGAACCAAAATAAAAATGAAAAACATTCGTCAAGATGTAGCAACTAAATAGCTCTAGAATGGTAACCAATATGAAAGCAAACGATTTTCAATAGGACCGTTCCTTCATTCCTCCAAGCTGTTCCGAAGAAATGAAAGATCAATGGACAGAATGAAAGCGATTTGACCCTTCACTTTCGAAAGCAGTGCTAAAAACAGCGCACGGTTGGAGATCAAACTTGTGTGGAAGTTAACACACATTCGATGCGAATTCCTTCTCAACTTCGACGAGTGAAAGGGAAAACTTCCGACAAGCAAGACGAGCCTCTATTACCACTTCTGCTGGGAACAAGAGAAAACTCAAAATTCCTCTCGTTTGTTCCCAACGCTCCGAATGATCGCCTCCGTCAATCTTAACCATAACTTCTCCCACCGGATATTTCTTTCTCGTGAAAAAGAAAAATTAGCTCAGGAAATCTTGAACGTGCTACCTCATGTACTGGAATTTCTATTGGCGGTGGATTCCATCGACTTTCAGCGATGCTATGAATTTGCTATTTATAGCGAGGATTCTCACGAAATGATGCTCTTCTATCCATGCGTCCAAGTTGGTTGGCCGGGTATATTACTAGTTGGAATTTCAATTAAGCTGAGCTGAAACCTACGCAGGTGGATAAGGTAAGATTGACATCACCATACATAGATATGGTACAACAGAGTAAGGGTGAAGGGTCAGGTGCATTCCTTGAATTCTGTTAAATTTCTAAAACTCCTCTCCATCTTTTGTGTTTTGTTTTTTACTACAATTATAAGAAACACATGCCGTTATATAATGTTACAATCTGAAAAAGTATTAAAATGAACCAGCTATAGCAGTAAAAGCATTCAAGCAAATAAAAGATAATTTAGAGATCAAATGAGAACTTTCGAACTTTATGGAAACCGCTGAGTACAGAATACAATCTCATGAAATTGTTTTTCGATATGGATATTATGTCGATAAAGTACTATTAAAATTTCTGATACTAGTAAATAAATTTATTAATGCTCATTTTAATAATATCAAACGGTACATTTAATGACACGAATGTAGATTAACACTAATGGATAGTAGAAGAAGAGTTATTTAGGCTTAATGTCTTATTTCTAGTAGTTCAATCGAATGTAAAATTAACTTGATTATTTTCAAATTGTTGCCATAACTGTGGAGAAAAGGTCAAGTTTTAAAAGCTTTTAAAAAATCCGTAAAATAATCAAGGAAACTTCGGAGAACCAAAGAAACGTCAATATCGGGTAACTAAGGGCCAATTAGAGCAAAAAACAAACTTAATACTCCAATGGAGACATCGCTATCTAATCAGACGGTACTTAGGATCAAAGTATCTATTGCATGAAAATGGGAAATCCGTGTTATCGAATATCCACATTCGGATGTTAATATATTCACAGTACATGTACACGTAGACTTCATGTACCTTCATAAACTTGATTAGTTGAGCACTAAGTTAGTGTGTGATAACTCTTTGTGGTTTCTGATTTTTCATATAAGATATTTGAAGGCTGCGTTCATTGAATGAGCCTCACTGATATAGATTTTGCTAACGGAAGAATATCTGATTTTCAATCATTAAATGGTGCACCTTTCCTATAAAAGACAAAAATACAGGAAGAATATTTCTACAAGAAACTAACATCTATTTTATTAACTTAGCAAAATACAATCTTATATATTAGTATTTTGCTAAGTTAATAAAATAGGAGTTAGTTTCTTGTGGAAAAGTTATTCCTGTTACTTATTTCTTATGAAATACCACAAAATAACACGCATGTCCGTGGACTTCTTTCCTATAAAATTGTTTTTTGTGATAAAAAACATAACAGTCATACAGAAATTTAAAATGTAAAAATTATTCTTCGTGCTTTTGAACTATCTTCCATTATGAGTTACATCATCTCCGAAATCACATTTCATGAACGAAATCGGCAAGGAGTCACCGAAATAAATTTTATTCCATACCGGAGCCAAATTCCGTGAAAAACGGTTAAATGTAAGTGGACAGTCCTTCGCGACTGCCAATGACGAGAAATCCGCCACCGTGTGAAATAAAGCGCAGGCCACATCCATAACTGACATTCGCCGAACCAAGGGATACATATGAGCTGGATGAAAAAACAGGCCTCTTCGAACATGAAATGGCCAAGAAAAATCTTACAGCGGAGCCAAGCTTCAGGTTCCTCTTTGAAATGTCTCTCACGTTTGGGCAGACGTTTCAAATAGATCGAATTGGCCGAGGTTTCCATAGAAAGTGAAGAACTCTCGAGCGTGTTGGTAATTTAGGATCCATGCACAGATATAGATTGAAATACAGCCCGGAATGACCGAATGGTAGGTATATGTGGAAATGGCACCAGAGTAAAAAGAAATAGGAAAGTACACAGTACATGGTAGAAGAATACTCGTTATGAAAGGGGCAGGGTATATTTGCACGTAAGGGTGGAGAACGAGAGACGAGATCGTAAAGAGGTACAAAAAACTTAATTCTAAATTAATTTGTACAGAAGTATATAGGAAGCATATTGAGGCTTGAGTGACAGTTTTCGTCGCAAAGCACATCCTTATCCAAAAAGTATTCGTTTGAACCGAACTAGAATTTTTTGAAATTTTAACGTTTCTTGCAGAATTTTCGAAAATTCGGGGTTAAAATTCTCACAAAAGATAGTATTTGATTGGGAAAGAAAATTATATCTGTAATGTGGGTGTGCCATTATTGCCGGGTATTATATTTCTATCCTAAAAAAAGTCATTACGACCCACCCTACTGTATAACCAGCATCCGTAACATTTCTGTACATTTTGCGTATTTTCACGAATTTTGACGAACTGAAAAACCATTTTCCTGGATTCAAACGTACTAAATCTTTAATATTAAGCAACAAACATGCAATATATGCGCTTACTTGCCATTAAATCACTTCGGAAACATCGAGAAACCATCAGGAAAAAATGCAAAAATTTGACATTTTTCACAAAAATTTAAAATTTTGACTAACATTCACAGCCTCAGGACATAATCCGATCGAGTTGAAATTTTTTATATATTATTAGGACCACCAACCACAAACTTTAAGCCGTGGACCGATTTCAAAAAAAAAGTTTTTTCGATCCGCCCTAGCGTGCACCTAAGAAAAATCTCAAGGAAAAACGGCTGGGACCGGGGATAGAGCCCAGGATTTTCCTCTATTTAGGATACTTAAACCACTGTTTTCCATTGCCGTAACCACTGATTTAATAGCTCTCCTTGGGATTTTATGATGATAAATATTCTGATAATAATACGAGAAAAAATCGCTTCTAAGAAACGCGCTTTACCCTACCTCCGAAGCCATGCCGAATCTTGGGAACTCCCAACTTTGAGGCCATGCTAATGGACCATCGAGGAAATCGGCAAAAAGTCTTGGAGGGACCAAAAACTCATTCAAAGAGATTCAAGGAACATTCTGACGCCGCGTAGCCGATTTTTCACACGAGATACTTCAAAAAAATTCTCTTCTTTTCACGAAGGTCCTCAGAGGACTAAGACTAATCTAAGACTAATTCAAGGGTCCAAGAAGCAATCAAGACCCGCATGGGTCCAAAGATATTCTTTACAGAGAGCCCCCGAATGTCCAAGCCTCTTAGTTCAACCATTTCCTTTCATTTGGAGAAGCATTTATAGCGATCTGAAGTAACCCAGGTATACTTTGGGAGATGTCATTCCCGTCAAGGATTCATTTGCGCATCTCGATTCATTAATCTCTATCAACTCTGGAATTAAATAATTCTTTTCAAAAATCAGAGCAATACTTTCTTATGGAAAAAATGAGGTTAATGGTTCCTTCCGTGATCGAACCCGTGACAGCTAGAATCGATATCCCACTTTTACATTTTGGAACCCATTCGACATGAAAATGTCAGATCAATATTTTATTGGGTGTATCCGACTTCCATCGAGGGGTCAATATATATAACAGACATTGAACAGAAGCATTTCTCGGTAATTTTTAAAATTACATTGTTACACACAAAATTTGTTGCCAAGAATAAAATTTAATAAACGGTTAAATTTTATTTTCAGTTTAGATTACTTTAAGGGCAGTTTTCTTACTGTTTCTCCCAAAGCAATATTTGGGCACGTATAAATTCACTCCTCTTTAATTTACACCGATAGAACAGACAAAAATACACTGAAGTCCAATATGAAGGTGCTAAATTAATTTAAAAATAAAACTTTTATCATTTGAATAGAATTATAATTTCCTGTATCACACCACGGATGTATTCGAATAAAATAAAGAATTATTTAGTAGACGTAAGTTCTGGAAATGATTTCAAATATTTTTCAAATGTCAACGACACAAAAGACTATGATTTTTCTCCAATTTGCTCCACTTTCCGGAGATCAGGAGGATCTTCTCCATTGTAACAATCGAAGAATAACACTGGGTTAACTTCACAAAAATTATATTTTATTATTTCAATTAGACAACCTGTTTCATCTCAGTGAGACATCAAGTAATTTCGTATTATTATTATCATAAAATCATTGTATTCCCTAATTACTGTAAATTATTGAATTCAGTACCTGATGTCGAGTTGCGATAAAATCGGTTGTTCAGTACAAGTGATAAAAATATGTTTTTGAGAATTTACCCTAGTGTTTTCCTTTTATTGACCAATAGGTTTAGGTTTGGCTGATCCATCAGCGGGAGGTTAATCTTTACTTACTATGGGAAAATAAGACTTTGATTAAAGTCTTTGCATGTATTATATATTTCCGTCTTTTGTTTTGTATCTTTGTTCCATCTCATCACTCATGTGTCCATCACTTCCATATTGTTTGAAGCTCCTTTCTGTTTGTTTTCTTGTATTTTATGCACCAGCGTAATTGTGTATATGTTTGTATAAAGTTATGCAGCACTACATGTACATTTAGTGTGTGATTCGATCCCTTAAACGAGAGATAACTCCAAGGGACCAAATATTCCTTATTCTGTTACGTCAAATTGTATATTTTTTGCATTTTATTATGTATAAGGAATAAATATAATTATATTTCTAATATACAACATTGAAATAAATTGTATTTCAAATTCTAATATACAACATTGAAAATTGCATTTCAATAAAGTTAAATTAACATTGCAGAAGTTGCTATCACAGAAGCCGAATTAATGTCAGCTGGTTCTATTGTATACGTTAAATCATTTAGAATCACTGTCGGAAACAAAAGAATTAATTTTTGGCCACTGAATGTAATACTTTCACTTCCAAATCATTCGCATCGCAGGCTAAAGAAAATCAATTGTCTCATTTCGTTCTATATATACTTCCCAAGCAAGGAATACAGAATTCGATCGAATATCCCGGATATAAGAATAGCGTCGCCGGGTCTCAGCCTTTCCATTATTCTGTCAATCCAAAAGCAAATTTGCTTTACATTCGGAACGACGTCCAAGTCTATGTTGACGTTTGAAATAGAATATAAGTTTCGATATAAAATGCCATATTTATTTTTCTACGGAGCGAATGCTTTTCCTATCCCATAAAATTTCCTCAGATTTTTGTGAACGGCAAGAGGCTGTTACTTTTTACTAGCGGAATAATTTATTTATCGTAGCATGGCAAGCGCAGTAGTGTACTTCCTTCATTCCTACGTCATAAAAATCGAATTCTCCATCTGAAAGTAACTTATTCATACAAGACAACAGACTTTTCTCAAAAGATTCGTTTCGGAATAAACCATAAATAAAACTCGGTGTCCTAAATTTACTGAGAGCTGTAAAATTTTGTTCACCCCTTTCCAAAAGACCTAAAGTCGAAGGAAAGGGATTTAAAATTCCTGTGAATTCAAAAATTTCTGAAAACTTCCTGCGTTAGAGTAATGAGCTATCAAAACAATGCGTAATTAATACGATCGCTAAATTAAAAATCCAAAGTGACACTTTCTAAGAACCCAATGCTAATAATAATATCAGAATAAAATAAGTTAAAGTTTTTTTTTCTAGCACTTGAATCATCCCCATCGCCTTGGATCGGTATGTTTAATACATTTACAATATCCTTTTCAATTTCTATCCACTTACTAACCTTCTGAGCTCCCTACCTTTCTGCATAAAAGCTTAAAATTTTCACATGGTTCATTCTTAAATTAATGTTTGAATTAGATTTTATGCAAATAATCTCTCATAAAATTAATGTAGAACTCAAAAGGTATTATGTAAATACTCTTTTTAGTTAGTCATTAGTAAGTTTCTGTTGATTTCATTCTAGTTTGAATAGCTATGTAAATGAATAGCTACTGTAAAATTATAACATATCATTAATTTTAATTCACCGTTAAATTTTAAAATCACTTTAAGTGAAACGTTTAATTGAATATATAAATAAACTCTTTGAGTATTTGCCTATAGAGAAACGTTTCTTTATGCATAAATATTTGTAATGGTGCTTTTAATGACTAAACTTGTTTGAAATGTACTAAAAATAAGAAAAACAGACTTGCAGAGTAAATCACATAGCGGTTGAAAGATATTTAATCCATCTAAAATGAATTCACCTATTACGAAATAATAATAGGAATCGACCTGAAGAAGATGTGCTTGTAGTATATCGAAACATCTCCTGTGTTTGGGATTTTTTTCAGAATTGCAGAAGTTTTTAAAATTTTATTGTTCTCGCATTTTTGTTGATATTGATTATTTATGAGAAGACATTCCAAGAAATATCATTGAATTGGTTTATTTTATTCGCAAATTATTTCAAGGATTACATTTCAAAACTACCACTAAAAATATATGTAAACTCCGGGTCTTTGGATTTGCAGTAATTCTGAAAGAATATTCACTATTTATAAATTGCGCCAAATACCGCTTAAATCATTTCCTGTATGTCAAATCATACTTACATTTCCACGTTCATGATTTTCACGACAGAAACATATTCATTCGCAGATTTATATTTTGATACATCTCAACTACAAATCCGCTTAAGGTAAACGGTGGTAAGAAAAGGGATTCTAGCGCAATACCAAATCGCGCGGAAGCGAGACGTTCTTACCGAAAGACGGAACTAGGAGATAAAAAAGCATTCGGGGAACTTGGTCGAAAATCCTGCAGGAGGGAATTTATATTCTTACAAATCTGGAAATCCTCTAAGACCGCCGAGGCATGAGTTCTTTACGAGGAAGATGAAGATATATTGCAACCGCAGGAAGTATTCTCCGAGTGGGGTCCACGTGAAAACTCTATTCCCTTACATTTCTCTCCTCGTCTGCCTTTTTCAAACCATTGCCTCCTCCATACCTTACTACCTCCAAAGCGGTATAAATTGTGGATGAAACATATTTAAAAATGGAAAGATTGCAATGAAACTTTGCCAATACAAAAGGTTATTCTTATACGAGCCAAACATACGTCAAACAAATGTCTTCTTGAGGTAGTCATGATTATCCATACCTAATTCCCAATCTTTTCAAATTTTCAACGTTCATTTTGTTGGACGGCTTTGAATTATCGTAAATCAAAACATTAAGTACTTCAGCCAGTAAAAGATATTTCTCCGAAATGTTACACGTCAACTAGAGCGAAATTTTCCTTCGCAGCTGTTGACAACTTTATACCAATTTCTCAAGAAAATATTATTATTATTAAAGCATAAACTGCAGGTAAGTCGTTAGCCTGGCGCCAGTTCTTTTCTATCTACATAAATTTGTACAAGTTATAAACATAATTAATATAAAATACATCAATGATAATTGAACAATTCCCATTTAATGACTACATACATATAGTATATTTAACTTACGACTAAGTAATACATTTATGATAATATTTTTAACTATTTTTACTGGATTTTCGGAGTTCATGACAGGCCTTCTCGGCTACCGTAGCGGTCACGGTCACCTGCCGTATTCATTATCACCAGGTGAAAATGTCTCAAAAACAACAGCACAATTGAATACAATGAATGAAAATTTCTATAGTAAAAAAGAAATCGGTTAAAGTAAAACTTAGGGAATCGATCTCAGTTTCCCTTTGAATGGGTGTGGATGGTCAAGCGGGAAGTGCGTTCGCTTTTAGCGGAGGCGGTACTGAGTTCGATACTTTTATATTATACTACTAGTATTTGTCGTATCATGCATTGAAAAACATCATAAGTTAGCATGTATCAAAGGAATAAACTTTTTATCAATGATCAAAAAATTAAATAAACTCGGGTGACTAAAAAACAATGATAAACTCACAAGCAAAATTTAAACATGATTTAAAATACAAATGATAATGTTCATGTTGACTGATGTCCCACCATATATTCCGATACAATTCGAAAAAAATGTACAAATATTTTCGCTGCAGGCTGTATAATATTTTCGTAAAAACGTTTAATTACTTGACTGTTTTAAGTTAAACGAATAAATAAACATTAAAAGGTATTGTAGACGGAATGGATCATTACCACACTTCGTGTAAACAGATATTTCGTATAATTAATTTTTTTATTAGCAGGTTTCGCTACATTTTCCTGAATACTAAGCTCAGAATGTTCCTTTTTGCGTGTATTTGATCTAAATGAAGACGACCTCTCTCCATTCGCCTGTGAAGTGGTTCTTTTTACTTTCGCTTTCCCTTCCGATGTAAGGAACTCACTCATCCAGAAGGCCACTTACTCAAAAAGTGAACCGTCTGCACTCTCTTATGGGAATGAATACCGTTGGGGTTAAGACGTCATGGACGAGACAGTATGAACATCTGCAGAAGAGAAAATAAAAATGGAAGAAGGGAGAGACAGGGGATCAGTAACTGCTTGTTATGATGCTAAAATAAAGTACTGATGTACTCTGAGAAGTCTTCATTTTATTAATCTGCTCTCAAAGCTTACACCTAGCAATTACAAACCTTTATCAGCAATTATCCTCTCGCTATATTTGTAATATGATTTTATTCTAAGATGATATGATTGATCGATGATTTGATTGATTGACCTTTGAAGATATCTCTCTGTGTAAAACCAGATTCAGCTCTACTTGGTGTTAGTACAAGTTAAACAGAAGGAATATTAAATGCTGAATAAGTATAACCCACAATTGGTATTATTTTTACTTTCTCCATACACGTAGTATAGAGAAAGTATTGTTTTCATGAAAAAAATCGACTTCGAGATTTCAACGAAATTACCTGTTTTGGGGTCCCTAGAATACTTTTTGACCATTTTCGGAATGATGTCTGTGTGTGTGTGTGTGTGCTTGTTGGCGCTCTAACCTAAAAACTATTAGTTGTATCAGCACCAAATTTCATATATAGCACTTTGGTTGGTGTCGTTAGAGTTGATTATTTTTTTAAGTAAATCGGTTAACTAGAAGTCGAGCTTTATTATTCGAAGCTCGTTTCCGTTTTTGCAAAATTCCTCCATTTATCTGATGTTTAGGTGTATACAGCTATCTACAAAAATTACAAAAAATGTATTTGTATGTATCTTCCAAGATTGTATCTTCAGATTGTATCTAGAGTTCGAAAATACTGTCGTAGATAAATATTTACATCTTATACATGGAGAAAGTCATGTGCTGGCCACATCAGATTTTTTACCCTTACTTTCTTACTTATTATACTATTTTTTTATAGTTTTCATATAATCGGCAATAAAATTTATTTTATAGCTTTAATAAGTGTCTCACTGTTAAAAAGAAGTACTCAGCACAAAAGATTGGTGACTTATCCCCTCTAACATTAACTACCAAGAGGTAGTAGGGGAGAAATGAGGCTTATTCGGCAGCATGAGGCTTGAGGTAGTTTTCCCTTGCTTTCTACAGAGAGACGAAATACTATTAGCGAAACATGTCCACGTTAGTGAAGCACAATGACTGCAAATATATATTTTTCCATGTAAAATCTTAGTTAGTGCCACTATTAAAAGTACCCATAACTTACAATTATTCACAGACATCAGTTAGACAGTGAAAATTAAATGAAACATATACTATTCTCTATACTGTACCAGATGGCAAATGAAAATTATTCCATTGATATATCTTTACGATTCTTCCAACCACGTTCTTATTTTGTTCATTTTGATAATCTAACCATTCCCTAATAGCTTCAATTATTCCTCTTTCAAAATGAAAAAAAAACGTGAAGATTAATGGATATTTCCCACGATTTTTTGACGATTGGTGTTTCCAGCATTATTTAATCTCCGACGCGAGCTCGAAATTTTCAATTGAAACGAAATCTGCAGACGGAGAGATATTCATTAAATCGTCGGAGATAAATTCGTCACAGATAAAACCCATTAGAATAGCGGCATCTGTATTCCGCACACGCTACGCATTCGAGCTATTGAGTTCCCACTTGCGTCATCGTTAATATGCCAACAGTTTCCATGAATTTGATTGGGAATCGATCAAACTCCGCGACGGGCCTTTTAACGTCTTTCGCTTTATCTACATTTAAATCGCTAATTTATCACTTTTCGATTGCGAAAACAGTGAAAGCATTTTTCGCAAACCCGGTTAAATGTAAATATGATCATCCAAGCGATACACAAATTGTAGGCATAAATCGACGGACGGAATATTCTTTATTGATAAAGTTTGAGCTGTTTTTTATCTTTTACGATGAACGAAATTAAAGTAATTGCGAGTGCAAGGGACTACACATATTATCTCCCCTTTCAATCCAATCCGGAAAAGGAGAATGCATATTCACTAATTATCTTCCAAAAATATCAGTTTCTAGTCTGATCGAACAACAGCAGGTTTATGAAAAAACTCAAAAAAAATAATTTAAGATTTGAAATCACATTTTGAAATTTCTTGATGGATAAAAATATACTTTAAATTTTTTTACCGCAACCTTTCGACATTTTTTATCACAACAAATTCAGTAAAAGATAACGGAGTTTTATCCGAAAAAATACCTGCTTTAATCTCATTTTGAAAGAAATAACACTTAATCTAACGTATAGCTCTGCTATATTCACCCTATGGTTTTTGAAAATATAATAATTATAAGCATATTCTAATAGAAACGACTCTGTGTAGAAAAGGATGCGCCGATAAAAATGAGTCTGAGTATATACAGATTAATGAGTAATTAATAAATTGATTAAAGACTGAAAGTCACGAAATTTATTCTCTCGTGATGGAGTTTCACAAAACAACGACTTCCTCCGCGAAATTGAGTTCTCGTAACATTGGCTTTGACAAAATTAGTGTCTAATTTTTCGCATCTTTAATTACACTGAGAGGAAATACGTAGAATACTATTGATGATAAATGCAAAAGCAGTAACAATGATAATACAAGGTTCTCAAAGGGATTTTTCAGTTTTTTTTAATTTACCTTAGTGTTGGGGAATACTATTCATATGAAATTTAAAAATACACGTTTCTATATACGAGTACAAGGGATAGCCATCTATGAAAAACTTAGGCAAAATTTTATGCTTCAATTAGACGGAAATAATAAATAACCTGACTATATATATATATATATACGAGTAAAATGAAGCTTGCATACTGCAAGCAGATCGACAACACTAACTTCCTATCGGCATCACATCGGGACGGTCCTCAAAAGAAAAAAAAATAGGATTGAAAATATTCTTAATTCGCCGCAATTAATTGTCTAGCATCGAACCTGGGTCTTACTGGTGAATTTACTATGCAGCACAACAGAAAATCACCATCTCTTACTATGTGTGAAAATTCAAGCAGAAATATTGGCTCCAACTGCCTCAAACGACGTCCTACTTTTCAATAAGGTAAATGGCTCTCTGGATTCGAACCAAGGAGGATCTAGGAAATATAAAATTTGTTTTTCAAATGTATCTATATTCTCTATCTATATGCCTAATTTCATGTTTTATTATTATTGGGAAGGGGTATAAATTAATTCCTACAAATCGGATAATTTATTGATTGTAGAGACGCCTGGTGTCGAGCCCAGGAAATATTGGTAGCTGTGAATACCCTATATGACTTATTAGAACTTCACCTTATTTCATACAAAGTTTGAAGTCGATATCATGCCGGGAAGTACCTAAAACCTTTTTCTTTTATATCCGTAAGAAATGCATTGAGGAATGTAAATGACTCTCTGGGATCAAACCAAGGACTATCAGCGAATGTGTAAAATTTGATTATGAAATATAATTATAATCTCCAACTCCATGCCGAATTTCAAGTTTCCATGCCATCGGGAATCGGTCAAAAAAAAATCTTAAAAATCACCACAATGCATTTTAAACGGCCGATTTTTGCCTCGACCTAGCATCGAACCCAGGATATTTCCAGTAAAACTCATTTATGTTTTCGATAGATCATGACCATATATAAAGGCTCCTTGAAAAAATGATGTATATATATATATATATATATATATATATATATATATATATCTATTATATATAGACGTTTCTCCGGATATACCTATATATATATATATATATATATATATATATATATAGATTAATAAAAATTAAACTAAGTATGTTTTGAATTTTTTTGATTAAGTAAAAGTTTTTACGAATAAAGACAGACATTTAATATCAGTACTATTATATTTTATTAAATATGACACCATGTATCGAATTAATAATTGTATTATTAAGGATGAATTATGTAGCTAAACATTTAAATTAATTAAATTTATTCGACGTTTACAAGATTCTTAATTAACCTGAGAGGATCCTGATAACGAAGAATCTACAGAGCTATTACGTAAAGAGCAATTGAGCTAAATATTGAATTTTCTTACTCGCAACTCTCATTCTCGCTTTTATTTTTGCAGCTCATGTTTCTTGCAATACAGCAGCTGAGCAAAGAGACCAAACCATTTTATTAGTCAACGCACATTCGTACACCTCAACGGAAATAATTGAAAGTGCGTCAATTCTGACCAGCATTTCCGTTTCAATACGAGAGAGGGTGACGTAAAATTACAGTCAACAAATTCCTCTCCTCTGTTAACTGATCACCATTCCATTTCGGAGCAAATTCTAATCATTAGAAGTGAGCTATTGAAATGCAAATCGATTCCGAGAATATGAGGCTAAATATGGCAGAGGAAACGAATAAGAGGAGTGACAAGCTGAGGACGTATGGGCTGAGGAATACATTGGTGTCCTTGGGCCTCTTCCCTTCTCTCCCCATGAGAGACACTTGGAATATTTCGAGGTGGGGATCCCACGAACAAAAACGCGGCTTGAAAGACGCTATATGATCAGCACTTTTGGTTGCTTTCACTTCGGAAACTCCTTTTTCTTGACCGATAAAATCGATATTCCATCTTCCTCGCCAGCCAAGCTCTTTCCAGTACATGCAAAGTTTTTACGATCTACTTTGTAAGTATGTACATACAAATCTGGGGAAGATTTATTCTGTCATTCATGCAGGAACACTTTAATGTGACTATCCGATTTATTATAGCGTTCATTTTATTCAAAGTGAAATGAAAGCAAAGAAACATTTTTACCATTCCCTCTATTATATCTGTACTCCCGAAAACGTTTCTGTAATAATATTTAACGCTGGTAAAGAATACTTGATAATTAATCCCAAAATGAGTATCAAATCAGTCGCTAATTGCAAACCATATTTACTTGTTTTCTCCTGAACCCTTTTACTAAAAACAATTCTAATTTTCATTTCGATTTAATAACACCTGCGTCTAGGCTTCTTTCTGTCTATCTTTTTTTTCTCTTTCAACTTATGCCGCATTTAAGGATTTCATACCGTGGCTACAAGATATCTATATCGTGAGTTCTTCATGTACTAATTCCTACTCGGATCGCAGCATTTAGTTGCATAAAATTTTATTACAGTAGTCAACAATTACTACGATCACAACATTTTGTGCAGTCAATTTTTATTAGGGCAAAGAAACTTTTGATTGAGACGATCAATGTAGACATATTATTAGTAACACGATGGGGTAGAAAACAAACAGAAGAGATAGTAATCTAGATTCTATATATATATATAAAAGCAAATATACGCGGAACACTGAATATTGTACTAGAAATCAATACCCTAAGATCTGGCCGTAATCATGGAAACTGTTACCAAACCATGCCTCGTGACTGATTTTGAATTCCTTAGAGAAGATTCCTTCTTTGCAAAAAGAACTCATTCCTATGCATAACCGCGAACAAGGTTTTACAAGACCTTAAGAGAAATGGCAAGAAAATCAAGACACACTCAAATGAAATTCGCCAATGTTACATCTCGATGGATGCAATCAACTCAAGAACCGAGACATCCACTTCTCCAGCATTGAGAGAAATGAAAACAAACTCATCTTCACCTCCGATGCAGTATCAACCGCACATAGACCAATTTAGTGGTGTTGATTAACTCGATTCGGCGGGGAAATGATATCGGTGACCTTTCTCGGAATGAGTCCCGCTGGATTTAATTTCGAACGCCTCTCCTAATCTCGCCTCAGACCCTCACCTTGACTCTATCCTGAGAACCTTTTTTCCCTTCGCTAAGTCATCTTCTTCTGCGCGAATGACGTAAAGGCCTTCAGATGTTTCAACGGACTCTTGACAACCTCAAGAGCCCGTCCCTTGAAAGAGAACTGCCGAAAAAATTTCGGCGAAAAAGAAATGTGTCAAATACTCGACGTAAATCCATTCGCACCGGATCGGCATTATATACTACTGGCGGATATCTTCGCATTTATAACCGAAAACGATGAATGAGGAGGCATGAAACATGGTTTTGGAGCGTTATTTTCGAATCAGCAATTTAATATAAAAATATCCCGAATTGCGAGTGACCGGATATAATAATATTTCTACTTTCTCCCTATACGTAGTATAAAGAAAGTATTGTATTCGCAAAAAAATTCGACCTCCAGATTTCGACGGAATTAGATGTTTTGGGGCCCATAGAGCTCGTTTTCGCTATTTTCCCGAACATGTCTGCCTGTTTGTCTGTGTGTGTGTCTGTCTGTGGTAAAAAAGTTTGTGGGAGCTCTATCTTAGAAAGAAATTATCCGATCATTTTCAAAATTCATATTTAGTATTTTCCTAACAATGCTAAGAGTTGATTAGTTTTTGGTGAATATCGCTTCACCGGAAGTTGCGGTTTATCCGGAACAAAATTTCATTTCTTAAATATCTCTGTAAGAATGCAATATAGGTATATACAATTATAAACAAAAGTTGTACATAATGTACTTTACTAAAAATTTGGTATGAAACATTTTTTCGTAACACTGATTGTTTAGGAGTTATTGTTCAATAATGGTTAACCGGAAGTTGTTGTTTATCCAGAAATGGAAGTTTTTCATACATATCTCTGTCAAAATGCAATGTAGTTATATAATGTATTTAACTACAAATGTTGTATGAAACATTCTCCTGTAACACTCATTGTTTTGGAGTTATTTATATATTACCGGCATAGGCTTCTGTTTTCAATAAATACGGACAAAGCCATGTGTTGGCCAAGTCGGATTTTTTATTTCACTTTCCTATATAATAGAGTCTTAAATATATTTAACAAAACCAAAAAGTGAAATTTATTCATATCAGAAGATAGTTCTTCAATAGGGATTACCATCACTTTAAATAGAAATTGACATGGTTTTCGGAATACATATGTAACAAAACAATTTTTTAAATAAAACGCTTAGAGGTTATAATACAAACAAAGTATAGTGAGATATAAATAACAAAATGAAAGAAGTACTAGAGAAAAACAGAACATTTCAAGGAATTTCACGAAGTGAACTTAATAGAAAAAGTATGTTGCATGGTGATGATGAAAAGCCATCATTATGTGGAAGTCCACAATCAGGAATAAATGAAACATAAGTCTTTAGTCGACGAAATTTTAAATACAAAATAAATAAATAAATTTTATTGTATCCTGTAGCAAGCCATCTAAGGACAACATTAAATAACAATGCAAGAATCATAGCAGTCCGAAATCAATGAAATAACACAATATTCAACACTCTAGATTAAATAAATGATCACATTTCAAACCAACCCAACAAATATGTATTGTAGTTGGGAGGGAGTTCTAGAAATATATGGCGGATACTGTGAATGGCATATTTGAAGATTGTAGATATCTATGTGATGGAATGTAAAAAATACGGGAAGTTAAATTTATTCATGGAAGTTAATAAGGTGTTTTATTTCTTCCTGTTTAATAGAAATAATAAATACATAATAAGCAGGTTATCAATTAGGAACCAAGATGATGATGATGACCTTCCGATACCTTAAAGATGTAATATCAATATCGCTTGCGATGATTAATATGCAAAAACTATTCGTATAAGTGATTTCCAATTAGAAACTCCTAGAGCAGGTAAAACTAACTCCTCAGTTGATTCATTTTGGTGGAATTGGGTCTAATTGCTGAGAATTAAGTCTATATAATAGAGTAAATGTTAATTTGATCAAATTATCGCTAAATGCTTCTTAAGACTCCGTAGCACAAAATAAAATTCATTGAAGAAGCTGTAATTTCACGGGAATCTATCATTTCAATAAAAATAAGAAGTTTCAGTACTTTAGAAAAGGAAATACTTCTTCGTCTAATTTGTAAATAGAGAAATGCCCTTCTCAATAAACACTAAACATTACGATTGCTGAAAACGTTCTTGGAGACCGTTTCAGAAACTAAACGTGAAATTTTTGATAAAACGTAATTACTTATATAACAAACATTGTTTATAAATGTGAGCTAATATCGGCCTGAGTGATTCCACTCTTTTATTTAGCTACGAACAAACTCGAAATTTCTCCCTCGGAATGCGTCATCCACTATTGTAATGAGGTACGCTATGCATTATTGCTTCGAGTACGCCATCCTATTATAATTCGTGGAAGTAGCTCACCTCATCGCCCAAATTCAGAGGGAGTTCACAGAGAGAAAATTAAACCGAGGGAATGGAGTATGAAAACCGCGCTATAAATAAACGTCTGAAATTACTCGGGCAAGGAGAAATGTACGCGCATTGAACACGTGCTGTGTAATTTTTACTTGGCGACGAAGAAATAGTATCAAGTCGTAAACAAGTATTTCATTTCCGTCTTTACATTGAACGTGACCTAACCGACAAGAAAATTACAACGTACAGCAATTGCATTGCGTCTTCAGAATGACCACAGCGACATACATAGTCTAGTCTCGACACGAGATCGTAATTTCTCCATAGCCGTGCATGTGTACCGAAAAGTTAATGTCTTGGAAGACTATTTCACGTTTTAGCTGATTGGATTTAAGTGATTTACCACGATAAATGTCATTCTAGTACGTAATATTCCATCCACAACCCACTCTAGGGCTAACTGAGAACTATTTTCAATCGTTGTTAAGTAACTTTCACGTTAACTTTGAAAATAAACAGGCTGTTCTATTAATCTAGACTAGTTAAATAGAAATATATAGTTTAAAGAAAATATAATTAAATTGGCATGCCTCAAAAATAAAAAATACTTGCGGCGGGTAAAATAAACCTAGCAAATCTATGATTTTTCGTCAATTTTGATGCAAATATTTTATCAAATTGACTAAATGTGACCAAGTTAATAATCCTAAAATTTTATATTTGAGGTCCTGGTTAGCAAATAACAAATAAAAACTTTGTAGAATAATAACTTGGTTCGCTAATTCTTCGAAATCAATAGCCTTCTAAAACATTAGAAGTGTGTTTCCATGACAAAATAACAAAATAAACAGAGACTGTATAAATAATTCTTCATTAGTAAAATGCATATGCTATTTCAAAGCAACTATGGTTTTATTTAGGGTGCATGAAAGCTGTTACTTTATGGAATGAAAATACGTTACATAAAATGTAATGTACAACATTTACTTGTTCCATGATAAATAAAGTCTTCATTCCCTAATTAAAATTACTCGTTATAATACAGCACACAAACTTAAAGTAAAAGAGGAACTGAAGAACGAAATTTTTCTAATAATTTTACGTTTAACATAAAAATAAAATGCTACACGGGAACAATCACGATCGTTTAGTCTTTTGAAGGACAGCGGCCAATAATATTCAATTGATGAATAACAATAAAATCTAAAGAGGAGGATGTTGTGAAAATTGACCGTCATACTAAATGAAGAGAGACACGAGTACATACTTTTCCACACAAATTTTTTGTGAGACTACCGGTCATCACTATAACTTATCACTATCATTGAAGAATAAATCTTCGTTCAGTATGATGAATAATAAATATTATATTAATAATTAAAATCAAAAAACCCCTGACTAAGTCCAGCTTTGACCCCATTATAACTCGCGATTAGTAGGTCTCAAATTTGGAAATAGTTTTTAAAGAATTATTAGCAAATACAGTTAATATCAAACAATTCAATACTGTGGATTAACTTTTTCCTTCCTTTGACTATTTCGAAGGCTAGTCTATAACTCAACACCTCCACTATTATTTGACAAAAGCCCTGGGGAGAGAGAATGAGGCTTAGATGAGGAATGAGGTATCCCTTTCTTATAATCCTCACCGTGCAAGAATACTACTAATGTACAGCGAAAATACTACCCAATAGACCTGTATATAACATTTAACAGACCATACCATAAGGACGAACCGGAAAACCGAAAAACGAAAACTACTGCAAAAGAAAATAACACGAGAAAGGGACGGGAGATGAGGAAACTTAGAGCGAGGGAGATGAGAAAATTTCCCGCAGTGTTACCAGGACAACGGAGACAAGCTGGAGTCGCGCTAATTTTATCTTCGGACGGTACTAAGGCGAAGTGGAGGAGATGAGAGTGCTGGGGGTCCCAAAGGATGGCCGTTTTTCATTACTTCCACCGTCTTCGAACATATCCGATATTTGAAACGGACCTAAACATCGGGGACACTTCCCTAACAACGGGGTTTTAAAGTAAACATGCGATGCTCGTAAAAATCCCCGAATTATTGCGTTTCCTGAAAAAAGCGAAGAGTATAACTTTACGGTATTTCCAAAGCAATCACTTGCGAGGAAATTTTCGACTGTATTTATTGCCGTGAAATTTTAAGTGATGTGGAATTATTTGCCGGATGAGGTACTTCTTATTAGTTTCCGCTGATTTGAGTTACAGCCTAGTTCAAATTAGATTAAGAATGGTATTTGGGTAGACTAGGATCAGCTTCATTTTCATCTATTCCTTGAGACTTAAAGAAATGAGACGCCTCTTGGACCAAAAAAGACGAATTTAGCATCCCAAGTCTTCATAAATACAATTATAATAAATTCAAACACTTTGACCTTCATTTGGTAGAACTTCATCTCGACACACAAGATAAAACCAAAGTCTTTATTCCTAAATTTTTGTGGACTGAAGACATATTTTGTTAGTTTTTTCTTTGTTGCTAGTACTAAAAGACATCAAGTATTATTTACGATATAAATGATAAAATTCAAACATTTTCTTAACGGAGTAGAAGAGATATTTTAAATCATCACCCCATACACATAATTCTACAAGGCCCACTGGTTGATAAACCTCACTTCAAATCAAAGGAAGTAAAAGTATTTACTAAGAGCTATTCAAATAGATATTCATAGAAAAAATCTCATAAAAAAGCAAAGTTTGCAAATACATCAGGATATCAATGACGAATATTTATTCAAAGATGTTTTCAACTTAAAACTGTTATTGCGTTAATGCACCGCATTAAATCGTGATAATATATCATGAATAATAAACACGAAGTTGGAAAATTTTGAAATACAAGAACATCGCTAGGTGCGCATATATACTTATTTGGCATATTCATTTTGAATTTTTATTAATATCTAATGGGGATACGATCAGGGGATTGACCATTTCCTCAGAAATGATTACATTTAGAGAATTCATTTGAAAGTCATAAAAGGCTCTTTTGATTATAAGTGACCTAAGTAAAAAGCAGCTCGCATTTAATGACAGTGCTTATCATCGATTTGATGTGCATTACTTCAGAGGTCAGCGAAACGCTAAGAAAACATTGCGAAGGACTTGATGCGAAACTACTACGCATCACTGCATATGCAATGAATTAGCATAAATCTGTGTCTGTGATTTTTGCTTTGAAGACGGCCAAATATCATGTTAAATCAAATCCAAAGAAAGTGGAAAATCATTAATCTACTTATAATGATAAATCAGATCCAGATTTCCTGATGATGGAAATGAAAATTAAGGAAATTTAAGAAACGCTAAGTAGTTTAAAAAACCTCCTCCAACATAATCCTGTCATATTGGAAATGTTAAGATATTTCAATGACGTCACGCATATTCCTGAAACTAGATATATATCGAGAAACGTTATCACAAGCACAACCAGAATACTGAGGAAAGTTCAACGTTTTGGTGACATAAACCAAACATTTCTAATTAAAGGACTTACAAATATAGTAGATATCAATTACTTAACTTTCCTCATACATAGGAGGTGTTATAATATTTACTTCTTTAGTAGACATATTTTATTCTTGCAAACTCTTTTCTATGGTTTATCCTAGTAAAAAATTCAAAAATAATTTCACAGACTACTAAAAGGAGAAGAAACAGATTGGTGTGACTGCAATTCCCACATAAAAAGACATAATAGACTCAGTAACATAAAAAATAATAAAATAAGACACATAATAAGATGAGAGTCATAATACAAAAGATATAATACATGGTTTACTTCAGGGGACTACGACAAATATATGGTTGATACTAAATTGAAACGTAAATTCTACTAAAAATCTTTCTGAAGGAAATTCGGCCTAAGAGAATAAAGCTCACACAATGTGATCTTTCAAATTACTTATGTGTTACAAAGAACGACTCAGAGCAAAATTTATGAACAATATGATAAAATTAACAATTGACATCGTCTTCGCATAGGGGTCGTACACCAATTACGTAACTCAAAATTCTCCAATTGTTGACCCCCCATGTAGCAGGACCGTAACGCCGGACCCCTTCCTCCCTCCATCCCGTTAGGTAACGAGTGCTTAGTGAAAAGTTTTGGGCTTATTTGCAGGAAAGAAAGATTTTTAATTCCCAATAATAAACAATTTCAATTTTAAAGGCCTTTCTTACATTTCACCTAGATTCGACGACATGATAATTAGCATCGCACAAAACACAGACAGCCTACCACACTCCACTCACACTACTCCCGTTCGACACTCGTGCTCGCTCGGATCAGAGCTGCCAATTTTCCCCAGTAAATTGCGCGCGAGTTTTATATTCAAATTTTAAACATGCAGAAATTTTGTTGTTTTTTGCAGTTCTAAACCATGACGTAACGCAAACCTTGACCCCTTCTCCCCCCACGTACGAGGACCGTAAATCCTGGCCGGACCCCCCCCTTCCCCAAATTGCGTTACGTAATTTGTGTACGACCCCATACTTGAGTTGACTCTGAAAACAGTTCTGGAATTGCAGAAATAGACCAAACATAATTCTATACGACCCATTAAGACTAAAAAGCCGTTCTACGATGCTCGCCAACCGTATCTAAAATGTTTTTTCTAGGAGGCGTAAAAAATAGACATTTGGTGTTATTCTCTCTAGAAACCGAAGCAAACACTCATTCCACCAAAGACCTTTAGTATTTAAAGAGAATTGAACTGGTTAGAGGATTGATTAATTTCGGCTTTCCTATTACACAATTGCCAATTGAATAGCACGTACCTTTCATTGTATAAATACAGTACACAAATTGGTATGCCTATCTCATAAAATCATTTCCATCTGTCTTTAAGCAATATTTACTCCAGATTATAATCAATCTATTATATTTTGATCATCATCACCAATATACTCATGTATCCAATGTCAGTAACATCGGCAACATTCAACAGAATCGCGTCGCGTTAATTTACGTTGCAGAGCTATTTTGTTTTTCAAACTTTAGTTGGAAATAATAGGAAGATTACTATAAGAAATGAGACTTAAAACAGAGTCATATTTTAATTTTCAAAAATGTTATCGATCAGAAATAGCGGCAAGTTCGATAAAATACATCAAGTTTTGGTAAAATTATGAAGTGAATTCCTGACTGCTTCTATCAATGATATTTTGGTTGCTATGGAAGTTGTTACGATGCCTTTTCTAATCACGGCATTATTTACATCAGCCGCTGAATCGATAGTAAGGTTGATGGTAATAAATACCAAATCAAGTTAGAAATCAAAGATATTTTCGGCCACAAAATCCAAAAGCATTGCACCCAGTAGACAGTGATTTGTTTTAGCCACCGAAAAACAAAAAAAATAAACAAATTATGCAAATCCGTTGGAAAAACGAACTTGAAAAAGTCTGTCGGGGCTGGGAATTGAACCCAGGATCTTCCGGGTTGCTGCTACATGGTTATAGCATAGCTATTATAATTAATATGGTTATAACATAACTAAGCTATCCGGACTCTTTAGGTCCGTTTTCTCATGGGACTTTTCCTGGGTGCAAGCCCTTATGTGAAAAATTACCTTAACCCTTTTTCTTTCCATACAAATACGTATCAGTTATTCAAAATTATTAAAAAATACAGCCTTTTTCTTTGGAAATAGCAAAACGCCTGTTATCTAACCACAATTCAACATTTACTCCTGAGAGCCCGCGTCTTCCCAAAGCTGAAATAAGTATCTCAAGATTTTTTCACAAATTAATCTTCTAATACAGTTTATAACAAATGTACATGTGTACACCACTCTCATTCATAAAGGCAATTCATCTCATATAAATGTGATACCAACCGTGGGTTTGGAAATTGCTGACATAATTCCATTGAATCTCAGTTTTGAAGTTATCACCACGTTGTAATTTGTGCTCACTCCCAATGTCCGCGCACAATTTATGTTCATTTACAACAATTTGATATGCATTGACGCAACAAAGGAGTTGAGACACACGAAAATGGGAGGAAACAAGTGAGGGCGGGAAAACGTTAAACGCTTGCCAAGAGGAACGATGAAAACATAGAAAGGGTGCGAAACATTTCCTAAGATTAATGTCCGAACATTAATCTTTTCATCTGTCTACATCATTAGTTACAGGCTGTAGAAGACTCGTTTGTAACTTTAGCACGACATAGCTATTACGAAATTCGACGTCCATCAAGAAATTATAAAGAAGCAAATTGGCCACAAAAGTACCACCTGTAAACACTGAACATGACTACGATTTCCAAAATAAGGTATTGGGTAGTAGTTGTGGGTCAAAGCGCATCAACTGCTATGTTATTTGCTATATATTACTACTATATTTGCTATTATTATATTATGATATTACCTTATAAAACTATGATCTGTGAGCTGTTGAATTTTTTTGAGATTTTTATGTTCTCTTCGTATCATCGAAAACGTTTGATTTACCCATTTGTAAATATTATATGCGTCATAAGCGATTCAAAATAAATATTTTAAACATTAACTTGATAGTTGTAAATATTCTTGTTCGAGCAAAAGAAGGACAATGATTTTTTTTAATAGTTTTAAAATATTTTAATGTAATATTTAATGGATGTATAATACTGAGAGTGTTCCTAAAAGCATTTCACTCTTATAATGACATTAGGAGCTGTAAATGTTAAAGCATTTAAAATAGATGTACCCTGAGAAAAATTGATTCTGTAAAAAACGGGCTAGTTTTTTTATATCCATGTTAATTTGGTTAAGTTACTGAAATCTCGATCTGACACATGTAACTAGAATTAAGTTCTTCCTCAAGAGTTGGAAAATTGAAGTTGGGAATCTTTCGTAAGATAAAATTTGTAATATAAACTATCAAAATAAAATCAACAGTCTCAGGCGACGTCTTGTGGAAATACGTCATGATGAAAATAACAAAATTTGTACTTTTTCCACAGTATTTATTATAAACAATAAATGGAAACAAGTGTCTTGTCTTGGAAATAAGTGTCTTGGGAACAAACAAAAACAAAAACAAGTGTCTTGTTTCCATTTATTGTTTATAACAAATACTGTGGAAAAAGTACAAATTTTGTTATTTTCATCAAACTATCAAACACTGAAACTAAGAATATAGATACAGACTGAAATTAACATTTTGGAGATACCCGCTTCTATTGATTCATACAGTTCCTATTAAATGTCTTATTTTTGAAATTTATGGGAAGATCAACAAGTTAAAATCAAAACTTTTATGTAAATATGAAAGGTAAAGGAAGAATATCTCATTGATAACGATATTATCCTCACACGAGCTACTTAAGTTAATACTTAAACTTTAATTTACAACAGGAATATTTCTAGCCGAAAAGAATTCAAATAATTAACTGTAAATAAATACTGAACTAGAGCAATGAAGTCTGCTTCCAAAATATAATCTCCGAAATAACGGATAACGTTCATTTATTTCCCGCTGAATCTCCGTCAACGTTAGAGCTGAAATGTTACGAGGAAGAGTCCAAAAATCTGCATAGTTAAAAAAGCCATTTGTTAAGAAGTGGACGGATTTGGACGGGCGCCCAGACGTGGTTTTTAGGACAGCCGCTTTTATTCTTTCTAATCCGCTGAACAAAGGAGTCTAAGTGATTAACGACGACGCCTAGCGACCGCAAAACAAAACACAACGATCATTCCGTCCAAATGCGCCCCGTGATTAGGATCTGCCCCCTTCATTAAACCTCCATTTGTTTTTTAACTTCTCTCGAACCCATTCAAGCATCGCAGTTATTGGAACTGAGAATGCCGTGATCAATCAATGCCGATGTCTGGGATGTCCAGATGCAATATACGAAACGTATTCGAAAGGAAAGTCAAATTATAAAGTAGAAGGAATGGATATTTTTTATTACTACTCTCCAATATCATTCTATCTATTTCTATGTAAGATCCCTGCAGCCGCCTTTGGGCCTGTAGCAGGGGATGCAAGCACTTTGACTCTATTTAAATAAATATTGTCAAGCGTAACTAGGTGGGATTTCAAATTAAAAACTTTTAATGACAAAGTCAAAAGATATAACACGTACAAATTCCACAAATAACTTTTTACTCTATTTTCCTTATCGATAGCTTTCGCGTATCGTTCGCGGAAAAAATTAATTCTAGAAACAATTTGTTCTAGCATCCATTTCCCTGATCTCCCTCGCAGTATCGGAACTGCCCATTTAACAGAGAGGCCGCATTATATAATAATAATAATAATAATAAAGGACTTTATTCAGGGCGAGATTGAGACGATCAAGTCTCTTCTTACACCTAACCCTTTGTCATGTTGGAACAGAAAGAAATAGATAGATTGCAAAAGTACAGAGAAGAAAACTACTATGTGGGTTTAAAAACCTAAGCTAAGAGCATAGGAAAAAATTTCCTCTGCAGGAAAACACCCTCAAAAGAAGGGGGTGTGAAAAACCTGCGAAACCTACATATAGAAAACTAAATTTAAATATGGTAGTAGATAAAAGAGCTGTATAAGACAAGAGAAAAGGAAGTCATTAGAATGTACAAAAAAGAGCAAGTTATAACATGTTAACATAAAATTGTGACACAAAAGTATTAACATATAAGTAATAATGTATAGCTAATTTAGGATTGAGTTATAGAGCTCAAACTATCTTAAAATTTTGTCAATTACATGTTAAATTATACGAACATAATAGACTCACTGAACAAAAATACATTATAAACATGATTTCGCTTGGTAAAATCTCGTTAAGTATTTAGATTATAAATAAGAAAAACGGTTCAAAAACACTGAATAAAGACAAAGAAGAAAATACAATGAGAGTTATACGGTTACATCATCTGAGAACGTCATTTCTCTGAACTTACTCACTAAGTTTATCCTTTGAATTAGTCTTCAATCTTCTAATGGTTCCTATTCCTTATCCTGTATCGTCTGAGTAACACTCACTGTGTTATCGCTGCAATTCCTTATAAAACATAACCCTTTTCGCAGTACCTTTTCTAATTCCCGAACCTGAACTAAATCATCGCCGATTACTTGAAGTAAAATTCCGGATGCATTTTAGATTACGAATGACAATGGAGAGTCAAATTACGAGATAAAAGTGATTGAATTTCATCTGTGACTGCACATGATTACTATACGATTTCTCTTTGTAACTCTGTGCACTCTACTTCATTTATATAGGAATAAATAATGGAACATTCGTGGCTACCCTTGAAAATACCTATACTTCTTCTTAAAACGTTTCATTTCTTTATCACTCTCAATCGCAATCTGCCAATACGACCAAATTATATTAAAGCATTATCATCTTTACCAAATTCGCTCAAATATTGGGAATTTTCATCAAAACAAAGGCTAGGGAACTCAATTTCCGGAGTCAAGGACTAGCAGCGTAGGCGTTATTCAGTATATAAGCCCTCTGGAAAATTAAAATCACTCTGTGTTTGGAACTTTCACTAGCATCTCTCCATTGAGTTTTCATGTTTTTGAGCACTTAATATGAACTCTTAATAGTCTATAGGTCTAAGCTACCCTCAGGAACGATATCAATAGGAGATGCTAGATTTTCATTATTTTTCCAGCATAAAAGAGGATGATTCTCATAAAATAATATTTTAGAAATTTACAGCAATCCTCTTGTTGCTGTTTCTGTTTAATTTATGTTGAACAAATGCTATTGAGCCAATAAATGTGAAAATCTCAACTGTCCCACGGGAAGAATTTTACTTGGCCCTTACTGGGGTAGTTAGACGAATCAATATACGGTATATAGCCTACACGGTAAAACATTTTAGGAATCTAAAACATCTTATGAGAAATAAACCAAAAACATGAACATATCATGACATAAGCAGCCATTCCAATGTGAGTGAAATGAAAGATAGAAATTTGAAAGCCTTTTTCACTGCAGTTCTACAAATTAAATAAAATTAACTGGCAAATATTTTCTAATGTAACGAAATGAATAGAGATGTAATGTAATAAAATTAATAAAATAAAATAAAATTAACTTGACAAATATTTTTTAATGTAACGAAATGAATAGAGATGTAATGTAATAAAATTAATAAAATTAAATAAAATTAACTTGACAAATATTTTTTAATGTAACGAAATGAATAGAGATGTAATGTAATAGAAAAGTAATCCTCGCCTGATATTCGAAAAGGTCCTAATAAATATTCGTATTTAATAATACCCGTACTCATTAATATTGTTTGCCTGAGAGCGAAATTTTGAAAAACAGCCTTTTTTTTAATTCCTGGTACAAAGAAGAATTGATTAGGCGTCCAGGTAACATTTATATAATAGAAAACCAATAGAAAATGCTAAATTCCACATTTTCAAAACCTTCACCTCACCGAAACATGTTATTCATATTCCTAAGTGAATTCGGGTTTTATTCTTCCTAAAGTAAATTTTAAAGTTATAGATATTCTTTAAAACATGTCCCGCAAATCCCTAACCAATGCTCGCTCCCAGCCATTTCATATTACGATGGGAAATCCAAGGGAGCTCTCAGACTGTTTAAAGTTCAGTTTGGGAAGCTGACAACTCAAAAAGATTCCGAGAAAAATACAATTCCAAAGCTAAACAGAATTTTAGAACTCCTCTCCGCCGATTCCACTGGCGTCGCGATCCGCTAAAACGAAAAGAAAAACCAAGCTACGAAGGCAAAGGGGCGTATGCCAGTTTTTGTTGGCATGATACCCTAAGGGAGTGGCTCTTAAACTTTTCCACTGCCTGCACCCATCTGATTTTCAAAATATACGCCGCAGCCTCTTAAAATCCCTTTTATATTTTACTCAAAAGATTCTCTCAGTCCGAAAATAAAATCTCATCATATCCATTTCTATTGCTTGAAGGAGGAAACTTGCCCACTAGGAAATAATACTAAGACGAAAATCAGGAGTAATGAACTATTTTGATAATAAAACCATACCTAATTCAGTCATCAGCAATAACATCTGAAGAGTAGCTGTTTAATAGCTTGTAGAAGCTACACTTTCTTCACGAGATACAACAATAGATACTGATTTTCTGTTAACGTTCGGTATCTGATATTTACGTGAGAAAGTAAATATCTCAAAGGAAAGCTTTGCTTGTTTGATTAAATTGTTGTATTTCAGAGTGTCATAAGGATCATATTTATTACTCGTGATTTTTGATTCTTCTATCTATATATATCTTCTATCTACATCTCTACAAGTCGAATTTCGTAATAGTCTTACGATAACAGCTAACGATGCTACTGTATTTTCACTATAATTAAATAATAGAAAAATGCATATTACTAAATTAAATATAATAAAACAATGTATTATACTGCTGAATTAGGTTCACTGAGTGGATAGAGATTTCTATCCTTAAAAAGAAGAAAATACGAATGTGAATGTACTCGAATTCCGGCTAAGGTAAACGAAAATTTAATCAACATAATAGCTATATAAGTCAAATATCCCAGTATAGAATAATTCAAAAATACTTCTTTATTTTCTTGTAACCTCTTCGATTCATTATACTAACCGAAACATCCCCTAAAAATTCGATATTAAACTGCTTTATGAAACTGGACATCCAGTAAAACATTAAATTTAAACCCCTATTTTTCTACAACGTATTTATGGGTCAACGTTCCTTCGCCCATTTTGCCACATCCTTTACTAAATAGCAGGATTGCTATTTTATCCTAACATGAACAGTGACAAATAGACTTTGGGATGAGATGGACGGATTAAAAAAAGCAGACAGCTAGAGTGTACGCCTATTCGCTGAATGTAAACGGTGTCGATAACACAGGGTGACATCGGCTACTAATGAAAGAGTCCAGAAAGTTTACACCCGTCGGAGAATAGAGAACTAATCAGAGGGTTACGAGTTATTTTTATTTAGTAAACGGGGGGAAAGAACCTAATTCTCACAGGGGTCTTTCGTTGGGAAATGAATGGTTGCGACCGAAAATTATAAAATTGCGATTAATTTTGTCTCTTTACTCCATCAAAAAATTCCACGTTTTAGGCGACAGTGTTTACATACATCTTTCCTATTGGGTGTCAATTGAAATAAACATAAATAATGAAACCTAACAAGAATGACATTAAACTAATAAAAATCTTCACTAAATAATGCTTGCCCTAGAAATAAGCGTAGCACAACTTAAATGAGCATAGATATCATAACTATTTTTTAAAATGAATTAATGTAGATTCGAGCAATGAAAGCATCTTCATTGAATTTAACTCGAAATAATATAGGTGAAAATTGTTTACTTAAACGTGTAACTATAAAAAACAGGCCTGAAAAACTGGCAGTAACAGAAGAAGAAAGTATTTAATAATCTCACATTTGCAGAAATCTGCTTATTTGTGGAAAATAAAGATTTTTTAAGATGTGAGGAAATATAATTATACCTGTAGATGTTAACTCGTTGACGAAACCGGTCGTTTGAAATAAAATTGTGGAAGTTACTAAGTGTTTGATTACGATGGTTTATGTGAGGAAATAATATAGTCAACGGAAACGTTATCCAAAGTAAATAAAAAAATCAAGAAATTACTTTCATTAATTTAAAAGCATCTAAGTATTATAATTATAAGTAAAACAACTAAAAATAAAATAAATTTAACAATATAATATTCGGAAAAAGCAAACGACATGAAGTAAGTTAAATTTAGATCGGCCAGCCGATCCCAACCCTACCGTGTTTTCCATAAACTCTCTCAAAGCTAGACATCGCCATTTATCGTCCATTATCTTGTTAATAAATAGTCTCCAAAAGATCGAATCAAACACCAAAGAACGCAGAAAGAAGTCCCTGACACGGATCAACTCAAGCCTACCAAAGGCGGTCACAAAAGGAAAACAAACTTCCACGGACGAGGCTATTTCTTTCTTCTGTTAACATTTAATGTTATTGTGAACTCAAAAGAAAGGAGAACACTTAAGTTTGGAATGAGGAAGTGTCGTATAAATATAGAATGCAAAATTAACTCTGACCAACTTAGTTATCCTCAATACATAGAGTTCACAATGAAGTCATTGCATTTAGGAATCATCTGATTGGAAAGGATATAATTGGAATGAATTCAATAACAATTGGACTAAGTCAGTTCTTTTTATTCTTCCATACCGCTGGATGCAGGATTTCGTATCGTGTAAGGGAGTTAACTAGTCGTCAGAGACTTACAGAATATCAAACGTTTTCTCTCACCATTTACAGAATGCCAAATTTTCAGTTAAGATGAATCTGTTTTTCTATAAATTTAGACAGAATTATGGGATATCTTTTATGAATGCGTTTCTAGGAAGTCTAAAACTATACTTGCTTTGTGAGACATTTTATAGTGTTGATTATTTTACTTTTAAGATAGAAATAGTTGATTGTAAATATGAATGAATATAGGTGTATCCTGCCGTAACCACTTCATTAAAATTATCTTAGGTGTATGTGTTTCTAAATATGTAAATCCAAAATATTTGACTATGATAATTCTAGTTAATATTGTAATTCATAGCTAATTAGTATATGTATTAACAATGTAATGCACAATATGACTCATCCTATGCATACTTAGTACGCCATCGGACCAAAAAAATTACTATAATTATTATACTAATAAGAAGAATTAAAATCTGTTAATTCCTTTGTTGGACTAGAAATACCGTATTTATTCGAATGAATTATTTAAAGTAAATTCTGGTATATTTTCATTCCTGTTGTTTCATAATCCACTGACTTATATACACTCCAAATTCCATTAGTAACAATTTTATATAATATCCTCACTGTTTATCTGCCTATTAGAGGAATATAAGAACGGATTTTAATGTTCCGTAGGACAACCGATCAAAATTGATATGAAACGGGCGTATTAAAGCAGACGCGATGTAAAAATCGATTAAATAATTTATACTTCGAGATAAATGTGGATTCGTGCCGCCGCCGCCACCACCGTGCAAATTTAGGGCTAACTAAGCGAGGAATGGGTCCATTGGCGAGAAAAGAAGGAGACAGCGATGCGTTGGGGGCAATAACTTGGTCGCCTACGCAGAGCGGGGATAAAGACGGAGGAGTCAAATGCACGGGGGAGGCGAAGGGGCGGGGGAGGGGCAGGGGAGGAGGAAGGCAAACAAAGGGGACGGGATCGGCCAAGGAAAATGAAGAATGAGCGTGGGCATACGTGAATGAGATAAAAAATGACAGAGGTCATTGAATCAACTCCTGAGAGTTGTAAATACACCACTCATATCCAAAATGATATCACCGAAGAATGAAAATCCAGCAGCTTTGATCGGATATGAAAACATTTGTAAAAATCTATCAAAATTTTGCTTCATATAAACATATTGTGATTATTATAATTTATGAACGTTATGTGAAATTATTAAGATTTTTTGTAGGAGTTATAATAGCAGCTGTTGAAAATCTGTTTGTTTAAACACTTATTTCAGCGGTAAAACTTGTTACTTAGGTAACTCAATAATTCCTCAGCATAAGGCAAAACAGGGCATTAATTAACTGGCAGAATAAAAGAGCATATATATATTTATGTACAATTCGACGCTATTTTCTCAAGGATAGGTTACTAGAAAAAGTACACATGCACACACACACTTATCAGATTTAACCTTCCTCCAAAACCTTTTTATTGTATGTTGTTACTTATTTTTTGGGTTCTTTTTGAACGAATGGCCTGATTATGGGCATGAGTTGAAAGTAGTCGCTCCATAAAATATTTTTGTGATACTTTAAATCACTGTTTCCTAAACTTTTTAAAATTTTGATTTCCCCCATGTAACATATACATGATTTTAAATGTAAAAAAATGAAATTAATCACTGAATGAATCGTAAACGAAAGCTTTTTTAATTGTAAATCATTAGGAAATTGTAAGATAAAAATAAATTTTCAAGACGTGCAAGATATTTTCGTTTCCCCCCCTGTGGGGCGTGGAACCCACGTTGGAAAGCACCGCTTTAATTAGATTTTTAGATCTTATTTTTTATATGGATTTACAATAAGGGACGGCTTCAGCACTTGATTGAGAAATTAACATTAATAACTTCTCTCATTCATAGTCTTTATTTTTTCTCAATGTTTCATCCCGTTTATGCAAACCCTTCACTGTCTCTCTCCTCTGCTTCTAAATATCTCAAATTTCTGGAATCCCATTAGAAATCACGAAGTGTTCACATGCTCTTTCGAGTGGGTAGCTTTTCAGGTACTTCCCAGTTAAGTGTTTTGCATCATCCTCTCACTTTTCCTCGGATATTTATTCGCTATTGTCAGCTAATCCTTAGCCCTTAAATCCATTCAAAAACATCTGCAGAAGGTTTGCAATGTTTAGAATTCGATCGGCTTGATACTGATCGCCTATTCTTATACCAGATGCACCTTCATATCGAAGATTTCTACCAATATATATATTTTTACCATGAAGTGTATTTTTACATACGTAACATTTTCCAGGGATGTTTTCTGCTTCTCACCGGTTTCAACACAAATGATGACTTTAGCAGCAATCCAATTATCGGTGTGAAAATAAATTCGTGCACTTGCTAACCTTCAGCTGTAAGACATCTTCGCAGTTTAGTTCTTCCTCGGCACTTACAAACGAGCCCCTTTTCTGCACTCTTTGCATATTCACCTCAAAACCCTGACATGACCATGCCTTAGTTTTCTGAGCAGCTGTAGAGCAATACAACTGTCTGCCCCCAATATTAAGTTGTCTGGCTTCTTCCTCTCGTATACACAAATTTTTCTCAAAATTTCCGCAAGAACAGCGAAAGGGCTGTGCAGTGTTTAGAGTATCACTCATTGCCGACAATTGTATCAATTGCGTGCACCGTTCAATTCTTTGATCTTATGAGGATGAATTTGGAATAAATTCGACTAAATGAGGCTTTACTTGGTGGTATTCCATGGCAAAAGAAGCAAATTGACAAGGAATAGATTCGTTTATACAACTACCACAGTAGAAATTGTTACAGACAATTTCTGTAACAATTTATTCTGTGATAGTAGTATAAATAAATCTATTCTTTGTCAATTTGCTTCTTTTGAATTTGGGTTACGTAGAAAATTGTCAACAGGAAAATCGTTGATGCGTAATTATTGTGAAATTGGCAAACTGCATTTACCTACAAGTCGCCTTCTATCGTGTCTCAGAGTTGTAAACTGCAGGCGTTTGAACCAATTTTTTAGTCTATTATCATCGCATAACTTTCTCAGCAAGAATGAATATTAAAATGACTTTCCTTTGCCTCTATTTCTCTTATTTTACACTCATCGGATTGGTCGAAATAGGAGAGGATCACATGATACCAGTTACATCTTTCGCAAATGTATCTAATTTACCTGAAGTTATCAAGAAATCGCAGTGTATCTTCAAATCATCTTTCTCTAAAATATTACCATTCTGCACCTGAGGGCATTTTTTTAACACTTGCTTTTTTATCGTAGGATTTTTTAACAAACCGCAGATTCTCTAGTCCGGATTTCCGTCGGA
Source organism: Sympetrum striolatum (assembly GCA_947579665.1). Taxonomy (NCBI): domain Eukaryota; kingdom Metazoa; phylum Arthropoda; class Insecta; order Odonata; family Libellulidae; genus Sympetrum; species Sympetrum striolatum. Next base: position 17,403,755 of record OX388351.1, on the reverse strand, counting down.
TTCCATAGATTAATACGAGAAAGAGTAACTACTGTGAACTTATAGACTCCGCCCGAATAAAAAAATTCAAATTTGAATCATTTTGCAATAGAGCGTTAAAATGCCCTCCGTGGAGTAAGCTAATCCTGCTCAACTGGAAAATGAACTGTGACCTCTAACATTTTTAACCTTAAGCCCAAGTATGTCTAAAGCAGCGTAAAATCGTTTGTTTTATTTCTGTTTATTTTCTTTCTGGGAATGATCCACACAGGAGTAGCGATCAAAATGATATATGTTAATTATTTGGGCACGTATTCATTGACCTGTCAGGCCTTCCTTCCCTTTCTACTTAATTCTCTAATTGTCTCTTTTCTGGTTCCAAGAAATCAAATACCTCGCAATTTTAGAATCCAAATTAAATTGACTGTATTTAATAGCTCTAACCAATGGATGATAATAATAGATAATAAATAATTATTTATTTAACTAGTATTAATGTGGAGTCCATCGAACGCTTAATAAATCCAGCTTAAAATTATCAATATTCATAAAAATATCACTTTCAATCGATTTAAAGAATGAAACAGTTGAACTTTTACAGATATCACAGAGAATAAATACATTCTTTTCTAAATGATAACTGGATTTTTCCCTAATGATTCTCAAAGTCTGTTTTTGCTTCTGCAGATGAAGTCATTTCGTGCAATTCTATTTCAACTATTAACAGACAAGGAGAGATATTAATCCATGAAGATTATCACAAGATGGTAAAAATATTTTAGGAAACATTGGCCAATGGGAAAGCGACGGTGAAAAGTTTGACGAGACGGGGAATCGAACTTATACCATCCATCTAAGAGCATTTAGAAATATCCTAATCGATAATTCCGTGAAAGATACGAGTGAGTAATCATAAAACTCTATTTTTCAATATTAGAACATTTTTATCTTTTCATTAGTTATACATCTCATTAAATATGGACTCGTCGATTGAATTTTTAAATACGTAAGTATTTTGAGAGAATATTTTTACTTTGATGATGATACTGAAGATTCGATACCTTAATTAATTTTTCATTACTTAATTAAACTTTGTCATCTTTTGAATTGGGCAATTTACAGTTTGTTTGTTTTCTTTACTTCATTTATGAAATGTTTGGTGAAAGTTAAATTCGAAGACCTAAATTTTTACTAATCAAAACGCCTAGAGTAATTCCTTATTTTAATAAAATTAAAGTACCATTAGCCATTAATTATGTAGACTAGATTGAGGAAGCCGTCACTTGGTGAAACTGCAATTTGGAAAAAATGGAGTTATTTCCACCTTTATTTCCATAAATTATGAAAAACTTCAAATACGTACTTAACTGATACAAGATTATTCAAATGTCTTAAGGATACTCCGCGAAACAAAGTACATATTACAAACCAGCATCTGCTTCCTGATTTATTAAAGACTGCGGAAGGAATAACGTAAAATATTTAATAGCAGAAACTGGAAAGAATCCCCGACCCAGATGCGGAAAGCTGAAATGAAGATTTTTTATGATCGATAATGAAAGGAACGTACAAAGTCACAAGGGCCGTAGAAAGACCCATCTTACTTATCCAGCAGGAGAAATAGGATTTTTCCATTCTCAAACGAACAGCTGTTTTGAAAGCAGAAAGGGATTTCCCTTCGTATATTGAGGTCGCGACCGTAAACTCATTTAAAATACTCTCGCGAAATGGGATTGTTATTTCGACTAGCTCCGAGAACTCCGACTATTTTCTGAGTAAACCCAGCTTCCATTTGCGATTGTAAAAGGAAGTACTCAGCCCGCAAGATAGAGGGAGCTTTAAATGGATGTCAAAACTGCAGCGCACAAAATAATCAAGCGTGCCTAAGACCAAGGGAATGGAAGAATTGCATAGAGATGAAGCCGAAATTGTATAAAACGATTCTCGGAAAAGTGTTCAAAGCGAATTGCAAGCTCGCAGTAATACTGAAATTATTCCAACATCTTAAAAGTATTTTCCTTGTGTATCTTCTACGCGAGTACCTTAAAAAACGACGAATCAATATCCTCCATGTTTCTAAATTACGAGTTCTTCATTAATATACGATTAGATTTATTCAAAAGTAATTAATGTTACTTACTCGTAAAATTATAAAAGATAAATACGGCCGAAAAAAATTACTAACGGCATAGAATTATCTAGAAATCAATAGCAAATATAAAAAACTTGAGTTTCTGATCACAAATCTTTCTTTAAATTTATTTTGCTCCTTTAAAGTTCCTATTTTACTAACAAAACTATAAATACGATATACAGATTCAAAATTATTATTGTTTTTGTTTAATTTCAAGTTTATGTTTCACACATTTCATTCTTTAAATATTTGATCAAATACTCAAGTGTTAACCTTCCCATTTTACGAATATTTACGATTTTATTTGTTGGTGTTTATAATATTGGTACTATGACAAAAAATTCGATGAATTCAACACCGACTCCCAGCGAATACCATGACTCGCAGCCAAGAAAATTTATTTTTTTATGTATTCGAAGAATAGTGATCAAACATTATGTCACCAGCAAAAGATATCAAATTCTGCGATGAATATTACCCTTGCAAGAACCTAATTTTCCTTCCGGTATTATCAATAATTTTACAAATTTTATAAGTACCAATATGCTAGACTTGCATTTATTTCTAACGAAACTCTTATATTGAAAACTGGATTTTCAATCTTAAATGGAACTTATTTAAATTTAATTATCATTCACACATAATTATCGATGAAGGTATATACAGGATAAACACTAATAGACTCATAATCATGAAGAATATTATTAGCAACTTAGAATAGCTTTGACATGGACACCATTAGATTTAAATATTAGTCACTTTAACTTGTAAGATTCCCAAATGTTTATCTACATTTATTTATACGTAAGGATTACAAGTATTTTAGTTCAAATATTAAGCCAATTGGAATCAAATTGCAAAAAATACACCAAATATGTGTGTAACCATCTTCTTGACTCTTAATGATCCTTCTCAACCTTCAACCAATCGTAATTTAAGGAATTATTTCAATTGAAAACCGCATCTTACTGGGAAATATATGCACGATAAAAGTTGCCACCGAATTCAGAATTATTGGAGGGGAAAAAACATTGGAACAGAGGATTCAAGGATTAAATTATGACTTTCCTCACATGAGAAGACTGACCTAGAAACAATCTGAATGAAACATGGAGTAATAAGTCTGCACCCTTTCATCCAGTACATTTCACTTCTGCACAAGCGAGCATTAACCAGAGCAAATAATGCTAATGATGCGAATGCCAGAAAGTATAAATTAATCCTCGAGGCGTTACGGAGTAACGGAACCTTTCCAGTCCTTAGATCGACCAACTTTAACGTGAAAAATGTATCCCCGGCATTGTATATGATTCTTATTGATCATTCGAGCTCCCTTGCATTCAAAATCAACACAAAAGCTCGATCTGGGTTACAGGGCTGAAAGTAGGACATTAGTTTTACCCAAAGTACTCGATCAATTTGCTTTGGTGTGGAATTTTACCAGTGTAATTGTACCAGAACAATACAAATGTACGTTAAAACAAATCTAAACGAAATCGTCAAGCAATATAGGATGATGGTATTATTTTAACAATTTGGTAAAAGGTTATTCAATCTGATTCAGACAAATGTTAATTTCCAACATAATTCATTTGATAGGTCGCACATTAATATTTCGCAATTTAGTTCTGCGATGGCAAAGCATTTATGTCTGTAACGAATCATTACTGCGCTTTCAAGGGAAATGATTTTTTTCTCCCTTGGTTTTCGTAATGGTATTTGATTTCCTCCTTTAATATTGGAGGGAAACTCTTTCCCTCCTTGGAGCGGAAATCTCAGCGTTGTTTTTCATAGCATAACATAACGAGTTTAAATAAAATTAGGTTATTAGATACGACACTAAACAATGGAGAATTGACGCTCCTTAATTAATGAAATGATAGGTATTGCAACGTATCTAAAATATCATAATCTAATATGAGGATATATAGTGAATGACAGTGAAATTATAATAATGACATCACCAATGTCTGTGAATCCTATTGATGATACATAAAATACAGCAGAAAAATTATTATCGTATTTTACTAGCTTTGGCTTTGGAAATTGCGTAAACAATGACAAATAAATAGCATGCGTGCTTTTTACAGTAAAGTAGAAACGAAAATTACAATGAGAAAAGGAAGTTGGCTCCGTTAGAAGCCAATTCGACTCTCCTTCTATCGCCAAAAAAGTCAAACGCTGATGAGAAAAAGTGGTCAAGTACCACAGTGATGTTTACCCGGCAATTTCCCTAAGAAAGATGAGGAGGCGGTTTTACGAAAGATCTTAGATCCCATTACTTGGGTACACAACTAAGAATCAGCAAAATCATTCAATGTTTAAGACAAGAATTACAGAGCTATTGCTTTTTCAGGGTTGAAGCATCCTCGAAATGTGAATGGTAAATGCGATGTCGACACAGATGACTGAAGGAAATAAAAGACAGTGAAGTAACATCTCTGGGACTCCAATGTTCTTGAAGATTATCTTTTGAAAACGGTGGAAACCATGAGCACTTGAAATGCTGCGAAATCACAATAGAAGTATAAGAATGTATAAGTAGTATATGTATTGTATAATATATTATAGTGTAAATATACTATAATGTAGTAATAGAAAGCGTTACCTGGAGAACTTCTCACTCCAATACCGGAGTGTGTTAAAAATTTTAAAAGTAATGATAAAACTTGAGTTTTTACATATATGTGTATATAATGTTACATATTAATCACTTTATAATCTTTAAAATAATACAATAGTACCAGGTAGTACAATATATTAAATAATGTAATAAAAATCAATTCAGTACACTGTATGTGTTTGATGGAGGTGTTAGTATATTGTATATTTGACTTATAGAACTAAATGGGCTTATTGTTACTGGTAAGATGTGTATTGTCCACGGGAGGTTTTTCCCTGCCATCCTTGGGATAATGCTAGAAAGTTTATACTGTTATCTCACTACATCCCCCTCGACCTTGGCCATCTGATTATCATACCAAATCACAGCGAATATTTTAAATAAATGAATTGCATTCTAGTTTTATCAAATGTCAATCAATATCGAATATTACCATGGCTTCGGAAAATTTGCTCACACGTGTGTCATTTTCCATACGTTTCTCCGAATCTCGTCTCCGAAATTTAGTTAGAGAATCTCGGTTGGGAAACGTAGAAAAAAAAGACGAGGTAAATAGATTAGAAGACATCTTCAAGTAAGAAACGGAGGTGGAATTGGATAACAGAATAGAGGAACCGAGTTATATTGCACGTGGGAAGCAGAAGTTAGGGCAGAGGAAACAACGGACTGGCATCGACATCTAATCGTGTATAAATAGAGGGGCTGAAGATTAGAGTACGTTGCTTGAAGAGGTCTTTAAAACCCTAACGAGAAAACAAAATGAAGTTTAAAATACCGAAATGCAAATAAACTTTTTGAAAAATCTAAGAGTTATGATTGTCAATCTGATGAAGAAACATATGGTTGGATAAAGGAAGTAAATGTAGTAAATGATATTACGAAAAATATGTGGTGCATATGTATTAGAAAGCTTACTAGGAGAAGTTTACATAAACTAAGGTGCTTGTTATATTTTAGTGTTCTACTACTATTTGTAAATACAGTGAAGATATTTCAGAATGTTTATTTGTGAGAGACCTTCTAGCGTAAGGGATGGTGGACTATCAGACAATGGTTGGGACCTGACGACAGTTTTAATAAATAAATATTAATTTTAAGTCCTTCAAGGATTTCATTGCTATTCACTGAAAACTTTACGAACTATGCCGATCCGAAATACGACTTTTACTTTGATGCGCTGCGATAGTCATACTTTGGCTGATGCGTCATCTTCCTATTTTTAAAAGAAAAGATTAATCAGCTGGAAACCATAAAAATATCATAAATATACCGGGTCGGAAAAACACCATAAATCAATTTCAAGAAGTTTCTCCTCCGATGTGGAAGTCGAAGCCATGACAACCAAAACTGTGAGTGATAAATCCAAAATAGATCTCGATCCCTAGAATATATCCAATATTAATATATCAATCCACTAGAAATCGGAAGAGAAAGGAGGAAATGCCCTAAAAGTCAAGGGTATAGAGGTGAAGTAATAAAGTCAGTTTCATTTTACCTTCCGAAGAAATTACTTATCCAATCACTGCTTATAAGGAAGACGTATGGTTTTCGATAGAGCTCATGAATCTATTTCACGATTTGCTCACTGATTGAATGAAAATGTAGGAGTTTAAGAGAAACTTTTCTGTATCCGTACGAGCTGAGAAAGCAATGAAAGAAAAAAGGAGATTGGAAAAAAATATTTTGCTTAAAACGGGAAGATACTTGAATAAATCTTCCAAGAAGTGTTTTTGCTGGGGGACAAATAATTGCAGGGAAACAAAAGAAAGGCTGGAACTAATTTCTTAGTCTTACTTTTATTTTTTTTAACATTCATCGTCTTCTTCTGTGATAATTTTTGAGGTGAGTGACTTAAGTTTGTCTTATGTACATAATTCTTTATTATATGTTTCATAGTTAATTACTATTGAGAATAATACTTTTGTCTCATTGATTTATTATACATCTAGTACATTTCTGTCCTCAAACTCTTGTATCTGTCTGTTTATATGATGAAGGTTACCCATATAAGAACGAAGAGAGGAAAAATAGTAACAAAGTTCCAGTCTAGATTTTTATACATCAGAAAGTGCATCCAAAGAACTAAAAATTGTTTCAATTACTTTATCTTTGTTTAACTCATGGTACTATAGACTTGACGGCGCTATTATAACTGCTATCTTAGCATAACCTAATGTCATTATTTCGACGCAACTTGAATCAAAATTTATAGAAACGCAAACGAAAATCCACCCCGCTAAAGGAAAAATAAAATAGAAACATTTTAACAAGGAAAATAGCTCCAATTTTATTCAAGGAATAATACCTCACACAAAAAATTATAAATAAAAAAGCGCGACGTTTCGATGCACAAGCGTCATTACCAAGTCGATAATGACTTAATAATGATGCTTATGCGTCGAAATATGTCGTGCTTTATAATTTCTAATTTTGTATTGGTATTGGTGGTATTAGGTAATTAGCAACTGAAGTATTGTGAAATGTGATCCTTGAATAAAATAAGAACTACTTTCCTTGTGATAAGTGGTTCTATTTAATTTTCCCTTTAGTGAAGGAACACTACACAGTTATTCGCCAATCCGTTGAGTTAAATCCATACCATTATTGAAAACACAGTCCAATGATAAAAAATACCTCAATACCTCCGAAACAAAATAGTTCTAATAGAGAATTACAAAATAAAAGGGAAATTTGGAGATCGGATAAATGTTTTCGGTGACATTTGGAGAGGTGACGGAATTCCGGGAAACATCCCGGAAAACTGGGACGTTCGGACACCCTATCAAAGTCTTCCAACGCCTCAGGGAAGAGGAAAAAAGGCAAAAGGAAGGCGTAAAAAGGTTATCACGGTGTGTCAGAGAGGTAAAAATAAGAGCAGTTGCTCCCTTGCTAACGTAAGGATCACATTCGCGAGGCAGAAAGTCTACCAGATCACCTCAGAGGAAGGAAACAGTTTACAAAAAACAGACGAAGAGCATATCTGCGGACGCAGACAGCGCGGTGCTAGGGAACAAAACAACAGAAGGAAAGCGCAACATCCTGAATTAAAGCATTATGGGAAGAAACAATGGCGTAAGCCGTCGTGAACATCGCGTTGAATAGGCGCGAAACAGAAAGAGGCTATGTATAGACTTTTCCAGAACATGGGATAAACAAGGAAAAGCCTACACAAAAATACTTCTATGGAGAAGAGGAACTTGATGAAATCCACCAATAGCTATGTCTATGTAAGAACCCTGCAAGCCGCCTTTCGGCGTGTGGCAGGGGTTAATATGAAAGATTTATGCGCGGGAATATATTGCAAATCGAAGCAGAATAGGAACTGGGGAAGGGGATGAATTTATTCATGCTGACTAGTCTTTGAATATACGTATCAGTAACAATTTAAAAATATAAATAGAGATCTGAGGAGTTATCCAAAAATATGATACACCTGCACGTGCATAAAATCTATAAGGTCATGGCGCTAACATTAATGGAAAATATGACGTTGCCCTTATATAATACTTATAAATTTTAAGGATTTCTCCAATTTTGTGGAATTTTGCTATATTTATTTCTTATTTTGAGTAATTTCTCATACTTCGACAGTAGATGCCATGGAGACTTTATATAAAAATGGTACCCCTATTACTGCATAGTTTCACCAAGCTAAAATTGACTTCGGAAATTTCTTTCCTACCTCCTGCTCCTACGTATCGAAGATCTCGTGTGCACCCATGACCATTAACATAAGTGTGGGGACTTAGAATACAACCAGTAAATTATAAAAATAGACGAAGCAAGAATCACTCACGTTAACGCCTTCATGTGCATACCAATCCCCTTTGAGTAGCGAAATCCTCAGATATTTACCTGTAAAGAAAGGAAAAAATGGAATGAATTGAAAATTGAATGTAAAAAAATTTAACAAAATAAAATTCATTAACTAACTTTTTAGACAGTGCATAGGTAAATATTAAATTACAACTATTGATGCAATGCGCAGTATTCTAACCATGACAATCTCAGCTTTTAATTCTAAACTTTCCATATCTTCAAACTCTGCATAGTGATTATTTAATTTAACACTATAGTGTAACGTCACAGGCTAAATTACCATTAAAGGGAAGAATATGGACAGCTATTATAAACATATAAATCATCCAAAACCTTCCTTTGAAAATAACAGAGCTCATATTACTTATGAATGTCTGCGAAATCTGCAAACGACATTCATGAATCATTAGTCGCTAATTTAATAATACAGACTTTAATGGAAACTAAGCATAAAATAGGAGAGATACTCATGAAAAAGTCACAGGAAACAACTTCTAAAAATTAACATTAGAAAGACATTTTATAGCTAAGCATTCTATTATTTATATCTTCATAGCTTTTGATCTTAAACAATCCAAATCTGTAATTCCAGAATAATAATTTATAAATTTACAGCAAGAGTATAATTTCACAGGCTTATACTATGGTTAGAGGACCATATCTACAAGTATAAAAAACAAAAAATCATCATTAAGCTTGGAATGTAACGGAAGTCATTTTAATCCATTGAGGTAGCTGTCACTTTGTGGAACTCCATAACAGAAGGAGAAGAAATTAAATTAGTCTCAGTTTCACAGGAGATTTTTTATTAAGAAGAGTCATTTCTTCTCCTTCCGGAAGTCATTTTATTTACTGGCGTCTGCAAAATTTGTAAATAATGTATGAATTCCTAGTTGCTGCTTTTTAAAATGCGAAAATTTCCTGCGTAGAAGGGTGAGAGAGGAGAGATTTCCACCATAAAATATACAGCTAACGGTTTCAGATTAAGGGAAAATAAACATTAGAAAATCCTTCAATGGCTGTGTAACCTATTATCTAGCGAAGATGGTCTCGACTCTTACTTGGTGGTAATCCATAAAAAAGGATAGTAGAACTGATATTTTAATTTATACTACACTGCAAAATACACTCACTACAAGGTTTCGATGCATAGCATCATCATTAGGTGAAAATCACAAATAAACACTCGGCATGTAAAGAATCAGGGGAAGTAAAAAAATTGGGTAAGGGTAGAAGGAAAATATATATATATAGACCTTAAATAACTTCGTCTTCTTAATAACTGCATCCGATTCATTTTTGACCTTCGGAAAGATGTTCATATCTCCAATTACCGCCGTCAGTTGAAGTGGTTAAGACCAGATATCAGGAGAAAATACATGCTTGGTTCATTTTTGTTTACAGTTTTTCATGATCTCCAACCACAGTATATCTATGATATGTTTATCTACAAATATTCTGTTTCCTGTAAAATTACCCGCTCCGGCCCTAACTATCTTCTATGCCCAATCCCTCGGACTAACACATACCTAAAATCCTTTTTAATTTCGTCATCTAATTTCTGGAACAACCTGCCTTTACACATTAAAAATTCCATCTCCGCTCAATCATTTAAAGAAAAACTGTTTGATTGCCCTTTTGTTTCTACAGAATTACTCTTATTACCATAATATTGGCATTTTTTTCTCTTTATTCTTTTTTGTATTATTTTTTGTAAGCTGTCAATCTTTTGTATTCGACCTATTGTTTATAATTTGTATTATTTATTTTTATGTGAGCAGATAGAATTTGTATATTATTTTCTGCTCTTATGACTCATAATCCCAGAGCAAAATAAATTTATTATTATTATTATTATAATGCATTAACTACGTTGAAAAGTTTTCTCACACATTTGTAAGTCCGAAAGGCAGGAATCCATAGCCATTCTCGGTAGCCAATACACTTTCCTGACTAAAATAATCTTCCAGAGCCCATTGAAATCTCCGGATGCGAAATTTTCGTCAGGGCCGGATGGTAACTTATGAGCCTCGACCGCATGAAAAGCGAAACCGTTTTCAAAGCAGGCGCAAAAAACTCCACAAGTGATCGTAAAATAATATCAAAGGAAGGAAAAGGATTAACTAATGAAACGAAAATAACAACAAACTTGATTTCGACGCGGGGATGAATGATTTCGGGGAAATCCTCTCTTTGAAAAGGGAACCGCGAATGACATCTGAAAACGATGAAAATGGGAACATGGAGTCAAGTGGTGGCCCTCACACAAAAAGCTCTTTCAGGCGTTTTTCGTTTCCGCGCTCCTTGGCCGTGAAAATCCTTAGCGCATATTAATTTATCGGTTGGGGAAATATAAAAAGCGAATTCGAGAATGAATCTTTAAAAAGAAATATGGAAATACGAAGTCGGAGAGATTCTTTGAAAAATTCCCCGAAATGTACATGCAAATTTAATAATAAAAGCTCTCAAAATGTTCGTCATTTCTTATTCTTATCCAGCATATGATATGCATAGTTGTTTTTAAAGGCTTTTATTTAAATTTAATTTTTGAAATTGCTTTATATTTTATGAAAATTTACTAGCGTACTTACGATAAATTCTCATGAAAAGTGATCTACTGTAAAAGCTTACATACTTGTATGGATGCATAAAAACGAATTTTGAGGACATTTGGACTAATACGTCTCGGGTACCATATAACCCTTAAAAACCTTAAAAAATTATTCTTTGGCAAGTTGATTACTAATTTTCCTCGAAATATCTATCAAAACAAATTTACCTGATATATTTCGACACTGCTGAGTATTTACCAATTATACATATCTATATCCAAGAGTTGAACAAAAAAGAATTATCCACTGGCTTCTTTGATTAACTTATAACTATACACACGATAGGAATGAAAATGAAAAGGAAAAAGAAACTTATAACTATACATTTATATTGTTTACAATTAAAAGATATAATTAGGTGTGCATTAACTCACTTTGCTACCTAATTTTAGACTCATATCAGGAAGAATTACTTATAAAAATATGATTATCCTAATTCTACATGTTACATAATCGTTTTAGTAATAAACTCATTAGTGATAATACATAATCCCAAGAATTTCCATCACGAGTTTAATTGTTTTAGAATAAGAGTTCTTTGGGAAGAATCTGTCGAGCTTGAAGCATATGCGATGAATAGATTTCGAAAGACTAGATGTATCAGGCCTTCGTCGAAATACATGATGCGGAAAATGTGTGCCTTCATTAGTCATGGTTTCCTCGCAGCAATCGGTTCTGAATCGGCAACTTATTTTAAAACGAGCTTTCAAGGGTAATCCGATGACTGAATTCTGCTGCACACGCTACCGCTCCCACAAAACAAGGAATAGAGAACTGCTATGCACTGATTCATGGGTTACTGGGTCAAGAGCAAAATAATTATCACTGCTCGCATAAGACACAATCATTTACTTTTTATTTTAAACCGAAAAAAGGAATGCATTTAAAGCTGTATTAATACTCAACATAGATAAATACACATGGTATTTAATAAGATAAGGTAATAAGAGGAGTCACGATGTACCTTATGCTGTCAAAGAAAAACACAGGTGGTCTTGACGTACGTTTCGCTACTTCGTGTAGCATCTTCAGAAGAGGACTTGAGACTGCTAAGATAAGGTAAGACTGTATTTTCGTATATTTTTAGTAAGTTAAAATATCAATTCCATCTATAAATATATATCACTCAATAGCTTCAGACTCAACATTATGTTAAGAAAACATAAATTAAAGTATGAAATAGACAAAACTTTACCCGTACCACTATATATTTTATGGTTGCAAAATAGAATGTCTCTTTTTCATTTCATTCCTTAAACTCTTTCTTGTTCTTACACTATGAGGCAATATTTATTATAATTGAATAACACCAGGGAAATTTTTGGTAAATACATTCAAAATTTATAAATCTAAACAAAATTATTCCGAAAGTTGCAGTGTGCCTTCGCGGAAATATAATTCTTAGCACCACTTCGTTTTAAAGATTTTGAAAAATTATACAATAAAATTTTAACGTAGTTTTTGAAAGAAAAAACAAAATATTAATTAAAACGCAATTAGCACATTATAATAACAGGGGAAGGAGTCATATTTCGATGGACGATTTCCGGAAGAGTGGGCGAGAGAAAGGGTCAAAATTAGCGCCAAAACCTGATATCTCAGTTGTATCATTAATCATCGTCACGCTGCCTCAATGAGATTAAAGCTAATTAGAAGAAGGACATTGGAATTATATTTCTGTTTGATGTATGATTCTTCACCCAAAATGTACACTCAGACTTGGATATCAGATTTTTTTGTTCTTTGCTTTACTGCAGTTATTCACGGAAGGGTTTAGTTCGTTGATGTAAACTTATAGTACTTCGTAGTTAGGTATTGTCTCCCTATTGCTAGATTGCTTATTCTAATTTAATAGTCCTATAAATATATTTTCTCTTCTAATGCCACTTTGCATAACATTTAAAATTTTATTTTGTTGTTGGAGGTAATTTATGGGAACATTAATATTTTACAGAATAAAATATTAGATTTGAAATACTAATTATGAATTTTCTAGGATGCACATCGTTCACAGACAGGATCTGTGCCCTACCCGTTACAATGCATTTTTTCAATTAAGTTCTGAGCAGTACATAATCGGAGAGGGTAATGATTCACTAACCCTCAATGGATTTAATAATTCTAACAAATATTGAATATTAGCACCTACTACGAGTTCATTTTCTACACTATCTTTCTGCTCTTCCATATTTACACTCAATGAGTATTAAATCTCAACAAAAACTATGCAATGGAAATCCGAAACAGCTTCCTCAACGAAGAGAATTCCCCATATTCTATGGCGAGGCAGACAATCTCCTCACAGAGAGTTGGAAAATTCATGCATACAAAAGTCTTTATTGAGAGAAATTCGGATTAGAAATTCCTTCCACTGTTTGACCCATTTTCAAATATTTCCGTAATGTGCGGACCGTTTTATTTCATGGTCCATTTCACAGGATTTGAAAGAACCATTTCCAGAGAGTAAGAAAGGAATTGGATCCCAAACATCAAGAGTAACGACAAAAATCAGGGTTAAGGAGGGACATACAATTGAATCCCTCTTAGCAAACAATCTTTGCCTTGATTCCTGCACATGGCTGTGTGCGATAAAAATCAACCTCTATCCAAATCCTTTCTTCCTTTCTCTATTTATACACCCCAGACTTCCAACGCAGTATATCCACTGAAGACATCAACATCTGCCAATCACCCATCCTTCACCACGGTGTCAAACATGTGCCTCCGCTCATAAAACTTTCCACAACACATAACCGTATATTTTTTCTTCGAATCCTCGTTTCCATCGCAACCGAATCAAATTATTTACTCTCGCGCGATGGCCCTCTTATGCCAGACGCGACGCTGCTTCCAAAACCGCTCCCAGATGTATTTGAGCTGATCCAAGGAAACGCAGATATGAAAACAATACGGAGAAACTTGTCCATATCGACACGTTGTTATGGTTATGTTACTAGATAGTTATTGCAAGTTTTAATATGGGTATCCACAATTTGATCTGATGGAGGCATATGGTTAGATTTAACCCTTTCTTGACGGTGCGGGGTACTAAAGGACAACACAATAGCTAAATCCAATAGAAAAGTTTTATTTTTAAGTACACATGTTTCTTATTCCATGTATTCGTGCATCAATGTTTCTTTTATTTTATGAAATTGAAAGAAATTTGTTTCACAGACTCATTTCTAAAATCTCTTTAGTTTTTGGGGTACCACAGTATCCCGCACAGCCACTTTTGCTTGGATTGCTATACACAATGTCATGTCGTGTGATTGTGGCAATTCAGTCACCCTTTGTAACAGATTTTTAAATTGATTCATTATTTATTGCATCAACAGTAATTACATCACATTATCATCCCAAATCTCATGTACAGGGATGTTTTTGGGTATGCCTGATTTGACATCATATAATAGCCAAAACTCTAATGCTACCTCCAAAAAAATAAAAGATAATCTCAAAAAAATAATCAATACTGCATTTCTAAACATAATTCAAGGTTAAGTAAAAGAAAAAAACGTAATATTCGCAAAAAAAAAGCGTTGGGGTACCCGAGTACCCCACACAGCTGTTTTTGGAAGTTTTCATGGTACAGTCAAGGAAGGGTTAACATCACCCGAAAGAAAGTAAAGAAAGGAAAATTGAGACACGGCTGTTTACGCATCGCATTCGAAATACGTATTAAGTGCTCTCAAAAAGTGCGGTGTCCTGTCTTGTTTTCTCGGAATACCGGGGAATGAGAAGAGGAACGCCGACAAAAACGGCTATTAGAGATTTTAAACCCTCTAAAGCCCGAAAGACAGCGAAACCGAATTTGGTGTTTACGGCAATGTGCCTTGCCGCGCCGCGCTTTGAGATAAGCCACCAAATTACCACGGTGGCAAGTAAATTGAAACAATTCTTTCAGATTCTATATTCAGAGACATTTAAACTTAACGTGGTATAAGATACTCGATGGTCCATCGCCGTTTTCCCATTTGTTTTCCTTACTTTATCTTTAAATTGGTTGAAAAGGGTGTCCGCCATTTCATTACCATAAATAACTAGTCTTTGAGCGCGGAAACTGCAACGAATCGAAATATAAAGAATTGAACTATATCACTGCATCGTCGTTTCTTCAAAAATTTTCTTTCAAAAGAATCTCTACAGCAACAACATTTAATATTAATCCAAAAATGTTGAGACTGCCCTTTTTCGGAAAAAATATTCAAGTTTGACACCCTGCGTCTTTTTCCACATAAACAGAAATGGAAAAACGACAAAAAAAGTATAAATCTACCTTTTAGTAGTAACTAGTAGCAGTAGTAGTAGCGAATATTCAAGTACCGAACCCATAAAAAAACATATTTGGCCCAAAGCTTTTTTCGATTGTAGCCCACTGCACCACGCCTTCAATTCGTAACCGCAGCCGTTGTGTTTGTGACGTTCGGAGGGCTATGAAAAGGTTTTGTCGGGAGACCGGGGTTCGTGCCAAGGACAAAGGAGTTTCATATCCAAGCGTAAATGAACACTGGGTGTGGAGCCTTTCATGATCTCAACAGCCCTCTTTACCGAGTGCATTCTCTTTTGAATCAATCAAAGCGTGCAATTTTATGATTCAGTTGCGGAAAATAACGGAAGAGCAATTTTCAGCCCCATTGCGGAGTGTTATATGATGCGGAACCACTGACAAGTTGCAATGGGGACAAAAAAGAATGGAAAATCCATCCGGAAAAGAAAAAAACGATAGAGAGAGAAAACAAGCAACAGATTCAAAGTCAAGAACCTATCTGAGTGAGGATATCCTGAAAACTAAAAATAGTAACCTTTTCTCTATTTAATTCAGGATAATGTAGACTCAACCGAGCTCTTAACATCGTCATCCTCATCCTAACTTAAATACTGTGAAAGCTAACTTCGAAACAGAAAAATCACCTGTGTCTAAAATTGTTAAATATTTAATTACTACCAAATATACTACTAAGGTACAAGATGTTGAGGTGATATTTTTAAGTTAAGTATTTCCTTGAATTCATCGAGAACGATAGAAATATTTTTTAAGTCCGTTTTTCCTTGGGAATATTCCAGGGCCCCAAAATTCTTTTTAAAATGCATCGATGATTTTTTCTGATACTTACGATTATTTTATTATTACCTAATTAAATTGAGTTTTAAAGCATCAAAGCTGATTACTAGCTGATTTATTATACAAAATTATTCAAAATATAACACCCATAATAGTATGTGTAATCAGGTGTACAAGGGCAGTTTTCTTGATGAAACTAGAAAATGTTGAAGCAGGTTTAAGAAAGAATAACCAAAATTTCCCACATAATCTAAAACCTTCGTTTCTTTACAGAAAAAATAAATATGACAAAACTTGGTTTTTATAAAATAATTTTTCCTATAACCCTTAATTAAATTTTTTCACTCAAGATTTAGCTGTACTCCACCATACGGACTCGAAAAGACTGCAGTTCAAGTTGAAAGGTAAAGTATTGAAATCGGAATGGTAACGCAGCTTAACGATTTAAAATAATTAAATATTACTTAAAAACATGCTGCATTCATAAATGCATGAATTAACCCTAGTCCATATTTAAATACAAAATGCTTCGCTAGATAAAAAGCGATTAGCCAAGATACAAGCAATGACTCGCTAAAGTTTCGCTTGAAACTTTCGAGTCGATTGAATCATCAGGAATGAGTGGCACGCAGTTGATCCTCTTCCGTTGTTATCCCTTATCAAATCATGTAACTTAATTTGGATAAGAGACAAGCTGAAAATCTGGAACTGAATTTCCTTCCCGCAGAATAATTTCCTTTCCCCGTCACAAGAGGCACTCCGTGGCTCATAACTAAAATCTTTAGCAGAAATCTTAAGCGTATATTCTCCGTCTAAAAATACGCGGTATACGACCTTCCGTCATTCGCTTGATTTTTCTCCACTTTTTTCTGGGAGCGAAGAACTTGGCTTTAGTCATTCCACGAGGTTTATTTCAAGTCTTACGCTTCATATTTTTTTATTGGGCTTAGTTTGAGTTTTCGCTTCCTTCCCCACGTCCCTCAGAGCACCTTACAACTTGTATGTCATCGGAAAAGATGGCTCAAGTACTCTCCTTTTATCTTTGGCCCCCTTTTACCCTCGAGTTCATTTGACAACCTCTCTCGCTTGACAACGTAAAGGGTTCGGAGAAGCGGCATCTTCAGTGTATTTCAGGCTGAATCACGCCAATTTATATTCATTTAGCTCTCCACGTGTGGAACTTGAAAATATTTTTTTCTGGAACTTAAAGACCTGCGCATTCACCGCAATGTATATCATACGGATTCCTCTTTTCGACTATAATTTATTTTATATCACAGTGAGTTAATATTGATACATGCACTTTGGGTTCTTGAAACATCTGTTCCATTCCCCAATTACGAATTAGTGATTTACAATTCCTTTGAAGAGAGGATATTCGTTTTTGAGACGATTTATTTTGATATTTACTCATACATACTGATAGTTAATGTATTTTAAAGACAATAAATTAAACGATTTTACCAAAACTAGACATCAAATTTCAAGTGTAAGTAAACGGCAACTTAAAAAATATCTACGGCAAATGATTTAGATTTAGTCTATATTTAACTATTTGTAGCTTGAATTGAAATGTAGTCAAATATGAAATGTATTGTGAAATAGAAATAAAATTTATAAATTTACTTAAATTCATCCTCGTGTAAATGAAATTAAACTGAATTTCTCATATATAATTTAGAAGAATTACGGTTATTCGATCTTCAATTTAATTATGCTTTCAGTCAGCCAATGCACAAATTTGTAAGATCCGATTTTCATTATCGACAAAATAATTTAATGATAACATATATTGACGAACTATGTTTTATTTAACTATTAAATGAATATTTTGAATTCAGATCAATTTAAATTGTAATAAATATTCGATGTAAGAGTTTCTTTATTGTTATCGGTGTAAGAGCAATAAGAATATATTTGATAAAATACATATTATAATAATTCTGCCCAATTAGATTCTTCTTTGAAAACGTGTCCATTACGTAAAGATACGAAATGGTGTCTAGCGTCTTTAATTTTCACACCCAACGCTAAAAAGTTCTGATTTAAATGAAAACGGAGTCACTCCGATGCTTCGGGTTATAAATTGGATATATTTTTATGAAATACAGTGGCTGCACAGTCATCCAATAGCATACCCCATGGACACCAGGCGGTAGATAGAGTATACACGACAGAATAGTTTGTCATTAACACTTCAGGGGGAGATATGATCACACCTTCCAACAAACACTTACTGTATATCAGCTCAAGCGATTAAGTCCACACTCGCTTGCCACCTGACGCAGCCGGAAGAACAGTGTCATACGCGTAAACCCTTTTCTCCCACTCGTAATTCACCCTTCTATATTTACTCCCCGAGAAGCCAAGCAAAGATGCACTCATCGTTTTCGGCATAAAACATCCTCGGAATTGCACAGTGACTATACCGGTTATCATTTAAGACGGTGATTCACTCCCTCGCCGACAGGCTGCGCTAACGTTGCCTCGGGGAAATTTCTCAGGGGACGATTCAAATCTCTATCTACTTTCATACCTACAAATCGCCTTTCGACGTGTGTCAGGGGGTGTAAACACGAGTCGTATTAACAAATTTTTTAGTTGTTTTTATCGTGTATCGTCCGCGGAAAGAATGGATTTTTAAAGCGATTTGTGCAACTTTTCTCTTAATTTACACTCATTATCGGATGTCTGTAAGGTATTCAGCCCAAAGGCCGGTTGGTACCTCATTCCCACCAATATAAGTTACTAAGAGTTTGCAGAGAGGAATGAGGTTCACTAGGCAGGATGAGGAGTGAGGTAGTTTTCCATTGCTTTCCTCACTGAGCCACAATCCTATAAGCAGAATATGTCCACAAAAGTGAAGCACAATGACTCTATGAGTAACACTTTTCTTGCCACTCCATAAGGAGAGACCAGAGATCAGTGCAATTATTCACTCATACCTCAGTAACTTTCATTTCATGATCATAGCCATAGCCATGATCAAGACTGGGGCGAAAGAAAATGAAAGATGCATTTTTCTTTATCCTGTACCACATGACAATTAAAAATAATCCATTCATCAGAGTATGATAGCAGGAACACATTATCGTATACAAACCCAAAATAAATATAAAAAATATAAATTAAAATCAGAAACATTACATTAATTAATTAAAAATAAAAATATTCAAAATAAACCAGCAATAAATAAACCACCACAAATTCCCTTTCACCTATATTCAAGGGTTGTAGGTATCTCTTAGGTGAGCAGTCACCTGATTTGGGGTTATAGGCTCTTTGTAACATTTAGCGAAAAACCAAGTAAATAATATGAATAACATTCTAAGGTCTTCTATTGACGAACTTCACTAAATGAATGAGGGGTAATAATTCATTCAACAGTCCCACCTTGAATAAAAAGAAACCTCTTAAATTCACAACTGTTAAATCACAGTACGCGTAGAACGCACTGACGACAAACTAGGCTGGAAACTACAGCAGGATGTGAGAAATAAAAGAACAAAAATTTTATGAAAAATATGGTAGGAAGAATTGCCTCTTGAACGTAATTCCGTAAAATAAAGAATAAGTATGTAAAATACAAAATTATATACTCGTAATGTTAAACATAGTAAAATGAAAATCTTGTAAATTCCACAATGAGTTTATTCGCAACCGGTTTCTTAATTTGCATTACGTCTAACATTAATGCAAATTACGAAACCGGTCGCGAATAAACTCAGTGTGGAATTCACAAAGTTTTTCATTTTGCTATGGCTTTCCACGAAGTCACGCCTGCTAATATTGATTTCATTAAACATAGTACTTCCATGAAGATCTTGTTGCTTTTTTTCGCACCACCAAATACTTCGCCCCCTCACTGAATCAACTCCGCAAAAAACCCTTTTCCTTCGATGGTATCGATAATCTTCGGAGGCGGCGGCTCTCGTTACGCGGCGAAAGTGGGCCGCGCATGAGCGAAGAGGGTATTAATACTCGCACTCCGAAGGCACTTGGGAAAGTTGGGGGAAACATAAACGGCCTCCGCATTCGGAGATGTTGGAGAGTAAAATAAGACCGGAAGGATGACGACCTACCTCAAATGGACCATTATTTGGAGGAAATATCATTCAACTCGACGGATCGAATTTCCAAGAGAAACTCGATTGAGGAGGCCGTAAACGAGTTTAAAAGCTTTCGATACGGAAATCAAAATGGAGATGGCTGATTTTGCATTTATGCCTCAAAATCCGTAGGATGAATCGCCAAAAAGTATTAAATATTCTGTGAAATAAACTAATCTACATTTCTGCTACTGTCTTTCCGATAGTGGCAGTGGTAGAAGCACCACGACTCTACTTCCCTATAATCGACTAATTTCGCGTATCGTTCGCGGACAAAATGAAATCTTGGATTCATTCGTTCTGGAATCCCTCATCTTCCTTGCAGTGCCTGAATGGACCAGGTAATGAGAAAAACGCACAACATCGGCGATTTACTCTGAGAATGTACACACCTGGCCAAAATTAACGCACCACCGGTCGTTAGGATCGCTAGGGAGGTGCTGCGTTAATTTTGGCCAGGACTGTGCCATCTCTCTGAATGTATTAATAATAAGTCTTCGTAAAAATTAAAGAATCGTCCAAATCCTAAGAGATATTATTTTATTCAAACAATAATTTGATTTTTCAATTTATTTATTTGGTCGGTCAAATAAAATGTATCGCATACAGATATAAAATTAGACATGATCAAAAAATACTCATCATTTTGCAACGAAACAAATCTTTAAATAATATCAAATAGACTAACAGATTTGTATTTTGTCTAAGACTGTATCACATGAATATTAATTTTCATTTTGCATAATATTAAATAGATTCATATATTTTTACTTAGTATAAGAATGTGTTATAATAGTATTCATCTTCAACTTGTATCTTATTATATAGATTTATATAATTATATTTTTTAATATTTTTTATAGATTTGGATTTTATTTTGATATATGATTTGCATTTTTTATACTATGTAAATGTCTTGGTTAATTGGTTTAATTAAATATGGGACTAAAATGTCCCAATGCCGCCAAATGTCCCAATGCCACAAAAAGTCCCTTGTATGTATGTATGTAATATAAACTACTACTCGCAAAATATATGGGCAGAAATAATCCTTCGCCAATCACTAAAAATATAAGAATTATTCGTACATATTTATGACGAAATAATTTCATTTTTATGAATAACATTACTCAGTACTTTTTAAAAACGAGTACGCAGACATTTGAAGAGTTGAAACCATATCCCATGGCTCCAAAATCGAAAAGTTACTGTGCCACCTTGTAGTTCAGTACTTGGAAAGAACTGAAAAACATTCGGTAACTCAATAACTACTCTGAACAGCAATCAGCTCGGGATATCGAACATCGGGAAATCAATCAGAGAATGAGTTTCAACCATAAATATAATAAGTAATAATATTAAGAGGTCACACAATATCATACAACAAAATAACACTTTAAATTGAACTGCTCATTTACAATTAGTACAAAATCACCCAATATGAACGTCGATTCGGGAAGACTCCGAATTTACAAGACGTCGAAACATTCTCTCCTCACAACAACCTTCTTTAAGAACTCTCTTAGCAAAAGTGTTTTCGAACAGCCCCAACACCTCACACCAAAACCAATCTAGACTCGCCCTTGAGTTCACGGTCACACAGTGAACAGGACAGGAGCGCTGGCTGGCACGCCTTTCACACGTAACCGCGGAATAATCTCAGTTCGAACTTTTGACTCTTGACAAAGATTTTGTATTCTTCCACCATTTGGCATAAAAAGCGATCAGGAGTCGAAGGCGCCACCCTTCGCCACCCTAAGTCCGGTCACGCCGTCACGTCGGCACGAAATTATCGACGAAATTGCCACATTACTCAACGCATCTATACGTAGTAAATTCATCCTTTTCTCTCCGTTAATCATCCGCAAACGGATGCTTTCAGTTTGAGCGATAGGAAACAAATGTCACTTTGAATAAGCATCGTGAGTAAAAGTCGAGCTAATACAGAAAGAACGCGGATACTCAATGCCGTACGCTATTCTCTTGTCACAAATAACAACTCCATCTTGTTTACGCGATATTGTGAGACGTCGCTTTGGATTAAATCAGATTGAAGGTTTAGTCGGGGAAAGCATCGTTCCTTTTAGTTTTTTACTTTTTCCTTCAACCAATGTAACGTTCATTGGAAACTCTCAGCAGATCAGTAATCCGGAAATCTCCGTTGTTTACAGAACCAGTGTCAACTATACCAATAGATACCGACACAAAATATATAGCAATGAAGAACAAATTTCCAAACCCCTAATCCATATACTGCTATACTACAATTTATTTCCTTACATCTGAAACAATTTTTGTAAATTCCAAAGATAATATAGAGGTAGAAAAAAGGAGAGACATTCCAAAAGTATCTCCAAAACAAACCCGAGGAGTCGCAGAGTACATTTGTGGATGCACGTGCAGCTTAGAGGAAGCAGCTACGGAATCCGTTTTCTGGACAACGACCTGTGCACTGTGATTCGGCCAAGAGTGACGTTGGGGTTCGCCGTAAAACACGGCTCAAGAGGACGTAGACTCCGAAATAAAATATTGGGAAATGAAGCGGAAACGTTTCCGCTCAAGTAGGCTCTCTGCATTATTTTTCACGCTCCCTTTTTCTTCAAAAGCACGGCATTTTCCCCACCGGAGCGGGTAATACATCATCTAGACCACGGCATCCATCAAACACGGAAACGCACGGCGGATATCACGAGGGGCACAAAGGGTTTGCTTTCGAAGAACATAAAGGACTAATGTCATAAGCCCCACATCAGATTGTTTATTCTTATAATGAAACATTTAATGAGAGGAAATGTAAATATCAAGAAAGGAACGTGACGATGATGGATGAATGTAACCTCGAAATATTTTTGAATGAAAACTCCATTTTTCTTCTCCCTTATTGCGCACACATTTGTCCTACTCGAGTAAAATTTTAACTCGTACTATGCAATTAAAGTATAGTTCGCAACAAAAAAATTGAACAGGTGGTACGTCTACTACTGAATCTTATATAAACGGTGGGACATAATATTTCAATGTGGCAACACCGCAGAATGTCGGCTACTGTAAATCCTTTATAATTATATATGAACCATTAATGATTAAACGAAAGCGAAACAATAAAAAAGCTCATGTTCACTGAAATAAGATTTATTCTGCATAAAACAAAGCTTTGTGACAGTTCAAAAGAACAGACTCAGTGAAATCCACTCAATATCATATATAGAGATAATCATCATCATCATGAGTGATTTCTATTGAAATTCTACCTTTCGGTAGGTTCATGTACAATCAAAATTCCCTATTAATTGTCACCTCCTTCATTTCCTTATGGATAACCCCACCCTTAAGTCATCTGACAACTTCTGTCTCTGTCTTCCACTCTGCCTTTTCCCCTGAATTCTACCCTCAATTACCATCTTTATCAATCCCTCTCCCCTCAATATTTGACCCAGCCATTTCTTCTATCGATGCTAAATTACTTCAATTAAAGCCCTCTCCTCCCCAACAATCTCTAGCACCTCCGCGTTTATTTTCCTCTCTACCCAACTTACTTTTTCTAAAAGAGATAATGAAATTCCTTTAATGTCATAAGTTGGTTTCCTCTCTTTGTACTGAATCCGCAGTCTAGACCCACTACCTCAAAACATCAAATAGTTTATCCTGTGTCAATTGGGCCTTGTCATGAATATGTTGAATACCACGTGATCAATGGAAAAGCTGCTATTTTTTTTCATTCGTGGCTTCAGATATTTTTAATGTGACTGAAATTAGTATTATAGCCCTGTTTCTATTTATTTGTCGAAAACCTTTCCAACGACTTCTTCATCAATTTTAAAGCCATTATTTTCTTTACTGCTTCCCTAATCAACATCCCACCCTCCTCTTTATTATCACGTCAATCCTTAATAATGACTAATAAAGTACACGATAAGAACTTCATGATTAAAGTAATCCATCAATCAAAACAATACACATACTCACACCATAACCTTTTGATTTTTCTTAACATTATGCCCTTACTAACTCCTGGATAGCTAGAACGAAGCAAATCAATTTAGATATTAAATGCTGTCAATAAAGTTAAAACATAATTCTTTTTTAACGGATATCATCTAAGAAATTAATAGAGAATTAAGCAAAGGGCTATTAATAAATTATTCGTAGAGGGATGGAGCTTTTTTCATTCAGTTTTTCAAAAGGCCGACGAAGCATATTGAAAGGGTAAGCCTGGGAAACATCCCTCCATAACCCCTTTAATTAAATTTTCTGTAAATTGGATTCCTCATTAATGATCCTAGCATTGATTATATCATTATTATTGGAGGCAAAACAGGGTTCGAATCCTTCGAAATACCGTAATAGTAGAGATAAATCAATTTCGTCTTCAAAAGGCAAACAAATTCAAATTATATTTGCTTTAAACTATGTCGATACATTGGAGTTAAATTTACTTATTTCTCGCTGTTTGGTAAGTCAACTGCTATGCAACGATGGTTGAATAAAAGTACATAATTCACAAAAATACCATAATTAATGATGCAGAGAAGAATAATCACGAACTCTTGATCGCTTTATAGAACCAGCAACTTGTCTACTTTAGACAAACTTTTTTCTCACGAGTAGGAAACAGTCTACATGTCTTGTAGACGTATTTGTTACAAGAAAACGTCATTTTTATCGTTTTGTATCAACGAATCAAAATACTAAGACTATGTTTGCTTCAAGATGAGCATATATGGCGTCTCAAATCCCTCCCCTTTGCTAATTTCCTGGATTCCTCCCTGTATGGAGCTAATACAACTCAAAGGCTCGGCGTAAACTTCACAGGCGATGTGGGTACCTATTTAATCATCCCCTTAGCTTATTTAACAGAAGACCCTTCCGATTCTGCATGTGCAGGGGAATCTGCATACCGAACACTCTCCTCGGCGGTAAAGCCTTGTTTCTTGAGCAGACGGGCAAAAGCATTTGTCACCGCGAGCACACCTGTTTCCCCACCCACTTCACTTTCCTCCTGATCCGGCGCTGCTCGTCACTCCCGTTGCAACTCACGTATCCATTTCCGCTCGGAAAAAAATTAACGAACCTTTGGCCGTCTCGTTTCCTCGAATACTTTCTCGCATACGAGATGCACGGAAAGTGATCCTAACTCTAGAACTGTGCGCTGGATGGACTTGAGAAAAATGCTTTCTTCATTCCGGAAACCCTTTTTCCGTAAATTCAATTTAATTTGACCTAGGATGTTTCCTCTAGACCATGGGTTCCCAAACTTTTTTCCCGTGGATCCCTTTCAATTTTCTATGGGCCCCATAGCCTGCTGGATACTGAATTTTCTCCTTAAAAAGTCATATCTGGTTTCTATTTGGTTATATTACCTTTTAAAATGGGATATTTGTCATCCTAAAACTCTAAAAAACACTCAAACATAGAAATCAATCTTGGATAAGTACTTTTTTCCTCCGTGTCGTGGACCCTCGGGGGTTCGTATTGACTACAAAAGAAACCTATGTTCAACCTTTTTTGGCGCCTGGGTACCAAAGGGCGCTTCCGAAAGTGAAGCGGGCACCACATAACATTTCCGTCAATGGTGACATTCAGACCACCCCTTCGCAATATTATCACTTTACCAGTTAACCGTTGACCGTTTGAAAAAAAACGATCCACGGTAAATAAGATCCAAAATATTACAACGTATATAATTTCATCACAACCTCACATCTCATATGCGAGAACCTCTCATGTGAGAAAGTCTTTATCTCCGAAGATGATTTGATAACGGGGAAAACATCTGGTATGAAGGTTTTCGCTTCATGTGCACCGATGCGTTCCGAAAAGCAGCAGTCCTTGATTAAGAGGAGTTTGATACATTGATAAGCTGAGCTGAATCTTCGCATTCGCATAATGTACTAAATATGACATAGATACGCGTCTTGTTAATCTGGACATAGGCGATAAGAGGAGTAAAAAATGTTTACGAAGTCCAGACCAGGAAAACCAAGTTTCTAACCCTTTCCCCGCCAAACCTTCACTCTATCCCCGATAGTGCAATCCCAAGAAATAATGTTGTAGCAAATAAAAAATCATTTTACCGAAGCTTGGCGGGCACTGTACGAGGTCGCTTCGGGCACTGTACGAGGTTGCTTCGGGCACCTGGGTGCCCGCGGGCACCAGGTTGAGTACGCTCTTGAGTGCTCTAGGATACACTATCTAGATCGGCCCATACTCTGCAAAACATATCTAATATATAACATCGACTACAAATGCTACATTGCATAACAATGGCGCCAATATGTCAATAATATACGAATTTGCTCAAAATATATCATTTACCTCTATTATTGCCACTCAAATTCAACAGAAAGTTATCCGGTATTTTCAAGAATAGAGATGGTCGTGTTAACTATTTTTGATTCCATGATAAAATGAATTCTATCATGTAAATGAACTTCCATTCAGTCAGGCATGAAACTATTGAGTTTATAAACTGTTTGTGTTATTATACATGTCATACGTAAAATTCCATATGGCTTTTTATGGGCTATTCTGCTTTCTACTTCTAGCACTTATTGAAATACTTTTCACGGAAAATGAGCTTGGAGCACGGCGAATAACGTTGTTCCAATTAATAAAATAATCTCCATTCACCGAAACATTAATATAGACCTTTTCTTCGAATTTATAAGTATCCGATGACTTTATGCCCTTCTTGCTACGCACCGTAACTGAATTAATGAAAAACATAGTAAAGTCTTTGAAACTGGTATATTATAAAACGAAGGGTATGCAAAAAGTGATATGAGAGAAATACTAGAAACAGAAGTAAATAAATATATTTGAGAGCAATATAAGTTCTTGTGGGATGCGAGTGATATTGAGAGTTGTAGGTTAGACGGAAGCTCATCCACGGAATTAATTTCAGCAATTGTGAATAAAAGCGAAAGAGCAGATTTTGATGAAAATGAAAGCATTTATATGATATTTCACTCTCAAAAAGATGAACGGCCGTAGTTTGTAGCACGGCTTTTATCGATATTAAACATCTCAGCTGTATAAAAATGGTATATTGAATTCAGCATGTTTAAATAGGAATCACTGCACTCTTTTCATTAAGGAAACTTTTAAAAAATTACCAGCTCACGAGATTTACATTTAAATCCAACTCCAATTTCTCCAACGATCCTTATTGAATTCCAGCATCTCTTTGGGCATCGAGCTATGAAACACTACCGTGAATGAGATTTTGTATTAAAAAAGTGTAATTGGAATTTAAATGTGAAATATATATCCCGCAGTCGTTGGACCTCCCTGACGTCAACTCCGGATCTTCCTCACGGTTGAGGTGACTTTAGTCGCGTCAAAAAAATGTTCCTTAATTAGTCTCCGTCAATATGACCACAAATTTCTCTAAATTTTATAACCCTTTAAAACGATAAATTAATTAGTTCAATTTATCATAGCTCATTATTTATCATTGAGTCAAATAAATCAAGCTTCTTTAATTTTCCATCCTTCTTAAACAATTAGTAATTACATAAAAAGTTATGCATGTAACAAAATTGCAGGTACTTATATTAGAAAAGGTTTCCTATCGAAAATTGGCCTGGTAATTTCAAAATATGTAGAAGAAGATTCATGTTTTTTTTCATTTAGCAAAATTACCCTAAGTTTAAGGGTCAGAAAATTATAAAAAACTGATTTCACTCCTTTCGGAAGAAATACGTCAAAATATGGGGGCGAAAATAAATTTTCCTCTCACTCACAGTTCAGGGGTTTTCGACTATGAAAAATCGATCGGTAACGTTTTCATAGGCTTAAATTACTCCTTATCAGTGTTGCCAACCTATGAAATGTATTATTATTGGAAGTTTTTGTATCCGGCTAGATTTAGGGAGTGTATCTTTTATTTTAAACTAATTGTTATCAATGAACAATTCTAAACCTATAACAGGACTACCAACTTCACGGAAACAAGTATACCAACCAAATCAACTGAAAAATCTGAGTTACACTCACTGCTTTGGCGAAACAATTCATTACCAACCGCGCAAGGTTTCGTTGCACTTTTTCCGATTCTCGAATGCAACACTTTTCAGTGAAGTATTTTTTTAAGACTTCTATCCTCTTATATCCTTATAATAACATCTCATAATAATAATAAAGAACTTCATTCAGAGCGATATTGATATTATAAAGTGTCTTCTTACATCTAAGCCTTCGTTATATAAATTAAAAAAGAGATACCTTGAAAAAATTACACAGAAGAAGACTATTTTGTGCATTGAAAAACCTTATCTAATAGCTTAGGAAAACGTTAACACTGAAGGAAAACACTCTCCAGAAAGAGGGTGTGAAAAACTTGAAAAAAACTTACAGATAGGTGAACTAAATTTAGTGATGAAATCAGATTAAATGAGATATAAAAGACAAGAAGACAAACCAATAATGTCATACGAAAACAAAAAAATAAAAAGATCAAATATTTATACATTTACATGCAAGTAAGTAAGAAATAATGATAAATAAACCACTATTGAGGCTTTGTTTACGCGAAAGGGTTTTGGAAATGCGTTTTACACCGCTTGTTTGCGTCACGCCGTTTCAAGTGCTTTGCGTCATTTACCACCATTGTCCGGGACAGAACAGTCGGTCCTGCACCTGTTTCCGTCTACCATTTGGGCTGACGTCTTCTCCTTATAAATCCGCCCGTCCTTGACCTTTTTTCCAATCGCTGAATGCACTTTTATTCGTCCATCAGACCCGCGAAATGTACGAACGACAAACGATGGAGACGAAAGCTCAATACTTTCAGATGAAACATTTTCTCTCGACATCATTCACTTCAACCTTTGAATGAACGAATGACAAAGTTAGTGCCCTGGTTATTTTTTGTCTGCAAAACCGAAAGAGATGTGTAAGGAGAAACACAATCTATTGCGTTTCATTGGAATGTAAAATTCAAAAGATAGTGTAAAGATTGAATTTTAGATGAACTAATGTTGAATTCAATTATTCCACGTCATTTTGTCTGCAAATCCGAGAGAAGTATGCATATATAAGGATGAAAACTCTCTATTGGGTTTTGGTGGAATAGTAAGCTCCAAACGAAATGAAAAGATTTTCTTAATTATTCGACAAAATAATGTGTATTTTTCAGAAAAAGAAAAAAATCGGACTCCTGAACAGCAAATAGGGTAGCCTTTAGCGAAAGTGGCCCCAGGTTCTATTCCCGGTGGGGATACTTTTGTTCGAAATTACCTAGCTATAGATACAGTTTCACTAGTATACTACTATACTAAGTGCAATGTCCTTTCTAGTGCACCAGATCTAATTATATCTAAATTTGGCTGAATCGCAAGAATCAATTGACTTCGTAATAGACTTCTAGAATTTCTACACCATCTTAGTTTAATCCAAAAGATTTTAAACATTTCAATTTCACAAACGATAAAGGGCATCGTTAAAAGTAAAAAAAGTCAAAACTTATGTAAAATTTCACTAAAATTCACAATGTACTGTTGTGTTACTCACTTCCAAATCAGAATGAATAGCAACATAGGACGAGTAAATTCCATCAAATCATCAGTTTTAAACACAATCCTTTAAAGATTAAAAAAATATGCAGAACGTTAATTAGATAAACAACCTCAATCATGGATGGCAAAATAAAAGCGTCCCAAGTAACATAAAATAATAGAAAGATGTATACAACATTATAGAGTTGCAGGGGATTCAAACTTAGAACAAAAAATACACATCTTCTCCTACTTTTTTGCGTATGATTGATCACATCTCACGTCATCATTCATTTCATTAATAAAAAGAGAAAAGAGTAAACACTAGCGATAAATATTAGACAGCATCCAAGATAACGGTAACATTAAAGTCGCCGACATATGAGAGAATTAATCATTTGTCTCCGTAATTATTCCAAGAAATACTGTTATAAATATGGAATATTAAAAACATTTCAGACATTCATCAGCTTCTAAGAATATATTATGACCGCATGAATGAACGATACAATACACCGACCAAGCTCAACAACCAGACATTCAACAATTCCTTTCAAACGACTGCTAAAAAAATTCGATCCAAGGTCAAAATAATTGAAGCGCTAGGAATGAGGAAACGTTTCCGAAAATGGAAAATGTATCCATTAATATTCATGACTTATAGCAAAATTAAGTTCAGCGATATGTGTGCATTTTATAAATGGAAGAATGAGATTATTTTTACAAAATTCCTATAAACATTCCGATAAACTCCGAGTCCCAAGTTTTAGTTGAGTGTCCTTAGGGACAAAAAGAAAAACTACCCTAAACTTTGAAAGAGGTTTGTCAGAATACTTCCGTTTTCCTAATGCCTGTACCCTTCTATAACTCCTATAAGAAATTCACTTATGGAATTTTGGCATGGTATTGATGAAATTCCACCAAAGTAAACTTTGCTTTCGTGTTAAAAAATATGAATTCCTCACTGTTATTCTTATCCAAAGATTCTAAGCAAACGCCTAAATCTATTCATAATATCATCATATATCTTAATAATTACATTCAGCAAATCCAAGAATGAAAATATTAGCTTGAGGCAACTGCACTGATTGCTAGCAGCGGACTAAATAAATAAATTAAATTAAAGCTTTCGAATCAATAACTAATTCCCAGAACAACAACAATAAATGCCTACATCTAACTTAAGTATTGAACCGTAAGAGTAAATCCAGATCCTTCAATAAAAAAGACTTAAAAAATATTAAAATAT
Organism: Sympetrum striolatum; assembly: GCA_947579665.1. Lineage (NCBI taxonomy): Eukaryota > Metazoa > Arthropoda > Insecta > Odonata > Libellulidae > Sympetrum > Sympetrum striolatum. The sequence continues at coordinate 17,372,668 of OX388351.1, read as the reverse complement.
CGAAATTAAATCATAATATCATATTAATCATAGCTATAATATATTTACTTAAACATTGTTTATCACAAATTCCTTCTATTTGAGAGTGCGAAATTTGATAAGATGCAGGAAAGAAGTATATGGAATGATTTTGAAGATATCTTCACCCTTTGAGGATTGTATATCTCTCTTTGCAATCCTAGAATGAGTTCTGAATCGGCCGAAGCGTGAAAAACAAGCGATTGTATTTATTTCCACTCATTAATTTTTCCTTCCCCATTTCCCCCATCCTCTCCGGGACAAAGCCGCAAAAACCCCAAAATCTAACGGCTCCCTGATGAGATTTTCCCGGCTGATTACTCGACCAATCGAAACGTAATCTCGCTTCCTTGAGTTACGATGTGAAAACAATTACTCCCGCAACTTTCACTAATTCCGTCCGCAACTTCCTCAAACATGCCCGCGAAAGCGAAAGTAACGAATAACCCTAAATTTCCGAAACTTCTCTTGGGAAGGGGTTCCCAGTAAATCCTCCAACTACGTAATTTCCATGACAGCGATTCCCTCATACGCGTGCACAATGCGCCTCGCCCAGCGAAAACCCCGCAATGGACCAATCTGACGCCCTATTTTAATCTTCCTCCTTGGCATCCTCCCCTATCCTTTTTCCCATTCACGAACATTCGAAGCCTTTTTCCCATCTTATCCTTTAATCTTTCGCTCGCCTTTCATTATAATCGGGATAAACCTAGGATTATACACAGATCTATACATATGATTGTTATTAATAATATTTATCTTTCTTCCTCGCTACAAAGTGACGGCATTTTTGCGATGGGAATGTACACTCCTGGCCAAAATTAACGCAGCACCTCCCTAGCGATCCTTACGGCCGGTGCTGCGTTAATTTTGGCCAGGACCAACTCTGTGCAACACAGTCATCTGTCAAATTACGTAACAGTCCAGGGAATTCCGCAATGGCAGCACTAGTGAGTGAGTTGAGTTTCTGTAACTATATTATGTTGGCAGTAGTTCTATTTAGTAACGGCTAGAGAATCTCGGCAATGTTTTGAAGTTGACGAGAACTGTTTCAAAAATATACAATGAATTATATTGAGTTGAATGCTCTATCAGAACAGAAGCAGTGAGTTAATGCCACCTTTTTGCTCTCTGAATAAGTAGAATAGTAAGTAAATGTTGTAAGATTTGCTTAACTGTATTGTACGTTCCAAACAGGATTCCACTTTGATATGATTTGTTATTTGTATTTTGCAGGAGATTCCATGTCAGCGTCCAAACATATTTACCAAAGATTTTGTTATTTCTTCCTGAGACCTTTATTATATGTATTATCTAATGTGAAGTCTCGGTTGGATAAAATCTTGTACGCAGACATCCATTCTGCGAAGATGTTTAAAGTCTGGAGATTATTTGCTGTTGTTAACCTCGGGCAGGAAGGGTAAGTGAAGCTTTCTACGGTATTTAGTATTTGTTAATTATTTAATAAGCAAACAATAAAGTTCGTTTACTAAAAATATGCATTTCTGCTATGAATAAAATTCACAGTCGCTGGCGATGTCTTGTGGAAATACGTCATGATGAAGAAGAAGATTATTGTACTTTTTCCACAGTCAAGTTTTACTGTGGAAAAAGTACAATAATCTTCTTCTTCATCATGCATTTCTGATTAATAATCCTAACATTTGTTGATGTTTGTGTTTATTTACTTAACATAACTTCATTTCCTATATTTGAATACCTTTTAAAACTTACCACAACTGTCATCAAAAGTTTCCTTTGTCACTCACGTTTGATTACTTGCATTTTACTTAGCATGGATTGTTTTGTAGAGAAGCAAATTTTTAATATTTCGGATTCTGTTGATTTCTTTAGAGCAAGACAAGAGATGTGCCAGATATATCATGGATTAATTACAGACAGATTGCCAGAATAAAGAAGCTTTTAAGAAAGGGAAAAAGATGGGTTGTTAGGAGGATTATCCTACGATAAAGTGCTCCACACTTCCACGAGAGAAAGACCTATCTACGGCGACAAATCGAAAAACATATGGAGTTTTCCTCGATAGCCTCTTTCTGTTCGGCATTATGTTAATACTGTAAGTATTGCGATGCAATTAAATGAACGATATTTTGATAATAGTCGATTTCAGTCTATTTCTCAAGGCAGTACTTGCTCTATAGTTTCATTCATCATGTTCCCTGAAATTTCCTATCCTAGCATTTGTAGTAATTTTTATTCTCACCTTTTATACAAGTAAGGATATTTTTATTTAGTTGGAATCAGATTGTAAGAACATGAAATTTGTGGTGGTTGAATATAAGTTACTTTTTATAATTATTTTGTTTTAAATGTGATATACTTCCCTATAATTATCCTCACGACATTTGAGGATATAACTCCTACAATGTAATTTCGACCATTAGTTAAGGTAAAAATATTTTTTCAGCCTTTATTGGTTATAGACATAAATTTTCCCACCTAAGAAACTAATTTTTTTTTCACAACTCTTCATTATTCAAAACTTACTTAAAACCCTCATATGTTTTCATGTCTATTAAAATGTATAATTACTTAAGAATTGGCTGGTACAGCAGGCATTGGTTAGTAGTTGAAGTTAAACACTATGATTATCCTTAACGTTAGCATCCCTCAGATCAATTTATAAAAATTGACTTCAAATCTATGGGATTGTTTACATATTATGTGAGATATTTTTACTTAATTTGGATGTTGTCTGAGTGATTTTCTTTTCTTTAGATTTCTATTTCGATTTAACTTGAAGATGTTTGTTTAGATTGATTGAACTACTTACAGTAGTAGTAGTATTGTTAAAAGTGCTTCGACAGCTTAGGTCATTTAGCACAATGGCTCCCACCGGGAATCGAACCCGGGACCGCTTTCACCAAAGGCGAACGCGCTGTCCACGTGACTATCCGGGAGCCCAACTACTTACATTTGGTGCAATTGTTTATTCTTTGTAATTTTGCCTTCGCACATTTTTTATTTGCGATATTCGTAGCAAATCTCATGTATGCATTTCCTATTCCCTTCAACCGATTCATAGGATTTCATGACAGCTTAAAATTAGTTTGTTGGTTTGTGATTTTAATTGGGAATATTTGTTGTTTCATTTTTTAATGTGTGTCTATCCAGTGCTGGTTGGTGTTTTCTCTAACTCGATGCATATTATTGGCATGTGATAACATATGGTTGAGATGGATTATTGAATACAGTGAGAAATGAAATTGATAAACTTAATTCCTCTAGCTGAACTAAAAACTTATGGTAAAAAGAAGTGTCTCGGAAATACTCGTTATCCCTGGTGAATTTAAATTTTTCTTGTTGTATCAGTGAATAGGGAAGAGATTCAAAAGATCTTACTTTTAATTTTACTAATCATTTTACTTCTCTTTGCCTTGTTCAGATTTAATTCCTATTTAACTATAGAAAACTTTTTTCATAGTCATTTGTAGTTGTAAAGAAATGTATCCATGTATTAAAAGAATTTATATCAATAAAATTTTGTAATCGCAGCATATTTTCTGGTGTATTCTTCGTTTACCTTTTTTCCAGTTACCTACCAAATGAAGGCAAACTTGATGTAACTGTTAACTTTCTGGGCGATTTATTTCAGTACAGTGCTTATTTAATGCGATAATGGCCAGAACATTAATTTTTTTTACAGAATACGCGAATATTAAGATTCATATTATATTATTTTCAATGAAAACATATTAACGTAAACGGGATGTAGGATGGGAGGAGCGACGTCGAGAGAGCGCAACCAGCACCACCTGGCGAATTTTCCAAGCATTACTGTGCTACAGACGCTTCTATGGGCCAAGGATAGGACTTGCACAACCTTGGCCAGGACTGTACAATGTCAAGTTCCCAACGTGGCTATTCTTCACATATGCATACATACATTTTTATTTCATATACATTTATAATATTACTTTAATACATATCTTGATTTAAAAACGATCTAACTATTTTGCAAGTATCCAGGATTACCGCCTCCTGGATCAAATATACGTAATACCAGCGTTTCATTTTTCGACATTGGCTTCTAAAATTTTCGGCTCTACTCTTGTTGAGTATACCACAACGGGTACGATTCTTGCTTTATTTAACTTCCATGGCTTCTGAATTTCTATTGCTAATTCGGTATATTTGTTTACTTTTCTTGGAATATGTATGTACACTCCTGGCCAAAATTAACGCAGCACCTCCCTAGCGATCCTTACGGCCGGTGCTGCGTTAATTTTGGCCAGGAGTGTACTTTGACGGTTGAGTTTAAGGGTTACTACAATGTCTATTATTACTGCTTCTTGTTTTTATTTTGATTGTTATTACGAATTTGACACTTTAAGTGGGCACACAACTTTGTGACAGTGGGTGCAATGTTGAGAAAATACAATGCAAATGGAATACCGATTGTAAGAAATTTTAAAAATATGCATGACTTGGTTTGAGGGAAACAGTTGTCCTCTGTCAGGTATTTGCCATAAAAGGCTGAGAAATCCCTAAAATAAACCAGCCTTAGGTAGTAGTCACTACACTTATTTAATTACACCAAGAAAATATATAAATCGCAAAAGAAAAACATCCTAAACGAGTCGCTAATGCTATAAACATAATTCCATCAATATAAAATGTCCATATAACTTTTTTTTCATCAACCAACACTGTTTTTTAACTTATCCTAAATCCCCACCTTTCACTGTACCGATCACTTTCTTCGGAGATCCAAATAAAACACTTGCTTTAAAATAACAATAGAAAAGGTCACGAAAAATATTTCTAGGGACCTAGTGCTGTTCGAGAAGCGTCGTCAAAATATTCCTTTTTCCTTAGATTACGTTTCTTAACTTTGCATTAAAGGTACGCATACAAGGAAGGAATAGCTCAAAAATGCTTGCGTATAAGGCGTTCCACTGCTCACTTTTTCAATTACAATACATATATACCCTGCAAGCCGCCATTTGGCGTATGGCAAGGGGTGCATACACCTTGACTCTAATTCCCCAATAGATTTCTTTCATGTATAGTCAATAGTATAGGAAAAAATTTATTTTTGAATCGACTTGTTCTGGCATCTATTTCCTTGATCTTCCTCGTAGTTTCTGAACGGTCTAAATAACTGGGAGGACGCACAATATTAGCTACATCCCTGAGAACGTACTTTCTTTTAATTTATTAAGTCAATTATTTCTATGCTTACATCTTCTACCCTCTAAAGATTCCCATGCAGCATCTTCAAGCATCTGAATAACACTCAGTGAGTAGTCGCGGCAATTAAAAAGGTATTGCCTTTCGTTATACCTTTTCTAATTCACGAATAAATCACTTGTCGGCAGTGTCCCTTGCATTATATGCATACTGCATACTACTCGCGAATAATCTATCATGGAGTGCCCACATCCGAAACATATGTGGAAAAGCACTTAAGAAACTCGGCTTCGTTAAAAGAATAGTCGGTAGGAGCGAAGAAGGTTCGCGAGCGATGTTACTTAGCGTTAGTTAGGCCTCACCTTGAGTATGCATGTAGTGTATGGGACCCCGCCGAGAAATGTCATATTCGGGATTTAGAAAAAGTACAATGAAAGGCGATACGATTTGTAAAGAATTGCTGCAATAAAACAGCGAGCGTCACTCAGATGTTACAGGACGCGGGATGGGAATCATTAGAAGATAGAAGAAAAATTCAAAGGATAAATTTATTAAATAAGTTCAGAGAAATTACGTTTTCAGATGATGTAACCGATATAATGCGACCCCCATGTTATATGGGCCGTTCTGATATTGCCAGAAAGATTAGGGAAATAGACGCTAGAACGAATCGTTTCAAAAATTCATTTTTTCCGCGAAGTATACGCGAAAGCAACCGTTTAGGAAAATAGAGTCAAGGTGCTTGCACCCCCTGCCACACGCCGAAAGTCGGCTTACAGGGTTCTTACATAGACATAGACTGCAGGTGAGACATAACTAACGTAAAGTAAAATTGTTCGCGTACATTTTCTCCGCCCTTACCAACTATTCTATTGACGAATCCGAGTTTCTTAAGAGATTATCCGCAAATATTACTGATATGGGCACCCCATGTTAGATTATTCGTGAGAGTTACTCCAAGATATTTCCATGATTCTGCTGTTACTAAGTTTCCTCTTGGAGGTTGTTTCATCCCTTCCATCTTTCCCCCTTGTGATTTCATGCACGGGCTTTCGCCGGCACGTGTGGCGGAAGGCGATTCGACCAGCCCCGTTCACGAAGTATCGGGTTCAAAAACCGCGTAAGGCAAGGAGTCTCGAGATGAGATACTTATCAAGTGCTTTTATACAGCTCGCAGATCGGGGATAGCGTGGGTGAAGGGAGGCTTCTCAAGTGCTCGTGACTGTCGAACACTTTCTCTTTGCTCGAGTCTTTAATACTTTCCAACGTCAAATATGCATTTCACGGATGTCTACTTGAGCATGTGATAAGTGAGTTGTTTTTTCGCCCTGAACACCAAGTATGTGAAACGCTATAAGTGAATTTCGTGTTTGGGCTTCCCGTAAACATGGACGCCCCCATTCTCTTACAGTAAACCAAAGCAATTATCCCTATAATAAAGAAGGTACTCTATAAGCGTGTCGGAATTGTTCCGCAAACACGAAGTTTTATACTTGATAAACTGAATTTCGTAAAAGAATTATTCTATAAGTTTATGGAAGGATTCTTAGGAATCTAAGTGCCAAGAACGTAATAATATTAATGCCGTCTTTTTGATTGGCGAATTTTAGCCTATGAAGGCTATTCCTCCAATTAACCCCTTTTTATTAATTGTACTCATATTTTTGCATATTTATTAATATCTCTCTTTCTCTCACACACACACAACATACACGAACAACCATTCCCTAAACGGAAAAATTCGATTAGCCTGGATTCGAACCCGGGACCTTGAGGTTGGAGCGTTAACGCGCTAGCACGTTCACCACTCCGCCACCACGGTCGGTGGCGTAAGGATTAAATTAAAAAGTTTACAATTTATATCCGTAAAAGTTTTCGCAAGTCCTTTAAAAGTCTTAAATACTGCATAATCTCACTACAAAACGTGCATCAAAGACAGTCTGCTGTCCCAATTACTATTTCTAATCCGTAGAAAACTTCACAAACCACTGAAAATTCTTTTGGTATATATGACTTGCTATTATCACACTGCCAATTCCTAATTCTTATTTATAAATTAAAATTATTTTTCATTCATAATTTCAGATGTGTGTACAAGTTTATGTATGCTCTGATTTGCATACTTATGCCCGATTGGTATGTATACGTCGAATAAGTAAATAATAGAATAGAGGAATCTATTGATTTAACAAGTTACATAAATATTCGAATATACTGGAATACGCAATGTTGCATGTGTAATGCAACACCTCTATCCTGAAGCTTCCTAGCCCGAATATATTTTAAACCCATAGCTTGGTTTCAACCTTGTGGTAGTTTGCCATTTTGTAAACAAATAGAATTAAAACTTTAACACTTTTCTACTAAAGTGTTAAAGTGTCAATTATGTTTTCTACATCATGGCCGAATATATAACAACTGAAATCATTACGTTATGAGCGATGAAATAATAAAAAATGTAGCCAATTTTAGCGAAAAAACTAACTAGGTTACAAGATGTAAAGTAGAAAGTATATGTGTTCGCTTTCCTCCTCGTGTATCGTTTTGCACGTGCCATGTATCTATTTTCAAATGAATAATTCATTCCGAGAAGAGATCCCAGATAGAGATCCATTTCCGCACCAACTCGACGGAGATATATCTTTCCCTTTGTTTTTCTTTTATATGCTTTTGGGAGATGATAACAACACCGATGCTTTCCGATTCGCTACACGAGTATTACATCTCGCAAAACAAAGCTTCACGGCGGAATTCGCGTAATCAGTTTACTATGTTTTCCTTCCTCGAATCCCAGGATACTCTGCGTATAAAGATATGTCAATGTGGAGTACTCTCTTGCGAAGGCATGAGTTTTCTACTGAAGTGAAGAAAGGTAAAAATCGCTCAACGTCAATGGATTAAATTCTTTCGAACTTATTGAAACTTCATGTACATTCCGTTTATACTTTCCGCCTCAAGCAGTAGTAGTAGTAGAATTATTAATAAGCGCCAACAGCTTAGGTCATTCAGAACATTGGCTACCACTGGGAATCGAACCCGGGACCGCTTTCACTAAAGGTAAACGCGCTGTCCACATGACTATCCGGGAGCCGTTTCTCCCTCAATCTAATATAATAAAACCGGAAGGATTTTTTTCTACATTTGGACATTTCAAAAACTGACATTTCTATAATTTAAGAAAATGTTTGGGAAAAATAGCAAAAGAGGAGATGATTTGCAACGAAACACTTTAATGTCGAGGTAAAATATATTAACACTATGGCTTCTTTTGAATTCTAAAATAAAATCATTTTCGTAATATTTTAAGGTCTTAACAGCATTATTTATGGGCAAGGATGTCATACTATAATATCACGTGTAAAACACTATATTGTAATATATCTTCTGCAAATCGTAAAAAAATCACACATTTTAAACTTGAGACAATAACACAGCCATCCTCTAATGGGGGTCGTAAAACCGGCAGGGTTGTATTAGTTCATCTAATGAGAGCTAAATTAGTCTGCATAAGAGTAAATAATTGGAAATTTGATATAAAAAGCGAGCAAATTAATATTTCCTTGGTTGAAAAAAAAACCTTGTAACGGTAAATGGCCAACTTATAAGCTAAAATATGCGTAAGGTCATGATATAAGTTCCTCGATTTTTTCCTTTCAAGACAATGAGTTAGTAACAGCGTTGTCAAATTTTTCTCGCAACAGCTAAAAAAACAAATTCCCAGCTACTACTCTAAGCCAAGGTGAAGTATTCTAGAGGATAATATCACCAATTATTTCGCTAACAACATGATGAAGTTCTAACATAATTATAAGCATAATGACACTACTTTGCAGCCATTGCACTTCTTCCTCCATCAATTATCTCGTTTTAAAAGGATCGCTGATGCGTACACATACGTTGATATAGCCCTCTAATCATGACTTATATAACAGCGTGTTATATTTACTCAGAGAGAGAATGAAAAATTTCACTGGGTACTATTTTTGCGAGACTAATTACGAGAAATTTCTCAGGTGAGCAATTATGGCTCGGATATAAACTCATTAGGAACAGTGGCCAATTGTCTGGCGGAGATATTATTCTGGGATGGGACTAACATATGCTTCCCTCCGGGCGTCGCAAATGCCTGATTCTCAAGGCGGAGGAAAATCGCCCGCCTCTCGCATTTTTGCCAAATCCCTCTCTTCTCCTCACATCGCAGATCGACCCACTTTTGCAGACCTTCCAAAAAACATTGTGTCGCGATCATGCCACAATCAAATTTAGATTTGGGTACACCTGCTTTGACCCGCTGAAGAGGGTAGGTGTTTGGGCGAAAATTTATTCCCTCTTTTTTGGAACCGAAAGAGAATGCGTTGGGTCACAAAAACAGGTGACGTGCATCGCCTTGTGACGCTCCAGTTCATTTCGGGCGTCTCCCACTTTCGCTTTCCGTCTCGCGTCAAACTATTTCTCCGCAGCAGACGGCCCTCTTAAGTTCCCCCGAAGAAGCTGCCGAACACGAAGTTTATCCTCCTTTCAAACGGAGAATACTTCTGAGATGGGAGTTGGAAGATAAACTGTGTTAGCTTCGACAGCTTTTGTCGCATACGGAAGGTTACTATAAAGTGATTCCGATGTTCTAAGAAAGACATATCTTCAATTCCGTTGCAATCCAAACGATTAGGGTTTTGCAGATTGTAAATTGTCGCAACCCAGAAGCATTTGCGTAAAGGTGGAGGCGAGTAAATCACGATATGCATGTTGGAATAGAATACATTTATTGAACCTGATTATTTAATAGAAACGATAAAGGAAACAAGAATATGAGAAAAGATCTCTGTTTTTCCCGGCGTAATTGCTGAAGGAATAGTTCTCGGGTCTCCAGCCGGTCTTCGAAACAAGAATATTTTAGTAAATTTATATTTTTAAATGTTTATCATAAAATTTATTTTATTTTAAATGTTTTTTTTAGGATATAATTTGTTAGGATGAGATTGAAAGATTTGAAAGAAACAAGGAAATGAATGCTAAGGGTATTGTGAATTAAAACATTGGTAAAAATTCTTGTTCTCATAGGCAATTGAGCAATTGTAATGTTTGAGTATTAGTTAGACGAACAACGTTGTATTACGTACTTAGTAGAGCTTTAAAAACAAAGCATGAAACTGAGTTGCTAAAAATTGTGGGAAAATAGTATTTTGAAAACAAAATATCTGTTAACAACTCATTGAAAACTATCAAAAATGGATAAATATTATGAAAGATCTACTTAACAATATCAGAATCCTTCAGCATTAATTTCCGCATTAAAACAGCACTAAGAGTCGTTTATATAAATACTCAATGAAAAATTTTTCCTTAAATTTCGATGAAAAACCAGTTTACACACTGTGAAACACTGCTTGGATAAATACAGTGAATATATTTCTATGTCAATTGATTCTCAACCGGAAAATTTTAAGAAAAGACTCGCTATGTAGGCATAAAAATCAACTATACGATATTCTAAAATTTTTCTAGGAGATAACTTACAGCGATATCCGATAAATATCACATCGATTATCACTTAACATCAGCAGATACTGTGATTTACGAAATTCCTGAGTGCAATCATCAGTTCGAGATGAAACGCACTGCAATGAGCGAGATTAAAATATTTATGAATGTTTGAAGCTCTCCATAATCACGCTTCATATGTCAATAAAAGACCATAAACATAATGTATTCATCTCTTTCGCGAGACTCTCTCTTCAATCATTCCCAAGTATTCCTTTTTCCGTAAAAAAAAGCATTTCCCGCCTCAAATTAATACTAATGTGGATCGTATATCATGTCTATCATATGAGTCATAATAAATATTGCCTTAAAGAGAACCTTCCAGCGTATATCATCATTTATTTTATTAAAAACCTAAAGGATCAACCAATATCTGAAATAAAAATTACCTTTTTTCAAATCAACTATTTATAGCTACGGATCATAATTTTGATTTATAAATTTATTTCACTGATGTTTGAAATGAAATTTTAGGAATATTAGTTATTACTATTAACTTGAAAATTGGTCAATGACTTACATATGAGCTAATTACATCTGAATGCCAATAGCAATTGATGGATAACTTCCTGAATATACTGAATAGGATCCGAGATATTATCTCCATCCAAGATAATACGGGAAAACTTCTAATTTTTGCCAACAATTACTTGTCTATCAGTTTAAAATGATTCTTTTGCCTGCCTGTAATGTAAATCAAAAGAGACAGTAACAAAAATAACATTTTAAGCCGGTTTCTCTAGCTAACCAGATACAACGATTGACACATTTCATCACCTAAAACATTTACAAAAGTAGTTTTATATTTTTAGTGCGTTTTTATTTACTTTTAACTAGACTAGGTACACGAGATATTTTGCCAAAGTGTAGGGTCGTATTATGTACGGTACGTTGTATTAAATACTTCTGCTGGGCCCTAGTCAAGCGTATCAGTTATATCCCGTCAACAATAGGTTTAAACCTATGTCTCCATTCCGTGCTATCCGATATCCGGTCTCGAAAAGCCAATAAGGTCGCGTTGGAGTTGATACGGTGACTACGTGATACCTACGGAAAATGCAATGGCACATTAGGGTGGTCCTAATTTTCGGAAGTTTTAAATTCTTTCGTTACGCCCCTTAATATTGTTCCATTTGGTTAAAAAAAGTGTTGTATAAAATATTATTAGAATCGTACCAATGAAAGAAGTCCCGCATCGCACTTGCAGTTTATTTAATCAACATTTTTGACCTTCTTTCGGTCATTTCACGAGTGATTACGGAGTCTTATTTTAATTACGGACTCATTTTTTAATTGTTCTCATTTTTTATCAATACAATGTTTATTTACTTATCAGTAAGTATCAACAAACAGTACGAGGCCAATTACAGTTGACGAAATAACAAGAAGCAAGGAAAAACCAACAATAATAATAATAATAAATCGTCTTTATTTGGGCGAGATTGAGACTTAAAAGTCTCTTCTTCCATCTAACCCATCGTCATTAATTATAAAATAAGAAGTAGAAATAATTAGAAGAATTTTGGATGTAAAAAACCTAAGAGATTCTTAGGGAAAATAATCCACTGCAGGAAAACACCCACAAGGAAGGGGGGTGTGAAAACCCTGCGCAAACCTACCGATAGTAATAGCTAAATGATAAGAAAAGAGAAAAACATTCAAAAATAAATAAATACACTACCAATAAGTAATTACATGCAATCAGTGAGAAAAAAATAAAACACAAATCAACAACATAAAATTAGACATGAAACGCTGTTTCTGTACGCATGCAGTTTCTGTATAATGATAGACCTTAAATGCAGTTGCTGTACGCAATATTCTATTAATTACTTATTAAGGGCATATTTCACAAATAAATTATTATTAAATTGCATTATCAAAACATTTTTATATATTAACTATGAAATATTCGCCATTGACTTTACTTCTCCCATCTAGTAGTACATAGCGTCACAAATATTTAAAGATATGTGTATTTATTCAAAGTTAAAACTAAAATTACTCCCACATGAAACGATGTAACACCCTGATCAAAAAATCGTTCATAAACGTTTCTTTTCAAGCAGCAGTTACGCCAGGTTTTTACAGCACGTAGCACATGAAACGCATTTGCTCATTTCCTTTCGGCGAGCAGAAGAAATACTCCTGTAATGCACGTCGCCTGTGACAAATTATCCCGTTACTTGCCGTCCAATACCGTTTACCCTCCTTCAAAGTAGCGCAAGACTGCAATTAACAGCATCCTGTCCTCATCACAAAAAGAAAAAGAATACCCTTGAAGCGGATTCACGCTCCAACGTCACAAACGGAGCGCTGGATGGACGAACTCCCACGCACGATTGCGGTGAATTACAATCCGCTATTAAAAGAATTAAAACTCCCTTCCTCAGTTAAGCGCGGCATTAATGAGCTTTCTTAGAGGGTGCTGTACACACGCGCGAGGACTGGAAGAGTATAAATCCATTGCATTCGCGTCACTTCCGCGCCTTTGAAAAATTCAGCCCACTCGCCGCACTTGAAATATGCATAAATTTCGAAACTCGTACGGATTTACGGAGATATCGCACGTGCTAAGCGGAGAGCTTGGCTTTTAGATAGGATCACTACCATTCAATGCTCTGGACTGTAACGCAGAACCTCGCTGTCTCCATACAATCATCATTAAATCCCACGTTTCGCCGTCAATTACAACTCCTATGTCGATACCCACCTACTTTTAGGGATTGCTCGCAATTCAAAGCTTTGTAATAAATCGAACGCTTTGGTGCGATACTTACAGGAACTTATACAAGACTTTTGCTAAACAGAAAACACTATAATTTGCAATACTACACAAATTAAAGAGTGAAGAAAAACTTGGTGATTTCTGCAAGAAAGGTGTTATATAGGGTGATGGTTATATAGATAGATAGAGGGGCCTAAAGATGTAATACGTTGCCTGAAGAGGTCTTCAAACCCTTTCCGAAAAATAGAAATGATATAGGAAACAAGTTCAGGCTTCACTTGGTAGTAATGACATACTAAAACTTTTACTTTACCACAAAATTACCACACCTGATGATTCAGCACTGCTGCGAAACCAGGTCGTATTTTATGTAATAATTTTGTGGTAAAGTAAAAGTTTTAGTATGTCACATCTCAAATAGAAATGAGTTTAAAAGTAGAATCTTTAGTTTATGTAATTAAGTGGATTCAATATATTAGGTTTGGTATTATTTGGATATTTTTTTAATTATTTTAAACGTGACGATGCAAAAACGTTGAAGTGGAATTTTGGCCTGAAAAGTGACATTTTCTTCGCTGTTTATGATTTAGTTCAACGAAGTGCCCTATAATAGATTTTATTGCACAGTTGAATTTACCGAAAGCAAAACATTAAAAACTTGAAAGACTTAATGCCTAGGTTGTCTCCACTAAACGTGTTTCAATTTTGTCAAGAGAAAGCCCTATAAAATTTAATAAACGCTCCCAATTACCTATTCTAGAATTTAATTTTCTGTGGTTTTTTCTTTAGAAAATTAAATTGTGGAATGGTAAACGTTTAGTGCACATCTTTATTTATAAGCTGATTATAATGCTCTTGGTATATAATATTCTATTGCTCAAAATTTAAGGCATACACCAAAAGGAAGATGAGAAATGGTTGCCGACCATTACGAAATTATTTAAGTTTTGGCTGATATAGTTTACCTTTTACTTCAAAATTTCTGACGACCAATAACATTGGAATATTTTAAAATGATCAAGCTATACTCGAATTGAGGAACATCTTAATGACTTGACTGTTACTCATTCCTCCTGAAGATATATATGTTGTCCAAAACATTAAAGTATAAATACTCAGTGTATAACATAAACTTCCATTGAAAGGATTGAGATCGAACTGTTCTTGACAACAGGAAAATCCCAGGGTCCGTTTATCACGAGTATTTATTCTTCTGTGACGGAATGCTTCCAAGACGCATCACATTAGGTATGGTACGAAAAAAGACCAATGTGTATGGAATTGTCCCATAAACAACTTTTTATCGTTCCACGGCCACTAAAGTGTCTCTTTACTTCCTTCGGTTTACTGCTTCTGAACCGGAGCTGAACTAAAGGTAATTGTTAAAAGAAGACAATCGTAACGATCCAAAGCTTTGTACGTCATTAGTTTTGAATAATGATGATTCTGATGTTGCGACACACCATACATTTGACATAAGTATAGACTGAAGTGGCATATAAATCCAGCCATCAATATACACATAAATAGGCATTGCAGCTATGCCATTATATGATTAAATACTTAATTCCTAGCCTGATGATGATTCAGCCCATCTTAACTTCAACTTATTGCGCTAAAATAACGTTGAATCATTGTAAATAAATAATTTTAGCCAACAAATCACAAGATCAAATGAAAACGAAAGATTCTTTTACCTAAATTGTAAATTTTTTGTTGGTTAAAAGATAAACTATCTATAATCGGATCCATGTCCCAAAGTCGCCTCGGTATTTTATTCTTTATTTTAATTTTATTCTAGTAAATAAAAAAGTATTTTTTTCTATAGCACAGACGTAAGTTTCGTAATTAATAAAAACAAATTACAGAAATTTAAAAAAGAGTAAAATGATAGGAAGGAAGGATTTAAAAATGATGATACTTTCGGAAAGGAACATGAAAAGAAATATTCTAAAAGTACCGCTACATTTGACGGCTCTTTCTGCTGTTTCTCTGAATAACAATATTTAGAAAAGAAAGATTTCGAGTAGAATCCATTGTGTAACCGAAAAAGCCACACTATTTAACTGTGGGGAATAAGCTTAAAGCAACACCTTATGCACAAAGTGTTACAACTGTGAGACAAGGAATTGAACAAAGTTGCGTACGGGTGCAGTTGAAGGGGAAAGAGAACTGAAAATTTCCATATTCTACACGAGCAAAAGTAAGCGGTTTAAAGATTTTCTTGGGAGAATTAGAAAAATCAATAACTGCGGGAAAATAAGAAACCGAAGGAGTAAACAAGTTCCATGGAGATACGGACACGAAGGTTAGAGCTATAGAAGCTGGAAAACTGTATTGGACGTTACGCCCTTACTCAATCGATATCTAGAAAAACGTATGAGAAAAGATAACGTCCCTCCGGTATGATTGAAAGAGCAGTTAAGACGTATATAACCATGAGGAATTGATTGTCACTAAGGTATTCAGCCCGTAAGCCGGCGCCTCATCCCCTCTGACATTAGATACCATGAGTCAGGATAAGGGCAAGGAAATAATGTAAAAGAAGCATAAAGACCCTACAAGAAGCATTTTTCTTAGAATTCGATAAAGAAGAAGCTTAACCAATTGCTTGAGGAACAATTCCAGGAAAGGATATGATGTGCGTTTTTTAATTATGAATGGTTTCCTAGACCAATGATTTAAAAAAAGATGAATGACGCTATTTAGCAAAACGATGTGTTTTCATTGAGCAACTCCGGTTTCGAAGCATTCCGTCATCGTTAAGGTCAACCAAGAAATGTATTGCGTGATTTTATATGGAGGAGATTCGCCTTAAGACAGAGGCCAAACGATTAGAAATCCCAATAAGAAGCAAATAGCTGCAAAATAGTTTCAGCAACATCCATACAGAAAAAGCTTCATCACAAGTAAATGTATCTCGCCAAAGCTGGAAAATAAATACATTTTCTCGTGTAATCTCAATAAACAGAAAAAAATACTTAAAATTATATGAGTTTCCTGGATGATTTCTTGAATGAATAGCGGTAATAAGATTTCCACCACAACTGCCGAAGTTAAGCGCAACACATGAACAAACGAAGGATAAATTATCTCAGGAAAAGCTGAGCCGATAGAAAAAGTGAAAACAGCAACGGCGCCACATCTCCGATAGAATCCTTTTAAGCAAAAACTACGAACCAACTCTGTTTTCGAGCAATAAATTTCAGAAAAAGGTCAAGAAAATTGAGAAATACCAACTTTACGGAGGAAACCTACTCAAAAATTGAATTTATGAAATTTCGATATGACTATGAAAATTAATGTATTTTTTTGCTGCTATTGTTATTATTAATCGATTATATTATTGTTTGATTCATTTTGATGTGTATTGTTCACTAATGAAATGTATATTATGTGATTAATTGCCACCAGACTTTTGTCCAACTTCAGCGAAATTTGTAAATAAATAAATGAATTACATACATCTCCCATACTGATGTTCGTCGTTCAGCTAGTAGATTTCGTCGTAACTTCACACAAGAAGGCCAAGTATAATTTTGTGTGTACTAAACTAACATCCCCTTCTCCTGAGTGACCATACCTCTAATACTTCCGAAAACATTATGATTAAATAACAAAATAACCAACTTCTCGGTTATATATGTATATATTACGACTCATTCTCGGTATCCAAAGGTTCCCGCTGATGGCTATAACTGTAGATTGAGTCACAAGCTCCAAGCACCATCAAAATTTAGGACAAATCCAATGTATGTATATTTCGCTGCCAGCAAACAGCATCTTTAGGGTTGCAAACGTGACCTACCAAAATTTTGGTTTAGATCCATGGTAGAAGTTATATATTTTCAAAAACAAAGATAATATTATGAATAACTGTTTAGATTTCGCTAAAACTTTATATTCCTTAATTGACAACACTCAACGCTTTTTCGCCTTTATTTTGTATTTTTCATTGTCTTCCGCTTCTCTATCTACATCTAGTTAGTCACGTTTGTAAGCCTGAAGATGCTGTTTACTGGCAGCGAAATGTACATAGGATTTGTCCTAAATTTTGATGGTGTTTGGAGCTTGTGACTCAATCTACATTCATTCTCGGAATGGAAGGTTTCAAAGAATTTACAGAATGGGATAACAAAAATATTTCATCTGATCATGCAATTGATGAACTTTGAACAAGGCACCGAATAATGAGCAAGCGGCATTGCTTAAATCAGGTTCTGAGACACTTACCAAAAGACATCTTCCAGAAATATGCAATTTCACCGCCTCTATCGACCGTAATTCTCATATGTCAAATTTTTCTACTTTAAAACGTACAGGAGACATACGACTTAAGTGAGCAGACGGATGGAAAAGAGATCGCATTTACAAGATTAGAAGATAGAATGGAACCCATGGAATGCAAACTTAATATGATTCGGAAGACGAATGCATTGATATCGAAAGATGTGATAAATGGTGAAAAACACTGCTGAGGATTATGTCTGAGATATATTGCCCATCTTAATGGTCCATATGTCTTGAGATTCCCAAAGCCACAGGAAAAAATACAATCACCCATGGGATGTTGGGGTTTTTTTAAGGGTTCTAGCGTACTTAGACGCGAGTATTGATGCTTTCGGTAACACCTTTAAAACGAAAAATTACCTCAAAATATGGATCGTAATTCTAAAACTTTCCTAAACAAATTAACAAAACGCATACCATGGGATTTTTGGTAATTATTAATATTGCCACCTGTCCAGAAGGTCAACTTGCAATGTAAACTTAAATAAATATAAGAATAATAAATAAGGGTAAACAATGCTGAGGACCATCTTTTAAATTAACAAAACCGTAGGAAAAATTGCTAGACCCACACAAAAGGATACTGGAGCAATTTATGAAATCATGCGTATTGAGACGCGAGTAATGATGTTTACAGAAACACCTTTCAAACAAAAAATCACTGCAAAATATTTGGACCGTGTTTCTGGAAATTACCAAAACAGTAGTAATAATTGGAAGACTCATACATAGGGACGTTGGATAAGCATTAATATCAATACTTATAAGAAAAATAAACAAGGATAAACACCAATGAGAATTTCTCTTAGGGTTCTTTCAAGGTTATACTATGCATCTCAATGGACCGTATAGCTTGAAATTGGCAAAAACGCATAAAAAACTGCTAAACCCATGCCATGCAATCTTGGAGTATTTCATGATTTATAGCTCACTAAGAATCGAGTAATGATGCTTTCAGAAACACCTTTCCAATAAAAAATCACTGCAAAATATTTGTACCGTATTTCTTGATATTACCAAAAACCTTAGGAAAATTGCAGCACCCACACCATGGGATTCTGTTGTACTTTATGAATTCTAGCGCACTAAGAAACGAGTAATGATGTTTTCAGAAACACCTTTCAAACAAAAAACCACAGCCAAAGAGCGAGAATTGCACGCTATTTATCCTCTGCGCTCATAAGGGATATTTACGGCACAGTTGCTAATACGGTTAAGCCTCGAATCTTTCCCAACCAATCGATTTTCGCTCGTTTGAGAGACACCGACGGCAAAAAACGCCACCGCTTTGAAAGGGAGTCGTCGACGTGGGAAAAGAAGGGAGAAAAAGGGTGAGCTCGGTTGATGGGGTTGGTTGCCAGCCACCGGATGTTGGCTTTGGGGTTGTGCGTGGGTGCGTCGATTTACGCAGGAAAGTAGAGCGAATGCCGTATGTCACTTATCTGCAGTCTCAGGAGAAATAGTAAGACTCGCATGTGCTCGGTTTTCGCAGGCGATTTTTTTTAACAGTTTGTGCAAATGTTTACGTAGGTTTCGAGGAATCACTACGTAAAATAGCGTGAGTGAATATCCCTGTTAAAGGTGGATTCGAGATAATAGTTCTCTTTCCTTCAATGTAGTCTATTTAGCATAGATTGAGTTTTGACGTCGAATCTTTCAAAACATTTTCTGAATCTACAGAAAATGATTTTATGCATGAGGAGGATGTTTGTTTACCAGGGTGGAATTGGCCTCTGAGAAATATTTCTCAATTAGTTTTGAATGGTGAGGGCATTTAAATATAAACATAAAAAAGCTCTACTTCTCTGCCTATCCTCATGTCCACTACTCATGGAAGTGCCGTCATTCCAATTCCTCTGACCAAAATTTACACTCATTAAAATCCAGGGATGCTCGACAGTTAATTATCGGAAGCAAAAATTATAATTATTTTTGTAACCCTATTCTTTACTTATTAAGGAAAATTTTCCGTGTTATTAGTTCTTATTCGAAATAAGATCATGTCTAGCTCAGGAACGTTGTTTTGAAGCTACACCCAGTTAACAATCACCACTGATGTTTTTTCAATTTCCATGTTTTTTATGTGTGAAAAAATAGATTACAGAAAAGTTGCTTTTGTAGCAACAATCACGTAAATATCATAACTGATTCACTTTCATTAGCTATTCCGTTATAAAAAACATTTTGCTGAAGAGAAATAAATAAAATCTGCTCCATGGATCGATTCGAATATACATAAAATAAAATAATGAACACATTTGTTAACTTTTTTTAATATCAAGAGTATTACTGACTCTCATATTTTAGGAGAAAATTAAAATTGATGAAAACATTAATCATCACTCGTATAAACACTTCACGGAGCCTTCTATTGCTAAAATTAAATATGCTGGAGCATTCAAAAGATAACTCGAATATAGTAACACCCACGAATTTCAGCCAATAAAGAGAAATAAAAGGCTCAATACTTATTAATGGATAGCAATACCTTCTACATGTTTATGATTACAGTTTAGAAGCCAACCTCATTTATTGTGATAATTGCACCACCATGCGAATTATTATCATTTTTTCTAGAATTTTTTGTGCTCTACGTATGAGTTCTACCATTCGGTAGATTCATAAGCCTCAATATTCCCTATTCTTATCCAATTCTTTCGTTTTTTAATTATTGATTTATAGTGTTATAACATCATTAAGTTAAATATATGTATAAATTTATTAAATACATAATAATTTTACGCTCATAAACCTGCAGAATATATTTATATAACTATAGTCCCAATAATCAATAATCCTCAGTGTCTTTGCCATTCTACAAACGCCAAATTAATGCAATACTTTTAAAACCCTTTTATCATAAATACGTACTCAGAAATTATTCAGCCAACGTATCACTTTCCAGCTTCCGAGATTGCCTTAAGATGGATTTATTTCTCTAATATTGAAGTGGCTGAAGTGGAAATAAAATTGGCCTCTAAAAATAGCTCTTCCAGTCGAAAATTGATCGCCGGAGACAGGGTCCCCACCCACACCAGCCAGAGGATGGAACGTCATCGGAAAACAGTGAAATTGATTCGAGGGATCGCCGGGACAAACCCCAATACATTATGCATTATCGCAGAACTTCCTGAGAGACAAACTTCGCCATGACAACGAAAGATTAATCGCCAAAGGCTTACTTACAGATGAAGCAGTAGGAGAATTCATTCCGACGCCCACGATGGAAACTGCCCAAGAACAGATTATGTCATCCGAATTTTTCGAAGGGGGATTATTCGATGATCGAGCTTTTCAAGCAGATCCTACACAAGCTGTAGATTTGTACTTGCAATTGCTTCCAAATGGAACGCACAAACATTTTTCATGTCGGGTAATTAATCACTAATCTATGTATATGAGTCATACGTATATAAATAGCTGATTAAGGCTCATCCATATCCATCCTTATCCATTCGATTAATTGGGGATGTCAATTAATGCGATTTCAAAATTGCATTACTACCAATCAAATTTGGAGACGAATAAATTAATTTAAGTTACAAATTTCGTATCTTGTAAATAAACAAGCTAATTAGGGAGCCCATCCCGAGATTGAAGAGTGATTGATTTGTGATATCATCCTTGTATTTTAAAAGGGAAAGTTTACCAATACGTACAGAGGCCCGGTGGTAAAATAATTAGTGTTTCAAAATATTCGTACATGGAGTCACAGCATACATATCACGTAGGTGATAAGAAATTAAAAATATCTAGCAACATATACTAAACTATGGAAATCTTTTCAACTCCGAAGATGGAAAACAAATTGCTTTCATTATATGAACTATGATATATCCATTGCTTTGTTTATATGCCTCGAATATCTCTGGATAAGTTGTATAAAAAAGGTAAGCTTTACTCTCCTTAATGCCAAGCATTTCTTGGATGCAGTTATTAGTCGAAGATAATACCAGAACTAACCGATAAGTAATCTAGTTAACGCCTTCGCACTCTCAAAGTAAATAACCAATTGCTCCACTGCTTAGTAAATTACATTTAAAAGGAAAATCTTTCAGGACTTCTGGACAGTGCTACCTCTAGTATTTGCTTTCATGAAATACTTTATATGAAGTTCACCTATGGTTTCGATGATCTAAATCATATTTTAACTGCATTATTTTTGTACCTAATCAACGATATCTTTATACTTAACTTTACAGAACAAATATTGGTGTCACTGAAGATGTAGGAAAGTTTTTTCCTTACGGTTTATTTTCAACGTTTTCAAATTTATACCTGAATTTATTTCAAAACTGTAAGTGAATTCTGAAACATAATCGGCTCTTCGATGACCAACATTCTTGGAGCATTTTAAAAACAACTCGTACTTTATGTACACGTATATTTTGTAAAGGTAATATTATAAATTCTGAAAATGAAATTAATAGACCCGGTAACTAATGAAGGAGTCCTTCGAACGAAGGAGAACTTTGTTGAAAATAGAAGGGGAATCGATCGTGCACACTTTGAGACGCGATATTCTGCTGAAGACAGTGTAGGAAGGAATAGTGGAGGGGAGGAATTACGGCGGAATTATTAGATTATGAGACACAGAGTTGCCGCCTCTCCGGATTTTGATAATATTTCTCCAGCCTCTGAGTGTACTCATTATGTCTTCGGGGTTGCGAATATTGATAATAATTACATAGCTTCATTAGGTAAATTGAAATTACTCTGGTTCTAGGTAGGCAAATTGTTTTTCAGTTGAAATAAGCATAAACTGAACCCAAAACAATTGCAAAATCACAGAAAAATTTGCGAAATAACATATTATAGGTTTCACAAAAATGTTTGCAAAATAACAGAAAAGTGACAAAACTTGCAGCTTATACGAGTGCAGTGAGCAAGCAGGAGTGGAGGATCATCCTTATATAATCACAACTAGCGCAGGATTTGTCTACAATCTCCGGCTATTATAGAAAGGTACCACGTGAAAATTAAAGTATTTGAAATAACATTTATTATTACATGTCACCACGAAATGGCTATGAATGCAATCTAAGTTATGTTTTGTTCAATAAAGCGACTGGTAGCAGAGCAACAAATTCAGTGAATTGCATAATTGCTTTTATTGTAAATAATTGCAGGAGAATAAAATTACTAGATAGTAATAGCACTCTTTGAAATAATGAAGTAAGTAAGCCTAAATTAATGTGTTTCGACGAAGATGGAGAAAAAGAAAAACGACAGGCAGGTTCTGACTAAAAATAAGAAAACTTTTGAAAATCTCTAATCTTAAAAATTAGAGTAAGAGATTACTTAGAGTTTTGGTCCAAGATTTCCGAGTCATAACTTAGCTTCAGATTGTAGATAAAGCTTATTGCTAATGATACAGTGATAGATTATGGAGGGATCTAGAGCATCATCTTAGGAGATTAAATAGAAAAGAGGTTTATTCAGTACTGATCACGACTGTTAAACGGCCAAATCAACAAAGAATCCATAACAACTGCTTTAACTATAGTTTTATTACGTTTAAGCTCATTTCTAATTTAAGACACCAACATTCGTAAAAGGTTGCAGAATCTAGCAAACAATAGCAGGAAGAGGTACCGCTGCGGGATTCAAGTAACTTTTTCCTCCTCCGAGGAAAACTGAAAATTAACACGAAGAAAACAAAAAACCTCATTTCTTTCACAAACCAATTTAATGTCGCTATTCGACAAAATTTCCAGATCTTAGTCACACAAATCCTTTAACCATTTTTCCTGAAAAAACTCGATTCTAGTTCAGCTAACAAAGGAGTTCCAGCACTTCGAGTAGCAGTCTTAAGTAGGTTTATGACCATGAACTAGCGGGAGGCTATCGCAAAAACAACAGGAAAACCAACGCGTACGTTTTACAAAGTAAAGAGAAGAGTGGTTTTAAATATCTCACGTGCGTTCTCTGGGAATCCCTCCACGGAACGACCGTGTATTTTTTCTTGGCATCGCGCACGATGAATGCAACCGGATTTTGGATCCGCTCTAAGCGAGTTGCGAAACCCCTTCCTTCAATGATGCTGTAAATAAGGCGCTGTCATTACAATGGACAAGTAATGGCCGATTCGGAGAAATGATCCTTGAGTAAAATCGCAGACTCATCCAAGCCAAAGATGCTAAATGTGAGAGAGTTTGAATTTGGCTCATTTATAGAGCTCTATTCAGATGACGCAAACACGAGATTAAGCAGTGGGAACAGCTATTATCACCCTATGAAATCAATCGAATTTCACTACGAAAATAATACTTAATTGCTGTTCTTATAAAAAGTGATATGTTGAGTGAAAAGAAGTGTTGTCAACTACAACCCCTGTTACCTCGGTCGATCCGATAATGACCGTAAGTTAAGAGAAATAGATGCTAGGACGAATCGTTTTAGAGATTCATTCTTTCCGCGAACAATACGTGACAATAACCGAATAAGGAAGTAGTATAGATTCAACTGGTGTTTACACCCCCTGCCGCACGCCAAAAGGCGCCTTGCAGGGTATTAATGTAGATGTAGATGTACACCAGATGTAAGGAAATAATAACTATAACAAGGTGGTTAACGTGCGTGATGGAAATGAGAGAGAAAAGTCTGCCGTAGGCGGGGATCTAACCCGGGTCACCCAATTGCCGGTCGGTTGCTCTAACCACTAAGCTACCACGACCATCTTCAAGGACTACACGGATGAGAGGTTTAAATTCTTTAATAGTCGTCTTTATAGGTTTTCCACAACTCGTTGCACCGGTATTCGTATACATCAGAAAGGCTAGGCTTACCCAAGGTGTATAGAGAGAGTTCTCTTTCGTTCAAAGGACTCCTCCTCTCTCTATACATCTTGAGGCTTACCGATCTTCCAAGGAGCATCCAATGTACATTTCAATGCTATCAATATCAGGGATTGGGTGTAAGAGTAGTGTAAGAGTACTCTTATACCCCTTACGATGATAGCATCGGTGCTGAAACGTACATTGAGTATTTCGGTCAGTAATCCGGACCTTTATGTTGTTGCAAGCGTTAAGATATCTTTTTATCAAAACAAACACAGACATACTTAAAAACTGCTGATATCATCATCATAATATGCTGCTGAAATGAATTTTAAATTTATGTGCTTTATATTATATGCCCATTTCTTGGGATTTTTATCGGGTGCACGCCCTTATATGCAAAGATAATTTAACCCTTTCCTTTATATTGTTAGTTAACACAAATATTTCATCAATAATTGATAAGCTTCAGCGATCTTCGGTTATGGAAAAATTCTGATTCTGAATCGAATGATGAAACTCTACAAAATTTCATCTATTTCGGCTCCTTTCCTCAATTGAAGAAAACGGAGTCAGAACTAAAGAAAAGGTTAAAAAATGGAAATAGAAACCATATTCTTATAAAAAAAACTTGTGTTCCGCTGAGAGAAATTGAGAAATAGACATACGGAAATAGAATACGAAGAACGGTACGTCAAACGAATTCTCTTTGTCGACTTATAGATTTTCTATCAAATCTTCCGTTTTGTTTCTCTATGCAGCGACATTATCAGAATATGATAAATTGATTTCTAAAGGAAATTTCTGATCCATCTGAGTACAAAACACACAGAAATTCCATATATAAAAGTTATAGATAATATACATTACTACAACTTTTGTTTGAAATATTTTTTTGTAACACTGATTGTTTAGGAGTTATTCTTCAATAATGGTTAACCGGAAGTTGTTGTTTACCCAGAAATGGAGCTTTTTCATACATCTCTCTGTCTAATTGCAACTAAGGTATATACAACTATGTACAAAAGTTATAGATAATGTACTTTACTACAACTTTTATTAGAAACATATTTCTGTAACACTCATTGTTTTGGAGTTATTTATACATTACCGGCAAAGGCTTCTGTTTTCAATAAATATGGAGAAAGTCATGTCTTGGCCACATCAGATTTTTTCCTTTCAAGTCAATGAGTTAGTAACAGCGTTGTCAAATCGTTCTCGCAACATAACATAACACAACATAATGAAAATTTGATATGATTTCACTATTATTCACATTAATTATAAGACTCTATACACTGGCAAGACTAGACTAAAGTCAATGCAATGCAACTAAATACATCTGTGAGCCTAATTACGGTAAACATGCCTAAGTTGCGCGAAATAAAATTTAAGGCACGAAAGTTTCGATAATATGTTTCGCGAAACGCTATTAATATCTGAAATAACTTCCTTGAATTGAATGCGAAAATCGATGCATCTATTTCATTCTATCGAATTTGCAGAAAGCTGAGAATATAAAATTACGTTCGTATCTAGCTCAACAATATCCTATTCGTGGAAATCTTGAAGGAAGTTCCATAATGTATGTAATATTACCGCAAGGAAATGATACCACCAGTAGGAGGAACCATTGCAAAAGATGAATAATTTTAATTATATATTTCCTTCCTCAAAGTATCCTTCGTCGTTTGAAAATACTTGAATTTGAATAAAATAACTTCTTCCAAATTCCAACTCTGACTTCTAATCTATTGAAATGATACGAGAGTTTCCATCGCCCATTTTCTATAAGGAAACTAAGCATCCTATATTGAAATAAACAGGGCGATGATGATTGGACAACGATTATTCACTGGGAAATAATCAAAAGTAACGACGATTTATACAAATCTTCGCTTTATTTAAATTTAGGTTGGAAAGTTATTTCTGTTACCATATTCTGATAAAAAGGAAAATATTTTCATGGTTTACTTGGAACAGGATATAGAAAAGTTTATCCTTCATATAAATAAACACATTCTAGTTCATGGCTGTGATGACATGAAAGCTACTGAGTCATGAATGATGCTAAATAATGGCATTGAGTAAGGTATTTCCTTGTGGAATGCTAAGAAAAGTGTATATCTTAGAATCATTGTGTTGCACTCACGTGGACTAATTCCTATTATATAATTTTGTCTCAGTGAGGAAAGCAAGAGCAAACTACCTCACTCCTCATCCTGCCTAGTAAGCCTCATTTTCCCCTATTAGCAAATTATTAGCTAATTATATTAGCTTGGTAGCTAATGTTATAAGGGGTGAAAACCTTACCAGCCTTTTGGCTGAATACTTAACAGACAGTTGGAACTTTAATAAAACTGCTACTTATTGCTGAAAAGCTCTACGTCACACGATTTCAATCTTAGGATGCATGTACTTATTAAAAAGACGATTACAGACAATTTAACATTTTATGCAAGTGCCGTTTACATCTAGTGTTATTTTTACATCACTTTAATCGCATTTTCCAGTACATTTCTCACAGAAAAAATACTACAGTTACAATTCCGTGCGTTTGGCAATCTCACTGATAACGATATGCAAAACGCGAGACTTTCTCCCGTGAAAACCAATTCAAATTCAAACGTCGTACCCCACTCTCGAACAGCAATCACGACTTCAGCCCACGTGAAGAAACCGTGAGAAATTGAT
This sequence comes from Sympetrum striolatum, assembly GCA_947579665.1. Classification (NCBI taxonomy): domain Eukaryota; kingdom Metazoa; phylum Arthropoda; class Insecta; order Odonata; family Libellulidae; genus Sympetrum; species Sympetrum striolatum. The sequence goes on along the minus strand of OX388351.1, from coordinate 17,345,467 downwards.
GAGAGATTCGTTTCCGTTTAGAGCCTAAGCATAAGATAAGGTAAATTGTGTGCCAAAAGCATCAATTTTCCTTAGCTCTCCGGTTAACTGCGATTCATCTAAACCGGTCGCTTGCTACGTTATCTTCAGAGTTAAGGAGTGCTCGCAGCAAAAGAAAGCAGGAAATCTGCAAGTCATTGATTCCTGAATCGTATGATAAGAGTATTATGGCAAGATCGCGTGCGTGCTATCGCGGAATTTCCTCGAGCACGTGGTTGACCCAGAGATTGGTCGACCCACTGCATAATAACTGATCTATACCAACGAGGACCTTCGATTCGCGAAAGCAAAGGTCGAGGCTATCATGCTCACTTAAGGCAAACATTGGCTTCAACGAAAGATTTTGCGAAGTTGTAAACGTTGTTATGCAAAAAAACAGTATGTATTGAATAGAAGAAACGGAAAATTATTAGATGGATTATTTAATGGAAATATCTCGCCAGAAGTGATTAATAATATTGGAAGATGCGATTTGGATTAAAATTATTACATTAATAGAATCAAATATCAATAGATGATCACCTGTAAATTAACCATAATAAGGAATAATTTTCATCATCATGAGAGACGTAAAAGTATTAAATTCTGTTGCTAAATTTAATGTTGATGAAATTTGAGGTTAAAGAATGCCTTTTGAAGTAATAGAATAAATAAATAAAACGGCGACGACACCAATATTAGGATATGAAAATCTTTTAATCATCTCTCGTGAAATGTTTATTATCCTTTCTTTCTTGATCAGATTATTTGGAAAATTGATAGAAGATTTTATATACTGATTTAAACTGCGGCGAAACCTTCTAGAAACGTAGATGAAAAGCTGAACGTAAAATATCCATGAATGGACAATTATTCTTAAGATAAACATTTGTGGTGTTTTATTTGTGTTCAATATACAGTCCGTAAATCATATGACACGATAATGTTTCAGAATAAAAGAATGTTGAAGAAAACGACAATACATTTTTAAAGGACTTTTCAAAGGAAAAAACATGCCACATAATTCTGCGACGTTGGAAAAATTAGAAAGCATCCACTCAGCACGATTTTTCGGCAACGATTTCAGTTATTCAATACTATGACAGTGACATTTCAATTTTAATACTTGTGATATGAGATTCTTAGGTAATGAGATATGTTAGCTCTATACTTACCACATTAATCACCGTCATACTTGGATTTATTTATCAGTATTTTATCAGAAACTTCCATCAGAGATATACGTACAAATGATATTTCCTTTCGTTGATGACCCTTCTTCCCTAAAAATTAACTACATACAATGCGCATTGGAAATTAAGAGAGGTACTACACGAAAATATACTTCATAGAAGTTCTTATTTTTATCGTAGAATGTTGTCCGCGATTCGATCCAACAAAAACTTTGAAAAAATAAATGGATTTTTCGTAAAATTACCGGACTAAATTTTGTAAACGCTTACGTTGCTATCAACAAAATTTTGGTTGCTACAACAGTCGCTCCAACGCTTCCAGGCATCGGTTTCTTAATCGGTTAGAAATGGATATTACCTCGATAATTATTAGCAAAAGCGGGAAATATGTAATAAATTTCAAAATATAAGACACGTTGATGACACTTTCGTCCTTAAAATGTAAAAAATCGCAGGGAATGAGATAGATTACAGTTTCAACCGTAGAATAAACAGAGAACCGTGGAAGGAATGAATGAACGTAAGAAGAAAGCCTTGAACTTTAGAAAATCGCGTGTAAATCAACGGAAATATATCTTGACTCAGAGGTGAACGCGTGTCTTCTGAAAGGTGACCATAGTCTCTCAAAGAGATTTCTACCATTTAAATATCCAACACATTACACTTAACAGGAAAGGTAGCCGTCAATTTTACCGGCTCGGGTAGCTACTACCAGTAATATTACGTCCTCGTACTCTCGTAAATCTCGCAGTTATTGCAAACATCAGCGGAGTATGTGCATTACTGTGGGTGCATGTTCTACTGAGATGCCAATTCACAAGAGAACTGAATGATCAGCCTTCCAAGTATAGACGCGACCCGTAATACTGCTGTCCTTGGCTAGCGTGTCTGGAGGAAGCCAATGTTAAGTTCAAGGCTACTGATCCCATCGATGCCCTGGATATTACGGTTCTACTCGATTCACTGCTTGTAAGGCGCTTTTCTTAATGGGAGAAAAATATTATTCCAGAAATTTCACATCGGATACTCTGTGCTCCCGGTGGTATGAGCTTTAAATGTCATGAACTCTTTGGAAAATTTTAACATTTTGGAAGAACATTATGAGATTTATCGAAAATGGCTTTTATAAACATAGTTTAACGCGACAGACAGCAAGATTTGTCCTTAAGGAAAGGGTTGAGGTGACTTTGCACATAAGGAAATGCACCCAGGAAAATTCCCAAGGAAAAACGGACTTGAAAAAGGTCTTTCCCGGCCCTGTCAGACTTTTTTCAAGTCCGTTTTACCTTGGGAATTTATCCTTAATGTTCAATTCAAATATTAACAGATAGATTACTTTGAACAGCCTGCAATTAGTTATGAGATATTACCGTATTTTATCTCAATAACTTGATGGCAGATGAATTTATTATCTAATCCGTGCATTTTGATTTAAAGTTCACTTTTTAGAGACCATTGTATAACAACTTGGTAATACGATAGATAGTCTCGCGATCTGAAATATCCTTTCTAAATCTAAATAAAGTTCTAGCTATAATTTGAATTCCTTCCATTAAAAAAGACATACCAAAAGTATACTGTTCTTTTCAATAACATGTTACAGCAAATTCCAGGTACAACAATTGGTCACCAGGATTACATATTTCAAAATAAAATATCAGGCATGAAACAGGCACGTTTAAAAATTATTACCACAATAAACAATTCCATAAATTTAAGAATCTCTTCATAAACAATTAGAAATTTCTACGAACAAAATGTATCAAGCCGGATGTACTTTTATCAACACAATATAATACTAAATTGAATGTTGGTAAGCCATATTTGGTGGAACTTCATGATTTAATAACCAGAAAACTTTTAAAAAATTGCACAATTCCACAAATAAATAAATAAATAAATATATATATATATATATATATATATATATATATATATATATATATATATATATATATATATATATATATATATATATATATATATATATATATATAACTATATATATATATATATATATATATATATATATATATATAACTGGAGTTAACCGGTTTTGGTGAAATTACACTACCCTCAGAACTCAGTTTTAAGTTCAAGTTTTATATGTGTTTATTTGTGAAATTGTACAATTTTTGAAAAATTTTTCTGCTAATTGCAATATAATACCATTTATCGCACAGTTAGAATGCAGTCATTGGTGATTTTCTTATTTATATCAGCTGTTTCCATGGAGATAGTTATTACGTAGTCAAATAAATGCCTTTCCAAAACAACATTTCTAATAAACCATAGTCCTATTTAGATATTTCGAACCTCAATCTAATTTGTAATGGACTTAAAGGTACTTTTGGTAATAACAAACTGAATGACTAATTAGTTCCACGTATGAACGAGGAAAACTGCATTAGCAATGAACGCATCGGCCTAATGGAAGCACAGGCAAATAAGGAGTGCCATCCAACGATGGATAGGAAGAGAGGATCGGTGTGAACAGAACAAAAGTAACAGAGACAAAACAGCATAAGATAATTAATCATTTCCGCGATCTGTTTTTCATTTGTCATCGTGTAATTGCTGAGGAAGCAATTGGGTTAACGTCCTCGATCAATGAAAAAACTGGGTCAAATTTATCATATGTACTTTAATTGGCACAAAAAATAAGGATGTCATTTGAAAAGATCGCCGGAACAGAACGTGGACAAGCCGGCAAATGTAAATGCGAAACACTATTATGGTAAGATAAAAACAAAACATGATTATACAAGAAAAAACCTTTAAGCACTAAAAGTCATTATTTCTAGCTTTTCCTATTTCAAAACGATTGCTTTTAAAAGGAACCAATAGTGGAAGTAGAAAGCAAGTTGTAGACTCTATGCAAAGGTTAACTCTATTTGAGATCAATCTCGTACAATCCATGTTATCATTAATATCCTATCTCTTCGTAAGTTGAAATACAAGATATTTCTACGTTAAAGCCAATTTCCTTTGTTTCCTAAACAACATCGTCATTTATATCATTCAACTACTTTTCCTCGTTTTCCCATCTGTCTTTTACCAACCTTCCTTCAGTACCGATCGCATCTTTACCAATTTCCTCTTCAAATATTTGATCCTTCTTCGCCTTCATTAATTCCTCCAACTACATCAATTTCTTCAATTAAAATCATTTCCTCCTCCACCTCCCATAAAACATTTCCTGAAATTTAATTATACCTTCACCTGTATAAGCCAAACCTGCATCTCAATATAAAGCAACCAATAATAGAAAAGAATCTTTTAGTACACTCCCAAATCACAAAGTGAGTATTTTCCATTATTATGGCTTTCCACGAAGTAACACCTTCCCAAATCGAGTATAAAGCTTCCAAGCTTGGACTGGTTTACTTTTCAATCGTCCTTGTTTCACACCTTTTTAGTATAAACAATAAAAATATTATAGGTATCTTTACACGGTGTTTTACCATTAGCCATTAAATACGCACCAGTTCCCCTATTTCGCGAGAGCTCTTTCAGCTGTTTCCGTTCTAACTATTTTTGCTCATCTCCCGTCGCATTAAAGACTATCCAATCAAAGAAATTGGTCTAAATATTATTCTTATTAAACGCCAAATTTACGATAGTTGATTCGATTTCTTTCCTTAAGACCATCTTCAAAATGCAACTTTTCTGACTCTAACTTACATCCAAAAATCTCTCATTATGGTCATATTTAGCAACATGTACCCTCTTAGACAGCAGTAAGGAGATTAAAGTTGTCATAGAATAAAATTTAAAACTACCGTGAGGACCTTAACCTAAAATCTGAGGATCCTCAACTACGAAAAATAACTAATAATAATAATAATGCCGTCTTTCTTTTTGGGCGAATTTTAGCCTAGGAAGGCTATTCCTCCAATTAACCCCTTTTCTTAATTTTATTCCTTTTTTTGTATTTTATTTTTAATTAATATCATACACACACAAACACGCACACACACATAGACAACCATTCCCTAACCGGAAAAATCCGATTAGCCGGGATTCGAACGCGGGACCGTGAGGTTGGAGCGTTAACGCGTTAGCACGTTGACCACTCCGCCATCACGGCTAGTACGCCGTTTGTTTGATAAATACTTTTATATAGCCGTCCCTCTATTCAGGGAAGGGGTTAAGAATATCTTCAGTGAATTCATTCCATTCCTTCGCAGTATAGGAAAATTTTCCAACATCTCTTTTTAATGGTTCTGTATACATTTTATGGGAATAGACATTTTTACCGATAAAATTTGGACCGGTCAGTCCATTACCAATCTCCTTCCAGTTAGGCTTATTTGTCAGCATTACGATTTCGATTTAAATACGGGGAACGAGGTAGCCCGAATAGAAAAAATACGGCAGGAAAAACTGAACGACCTTTTTCGTAACGCCCGATTCGCATTGAGAAAAAGGATATCCTTGAGACCGTCAACAGCCGGAATAAGAGGCCACTCGGAAAGTCAAGAGCATGATTGCGGATGGAAATATTCTGCTTTTCTCTCAACAGAAAGGGAAAGTCATCACCAAAAATAGGCAACCATGCCTGTTCCATTCGTAAAATCGGAATACAGCCGTGTTTAGTTATTAGTTTGTTGAAAATGATGATTTAATTTTTCGCGATATTAGTTTATTCGCGTGATAAGATTCACCGTGAGCTCTTTTAAAAAAATTGAACGTAGAATTAGAAAATATAACCTACTAACTGGACCAGAGGAAGTGAACATGCGGCATTCGGGACACGTGGCCTTTTTGGACATTTGTTGCGGCATTTTAGTGACTTCTTGAAACAAATACCATTGTATAATCAATTTTATTCAATCTTTCGAATATCTCCCGTTTGATGTTGAACTATTCGAATGTAGGCAAAACGCAATTCGAGAATCGCTCTATGGACGAGACCAAATGCTAAATAGGCCCTTCCAATAGAAAAAGGTTCCATCCCTGATCTAGACTATACGACAAGGAAAGGAGAAAGGAGAATCTTGAATCGCATTAAATTATATTAAGTTATGAATGCTGCAATAGACTTAGCAGTTTCGTTATTTTTCTAAATCAATGAAAATTTACATCAGCTACGGGTCTGTTCATAGAAAATAACAGACAACCGTTGACATTAAGCAACACCCTTGTGCGTCCTTTTTCAGAGTAAATATCTCAACTCCCAATGTTAAATAATAGCAGTAAATACTCTATCGAAAGATATTACAGAAATAAAACAGCCTACGGTTCACTATATGAAAATAGTTACTTAATCCACGATTAGAGTAATTATTATTCTTTAGTTAATTACTTCAGGATCTATCCATAAAAAAATGATATAATAACATTTCATAAAGACCAACGTCTTAATTGATCTATCTTTCCTTAATTAATATTAATCAATCATATATTATTTAGGAAGAGGAATTATTAAAGAAATAGTGATGAATTCCTTTTATCCCCTCCATATAATTGGATATTTACTGATAAGAATGTTCACGGAATCAACTGTAGAAGATAGACTATTCAAATTATGCCTAGAACAAGGAAACTCTGTAGTATGGTGTTAAATAAGGTTACGAGATAAAATTACTCCATAAGGAAAACGTTCACTAAACATAAGGTAATGATGAAGTACGGCTTTGGAAGCGAGGTCGTATATTGCATATCTTCTTGCGGTCTAATAAACGTTTTCTCTATACAGTTCATTAGAGTTAATATATGATTACCACCAAGTAAGACGTCGTTTAAGGTTACGAGGTATTCGTATACTTAAGAGTGTAATCAGAGATCAATATAAGGCACAGTAGCTAACTCTAATTATAGAGTTTTCTTGTTACTTCCCTCACTTGATCTAAACTAACATTACACTCACTCCCTCGTGTATCCCAGCTAAATAGAGTCTTCACTTCAGATGGTAATCATATATATATACACCCCTTCAGCTAAAGACAAAAAGGACTTATTGCATCGAAATAAAGATTCCTTCCTCTCCTAAAAGCATTATGCGCTTATAGACTATCAAAGGACGTCACCATTATATCCTTCAAGATACGCATCAAGAAACTCATTCGCTACCTTCAATTATCCAACTCATTTATCTGAATCCACCCTTTCCAATTTCGGCCATTTACACCATGGATTCTCAAAGAGGTTGGTATGAACCCCCAGGGGTCCATATACTCGTAGGGGGTCCAGGTCTGGGAAAAAATAATGCTGGATCAAGATTTCTTTAATTTTTAAGAGTGTTTTAGAGTTTTTAGAAGCCAAATATCCCATATAAAGGATGATGTAATCAAAAGGAAACAAGATATTGCTTTTTAAAACATAAATTCAATATTAGGCAGACTTGGGGGTCCATGGAAACTTAAAAGGCGTCCACGGGAAAATATATGCTTGGAAACATACACGGAGATTTTCTCTTCATCCAGTTCTCGAATAAAAAAAATGATAAATGCCATACAATAAAGGATTAAAAAATTAATTTAAATGGAGAAAATCGATTGTTATTAATTTAGAGAAATAATAAACCTATAACTTAAAGTTATGGTGTATGAAGCCATATAAACCCATGAAATGTATTCTACAATTATTAATCCCCTCAGTTTTGGAAGATCATGGCTTACCAGCAATTATTCGATGTAATTATAAATTGATATTCTATTTTAATAAAGTCCTTTTTACTGAGATATAATTAAAATTGAAACATCTGTCTATTAAAATATTATATACATTTTTATCCATTACATAGATATTTTTCTAAAGACTATTTTAATTGCTGTTTCAAAACACAAGAGAAGTTAATCAACAGTTGCAATTCGGACCAAATGCGTCGCTCATCATTTTTAAAATAGAACTTTGGAATACCTCATCAAAACGAAGATATGTAAATGAAAATCATACAACTGATTACTGAGATTAATGAGAATTATAGATAATAAATGATTGAAAGTTATACAGAAATGAAAAATAGTGACTTGGTTTATTGAGAATTTAAGTATGAATTGGTAAGTATAAGAATTGACATCGAAGATCATCACCCAAATAATCATTGATAGCATTGCTATGCAATTTCATGATGTCACCTAGTAGCACCCTTTAAACGATGCAACAGATTCCTAAATGAGTACAAAATCGGTGATTGAATTTCAGATTTAAATATCAATGACCGAGCACTTATTTAAAAAGAGAAAATCTTCCATAATCCTATTTTCCTATACAGAGGTCACGAGATCGAATCCCGCAGACCGCGTTATTTCCATGCTTAAACTTCGATCTTAATAAACCTTCAATATTTTCCAGACTAAGTATTAATACTATTATACTGCATAGGCGTAATGTTCCACCTCCTTCGAGCGGAAATTCACGTATTAAAATATCTTTCCGTAAAACCCCTAAAAGAAATAAAATTGAATCTTAATTTCATCTGTATTATAATAAAATCCCATCTCGATTCTCCTGAATTAGTTTTACTTTTTAAATATTTTCCACCCAGGCTGAATTTTTCTGCTGAATATTCCTCCATTTAGATAATCCCAAGCACAAGGTTACTTACTCCATCGACTTCTAACCTATGAACTCATTTCAGAGAGCCAATCAGTTTAATTCTTAAAACAATTTATTTTTCATGCAGATATCCACTTATGTGGATATTGTTTTATTCAAATCGTACTTTGTAAATAAAATTTTTCTTTTTTGTTTTTTTTTAATTGCTGAACAGCGAGGGTAAATTCCTCCGAAATTATTTTCTCCGACCCGTCACTCCGATAAGTTCAGGCAAAAGTGCATTTAAGAATGTAAAGATAAAATGAACTGAATAATGATGAAAATGAATGAAAGTTTGAAAACGCCCGCAATAAATATTTTCAGCGAGACTTACGTCTATTTCTTCTCACGATGCTTTACAGAAAATTAATATATACACTTAAGTCAGTGTAAGGCGAAGTTAGAGTTAATCCCCAATTGTGCTGCTTAAAAGCACTGATTGACGATTCCGTTAAATATAGCTCGAAGAAGAATAAATATATATATCATTGACCATTTGTAATTAACTGTTAAATTTTTCTTATGTCATTTTAGTAAATGTCATTCTCGAAACAATTTTTATTATTTGAATGTTCGATTTTATTTTATTTTATTATTATTTTTTATAATAGCGTCTGAATGTTATATCTTACGTTTTGTCATATTTATTATTTTCTCATGGTTTAACATTGCAGTTTTTCCTGTTTCAGATAATATTTTATTGTTAATTTGTAATTTAGTTATAGTACTATTGCTTTTGTAATCTCCATGTTATACATAGCTTTCTTTAACATCTTTTAGCTTTTAATATCAGTAAGATTGCGCAGGTTATTCACACCCCCCTTCTCTGTGAGTGATTTCCTGCTGTGGATATTATTTTCCTAAGATATCACCTTAGGTGTTGTTTACTTCCACTCCTTTAAAGTTTTCCTCTCTATTTCTATTCAGATATACACAAGTTTTTATGTATATAATACCATTGACAAAAGGTTAGATGGTAGAAGAGACTTTTTAGTCTCAATCTCCCCTTTAATAAAGACCTTAATAATAATAATAATAAGCAAAATCGTAGTCATAAACGGTTTAGTCATACTTTTGTTTCTTCTTTCAACGTTTCCTCTATTTCTAAATCACTCCTTTTTAATTTCTCCTTCTTAATCGTTCCTTCTTCCTCAGGCCAGCTGCTCAAAGAGAGTAACACCCACCACAGAGTAATTTCCCCCAACAATAAGAGGCGCCCGTCTGCATAATGGGACGTTTTACGTCTGTTTTTCAACAAAGGGCCATTGTCATCCCCTCGTACCCTTTCCTCGCTTCCGTCGCCCTTGGCAACAAGAAGCGGAGCTGCCTCTCGCCGGTCGCGGGTTCGTATCCCGGAGAGGACGTTGAACTCTAATCCCGCGAGCGAGCTTGCAACGAGGCCTCGTTGAGTGGAGGTCGTAACTTTAAATCTAGAGACGTAAATAGTGCGTCGTTGACTTTAGAGCGGACAAATGAATCGCAAATATTTGCTGGCGGGAATCGAGTTAATTTATAGGGCGAATCATTAAGCTTGAATAAACCGTTGAGAATTTTCAACTGTATAAACTAGGCATCTATCATGTATATTATTCTTGAGCTTCAAAAAATGTAGAAACTTTGGTAGCATGATTAAAAAATAGCTTCTCTTCTAAGGTTTTCTAGTACAATTTGTAATGGAATTTTCTTAATGGAACTGGTCACTTGACCTATTTATCTTTTGTTGATATTTGCAAATATGTATTAATATTTCGTATTCAATACATCTACGGTACGGTATTGGTGGAAAGGGTAAAGTCCACTAGCAACACCAAAGTGTCGGGTTCGAATCCTAGCCAGGGTAGGCCCCCCTTCGGATTACAAATTCACCTAACGAGTTCGTCATTATGATCAAGTATTTTAAAAATTTTACTAATTACAAAAATACATTCCTATATATTTCATTGTGTACATTGCTTGAGAGGCAAAAGAAATGGGAAAGGAAATATTTTGAAATTCATTAAATTCCAGCTTTCCCATAGTAACTGCTGAAAAACTGATAATCATGTGAAGAAATAAAAAATTGCAAGCAAACGAAATAATTTTATCGAGAAAAAATGCAATTTCAACATAGTGTAAACGATAAATATCAACGATAAATAGCTGCAATCCGATTAAATTAACTGGGTTAGATGGAAGAAGAGACTTTTAAGTCTCAATCTCGCCCAATTAAAGACGATTTATTATTATTACACTACGTAGAAAATTTCCATTTTTCGAAAACAACAAGTTAATAGAGAAAGAACTGTAGTTTCAGTTTTGATACGAGCAACAATAACAGAAAAATTTGTTGAAACTCAATAAATAGTTCACATTTGTTTAAAATTCAGTCCAAACATCAAATCTATATAACCTAAAAAGTTACCAGCTTCCAAAACCTCACAATCACGTAAACCATCTTTTTAGTAGCAAAACAAAGATGTCGGATCATTAATATTTCCAAACCTTTTTTACTGCGTGAAGAGAAAACAATAATTACTACCAAACATCCTCCGTGTACGAAAGCTTTCATCTCTGGTTTCGGTAACTAACTTCCTCTCATAATAATTGTATGAACAGGAAGATGAAGCCCAGGAGTGGAATCTCTGTTACAAGCGCCAAGAATATGAAGGTAGAGTAAACAAACCCAAGGAGAGGTACGCAATTATCTCAGTCGCGTTTCAACTGTCGGGCAACTGCTACGGCTCCAAGCGGTCTCGAGAGCAAATCGTTTGCTCCTTTACGCGCACCTATTATTAACTCGGGCGATTCCTATCCGTTTGTCTTTCTGCAACCAAGGGAGGCATCTTGGGAAATTAAATAATTGCGGGAGAGTGAGTTTAATGAATTGCTAATCTGCCCCTCGTGGTTTGCTCAGGAGTCCGTGATTAATCCACGTTGAAACTAATCAAAATTCAAAGTTATTTAAGATAAAGAAACAAAGATGTAGAATATTTAATGGACCAGATATTTAATAAAGAGTTATTAAAATTATTAATTACCGACGGAAAATGCTCTTTTTTATTGTTAGAATCTTTACCTAAGAATTGGTTACACTCTTAATTGAAGCGTGCATTTTAATTATGTAATATTACAGTTTCAATTCTGCCGCCATCTGGATTAAAAACTTTAATACATAATTAACGTCTAAGGAACAAATGAATGTGTTAAAATTGAACTGAGAGAGTTTTTAAACTATGAATGGAAAGTTTAAAATGAGTTTGTAGACTATAATATTTTTTAAAATACATCTCGTACCTTAACCATTGACATTTAAACGAAATTGCGGATGAACTAAATCTCAGCCTCCTAATGTAATAATTGTTAGATGAATATATTCCGCATCAGCGTCCATCCCATAAACGTCAATACTATATAGTTGCAATGAAGTATAATAAAGATTTTCTTAAAAACTTTCGCACGAAAATCGCAAAAAAACTAATAAAAATACGAAAATTGCTCTCTGATAATAAAAAAAGCTGGAGGTCTAGCTAAACAACTCTATAACTGCATCGCCGATTCTGAAACACCCAAAAGATATCCGTGAAAACCAAATAATAAATCAGACCAAGTAATAATAAAAGTTTAAACTAACAAAAACATATTTAAAAGGTCACGTGGGACAAACATCAGCATAAATTTCATTAAGTTTGTAAGGGCACCATCCCGCAACCGAAGATAAGTAAATCTGGAGAACTAATAGTAATAAACGCACCTTTTGAAACGTATAAAAGGAAATTGATTGATTTTCTGTTGTTAAAACGGCTGGATGAACTAATAACATAATATTTGAGCGGATTTTCTCAGAAACGACAAAAACTTGATGAAATCGGTAACAAGCTGTAGTGTGACCCCGCCGAGAAATGTCATATTCGGGATTTAGAAAAAGTACAACGAAAGGCAATACGTTTTATAAATAATTAATACGATAAAACAGCCAGTGTTACTCAGATGTTACAGGATGCGGGATGGAAATCATTAGAAGATAGAAGAAAAATTCAAAGGATAAATTTATTAAATATGTTCAGAGAAATTACGTTCTCAGATGATGTAACCGATATAATGCGACCCCCCTGTTATATGGGCCGTTCTAATACTGCCAGAAAGATTAGGGAAATAGATGCTAGAACGAATCGTTTCAAAAATTCATTTTTTCCGCGAACTATACGCGAAAGCAACCGTTTAGGAAAATAGAGTCAAGGTGCTTGCACCCCCTGCCGCACGCCGAAAGGCGGCTTGCAGGGTTCTTACAAAGACATAGACATAGAAAAGCTGTCGATGAGGAAACGGCTGGAGATGCAGAGTTTTTTCAGGCGCAAACTACAAGAAAAACCCGTCTGCGAGCTACTTCTGGTTGCAGATCCGTGGTCCGCACTTCATTTCCATAATCTTGCACAGACGGAGACGGATCGATTGCAATAGGGTGCAATTACGGGGGATTCGCCGAGTGGATTGAAAAAATTACTTTTGTTCAAAGAGAGGGGGAAACAAGCGAGATTCAGCGGTTTGCCATCGATTCCTCAGCGGCCTCCAAAAATAATATCCGATGTTCAAGTATCGGAAAGTGACTGAAAACGAGCTATTCACATTGGAAAATGGAAAAGAATTCGCTGGTTGGAAACTTTAAGGGCTAAATGCAGCACTGCGTTCAGGAAGCTTATTTACTGAATTGATTTACCGATTTACTCCGAGTGCCAAGGTATTTAAATCAGGAGTTAACATTTACTTATAGCCATCACCATTATTATTGCAGTAGTACCAACTGCAGGTAGGCTGTATGCCTGGCGGCAGTTTTTTCCCATATACATACATTTGTACCAGTTATAACATAATTAATATAAAATACATACATAGTATACTTAAATGCCAAAAGAATGATTAAATGCATGTATGATATTAATTTAAAAATAAATAATAAATTAATTTTACTAATTATACTGATATTTGTAACTGTATTACTGGATATTTTCGGGGTTCATGACCATTATGATACACGACAAACTTTTAACTTAGAAATAAAAAGACATACTACAATTTTTTTCTAGAAAGTCGTTAATGAGTGATGGACTTAGTGCATTCAATAGTCTTCCTGAATGGGTCCGCAGAATTGAGAATGGAAGAATTTTTAGAAGGGAGTGTATTAGGATTGTAAAAGGAACTAGGGAGTAATGGTTGAATTTGAAATTTAATTTTATTTAAAGATATGTACAGCTTTTTCTTGTAGGTTTAAAATCTATATCTGTAATTACGTGTATAATGATTTCTATTGAATGCACATAAAATATTAGATTGATGAAATTTATACGCAAGAATTTGTAAGAATGATGTATATATAATAGATATATGATTTTCTTACTTGTACTTGTAACTCTCATTTTTACTTATTAGAATGTATTTGTAAATAAATCTACTACTACTTAAAATAAATACTTCTCGCAGCTTGTTAGTTTATGACCATATTGAAGAGGTGAGTTAATGTACGGTTTGATGATATTTTGCAGCTCACAAGGAATTCAGCAATGAAATCTATAAATGAACTGGAAGAAATGAAAAAGTATTTCCCCTCAGACTTACTTAGGCAAGATATCAATGTCAAAACACTGAATCAACAACTTCAGTAAATTCATTAATTCAAGAGGATGGTGTAAAAACGTTTTTTTCTGCAAAACATTAAGAGCAACGGAAAAAATCTATCTGTTTCCAGATTTGTTCAATGTCTGAACTAAGCGTATTGGGGACCTATTTTTAAAGGAAAAAGATCGAGACTACCCTTTCTTTCCAATTTAATCCGTCTAGGAAATGAAAAAAACAGTCACCCTTAATTTACTAGGTATTACAACCTTCATAAATGGCAAATATGAATTCCTGGCAACAATTCATACTGTTGCACATATGTTTGCAATCAAAGGGTTTAGCAAATCCATCATTGAAGATATCAGCCGTTGTAAGGTTCAGAGTCTCAGTAAATAAAATGCTTAAGTTTTGCACACCCCATAACATTATAAAATCTTTAAATATACATCTAAATTGTTGATTAAGCAATATAGCGGAGTTATTCCATGATGAAGAGAGACAAAATTGCCAATCAAGAAGAAATTTGCTTTATTGGTTGGGATATTAAAAATTAAAATTAGATTCATGGCGTGACAGCCTACGTAGGGCTTCATTAAGTGGCATTTGCTGAAGGTGACACGCTGTCTGCGTATCGACTCCCACGCAGTTTATTGGATTTTCCTCACCAAATTGGATCCCTTTTAATAAACTCTAAAATGTATACGCAACACTTGGCTAACTTATTGCTAATTTTTACGCCCAGGAACTGTTTATACCAATGATTAATGCACTGCACAATTGCCTACTTCGGGGAATTAGAGAATAACACACGAAAGCCCATTTACATGTTGATGATTAATTAAAGCAGCTTTTACTTTTAATTATAATTTTCATGGCCATTACCACACCTTAAAGTTTGCAGTTTCTGAATTCAATTTATGAGCTATAAGTTAGTGAACAGTCACTGATCTAAAATCACTGGTGATTCAAAAACGTCTGAAATTTGTACAACAGTCATAATAAACCTGAACGGCATAACCATAGCCTAAACAAGCAATTATTGCGAAGAGAACTCATTACATAAAAAGTACTTCAAGTTAAAAAACTTAGACAAGGCTTATATTAAAGTTACAAGGCCAAAAGTAGTAGTTTTAAGATTTTAAAAGATTCCATCATGTAATGAAAATATTGAATGCATGTCAAATTTAAATGGAATAAAAACGTAACTTCATTCTCATATAGTTCTAATAAATAGTGATCAATGGACCTATCAATAATTAATTATTAAATGGAAGCTGATTTCATTTAGTGAAACGGTATAATCTAATATTATCATTATTTTGGATGTATTTGCAGATATTATTAATGTATGCACACTAAAATAATTGTAATGAGTAATTGTTATGATAAAATCAATTAAAATAGATCTTCATAGAATTAATGAGAGAAAATAACGAGACAAAAGTTATTCGAAAAATACTTGAATATGCGACGGATTTAATTTCTGCTGCTCTAACAGACCTGATCATAACTGACGATCACTAGTAGTTATTTAAATCGTTTTCATCTTAAATATTTCCTGCGAAATTGACTCTTGCTATTTTTCTCAATGACTAACTGTATTCTCATTTTTTCAGCTCCGTATGATTATGCCAGCAAGTTCGCGAGCCATCTTGTCCACGCATTACGATTGCCCATATTAATCTAAGGTTCACCCGAATTAATAATATTGTCCCTTCAAAATTTCGGGGGATATAGACATCCATAGATACCGAAAAATAACCGTGAATTCACAGTAAAACTCATTTAAAGCGGAAGCCCAAGTGCCGAGTAAATATTACAGCTTACGCAGGTTTTCCGGCTTACGTGGGTTAACAGAAAGTACATTTATCTAAGATAAGATTATTATTATTTGTTGAAAAATTGTAATTCCAAGAAGTGAAAAGCATAAATAAATAAAATATATTGTAAATCAATCAAGTTTCTTTTTATAAACAAGTGGCCCACTGGGGTAATCATAAATTGAAGCACAAATGATTAGCCAGATGAAAGGGGGAACACCGGAGGAGAGATAATTTCATACGGAGACCTCAAGCGTGAACTATTGAAATAAAGTCCTCTATATTTAGTGTTTTTCTTTTGAGAATTATTCATTTCAGCATTAAATGGAAGGTGGAAAACAAGAAATGTATCATGTGCCATCTTTTAGAAATCATTTTGGTAGAAACAAAGTAGAAGTTGTGGTTGCAAAAATCTTTAATAAATTACCAAAAACTCTTACGTCTTTGACAAGTATGTCCCAGGTGAAAATAAAAATAGAGGAATATTTTGAAAATATCATTGTGTAAAAATATGGACAATTAATTTATTTTGTTAATACCTATGTGCCTATTTCTGTTAATAACTATGTAAAAACATAATGTCTCTTAAAACTAGGGAACCACCTGAAGAGCCAATTATTGGCTCAGGTGGACCTTTAATTATATCCTGAAAATGCATGTTAATATTCTGTTTATTACTGTATTATTAATGTACATTTTTTATTCTTGTATAGTTTCATGTATATTACTGATTTAATGTAGATGTATGTACTTATAAATACTAATCATAATCGCAAAAAATACAGTATTTTTATTTCTTCGAAAGGTACATTAACTTGGATGGGAAACAAGCTAAATAGTAAATAATTTTGAAAGGAAAAAAATATTCCACCGTTCATAAGCGAGATTCAAGAAATATAGATTTATGCATGTTTACCGCTTTCTGCATGCACCACCTTGCAGAGGGCCTTTCCTGTGCAAAATCGTGTGCAAACGCAGTAATAGTATTAATGCTTCCGCCTTAAACAGGTTTCTCCTTAGACAGTGTTTTTTTCTGAAAACCTTACAGTAATTCTTTCCGGAGGTATGAAACATTGATCCTGAGAACTCCCGTAAAATTTTAAAGGAAGCCATAGGTTCGGATCATCTCCATACATTTTCCCAGAAAACCTAATATCAAGTAGTCCCATATCTGTCAGCAATCGTTGGGCTTCACGGAAATAAAAAGCTGCGAAGCGATAAGTCGCACGAAGGAAAGTTGCTCTACATTTCTCTAATCTCTCGGATAGATTCTGCAGACATTCACTCCGAGATATGCATCATAGATGCTTAATCTAGATTCCGATGCGCGCTACTTCCGTTGAATGTGGTTGGAGTGCAAACTAAAATTCGGTGCGTAGCTTTTCATATATTTTCCAACATGGGATGGGTGGATATTTGTAAAGTTTTATCGCCACCTTATAAATTCCTACCCCGTGCACTACTTCACATCTCACTTCGCGACCGGCTACTATTGACGCCTACGCACCCAAGTCAATGGGTCGTTATGAAACACATTCCGTAGCATTTTCTCCCACCGATAGACTTCACGATGCGTAGATAAAGTACTCCATGTGTAAAATAGAAGCGAAATTGTACTTTTCTTTAAATATAAACACGATCTGATTCAGTAATTGATCGCCATAATTTATGTTTTAATTAAATCTACCTATAAACTTCACTGAATCGGGCGAGGTGTTGTGGTAATCCATAATGGAAATAATCTAAGAAGGATTTATACTTTTACCACAAATTTAGACAAATCTTTCTTAGGTTATTTCCAAATCTACCTATGTTTCTATTAGAGCCTTTGGAGAAAGTATAAAGTTTCTTTTCTTTTAAAGATGGAGTAATTCCATTCCTACAAAACATCCAAAACTTCTGTGCATTTCATATTCGGTAAAGTAATTCGCTTTAGTATATAATGATGATATGCGACCTAAAATCGTCATATAAATTATATTTCAATGATGATTAAAATCAGAGGAATATCCTTATTTTGGAGATAATCCATTAAAAGCATTTCTATCGACTGCGAGTAAGAATATCAGCAAGGTAGAAACTAGCAAGAATCTTTGAGGGAAGAATTACCAATTAGGCTGTAGGTAATTCATCAAAAAACCTCACATTTGACATCAGAAACAAAAAATAACCACTCAAATTTTGTTTTACGCTCGAATCATACAAAAGTAATCAGACACTAGCTGGCTAACACTAGCTGTACTAGAATTTGCTTTCCATAGATTGGAATAACATAACTCAACTCAATCTTTAGTGCTTCATATTAATTCAGGCATTCTGCCGAAAGTAATCACATGACCCTAGTAATCTCTATCCTGTACCTAATGAAAATTTTGATCGATAAAACCATTTATTTCAATCCACAGAAGGAAATGTGATAGCAGGAACGATGATAGGAAATACTACTCCGTCTGCAAAGTAATCAACCCGAAAGCCGGTTATTACCTCACCCCCTCTCACATAAGCTACTAAGAGCTCGTAGAGAAGAATGAGGTTTACTAGGCAGGATGAGGAGTGAGGTAGTTTAATCATACTTTTCTCACTAAGGAAGAATGCTATAAGCGGAAGGGCGCCCGGTGAATTGATCCGGGGGAATTCGTAAGCGGGGAATTTGTCCGCGGGGAATTGATCTCTCGACAGATTGGTACGCGGGGAATTGATCCCCGCGCTGATGTTGTACTACCAACCCAACTCCACCCACCCCAACCCAACCCAACCTCCCCGGTTAATTTATTTATAACATTAATCAATAACCAGGGCGTGTAGATTAACATAAACTGAATAACAGTAGTTATCAACATAAGACTGAATAAAATCAGCAGGGGGGGGCAATTTCCCGCGTATCAATCTGTCGGGAGACCAATTCCCCGCGGACAAATTCCCCGCGTACGAATTCCCCGCGAACGAATTCCCCCCGGAAAAAATTACCGGCCACGAAGCGGAAGATGTCTACACAAATTAAACACAATGACTCCACGAGTAACACTTTTCTTGGCATGCAATGAGGAGGGACCTTGAGCAGTACAATTATCCATTCATACCTCAGTAGCTTTCATTTCATCCCAACCATGATCAAGACTGCGACAAAAGTAAACTAAAGATACCATTTTCTTTATCCTGTAATAAATGAAAAATGAATATACTCCATTCTTCAGAATAAAGAAGCAGGAACAAAATACCACTCATCAATACTCATTATATTACTGTACTCTCCAATGAGAAAATAGCGAATAAATACATAAATTCTGAAAAACTCAGCTCCTTAAGATTTCTATTTCCCCTTCACTTCGCAGGCGAATTACTGCGTTGAGTGTCCGTGCTAAGCGCTGTCGCTCAACCGGTTCCGATTCGAATCTCGCTCGGAGCGTGTCCATTTTTTTCCGAAGATGAAACTATGATCGACCCCTTTCCGTGAATGGACAGTCCATCGCATGCTGTAAAGGCCTACATTTCCGATGGAGCATTCAACGGCGAGCCGCCACGTTAAATGGTTCACGCTCACTTGCGGTCTAACGGAAGGAGTACACGATTCCAACCGCTTGATAAGTCCCACGCGTAGTTCATCGAGAAAGACACCATCGAGAGAGGTAATTGAATGAATCGAGACATATGTCGGGAGAGGAATTTAGTATATCGCATTTATGGATATAAAATCTGAATCTTTATTAATCTAGATAGTCATCCTATCCGATATTAATCAAAACAATCATTGCACAAATTCAATATAACAAAGAAGCAGAATCAGGATTTTTTAAGTAGATAACATCCATATCTGCGAGATAACATCGTAATTTAACGCAACCACATTCTGCAAGAATGTTTTCTAAGGTATTTATCATCTCAGCAGAGCAAATACTGGAAAGGAATATTTCTCCCGTAATGTACAGATTTATAGTGTCATGATAAAGCAGTTGTAAAATGAATTAATTGTATTATAATGAATGAATTAAATTCACACGAACACAGTTACATTAATATTGTAAACACCTTATTAGTCTCCGTGGAATGCTTAAATATGATGAATATCATGATAATTAATTAACTTTTAAGTTGCTATCAGACACAAGATTCTACTTAGAGAAGTAAAATAATAATACTGACAGGTATGAACAAATGCATAGCATTACATACTAGAATACATACAGAATAGAATACATACATTTAGAACTTATCAATAAAATATAATATCCTAAATCGGATATCGAAAACGGACTTCAACGTATTAATAAGGGCTTAAAAGCTCTAAATTCAAATTATAATAAGTTCGATTGTCGAAAAAAATATTTATTTCGATATGCTTTCAAATTTAAACTGCACTTTAATGCAACCTCAACCGGTTATGGAAAAATATTATATTTAGAAGAAAAGACACTAGTAACATGGGGATGGATCCTAAAAACATTTATTCTTAAATAAGATAACGTAAGGATAATATTACCAATGAAAAATACATCTGTGGATTAAATGAATATATACGATTGGAAAGTTCACCAACTTGGTTTATTCCACAACAAACAGAAACAGTAAAATGGTTACTGAATTGTAGCAACTCACTCGATGATTCTTTGTTTATATCTGAAACCATGATGTGACCTTTTCGGCTGAACTCAGAGAAATATAATGACTTGATGTTATCAACCTTCGTGACCTTTCTTTCATATCTTCAGTTATAAGTAGAGGGGATAATGTTCTACAGCAATATCTCGAGTACATGAAACAGTGAGAAGAGCACTCAAGCTTATCCCTCAATCAAAATCTGTGCGATCATAGTGAGATAATTCGCTGACACTAAAAAAAGGTTTCATTTTCATTAAGTATTCAATTAAATCATCCGATAGTTGTATATTTTGCTTCGTGGTCGGTGAATTGATCCGGGAGGAATTCGTACGCGGGGAATTGATCTCCCGACAGATTAGTACGTGGGGAATTGATCCCCCGCGCTGATGTTGTACTACTGTTATTCAGTCTTATTATTATCTACACGCCGTGATTATTGGTTAATGTTATAAATAAATTAACCGGGGGGGTTGGGTTGGGTTGGGTTGAGTTGGTAGTACAACATCAGCGCGGGGGATCAATTTCCCGCGAACCAATCCGTCGGGAGATCAATTCCCCGCGTACGAATTCCCCTCGGATCAATTCACCGTGCGCCATTTTGCTCGAGTATATTATAAATACTTTCAAGATTAGATTACATATTTTCATATATTAGATATATTATTCAATTTTTCGTACTTAACGGAAATAATCTCCTTTCACTTTTTTTTGCTTTCGTGTACATAATAATGCATCTTAAATATTTTTTTATGATCACACGAATTGGCGGCCTGCTTCAAAATAATACGACTAAATTATTAGTTATATTAGTTTCAAAAGTGTATCTGACGGTGAATCTGATGTTCGTATCACCACTTACCAAAGATCTTGATGTTGAACATCCAAGGTAAAAGGACACTTTTATATTTTATCTGTCTTTACCTTATGAAATTTTCTTGAGCATTTATGTTGTGATCCATCTCTTGACCTTCTTACAAAGTTTTCTACATATTTCGTAGGATTTTCACACCGTTTTCTCTTTTTGGGCAATATTCTGCAGCGGAAATTTTGTTCTGTGATTAAAATTAACACAGTTATTTATTTTCTCCACTGCATTATTCTTCCTTTCCATATTCTCACACTATTTCCGCATTAATTGTTAAAAATCCGTAATATTACTGGTTATATTCTTGTTTTCATTTAAGCTTGTTTAACACAAAAGTAAAATGGAAGATGGGACTTCCTAGACCCAATTTCCCCCAATAAAGACGAGTGTACGTATTCATGAAATAAATCCATCAAAAGGCAAATAAAAATTCCATCGCTCACGGGGAAAGTAGAACACCAACTACGTAAATGACGAAGGAACATTTTCCACGCCTTACAAGCAGAGTGTGAAAATTCATTTATCGAACAGCGGGAAATTAGATTCTCTTCGACTCCACCTCGCTTGGCGTAAAAAGATCTTGGAAAGGACAAAAAAGCGCCGCCGAATTCCCGATTCCATTCATCGAATAAAAATTGCACGCAAATCGACGGCTGGGAGAGGCAGACGGCATTAAACACGGCCGTGGAGCGAAAAGCAAACACGTGCGATATAATAACGGCGAAAAAGCGAGCTGTGGGAATAATTTCGGTCCGAGTAAAGGGGGGTTTAGAGGCGTCACTTTGGGATAATATTGGGCGGTATTCAATACGACCGATTCCTGCACTGTGGACTCTTAAGCTTCTGATTCGAATGATGGATAAACATGACTTCCCGGGTACCGGAATAACATGGAGGTTAGGTATTTCAAAACTAGTGCCTCTTTCAAAGAATCATAGGGATTAGAGACCAATTTTCCATTAAAATCACATTTTTTCTTTCTTTTTTTCTTCTTTTGCTTGTTCTCCACTGTTAATTAGCTTTGCCTGTTAATTTCCTGTACATACATCTTATGATATTTTTTTATTATCTAACGAATTGACCTGCTTTTTAATTTCATTATAGTTGTTGTAGTATTATATAGGTATATTATGACTAAATAGTATAACTTAATATTCAAAGTACCACCCGATAGTTGTATATTTTGCTCGTGAATAATACGTATATTTCCTCAAAATTCGTCCAAATATATTGTACGAAACAATTTTTCATTCATATCCGAAATATTTCCCTTTTATTTTTATTTGCTTTCCTGTGCCTATTAATGAATCTCCAAATAAATTTAATTTGATGATCAAACGATTTGAATGCTTCCTTCATAATTTATGATTGTTTTTATGATTTATGATTACTGATTTTATTATTTGTTATATTAGTATCTTACAGGTTAGATGGAAGAGGAGACTTTTTAGTCTCAATCTCGCCTAATAAAGACCCCTAATAATAATAATAATATCTTAAGTATAGATGTTCATACTTAAAATAATCATAGAAATTTATGTCCAACAAGCTAAGACAAAGATCACTCTTGTTCTGCTGTTTATTTCATCTGGGAATACCTTATAAAAATTTAATTTTCTCTTACGATTTAGCTCTCTTTTTTCGACCTTTCCTGTACATTTCGCAGGTTTTTCACGCCACCTTTATTTTCGTGGGTGTTTTCCAGCAGTGGAAACGATTATCTGTGATCAAAATTGAATTATTTTTTTCCTCCAGATCCACAAAACATTCTTTATTTCTATATTTCCTCTCTATTGCAGAATTCCTTGTTGAAAATCAGTACATACTGGTTATATTCTTGATTTTATGTATTTGCATTAGACAAGGATTAAAAGAAGGATAGGACTTCCTAATTCCAATTTTCCCCAACAAAAACGCTAGTGTCTATGCGTGCATAATGAACAGATGACAAACAATTTACTCTTTGACAAACACTAGAACATTGCGCCTTTTATCTTCGCTCGATTTATGATGCGAGCTGTTTGAAGTTGATATCTCAGTGAGTCAAAATGACGCAATAACTCAATTGGAGACATCATCCAAAGTCTATTTACCACTGTGACGAGAGTAACGAGATCAATCTGACAGAAAATAAACAACATTACGAAGAGATACATCATATTACAATGATTACACATGTATCATCGTGTATTTACTGGAGATAGAGTACGTATCCCTCGAGTCCCTTACTGACGCTGATCATAAGTCCCGTTTTTTGCCTGGACAGTCCCGTTTCCGGTTATTCCGTCGCGTATATGTCCTTAAAAAAATTACTTTTCACCATTAAATTCTTAATTAAATTTTATAGTTTCATGATGAACGATATTATAGCAAATATAGTTTAAAATTTTCGGCTACATCTGAGCTCAAATTCAAATTAAACAGGAAATCTAGTGGACAATCTTAGATGTTCGTAGGTAATTCATAGTCATAATCATTACTAACATTAAAAAAAAGACTATGAAGTTGCGGCAACGAAGATAAGTCTTTAAATGATGAGGTTCTCACTTATGTATAGTATATTCTAGCAAAATAGTTTTCACTAATTAAAATAAGATCTAACACTTTAAGCAAGGGAAAAAATTAAGATTTTTTTTAAACTTTATGCAATAATTTAAAACTGTATTTGTGTTCTAGCTTGATTTGTATACTTTAAAATACATTTAAAATCACATTTAGGATTGTATTTACGGTGTTTTAGGGGACTTTACAATACTTCTGTAGTATATAGGAAAAAAGGATACAGTTATTCGCTTCATAAGCAATTCAAATTAAGTTGAAGAGGGAGTGCACTAGTTTATATAGAGATATTTGATGGATCCATATTGTTTTGCTCTTCCAAATTGACGCCGAATCTGTTATCCTACTGTGATACCTAAGCACGAAAAACAGCGAAAAAGTTCTCCGTTAACCGAAAGGTTCATTAGCATGGTCACTCATTAGCTGAGGTCCTAAAGGTAACTGAACTCTAAGTGTTGTGTATACACTTTCTTAGTTCTTATTTAACTGAAACGATATTCTTATAAATCAAAGTAATTGAGTTTTCTGGAAAAGGTTAAGTCTCATTCATTTTAGTTAATTTGCCTTACAACCGCAAATGCATCCTTTAGAAATCAGTCTATAAAACCTCAAACAGAACTTAAAATTCCATGCCTCTAAATACTCTTAGTAAGCACTTTTCAGGAAACCGCTAGTTTTCCAAGCGCAAAATGACAGGAGAGAAGTCATGATAGCTAAAAAGATCTCCAAACGAGAGGAAAAGCTGCTTATATAAACATGAATATTCAGATGGAACGGTATTTTGCTAATTTATTCTATTGTTTTAGGGGTAAAGGAATTAAAAAACATGCAAAAGAAAAGACTAATTACGTAAGCACTGGAAACAACTCCGACGAAAGAGGAAGTTGGAAGCGAGAAGATGAAATAAATTAAGCGCTAAAACTGTTAGACATGTTCGGCAAATGAAGAGCAAACCCAAGAAATTAAGGTAACACAGAATATGTTGTTGTTTGTTTCGAAACGGAAGCTGTGTATTAAAGGAGGCCTTCGGAGAACCTATTTTAAAGTCAACGACCCGTCAAACCACTTGGCACAAATGCTTTATGAACCGCGTTAGTTTGCGGCAAATTCAATGGTGTCCAAGATCAGCAAGACTCGGAGATATACCAAAGAATGTCGTCCAACGTTTTAAGGAAGTAAAGGATTCTTTTGAGGATAGAGTAACAGAGGTTTCGGCGACGTTTAGGGAAAAGCTAAAGGTGATAAATGCAGCTAAAGGATTTCATTATCATCGCGCATCACTTTTAATGAGATTCCCTTTTTTTCAGAGACAGGAAAACGAAATTCTTTTCCTTCAAAATCCGTTTGTGCTTTGATTTGAGATTCTAGTTCAAACAGAAATTTACATAAGAAGCTTAAAGAGCGAGTTGAGTTAAGGAGGCCTTCCAAAAAGCAAAAAGGGCCATAACTAGCTCAAGTTTCATTCAGATCCTTATCATTGTGACAAGAAGCTATTCCTTTAGCCTTGAATGGACCAAACAGCTACAGCAACTGTTAACAAATGTTGAATCTCTTCACTCCTATTTCCGTTATTTTTTTAGACACATTAGTCACTAATTAAAAATCAACCAAGTGAAAGGAAAGAGATCTTTCAAAACCGGTCATTCGATGGAAGAAGTGATATATTCTAATAATCGAATCAAAAATCTTTAAAGATTATTTTCTTGATAAATAGTGAGCACTCCAAACTAGCGATTGATCTGACGAACATAATATTTTTTTTACTTTTCGAGCAGGTCAATATCTAATTATTTACGCCGTATAAAGACAATTTTAAAGACGATGGATGATTTAAAAGGTGGCGTGAGCTACAGGGAAGTTAAGGAGATATCATTGAATAGGGATTTTTAAATGAACATGAACCTACCTTAAGGTAGAACACTCATGAATGTCACGAAAATTTCATATAATGATAATCTGAAATTCTCTTTTCCAACTAACAATAAGTATCACCAAATATTTTGCGACTAGTGATGAAAGATTACGAAACGTAGAACGCCTTCTGTTGCTGGTACGTGAAGTCAGAATGATATGAAAAGTTTATTGACGCACAATGATAAACTTTGCTGTATGAAGGATAAACACAACTTACTTTTGAGGCCCGCGGGACGTTATACACCTGTTTCAAAAGGATCTCAAGCACCAAGGAAACTTACCTGCAAATAAAGAAATAATAATTAGTGACACAGGCAGTATAAAACTATGAACAAACATGAATAAATTCATTCATTTTGAAGGCAAACTCTGAGAAGTAATTCTTTTATAAATAAATTTACATTCTCTTGTACAGTTTACCAATTAATCTCTATGGTGTTATTGACTAAAGAAGTACAAATTATATTTAAGACATCCTGAAAGATGAACGTCTCAAACCCTACAGATTCATTGCTCATTTTATGAAGGACTCGCAAATTACTGAACCATCGCAATATCTGCAGAAATTATTCGTCACTTAAAATAATAACGATAAAGTAATTGATCTTAAACCCATATTTACACCAACTGCTATACGTTCGGTCAAACTACATGAAAGTAATATAACGAGCCTAATGGAAAAAAAATCCGTGTTCGAAAGCGGATAACAGTTAATTCTCACAGATAAAACGAATTTTTCGTCGACCACATCATGATCACTCTATTTCCAAAATATTCAGTTTCGTAAACCAACAAAATAATGCCTTGGTTAAATAAAATATGCTTTCTTTAGGAATCACATTTTCCTTCTTTAGTGTAATTCACAGTATTATATTTATGAATGAATTTAGACATATACACATTGATTGGTTAAAGTATTCAAGTACCTAAAAAGGCGTTTTTGATAACTCTTATCAAAACCAACCTTCATATAAAGGGGAATTTATAAAGGTATGGTCATCAAAAGTATACCATTTACCTCACAATTTTCTGGATTTTTATTCTTCTTACTCATTATAGGGCTATATTATTATTGGAATTTGAGAGATAGATTCTCGAATTTTCTAGACCCAGAAGCACACATGATCGGCTTAACGGGCTGATATAATGGGCGAATATCGAAAAGGCTTTTACCGAAGACAGACTAAAACAACGGAAAACGAAGGGTCGGGCAAACAAATGGTTTGGGGGCACCTTCAGCTGTGCGTGGAGAGTTCCTGGGAGAAGAATAGAGAGATCGAATAGTAATCAGAGAAATGGAGGGAGTGAGGGAGGGGACATTGTATGCGAGGGCCCCTTCAACGTCACATTATAACAGTACAAGATGTAAAGCTCGTAAAAACACACCAAAAATACTGAATAGCAGCAAGCAGCTGTAATGATTGTGTACCATCAAGATCCTAAAGGATAAAGGAATTGAAAGAGAAAACAAAGAAAAACGAACACAAAAAAATATCTGTTCCCAACTATAAAGTAATTGTCCCCACATGAAAATAACTTGTACTGTGAACGAATATACATAAAAAATATCGAAAATTATTACAAATTCAACCACTTCGGCTTTCACTGGGTGGAACTACATATTAACACAGTTAACACGCTCAATTTACAAGGAAAAACGGACTTGAAAAAAGTCTGACAGGGCCGGGAATCGAACCCGGGATCTTCCTCTTCCGGGTTCGATTCCTGGCCCTGTCAGACTTTTTTCAAGTCCGTTTTTCCTTGGGAATTTTCCTGGGTGCACGCCCTTAGGTGCAAAGTCACCTCAATCCTTTCCTTATACGCTCAGTTTATTTTATGTGTGAAAATTATAACGTTTATTCACTAAATCAGTCTAAATATTTTAATCACGTAAACTCCCTGAAAGATTGTCATTATTAGGAGACCATGTTTAATACATATCAAATGATAAAGTGAAAACATGAGAGAATTATTTATGAAATTACAAAAAAATACGTTTTTGCTTTTGTATGTGCTATTTATTAGCAACAGCTGCTTTCGTTACCGTCGTATCAGACGAAGTCTGGATGCTGTTTATCATTGGTTACTATGCCTCAAATACGAAAAGCGGAGCCTAAACTAAACTATTTGTAAGCAATCTTCCTATAAGAGAAAAAATAAAATGTCAATTTCGCTTGAATATTTGAAAATTAAACAGAATAAATCATACTCGATTACAACATCTATCTAACCTTTTATGAGTTTATTTACATTTCAAACTCACATAACGTCCCCTAAAGAGCCTTTATATAATGATTATTAATGCAATTTGACAGTTTAAAACGCTTAAGGACCGAGAATAAGCATTCATTGATGTTTAACGAGCAGGGCTGAACAATGTGACACCTTAAGTACGCTGTCTGGATAAGAATGCTCACTCCCTACATCTCTTTAATGCAGAGAATCATTTAATGTCAAGCGACGCTGTAAATCATGCGCGATGCAAGAAGTGATTCAGACTGCACAACCATTGGAAGTTCACATTCTGAAACAGATCTCATGGATGGCTGGTCCAGATCTAACCTAAGCGGTGCATGTAAAAAGATTTCAGTTCAGTTTTTAAAGATATCATATATTATAACGGGATAGAAAAAATCGGTAAAATTAAACGATGAAAACTAATAGTAAAAAATGAAAACAAAGCAGAAATCCTATCTTGGGAGATTCTATTCAGAGAGAAAATTAGAGGCTAAATTTTTATACTTTCAATTATACAAAACAGTTTTATCTCACATCTGAGCATTTTAATAGTTCTCCCATTTTCTTCTATCTGACAAATGAAATTTTCCATGCACAAAATGGTATTCAAGAAATGGTAGGCATGGCCTTAATATATTCTAATTAATATATTATAATATAGTCTCTTGGGGAGGATTTAATCAAACCTTCAAAAAAATAATTTCAGAGAATCGAATGATCAAATCCTTTATTTATGGCATTGAACTAGGCCATAGGCTGAATATTTTAATTGAGTAATATTTTTTAGCATAAAGGATTTCATACGATATATTTTCGTACAACTAATTTTAAGCTATACTTTCCTCCAATTACTGATACCAACGTTAGACATTCAGTATATAAATAGTGTAAGTATTGCATATCTATAATTGCGGCATTAGGAAAATTGTTCCATAAT
Source organism: Sympetrum striolatum (assembly GCA_947579665.1). Lineage (NCBI taxonomy): Eukaryota > Metazoa > Arthropoda > Insecta > Odonata > Libellulidae > Sympetrum > Sympetrum striolatum. The sequence continues at coordinate 17,316,196 of OX388351.1, read as the reverse complement.
TTGGACTTCTTGGTATGGTTAAATACTCTCTCCATGTTGCAAAAGAGGAGAATAGAAGGTTACCGATATAAGCCTTCAGAATTTTAAACAATCTCCGTATTGAGAAACATAAAATACATTGATAATTTGATTAATTGTATTTATTGATTAGAAAATTATTGATGTAAAACAAAAATGCATATGAAGAAAAATTATCATAAGACGTAAGTGGTACGTACTTAAATTTTTTGACGATAAATGAGTCTAAAATAATTTTTAAGCAAATCAGCTTTGCGAAAAGTGATGATCTGAATTGAAATATTATTTCACCGGTAAACGAAGAAATAGATGACTAGACTTGTTACTGGCCAAAGAATATTTTAAATTTAACGTGAAAACTCCCAAAAAACAATCTTCACCGATTTTACAAGAAAACCATCACATATACTGTGCTTTATCATTACAAAAACTTTATCTGCTCTAAGATACGAGGAAAGGATCTGAGCTATTCTACAGGAGAGATTTGAGGGCGTTGAAAAAATCCTTAATCCAGGGTTTTTGTTAAATTTACGGGAAAAAGGGTATTCCGCGAAAAACGTCATGGGCAGGAATTTCCGGTGGATAAGGATTTTAGCGAGATAAGAAATGGCATCCGGCGTTGATTTATGAGGAGGGAATTTAGTTGGATGAAAGTGGCACGTGTTGGTGAGCTGTGAGTGATGGGATATGAAAAACTGAAAAACGATATCCGTCAAGAGGAAAGATAACCCGAAATGAAACGAAGTGAATGAAAATTTATTTTTCTCGGAAAATGGCGAAGTTTTGAGGGGAGAAACGAAGACTTACCACATCTCTAATCCGCACATATCGAGCGAGATTACGATATTAATTGCTTAAGGAACGGCGTTTGAAATGCAGCTTTGTTAGGTTTCAGCAAAAAGCTGCCAAAATAAGAATTGTAGGCCTCAAAATAATTCCTCACATTTGTTTGGTTTCACTAAAATAAAATTCGGACAAAATAATGAGGAGCTATTCAATAAAAGTGTATTAGCCACATTATATATCGTGCAGAATGTTTCAGCTATTGTCATCAATTGGAAATTATAATTTTTTTCAGAGAGGAAAAACTTGACTTGGGGTTATACTACCTTACAATTCATTAATGACTGAAATTTAAGGTTGATGAAAAAGGAAATTTTGATTCGAAGTAATTACGTCGTACGTACGTCACCATCCATATCATTTAAGAAGGGAAACCAAGTTTGGTATTTGCAAATATCGAACGCCAAATTAGAATAAGTGATAAATGCATTAAAATCCTTGAGAAATAGAGGGCTATTCTAACTTAAAATTTCTTAGTGAAGATGTTACTTCGGAACCAAACAAAAACCTTTAAAGCCCATTAATAACGCTGATGTATTTCCAGTCTTAAAGACCTTCATTCTCTCTCCCTCCAAGCACCCATGAATGAGAAATTGCAGCTGTAAATTGTATTAATGACAATTGTGCATTGTAATTTTGAATGCATAAAATAATAACTTATGAATGAGCAAAACCGAAAGCCGAAATGGCTCCAGTTAATGTGCACTCATCTTGATTCATTATAATTATTAACTTCACTCTATTAGTAACACTTTTAATTTTAAAACTCCATATGTATTGCTTTTAAATTGTTGCCTACATTTGGAGAAAAGTAGAGCAAATGGTAAAGGCTTAAATTATAAATATCCATCTTAATTGATTATAATGATTCATTCCCTCTAAATTTCCACTCGTGACATACTTGAATTGAAATACTGCATCTATATTCCTTTCAAATTGTTACTTACAATTGAAGAAAGCTAAAGCATGTAAAAAAGGCTCAAAGGATGAATATTATACGTATTAATTCATTGTAATGATTAATTCACACTAACATTCTATTCGGGGCATATTTGAAATGTAATACATTATCTATATTGGCATAAACTATAAATGAACAATAATAAAGTGGATTGAAAAGGCTCTGATTACGAATATACATTTTAATTCATTACAGTAACTTACCTAACCCTTTATATTTAAATAAATCAATTTTAATTTACATTTAGATGCGTAATACCGCGTAATGAGCCGAACACTCTTCTTTTCAGTGCTAATTGATTGTAGGGCGCGATAACCCACGGCTAAGAATAAGGGAGCACATTCAGCGGTGATTTATGGTCATAGGCTCACGTGACGGCAGAGCGTACGTTACAGGGCAATGAAAACGTTATGAAAGTGAGTTAGGAGGCGTCAGAGCTGAGCGATCGCTTGTTTGTTCGAGACTCCCGCTCTATCAATGTTAACGCTTTAACTTAATGGAAGTCGTTCCTCCGGGATTGTTGAAGGGCAATTAAGCTCCGGTTACCCCTGGAGAGGTGAGATGGAAGGTTAAAATTAGAGATTCTTGACATTTCGGGTAGATCGGAAGTCATGTTCCAGTCTTAAGCCGATGGGAAACTCTTAAACTGGAAAGATTGTCCGAGAGAAGAGACTCCAAGAGGTGAAGCTAACCTGGATACGTAAAAGCAAACAACGTGAACTCTTAAGATGAAAGAATTTTATACTTATGGCCTCTGAACTTATCGCGGATTCCAGTATTCAATAGGATAACACTATTATTTAAGCCTAAAATTAATTATGGTGGAATTGTAAAAGTAATAAAGAAGCCCTAAATCTTATAAGTAGTCAAAGAAAGATTTCTTATTATGTGAAGATCCAACTGAATGTGTAAACATATTTCAGATTTAGTAATATGCTACTTACAGCGACGTAATGCATAACAACTTTGCATTAATAAAATATAACCTATAATATATTGTGAAGTATAACTATCAATTAATAAAAACCTACTGTAAAAAGCTTACTCTGCGAATTCGATTAACCTCAAAGAATAATCCTATACTCTCGACGACCTTTACATTCAGTATAAATTAGATTTCTGGAATAGCAGGTGACGTTATTTCATCGTTCGACCTAGCTCTCGCTGAATTTAGTGTTCGTTCAATCCCACATCTTTATCGATACTTCTAGCACGTATACGAGTTCGAAAGAAATCCGCAGTCCATCCCATAAAAGTGATATAAACGACAGTAATGACAAACAGCTCGGAGAAACCAAGCGGCGACGCCCCGTTCAATGTCATACTCTGAAAGGGAATCCATTTTTATTTAGAAAAGCAATAAACTATGCCATCCTTTCGTAAAATAAATGCTCGCGACGGCGAAGACTTTCGGAAAACGTTAGAGAGGGACCGAAGATGTGGAATCCCATCAATAACCGACGTGACATTTCCACGGCCTGAGCGCAACTTTTTACGCACCACTGACCTACTCAACGACGTAACATTTCGAATGATAAACCGACCGTTTAATACAAATAAATCGAAAGAAAGAGAGGGATCGACATTGCAGACGACGATTCCAGAGAGAGCCAATGATGAAATTATAAGCTAGTTTACAGTAATACATACACGCGTCTTTATGGGATAAAATTGAGACTATGAAGCCCTATCTTCCATTTATCCCTTGACAAATACAAAAACTAAAATGCAACATAATATGTATTAATTTTTAAAGGATTTATGTGGAATTAGGGAAGAAATATAGGAAAAAATGATAGTTTTGTCGAGCGAATAAAAAACGATAAATTATGACCATAGAAAACAATTTCCACTATAATAAAACATCCTTCCTTGGGGATATATTAGAAAAGGTAGCAGAAATTATCTCAGGCTCTAAGGTTGCTACGGCTGAAAATGTATTTCTGGAAATTTTAATAACGAAAATGTACTATTAAATTGAAAAGTGTAGTCGATATTAGGAACGTTTGCTTATTAAACATACTTTACAGGACAATGCCTTTTTTGTGACAATGAATAATATCAATTAAGAAATATAATAAGACAAGTTCATACGTAAAGCACTTTCATCCAAATCTCATAGTTGCAATGATAAGAGGCAAGACAGCTTCAAAATGATGGCATCGATTTAGGTCCTAATTGAATGATACAAAGACATTTATTTCTAGAGTCAGTACAATTCACGTATTCACTTTCTCAACTCGTGGTATTCTGGCTCAGAGAGGTAAACAAAACAGAAATATAAATTCGCAAAACAAACCCTTCCGGGTAATCATGCTATCATCAGCTGTAGTTTACACTTCTAACATTACCGCATCTTGTAATTTTTTGATAATTTTTGCAAATAAACGTTGTTTTGAATTATTATATTGAATTGTGCATTTTTGCATGTTTGTATTATTTTGTGTAATCTGTATAGTCATCGTGCATTACACGCAATGAATAATGCTCTTCCAGGTTCACGACAAGGAAGTTCATAATACAGCTACTTTCCTTGTCCAGGTAAACTCTCTCCGGCAACACTTGGGAATTGGTCATCTTTACACCGTTGAGGTTTATGTACACTCCTGGCCAAAATTAACGCAGCACCTCCCATGCGATCCTTACGGCCGGTGCTGCGTTAATTTTGGCCAGGACTGTACAATAAATTTTAATAGGTAAGATACATTTGAGTGACATTTTAGAATTCCCTTTGGCAACCACATCGGTACTTAAGGAGTCCCCTTGATCAGTTCTCACCTGTCACTGCTAGAGAACAATCAATTACTTTATCGGCATTCCGACGCCAAACTGAAGAGCCAAGAGGGAACCCGCCAAGGAGCCACTAATAGACGTCACTCAAGGGCACCTGCACCATCACATCTCTCAGCGAAGTTGAAAAGACTGCGGAACGACAACTGTTGACGGAGTTTTTCCGTGTCTAATTAGAGGTCGGCGATGACCAAAGACGGTTGGCATCGAATTTAACAGGTTCAAGGTTGGGATACTTCGCAGGGAAATAGCTTCCAAGATTATCCATCCTCTCCTACGCCAAGGTTTTCTAGAACGATCATCCTTAGCTATTTACACGGACAATTTCTCAGCGGAAGTTCCTCTACCGGCAGTTTCTAACCTGTACAGATTCTAACTTCACATTGTGTACAGCTGTACGAACAGTGCGGTATTGTCTCTCAAAGATTGGGTCAGAACTAGGCCTATAATCGGTTAGGATTAACAGAGGGGTTTCTATGTTGATATTCCGGGATTTCTTTACTAAGGACTAATCCGGCGAGAAAATTTCCGAATCGGGGATAATCCAGGCAATAAAATGTATACAATTAAGATATTCAAAATTAAAGTTTAAACTAAGGAATCATAACGAAATATTGAAACAAACCAAATATGTGCATGATGAGCAAATATTATGGATTAAATTAGGCTTGAATAGGATCTTTTGAAGGAAAAGAATGAGACATTTTACGGAAAGATTCACAATCTCAAAAATTATTTATTGAGATTTATTCGCCGATATACGTAAATTATCGTGAAATGTTAACATAAATCCTATTTGGAATATTTTAAAGAACTGAATCCGTATGTATGATAGTATAGCTAAAAGGTGGGAATCAAGTATGATTTTTTCCTAGCAAAAGAAGATCTGAAATAAAAATAATTCTAATCCATATTAGAGAGATTTTAAAGACTCAATACTATAGATATTGTAACCATACCGAAGAATTCATCGTTTGGATAACCCTATACTACTACAAAGACAATGATACAATCTTTGATCTCTCTAGGATCGTGAAAACTACTGCGAGAATAGAAACAATAAGTATCAAATACAAACATCATCATAATTTATAAACATATTATATAAATGTATATTTTTCCTGCTGTTATGTAATAAATAACATATTAACTTATACATTAAAAATAAACATTGAGCGAAAAAAAAAACACCTTAAATCAATCCTAATCATAGCCCAAATTGGGCATTAAATGAGCCACATTATAATCCATTTCCGCCTCTAATTATAACATTCTCAAAGAGATCTATCGAACATATCAATTCCTCGCCCTCTGAGCCCAGGCGTCTAACGTGCCATATTTGAGCGCGGCCGAAAGCCAAAGAAATTAATCTCTTCTATAGCGTTCTTCTTCGAAGGATTACGGCCTCTGATTAATGCGTGGGCGTGGCGGAGCGAAAAGGTTACTCGAAATTTTTTGGTTTCAGTCTCCCAATGGAACAGTGTGATATTATCTCCTGACGGATGAAAAATATGGAAAATATTTTATTAATTTCGCTCCGCTATCACTGTCTAAGTGAGAAATCGCCTTCAGAGAATAAGTTAAAAGTAACTTAAACGCTAAGAAAGTGTGTTATTGACAACAGAAGAGAAGAGGGAGACTAAAAAATAAGCGATGCGATAAATGAATAAAAATATTAATATAAAAAAAGATATATCTTAAACCTTAAAACTATTTGAGTGATGAAAGAATTGAGATATGCTCTGTTAGAGAGATAACCTACATGTTTATCACGCAAGTCGTCTTAGTGTATGGCAGGGGGCACATGGGCTACGACCCTATTTCCCTCATCTATTCCGTTCGCGTATTGTTCGCGGAAAAATGATTTTTTTAGTAGATTGGTTATAGCATTTTTTTCCCCTTATCGCTATGTAAAAGTTAAATGTAAGAAGTGACTTAGTAGTCTCAATCTCGCCATAATAAAAGACCTTTTATTATTATATATATATATAATTATCTTCCCTGTGGTGTCAGAACTACCCATGTAAGAGTAGAGACGAATAATATTGGCAAATAATTGAATAACTATACTAATAACTAAAATAAGCTATGATTTAAATTATGTTAACACTTATAACGTATTGAACAATACATCACCTTAAGGTTATCAATTCATCGAGCACTGATTTCGAACTATGGAATATCTAAAACCAATCTTATCCAACCCAAATTCGGGCAACTATCCAGAAATAATGACGTCAATGACATGATGATATAATTAATTAAAATAATTTTTAAATTGATTATGTTATCACATATATCATCATACAATATGCCGGGCGGGTGTGCTAGGGCTTTTCGTTCCTATGCATTAAAAGTTTGATATATACCACTTTAGAATAAGTTACCCCTGTAATAATCGCTATCAAAGACAGTCAATCACACATCACTGAACAAGACCTCAAATCCTACTACTTAAACAACCGAGCTTTTGCTCCCGCATTAAGCCTCACTGTAATAAATTGTCAACAAAAATAAACATATTTTATTCTGCGTTTGTAAGCGGAATTCAAATCTTTACCCAAGTAAAAAAATCGAGTCTTTAAATCGATAAGCACATGCTCAGGCTAGCGCAACTTTCATGGCATTATTAAATGAAAACATATTTTATGAAAAACAGGCACGCGGAACAGTCAGGCCGCGTGCGAAATCATTGTACTGCACTTTATTGTCACTTATGTCCAAATACCTTGAATTTTTACTTCAATAAACATATTTCTTGGGAAAAGAATGATAAGAATATCATCCATATTATTCTGTCTCGAATTGACGATTATGCCGAGTATCGAAATAGCTCAAGCACATCATGATGTTTAAAGAAGCTGGCCGCGTTGAACGCGCACAGGACCGCATGAAGGCCGCAGGATCCCCACCTAGAGCTACCACGAGATAAAAGAGCCGAATCCAAGGCTGCAGAAGGTCCATCCTACGGAACATAAAATAACCTCCGCCAACTGTTCACACGGAAATACTCCCATCATAATAAGCAAGGGCTTATGTCGTAGATCTTCCAAATCCTCGCTATAAGTTAATACCAAGGCCCCGTTATTTAACGTCCGAATTCACAACGGAAGCCCCGATAAAAAGTGCCCATCAAAACAAAGAGCCCTCGTCCATTAAACGCTCTTTTTATCCGACAGGGAAAATAAAGGAGCGATCGCTGATCGTTATGTGGGAGGGATTTCTGTCGCCCCATTGGAGTGTAGGAGGGAATCGCGGAGAAAGAGAAATATGGAACGCTTTTTGTGATCGCATCTTTCATCTGATTTCGTCTCTATAAGGCTCATCTGCGTTGCGATGGAATCCGTATACGGTCGTCCAAAATTTGATGCAAAGTAATCGGCAGATAAGTGACTAAAACCTCGACACACTCGGCTAATTGAAAACCATTGAAACTGAACGTTTACGTTTCATAACTTAGCTACAGCCATAAAATTATAGAGTACCTATTACTCATACTACTTCAAACAATTTGAACACTAAAGTTTGGACTGGAGAATCGACGTGAAGAAAACTGGATGTTTTCGAACCTTCTTGCAATGCTTTGTTTAATGGAATTAAAAGGGTTTTGTGATTTTATCGTGATTATTGTTATATTTTTTTAATTATGAGATATTGTTTTAAATTTTGTAATATACAGTACAGTTTTGGCCAGGAGTGTACATTTCGAGATACTGTAATATTGTTGTGAATTTTAAAGTATGTTTGTAAATTTTGTAATTTCATAACTTGTATGTAAATTATATGTGAAACGCACTGCCTTCGGGAGGTTATGGGGGGTTTTCCTCCCGATGATGGATGAATTCCAGGCAGGATATTATACTTTTCCCTCCCCCGCAGGAATGACTACCACCTGGCCTATTTGTAGTCCTTAAGAACAAATAAATAATGCAACTCTATAACTCCAAATCACGTCGTTCTGCAAGTTAATATGATATGATTAATACTAATTAATAAACCAACTTTGTAGAGTCCACAATATTTAATAATCCAACACAACCTAGGTTTTGATACAATGTAACATCTTTAGGTAAAATGGTTTTACCTGATGGCGTTTTGGCTTATTACCTGAAGATGTTACATTGTAACGAAACCTAGGTTGTGTTGGATTATTAAATATTGTGTCTCTACAAAGTTGGTTTCTTTATTCGTATTATGGAGTTCCACAGAATAACACCGGAAACCGTCTCTTGATATTATTTCTCAGATACATTCACTACTTAAATTTCACTCACTATAATTTAACGTCAATTTTAAGGTTCGTCCTCGATAGTGTAAATGAAGATGATTTTATAGTAAATAATATCATAGTGTTCGAAACGTGAAGGTCTACTGAGAAAAGATTGAAAATTAATAACAAGGAAAAGCTGCCGAAATCTGATTGCAACTGCTCCTATAGATTATGAATTAAAATAAAACCATAAAATCTAACAACTGAGTCGATGCAAATATATAAGAAAGTATGTGCGAGCTTTAAGAAAAATATGAATGCCCCTATTGGTGGAAAACTTATTATCAAAATTAATTTAAGAGCCGTGAGGTGTGCTTTCCTTCACTCTCTCCACAAAAAAACTGAAATTAAAATACATAAGAAAGAGGCTGCGAAAATGTATTCGCCCATAGATGAATGAGATTTGGATTACTTGATTTACATGTTCCTTAGACTTTCAGCCATGTTTTCACAGTATCATTCTAACGAAACATAAATAATGTCATCCAATTTTGAAAACTTTGTTGCTTATGCAAATAAAGTGAGCACAAACAACTAATATGATGAACATCAGCAATGATTAACATCTACCAAAATTGTTACTCTATTAGCACCCCATAATGACGATGAAAGAATTAGTAGTATAGTTAAATTTGCTTAGATATCTGGGGTAAAGGGCAACCACCAGGAATCGAAACCGGGACTACTTTTAGCCAAGGTGAACGTGCCATCCACTTCACAACCCGGGAGCCAATTTAAGATTTACCTTTAGAATTTACCTAAAGTACTTTGTTGTTAAGAATCAAAAGTTTCTAATCAAATTAGATTCTACTTGGTCAGGTAGGAGGAAATTTTCATTCTTCCACTCAGAGCTTCAATTTCCAACTTTAACGGAGACAATGCTCTATTGTTTCGAGATGAAAATTCACATCTAGACACACCCATGACTTCAACCATAATGGATTTATAGCTACGCTACAAACTATATTATGTCCATACGCAAATTAGACAAATAACTGAAAAATAGAAGATTCTCTCAGGGAATCGAAAGAGAAAACGTGAGATAAAAGCGTGCGAACCAAACATTTCGAGTAGGAATAGAAAGTCGTAATGGGAAGAAGATAACCTCAACTCGATTCCGAGTCAACCTTTATTTCGTAAGTCCCATTCGCCGTGACGATTAATAAAGACGGATTACATTTTTCCACGTGCCATTGAAATGAAACGGCCGAAAGGGAACCCCTTTGCGCCTTGGAAAGCACCCAATCGCGTCCAATTGAGTCACTAGGCGTCCATAAACGATCTAAGGGACTCTATCAACTCAAAAGGGAGGATTTGGAATTCTGGGAAATCCGGGAAAGGTGAAGGGCGCTCGTGCAGGATTCCATTGGATGGCAAAGGAAATAAAGAATTCTTCAACGGAAAGGTATTAAGGAAAAGATTAAGGGATTTAACGTTTCCTGTTGAAATTATTTTCCTGCAATCATGCACCTCTTTCGGGAAATATTCTAATTTTATTGCCTGTAAGGAGGTCTTCTATTGATTTGATACACGAGATTGATAAGAAAGGAATTACTCGCCGGTATATAAATTAAAAGAATTGATTGTAAGACGGTCAATTCTGACCAATTCTAAATGATAACGGTTTAAAATTCATTGGTGTACCCATAGTTAAATTGATAACCATATATCGTTCTAAATGGGTTTAAACAAACTTATACCTTTAATTTATTCATTGAATGTTCGTTAAGTGTTCAGATACGCTCCATTTTCGCCGCAGAGCACTAACTTGCATAGAATTTCTTTTATTCGTCATTTAAAATCGTTCAAGATCCGGAAATGCTTCTGGTAATATTTCGATACTTAAATTTTAACAACCAACTTTGGCGAACATATTAAAATGATTTCTGCATGCTGTGTTCAATACACGCCCCGCCATTTTGAATACACTGATGGTTAGATACTTCCATTTTAAGAGAGGGATTCTAGGTTTGTACAATTTATAAATTATTTCGTTGATTTTTTTACCATATAGGAATGATATGATACTGTTAGGAATGATGTATGATTATAATGAAGGTAGGAAACACTGCAAAGTTACGGAAATGAAAATAGCACTTGGATTTCGAATACTACACCATCAGAAAAGAATAATATAGACGCAATATCCAACTCTAACATTGATTCATCATCAATATTTAGGAAATTGTTTTTTAAGAGCTTCTGGTACTTTTCAGACTTCAAATCTAGTAACGCGCACATCGCTCACAATGTTTCGGAAACAAATCAATTGAAGAACGTGATGCGCAACCAATCGATAGCCTATTGTGATACCACAGCCAGTAGCCAGCTCAATTGGCTAAGGAACAATGCTGATAGCCCTAAAATGTTGTAGCAGCACTTTACGGGTCTATATTTGCGAAACATCCAAATATCTTCAAGATACCCGTTGCCGATGGCACCTGATACACTCTATTAGCAAAAGAGTTAATTAAATCTAATTAATTACCTTATGAGCCGTACTGATGGGCAATGGTGGGGGCCAGAATATAAGGTCTCAATTTTCCATTAAAGGAAGGCCTTAAGATTATTTGCTTTAGGAAAATCACTATATTCCCAAGAATTACATAACTAAGGAGTGAATAAAAATGCCGTGCGCATACATTAAATGCAAGTCAGTAAAGCACTTCCTCGTCAATTTCTTCCACGAAGCCTTACTCCCTTAAAAATCGATGTTAACGGAACTACGAAATAAAGCCACGAGTTTTAAAGATCACGAGCCTAATCCTCTTTGAGAGCACGCGATATTGCAAAATGGCTGTGGGAAGGGCAGAGAACAAGTCACGAAGTGGATTGCGGGAGAATGGGGACCCATCGCAAAGAACGGCCAATGTATCCCTCCCAACCCATCAGAGCCTCGCTAGAGAAATGCATAAATAGTGGCCAACGGTTACTCATCGAATGATTCCCTAATTAAATTCCATTAGCCGCATACTCAAGCAATGCGATAAAATAGCACGGTAATAAGAAAATTATCTACGCATACCTTCAAGAAAAAGCTGGCTTTATGACACAGAGCATTTGTTTCTGAATGGCTTGGTGAGCGATGCATTCGCTCCTGGTACGCAATGAAAACATACAAGACTGTAATTATTATGTATACTATCTTCCATGGAAACTATGAAACATTATTACAGCATTTCTTTCAGAGAGAGAATTTAGCTCCATTATCAAACTGCTTCCTCACTGACTCAAAGATTCATGAACATAACAATTATGTGATATATTGACAAGATATATTAGAGGAGGGTTTTCTAAAACCATCGAAAACAAACCAATGAGAGTTTTGAATAAAGTGAGCTAAGAAAACATACGTAATAAACAAGATAATTTACTTACTGAAGAACTAGGATTATAAAGTAAAGCAAATATGCTGAAATTGTAGAAAAATTTACAAAATATAAAATAAGATAATATTTCATGCCAGTAAATGGCATCAGTATATAATACTAGCATAATATAATATCATAACGTGATATCTCATTCTTGTTACGTGTTTTTTATAATAATTCGACATCTGATAACCCAATAGAACCATTTTGCAACTTTTTCACTCAAATATAGATTAAATGACTAGGCAAATTAAGGTAGTTAGAGGTTTCAATGATCAAATGAACCCTAAACGGAGTTGACATTTGGCCATCCTCAGAGAACACTTTCAGATGCGTTGACTCATAATACCGCTTCTGATACGGTGAGTATAATGAAGAGTTAACCACTTACTTATAAGATAAACCATGTGTTTGTTTGCTTTCCTCTCAATAAACTCGGAAGAACGTAATGAACCAGCTTATCCGGTGAGCTTATGGCGTATACTATTATCTCTATATTAAGAGATATCAGCGGAATTGTTGTTTGCAAATTCTTAAAAGCACATCGCAATAACTTCTTCAGATCTCACTTATCTTTCCATATACTTGCTGGTGTTGAGCTTATAAAATCAATGCGTAAATACTCATATATCATGTGCCGGAGATATTAAATATAGGCAAATTATGACACACAATATATTATATTGAAGCTAAGCTTACGGTAATGTTAATACGAACAAAAACATGATGCTAAAACAGCTGATAATGCAATAATTATATTGAAAATAGAATGATAAAAAAGATTTAGATAAAGCAAATGGCTTTTTATGGACACCATAGAAGAAATAAACCAGAAAGAATAGCAAACGCCTTCCAGGGGAATAGAAGGATACAAGTCCCATGTGTGAAAGAATTTCATGAATGGTATCAAGGAAGAAGAGCAATTTTCAGAAATAGCAGATGTGAAAAATCTGTTGGAAGAGAAACTAGAAAGAACCAAAAGGCTATTCTAGAAGAATATTGAGAAAAAGTGAGCGAGAGCATGAAAGAATATTGGTGAAAGAGAAACGAAAACAACCTAATGAAAAAACGAAAGTTGTGTACTTGCAGCCCCTATGTGGGTGAAATGAACAAAGCGACTTTAATCCAGTGCGACATTGAGACGTGTGAGTTTATTTACATCCAGCCCTTAGTAACAATAATTATAAAGTACAAAATAAGAGCAAAACAAGATATTTTTCCCACCATAGAATCTCATATTCTATTCATATACATTTTATTCAAAATCAGATGAATATACCGCCCGTAGGGGGTGTTCGATATCAAATTAAACAAGAAAATTGAGCTACTTCGACCAAGGCTATGTTTCCAATGATTGAGATCCCACTGTGTATTTCCCTAGATACGTCGAGATAGCAATGGAGTCGATGTTCCCTTCCAAGGCAATCAAGAACCTTGTTCACTGTATTGCGTTTCGAATCTCCACTTGTAACCAAGGGGAGCGCAAATATTAATGCCATCCCAAAAAAGGTAACGAAATTAGTGATAAATAACTAATCAGATGAAAAACAAAACGATATCAATTCAACCCAGTATAAAATTCCTTTACTTGTCCCTTATCTTGAAGGCAATTTGAAATTCAAATTTACTTAGTGTTTAACGCAACACCCTGGGAGTCCTGGCTGGTAGGAAGTATCGCTGCTGGCATACATTACTTCTTAAATATTACAATATTTCATAGAGCCTAAATTCAATTACTTTCATTGCATATTTAAATATAAATTACCGATAACTAATTGAAATTAAAAATGTCTTAAGGATAGTGTATCTACTGATTGATTTCCCATAATGCCATTCTCTTTAATTATATTCTAAATCACGTTAAATAACTGATTTCTGAGGTGATTGCACATTTTCCTCTTAATTGAACACGTACATTTTATTTATCATTAATTTTGCGGATCAGAATTAGAACGAATTTGAAATATGAAAGCAAGAAAATAGACGCGTGTGTTAAAAAATCACGGAATCGTAAGCTTTTAAGATTCCAGGGCATTGACTGGAAAAAGTAAGTTGGGTTAATAGGAAAACAAACAGTGCTGGAGATAGCCAGAGAAGAAAGCTCTTTTGATCGGAGAGGGCAGAATAAATGAGTGAATCAAATTTTAAGAGGGAAAAATTGGCTAAGTAGTTATAGATAGGATACTGGGGGAAAGAAAGACGGCATGACAAAGAGTGTACTTGTTGGATGCTATGAACGAAGAGCTTTAGTTTTCAAGAAGATGCGGGCGTTTAGAAAGTAACTCAGCGAAAATAAACCACTGAGGGTGGTAAGATGCGATTAAAAGACCCATTTAATAGTGATAAACCAAGTGTAAACAGAGTTGAAAGGATTTGATGCGAGAGAGATTCGCTCCAGAAACCTCCACTTTCCATGAAAAACAATTCAAGATCTTATTTTGAGAATCCCTGCAGGAAAAATTAGGAATACGTGTATTTTTTTCCTTTCCCTTTACTAGCAGTAAAAAGCGGACATGAAAACCTAAAAATGACAATCTATATTTTTTGTGTTTTTAACACTCACCTTTCCATGAAAATAAAATTCTAGATTTGTTTAGACAAGTTCTGCTACCAAATCCAGGATTGCGTGTGGAATTATCTTTCCTTCATTTTCTAGAGTTACAAGTAAATACAAAAAAACATGCACAGTGGAATGTTCCTAAATTTTCTTGTTTATTTTCACTTTCACCTTCCCAATGGAAAACAATTCTAAATTTCTATTTATACGAAACTCTACTGACCAAGCAAAGAATACGTGTTAAGTTATATTTCCTCACTTTCCTAGGTACAAGTGAATGTAATATAGTATATGCTACGTATTTCTTCCATACCATCTGTATTTTTACACTGCTCACCTTTCCATAAAAGCAATTCTGCATTGTTTTTTTGCGAAGCTCTGCTGACTAAGCAAGAAATATGCGTGAAATCTTATCTTTTCTTAAATATTATAAAATCTTATCTTATCTTTCCTCTCCTTTCTAGGTACGCACAAGAGAATCTGAAAAATCTGTGCAACGAATTTATTTATTTTCTGTAATTTACTTTTTTCACCTTTTCATGGAAAATAATGCAAGATTTTTTTTAGTTTTGCTGACCGAGGTAGGAATGCTCGTAATATTGTTTTTCCTCCCTTTTCTAGGTACTACGAGTGAATGATTAAAATCTACGCCACCAAATTTCTCCCACAGTTTACGTCTTTTTACTACGTTGACCTTTCCATGGAAATTAACTCTAGATATTTTTGAGAAGCTCTTCTGACCAAGGAATAAACGTAAATTATATTTCTTCCCTTCCTAGCAGTTGCAAGCGAATATGAAAAACTCACAAAATGAAATTCTCCCATATTTGCCGGTATTTTTTCTACTTCACCCGGCGACGACCTTCCTAAATTAATATTATTCGAAAGCCCCTTCGCATCCAGACCGCAAGTTCCGTTCCGAGCTACGTTTTGTTAGCCCATATGGGACCGGGAGGAAAAAACACGCTCTTTCCGCACACGAAAAAAAAGAAGAACGCTTCCGCACCTTTTTAATGCCAATCTGCGAGAACCTCGGAATAAATCGAAGGAAAAGATGCGAGCGAAGGAGGCATCTTTGGAGAAAGCAGACGCACTTGGAATTTGGGGAGAGGGATGACCTCGATAGAGGGAGCATCCGTCGGCGTATTCCCGTCAGGTGCTGATGTTATCGGAAATGGGGCAAGAGTGTGACAGCGGTTCAATCACAGAGCGCGGTTTCCCCACGCAGATTAACCGCTCGAGTGGGCACGACGATAACTTTTGTCAAAGAAGATCGCCGTGCGCAATGTCTCACGGATAATAACGAACATTAGGCTGGAAATTGGAATGCTGAAAGGTCTCGATTCAGAGACTAATATACAGCCTTATCGAGCGAATTTAGAAGAGTGAGGGAGAAGACGTTCCTACTACACTATTTATATATACTATACCTTGAGAGCGTATTTAAAAAAATTAATTTTTCATTTTTTTGTTCATTTTTCTTTTTTTCTTTTTGTTTTTGTTCAATTTCATATAAACTCTATGTTTATGATCATTTTGTTCATTCTCAACCTAATGTATTTAATCATTTTATAATTCTTGAAATATTCTTATGTGTTTTATCTTTTTTTATGCTACAATTCTTGCAATTTAGAATTAGTGTCATTTGTGAAGATATTTTATCTGATTTGATTGCTTGTAGTGAATGTGTATTGTCTCTTTTGCATAATTTTTATCCATTCTCTGCTTGTCTTTCATAATTCTGTTTATTCTCCTTCTTCAAAACACATAGTTTTCTATCTGTAGGTTTCGCAGGTTTTTCACTCTCCCCTTCCTGTGAGTGTTTTTCTGCAGTGTAATTTTTTTCCTGAGCCCTCAGATTAGGTTTCTTTTTAATCCACATACTAGTTTTCTTCGTGTACTTTTGCAAACTATCTCTTTCTTCTATTTCTCATATGACGATGTGTTAGGTGTAAGATGAGACTTCCCAGTCTCTATCTCGCCCGAATAAAGGCCATTTATTATTATAAGCCGTCCGGAATATACCTTCATTTTCAACAACGCAAGAATTGTACCGCAAGCGCTGTTGGCTCAGAAAAAACCACTGTTGTACAGCGACTAGACAAGGTAGAGAGTCACGGAGAAGGCGGAGATTTACTCCTTTTAGAGGCCGCTAAAATGTGTAATCTCTTTCATTGTGTTCCATTAAGTGGTTCACGCGTTGTAAGACCAGTCTCATATTTTTTTGAACAGACCTTGTCAGCCGAGGCACCTGATTTTATCACAAAAAAGTGGCAAAACTAATTATATAGAGTAACAGGCCTAGGGTGGGAAATTTGTCAGCTACTGGGAAATTTCAAAATAAAAATAGATACCAATAAAATTACAGTATTTACGGACAGCACGCGATTGCGGAAAAAAATACAAATTATTGTTGATTGAGGAAGTGAGGAATTTACAAGCTGATTTCTTAGTATGACAGACTATTTCCACCAGAGAACAGGTAAATGGGACCCTCACTCGAGTATAAGCCGAGGGCTACTTCTTCAGCAAAATAATGAGCTGAAAAAGTCGGATTATGCACGAGTATGTACGGTATATTTTATTTGACTTAAGAAAAATGTATCTTTCATCTACTCCGTCCTAGTCTTATTCATGGCTGTGATAACTTGAAAGCTACTGACGTAAGATTGGTGCTAAGTAATGGCGGCCTCTCCATATGGAATGCTAAGAAATGTACAGCTCCTGAATAAATCTCAGATGATGTCATCATCTACATTAGAGAAAATTAGACTAAATATTTAGATGGCAATCTGCTAGAATTTCTACACAAAAATAGAAACCACAGGAATTAGCGTCATCCACACCCTTTTAACAGTGGAGATGAGTTGCCAAAAGAGTCCGAGGAGATATCCCGAATCAGATGAAGCAAATGAAAGGAACGAATCTCCTTAACGCTCGCTTCCCAACGAGTTCGCCGTCCTATTTAAGCTTCGGCTTAGCGATGAGAAACCTCTCCCGCAAAAAGGCCCTCTTTTTATTTGAAAGGAAAGCTCCACTCTCCTTTGAATTAATTATCGCGGACGAGGTCAAATAATTTCGCGAGGACACCAATTTTAATGCAGATAATCTCTGCTTAGTACTCATTCCGCTCTAACGTCATGTACGAATCTGGCGGAAGCAAGAAAATAATTCCACAGGAGGATATAGGCTTTCGAGCTCTATTTCTGTGTAACCACCCTGCTCGTAGTTTTTTATTTAAATAAACGACACGGAACCAGGCGTAACTTTGCGGTAGTTATTAATTATATCAAAATCTATATTGAGGAAACTTTTACTAAACCGCAGAAAAATCCTGAATTTTCTTCTGTGGTTAAGTAATATTTTCCTCAATATGGATTTTATTTAAATATCGAAGATAAAGTTAAATAATATTACGCGATCAATAACATTTAACCTGAGTTTCGTGTCTCGGTTCCGTCAGATATTTATCACGTCCGTTCTTCCTTGGGATACGTCCTGGGTAAGTACCCACCGAAATATATTAATTTGTTAGCTTTTAAGTTCTGAATCAAATTTATAACTGTCTGTATAAACAACAAACAACTCCTTCTCACGGAAGTGAAAGATTCGGGCTCAATTCCCGGCTACGAATGACGTTCTCTCTAAACTATTAAACTTAATGCCTAAATAGTCTTTAAAGAATTATACAGCAACTTGATGCAAGATAGGATTATGCGAATTCTTACGTAACATATACATCTAAAAAGTAAAGTGAAATAATTAGCCTGATTTCAACGATACTTAACTTACGAAAGGAGCGAATTTTTATTTCAACACTTGTACAGTTCCACAGAAATAGATAAAACGTTTACCGGTTTTAGTTCTGAGGATGGCATGAGTTTATGCCGAAACCGGTAAACGTTTTATCTATTTTTGTGGAACTGTACAAGTGTTGAAATAAAAATTCGTTTTAAGATGAAATTCCACCAAGTATCGCTTGGCCAAATTCATTACGAAAGGAGTGTACGTAAATGCCACCTTCGCTCCCCGAGGATCGCTTTGAAATTATCAAATACAAAGCGTTACAAGGAAGTAATGGCTAAAGCAGACACTTACCTCTAGTTTTTCTCTCCGTGAACTACTATAGAAGCTAACAGGAAAGATTTGGTGCGGATGTTAGTGTAAATATCCTCCCTACCTTACGCCTGGCGCATTTTTCGAAATATAAACACCAAACAAAGATTTATTCCTGCTTCAGGGTTTGATTATGACAACATAAAATTGGAACTATTCCTTTGAATATTTAATAACCGTAATCTATACGTTTCGCCAAATTCCTAAAATAACAGATAATTTTGCCCAATAAATACCATAGGAATCAATATATTCCCGTTCGTAAGAGGAGACTCTATCTTTATAAAACTGGTGATCTCAATCCAATCCACTCCTCGAGACCACGACTTACATCACTCTCAGCATGAGGTGCACCTCTTGATTGAAATTCTTTAAAACAATCTCACTGAAAGAATCATATGGTCTGCCTGTAAAGTATTCAGCCCTAAAGCCGGTTGGTGCCTATCCCCGAGACTTAGGTGAGGAGTGAGGTAGTTAGCCATTGCTTTCCTCACTGAACCAGAATTCTATAAGCGGAACCCGTTCACGTAAGTGAAGCACAATGACTCTACGAGTAACACTTTTCATTGCATTAATTAAGTAGGGACCTAATTAGTAACACTATTCAGCGTCACTCATACCTCAGCAGATTTTGCGTCATCACAGTCATGAAAAAAACTCTCAAAAAAAAGAGTTCTCAACTCAATAAATTGTTCTCTATCTACCTAAAGACAAGTGAAAAATATTCTATTCATCATGATATGGTAGCATGGACCATCGTGCGATACGATTAGAATAAAACAATTCTATTTTCCTAGGGAATTTTCCTGGGTTTACGCCCTTATGTGCAAAGTCACCTCCACCCTTTCCTTGTAACAATTCTATTAAAACACACGATCAGGATACAATCCGGTAAGAAATTCCAAATTTGGATATCCTCCAAATATCAAATGTTGATCATCTCTTTTCCCCGAGCATTAAAAGAGATCAGCAGAGCATAATTTCCCGGTGTGATTATTTTCCGCGAGTCCCAAACGGCTTCCATTTGCAATGCATTAAATTCTCAGCCTGATTTGTTTTTCAATATCACAGCAGTCGGAATGAAAGCCTAAGCCCTCAGCCAGTTGAGTGAGTTCGGCGCACTTTATTTGTTTTATGAGGGCAAATGAAAGGAATTCGCAGTTATTGAAAACGAATGCGAACTGAATAAATAAATTTACACATCCGCTTAGTAGAGTGGAAAAGAGTAATCCTGAAAGAGAGATAAAAATCTTTTTCTCGGGGCTGACCCAAAAACCGAATAGCACAAGACGCCAAAGGCTGTTAAGAGGCGCAGTAATTCACTTCTTTTATAGCTCCACAAATATGTCATTTCATTTACATCTTATAAATTTCAACATATAGTTGAGCTCGCACGGGATGACATTACAGGGAATGGGAAATCATCGCAGCTATCCTTTTGGGCTGTACCGAGTCAGCGAGTTGCTTTACATAAATGGCACGAGGATGGCGATAAACTTCATCGTCTGGATACACACCATATGATGTGAGTTTCAACATTTTCAACGTTAAATGTCTTTTATAGAACCTATTTTCCAATATCACGAAAGGGTAAAAGCTTAAATGTCGAGGTTAAAACCAAGTCACGCGGTGTTATGAATAACACTGGACGGATATACATACTGTGAATGTACTGAGTTTAATTCGGAAACAGAGAACGTACTTATTCAAGTATTTTAGAATTGGTTTTACTTTTAGCTTTTAGAATTACAACCTTCGCTACAATTAGAAACGTTATAAGTGTGTGCTACATAAATGAAGTTACATTATGGCCAGGCATTATAATACACCTATAGTTGGTTAGTACCTATATATACCTAGTGCTTATAGTTAGTACCTATATACCACCATTCGAATAAGCCAAAATCAGTTTGATGTTCGTAATTATAACTTCTACTCAAATTAGTTCCTCAACCACTGAGGAATAAGCGCTAACTACAATTTAGCGGCACGCAGTGTTTAATAATTATACAATTTAAAATTTGTAGCTTAATCAATCTTGTAAATACATTAGTTAACATTTAAATACTTGCGAAGCTTACAATTATAATGCGGTTATTTAGAGTTAAGGGGAATATTAGAGTTAAACTTCGTGCTAACTCTAATCATAATGTAAATGGGTCTAACTCTTAATATGTTATATGATACTCAAAGCTTCCTTTTAATCCTTACATCATATTACTGGTTTTAATACAACTGCAAAAATTATATTGAATACCAATCAACAAGTTCTACACCTTAAAATACCAACTTCTCATCAAAATCTAAGCTTCCGAAATCCTTAAAAATTTAAGTATAATTATAATCATCGGTTTTAATTTACGAAAAAAGGAAGTAAATATTAGAGTCTGCACGAGGCTGTAGTAGCAAGATCTGTTATGAATTCTGAGGCTTTCTGTAGTTTATCACACGACCGAATCTAGGTCCAAAATTCAGGCAATCGACTCACCATGGATCAACCGCAAACGAAATTTGAGACGGATCCCTAGGTTTGGAAATGGCTGCTAATAGTTTAGAGGCAAACACAATTCCTTCCACCAAGTTCACAACCAATAAAACTTTCACCAATTTGCGACCCAGATAGTAAATTTCTTGAAAAGCGGTAATACCTTATCAGATGATTGAAAAAAATCAATGGAATTCCAATGTAAGGAGAGAATAAACGATGACGTAACATACGAGATGGGTACTACTCTTATAAATAGCATTACAATAGGTATATTTTTCATGAAACTGAACATTCGTGCTGACTAGTTGATGCGTCAAGAAGTAATTTTCGAAAGAAAGAAATTCAGCGGAAATAATTGACCATTTCTAAATATTTTTATGATTTATTTTAATTATAAGGAGTTGAGGTTTAATAAAATTATAGGAGGACCTCAAAAAAATTGCATAAAATATATTCAATTATCTATAAAAGTTTACAAGTAAGCCATTTGCTAAACATTCATGAGGAATAAGATAATGGAATGGGCCAAATAAGAGAACTTATAAATGAAAGTATTCATCAAAGATAGGGAAGGTAACAAAGAGAAACAAATGGTAATTTTGAGGACGTAAGGGTAAATAAGTTTACCAGGAAAGAACAAAGAAGCGAAGGTTGCTTGAAAGATAATCTGGCCAGGAAAATACTTTCTCAATCCTCTTTTAAATTGAAAGGGATTTCATTACTGCGTCTACTCTCTTGAGTAGATGCAAAGAAAGTTAAGAATGATTGGACATACGCAAAGGGCATAAGATGATGGAAATAGCTTCCCTGAATTTCTATCCAGACATGAATTTACTGAGACGTACACAAAAATAGAAAATAACCCAATTTTCAGTTAGATAATGACACCAAAATTATCTTACTGTGCGATAAAACACATGAAATTTCTTTCCACATTCATTCCTACATTAGAAGAGGTTAAAATTACCGAATGAAACCATTATGCACTGTAATTAAGAGGATTAACGGAGTAAAACCTATTTTGCAAACCAACATTGGCTACACACAATTTTTCTCCAACTGTAAATAGTATTGAAGAAATTAAAGCATTTAATGACATCCTAAAACTGCTAGGCTTTCCGAGCTTCGATACGGTAGTGGAGCAGATAACCATTCACAGGAAACATATTTCACATCTAATTAAACTACTCAATTCGCTACACTGGAAATTCGTTAGCATTACAAACGACTTTCGGGAACTAAAAATCGCTGAAGGCTATCGAGTGAGAACGATGAACAATTTTCACATCACAACATCCATTACTCTTACTTAACCTTTTGATTGATTGTCGAAACATCCTGAACACACATCGTTTTCTGTGCGTTGAAATGAAATTGAGCTTCCCTAATTTGGTGCGAATTTTCCGCGTATACAATACCCTAAAGGGGTTTCAAAGGCTTCAAACCTTGCCATTGCGGTATGACCGCAGCTACAGAAAATAATAGACGCAATTTCCTGAGACGAACTGTCCTGAACTTTCTAACTCTAACATTTTACTGCAATTTTCTAAACCTTGGATAGCAATAGTATAACTCAGCTGCATCATTTAACTTTAGGCATGCATGTTCGCAAGTATTTCTTACTATGTAGGGTTATGTAAAGTAATGTTTGGAGCGGTATTTCGGCTTTCCAAGCAGGAGAAATAAAGTCTAGCACCGGTCCTATTTCCAAGACAGAGGTAGGTTGATTGTTAATCAAAATAAACACACAGTTTGTGTAAGGAAATGAGAGCACGATAAAAATCGACCAAATAATTAAAACTTCACGGAAAGAGTCTATGTGATGAAGTATTTATAAAAGATTAGAATCTGTTGGCAATCATTACATTAATCATTATCCCCTCCGCAATTTACCATTACCTACAATTTGAATTATAAACAGATGGAGGAGCCTAAATTTTTCCCACGTTGGGCCATAGTGAGTTTTAATTCGGGTTAATTCCAAAGGAATTTGTCATGAAAATATACTGGCTTGATGAGTTCTCATGATGCTATTACCATGAAACCAAATGCAGATATTTGCGTAGCACCAGTTTCTTGATAAAATCCTAAAAATAGCTCGCATTACGATTTCATGGTTAAAAATTTTGAAAAAAACTTTTTATACCCAAATGATCGAATGAGTTAGATGGTTGGAAGACGAACTTTATATTGCAACAAATCAAACGTCAATAACTCAAATTCATACTCCATTCAGATAAATTCTATTTCAAAAAGATTGACAATCAAATCAAATTAAAAACATGGTAATCCATAAAGGACTTCTTAAGGAAAAGAGAGATTCTTTCTAACAACGCTGCTGTTAGTTAAACCATACCAACCCCTCAACAAGCGTTACTTTTTGGGATAAACTCATTTTACTAGATGACAAGTGCTGTTCTTTCTTATTTTATTTAGTTTGGTTTGTATCTGTACTGATCTGATTACAAATAAAGTTACAATTATTATTATTAACGCCCCCGTGAGATCCAGTGCTAAGGTACTACAACTTCAGTCAAAATTTGGTATTTTTCGCTAAAAGCTGTACCAGGAACAGCTCTTCACTTCGTCAGAATAAACTAATAAACTAAAATGATGAAGATACGAAGTACATAGCAACCCATGGTTTCCTAGAGTAGATACACAAGCGTTTTAGAGTTTACAAATCAAATAATTTAGCCTTCCATCATACTCTTGATTAATCTTCGGTACACTTAGCACAAATCGCTTTCTTGTTCCATGAACTATTATGTCTACACCATACTGCTGTTTAATGACATTTTATGCGTAGCATCAATAACCCTTTGGGTAAACATGACGGATTTGAGGTGGTACTCGGATAAAATCCTTCATAATCAAATAAAACTAACTTTGTAAGTCCACAAAAAGAATATTTTAATAAGAATAACCTATGTTTCGTTACCATGTAACATCATCTGGTGAAATACATAAGTATATGTACATATATATATACTCTACTAAGTGAGTTTTACTTTCTTAGTGTGTTGACAGTTTCACCCAATGAAGAAATCCCATCTTCGCCCCAGGCAGAGCCAACAAATTCTTTCGCCTAAAATGTCCCGCTAGCACATCGGCCTCAAGATCAGTTCCTCCGCCGAAGCCCTTTTCAGAAACCGCCGCTTTGCCTCCGAACGAGCGCGGAATGCTAGATTTCTCGCTGTCCTCCTTTTTCCCGCAGTTCCACACCTTTCTTCCCAACGCGAAGAGCCAAAGACTTCGTCACCGGAGGGCGTGTGTAAGCATCGACCCACATAATATATAGCGCGGGATCCACTGACCAATGAATAGGAAATGTGGAGTACGCGAGGAGATATATAGTAAAAAATGAGAGATAAGGATCAGCGGACTCTCTCCTCGTAAAACGCACGCAAATGCCTACAATTCTCTTTCTTCCTTTATTTTTCCACGGGGAAAGGATGACCTTGATTCCAGAGAGTTTTCATCGGAGCTACTGGAACGTGAGAGAATATTTATGTCAGATATTATTGTCTTCGAAGAATGTTTTCCGCTCGAATCTCGCTAATTATTCCGCGGATAATTATAAAATATCGCAGCCATTTTTTGGATTCACCACTTTGCTCACTTCCAATTCCATTGTGAGGTATGTCTGCAAAGTTCCAAATTCGTATTTAGATATTCGGAGAATTGATATGTTTGATGTATTTAACAGCAAAAACGACGATAAACTAAATAAAATGTATGAGATTACTAATTAAAATAAATGAAACTTTACTGGATAACTAATTGGACTAACAAAGAACCAAAATCTGCATGTAATCTTAAAGAAATACATTGTTGCTATCGTATACACTTGTGTAACTTATTCAATAATAGATGCAAACTATAAGAATTAGGAAATCGTATTTTATTATGTTGAAAATCACACATACCTATCGAATTCTCATTCTACCAAAGAGAAAAAGCTTGAATAAAGATGCATGGCTAAATTTTCAAAGCATGCTTAAGTGAAAAATTGCAATGGAGTTGAAGAGTACAAATTTGACCGGGCACTTCCTTGCAGTCAAGGATGCATATCGAGGAAAGGATTGCGGATAATCAATCATTCTAATCCCATTAAACCCAATGAATTAGTCTGATAAATAAAAGGCCACTTGATTGACAGTATGATTAATCGATTGAAAAAAGAATGCTATTAAGAATACCATTAAACCCATAAATAATTTTTCTTGGATAATCTCCGCAAGCTTAATCTGAGTGGGATCAATAACCTGGGTAATCGAGATAAACTAATGCGAAAAAAATCCTGCTTCGGGATATCCGTTAATTCGGAGCTTGCGTAAATCTCCCTCGATATAGGTAATGCATTTCTTCAACTCATCCGATACACTATCTTTCAGTACATTCGTCAAACTGTAAGCTAGTTGGATCCTAAACCCCTACTAAACTAGCGTTAACTGAAAACGCTTAGAGGAGGCAACTAGCCAGAATGAGAGAGGTGAGTCAGTTTTCCGTTGCTTGCCTCTCTAAGCCAGAATACCATAAATATTCCTCGTAACTGAAGCACAAATAAAACTTTACATAGGAATGGATGTGTAAAGATCAAAATGATTCCCATAATCACTCATATCGTACTTAATTATTATAAAAGGCATGGACAAGATTAAAATGAAAGATATATTTTCTACTATATACTAGATACTATCTTGAAGCAAAAAAGTGGAAAATATTTCATTCATCAACATATTGGGACAGGAACAATAAGAAACACTACTACGCGAAATAACTATAACTAATATCATATCTTAAAAACGTCTATCTACTTGACTTAAGAATTAAACATAAATGTTATTAAGGAAAGGGTTAAAGGTACTTTGGACATAAGGGCATGCACGCAAGAAAAATCCCAAGGAAAAACGGACTTGAAAAAAGTCTGACAGGGCCGGGAATCGAACCCGGTTCAATACAATAAATGTTATTGTTTACTTAATGCTTAATGTAAAAAATCTTCTTTTAGTGCCACTAAGAGACTAAAATTGAGAAAATCCATAATTAAATGCATGATTAAGTAGGAACGTATGGGTTAATAAGTTGCGGATGTATTACTTTATAACTGGTTTAGCTGTGATACTTCGTACTGAGGAAAAAATAAATTGAAAGAATGTATGCACCAAATACTTATGACACGCATACGGTGTATAAGAGATAGAACGACAGGGGAATAATGCACGTCATGTCAGACCTTCGCAAGCCTTTAAAAGGAGAACCGATCTTAGCGATTGTAAACAGTAGAAATGAAAACAAAAACATCGACGACTTTCGCCAATTGATCCCGCTGAGCAGCAAACAGGCTAATTTGCACTCCTGGATGAAAGCATATCCAAAAGGCCATTTCGAAAGCAGACCATTGGCATTCTAAGAATAACATCCCCTTATTTCCCACCGTGAAATCCAAACCAGGCAAGCATCAGTGATATTTAATGAGACAATAATCTATGGTTAGCTCAGTTGTTCCAACCATGGAATTCATGCATAAATTAAAATTTAGTCCCTCACTTTGCCTGATAAAACAGGTACTTGAATGATAAATTGGAGGATATAAATAAAATTAATTGGGAAAAATTCCAAAAAATATGGTTCCTGCAACCATTATTGGATTATTTTGAATTGTCATTTGGTACACAGATGGAGATATTGTTTTTTTCATGTAATGACATGAAAATTACTGAGGTATGAGTGAAGTTGAAAGGTGGAACTAATTGAGTCTCTCCTTAAGAAATACCATGAAAAGAGTTACTCGTAGAGTCATTGTGGTACTAGATACATTGTGATGTCACTAATGTGGATATGTTCAGCTTATATCATTCTAGTTGCAAGAGAAGTAAGGCAAACTACCTCACTCCTCATCCAGCCTAGTAAGCCTCATTCCCCCCCAACTAGCTATTGGTAGCTGTTGCTGGAGACGATGAGGTACCAACCAACCTTCTTGCTGAATACTAAAGGACAGGTCTTTCCTTTCTAATTGGAACTTTAAAATTTAAGATATGAAAGCATTACAAAAAGTATACTTTTCAATTTTCTATGATCGTTAGTTGAAAAACTCAAATAACAACACGATAGACAAACCTACTTCGACATACCAAAGCATAAGCAAAACGAAGAAAACAAGACTGATCAGGTGGAAGGCTGGCTTGTAAATGTTTGCGAAATTAATGCATTTATCGGGATGGACTCATAACCACTGAAAGCTCCGGTACCCACGAGCGCGCGCTAGCGTAAACAATTGAGATAGATACACAAACGCTAATGTAAAACTCGGCAGATGGAATTCGAATGGAATATGAAAACCTTTCTGCATTATAACGTTTAAAGCGATAGCTTGAATTTTAACGACGAAAAATACCTTCGCAGTCATTTAATGTCAACAACTAAATATTATTACCATATTTTTCATTCTATTTCCTCCAAAATTTCATATTGCACATACTCGACTAAAATATTTGCCTATTGTATCGACCAGTCTGCTTTCTTTTTTTCGCATTCAGAGTTACAGCTGTTGAGATTCAACGGGAGATAATGGCTGAAAGAGAATCACGCAGGACAATAAAAATCTGCCGAGTGTATTTTATAGTGTTTTTTATTGTCCCCATTTTTTCGTTGTCCTTTGTTCCCCCTTTTTTGGGCGTTTTCCCACATCTTTGGATTTTTCCATAAATCTTCGGCTAAGGATTTTATCCCCACTACCCTGACTTATTTCTCTATAGTACCTCTTTACTATGTATTAGTTTGCATTTATATATCTACTAGGTTGTCTATAAGTTTGAATCTGTTATCTTGCGTCAAATATCTGTTTGCTTTTAAGCATTGATTTATTCTTCTAGATGTAAGTTAAACGTAGCCGATTACTTTTGTTGTCATAGTTTAAAATTATCACGTAATAAATTTAGAGGTTACGTGAAAAAACTGCAATGTAGTTCTAAATAGATAGAAGTGCCACAGCAGTATAATAACAAGGATATAAAAACATCGGTGACATCTGGAGCATAAGTATTTAACTAAAGATAAACGCAATAAAGTAAGAGCATCAAAGCATTGCTATTGAAATTCACCTCTAAATCTCAAAATTAATTATATTGCCGATAATTTGTATTTTTTTCATTCAGATTGTAGTTATCCTTGAATACAGCAACATTTTAATGTAACTTAAACATTCATATTTAATAACTAACGATTTTTGCAGAACATACATTGATATTTTAGGAGTGGCTAACTTTTACATGTTCAGTGTAAAGATTTAGGTAAGCATCAGGGCCAGTATTTGTTTGCGTAAAATATAGAAATTATTTGGAGAAAAGATATGTATTGGTATTTCTATCACATATCCTGTAACTTGTTTCCCTAGAGAAAATATTTAAACCATAATTTCAGTGAAACATTAGATAAACCTGCCGAAATCATTCTAAAATTTCGGTGAAGCTGTAAGATAGAGACGTTTGAAAACGCTGTTTGAAATCAAAAATTCTATACAATTAGAAGAGAAAATGAGAATCAGTACTTGGTGAAATCAATGCAACAACCTACTGTGGGCAAACGAAAATATAAGAGGAAAATCTTCTGCCCCAGCTCAGATCATTCTTGAACATTCTTGTTTATCGGGCGTCACTCAGACAAATATTGCTCTACGATTGATTATCTGGTAGTCACGTGGAATCATTCATTGGTTTGCAAATGTTATATAGAACGTGATAAATGCAACTTCCATCATTAGATTGGATTGTTTTCCATCGCAGTTCATATGGACCACGGCAACGACCTCTACAACATTCGAAAGTGAACGAAAACCACAATGCGCCTCACGAGGAACAATTCACGTGGAGCAATTTGCGAGATTACTCAAGTGCGCACCTATCTCATACTTCCTCATCTTCCGTATTTAGCTCTCCGCTCTCTCTCATTAGCAACTACGCTCCAATGAGAAAAGAACTCATCTACTGCGATTACGTATGCTGACATAAATATACATAGGGGGACTTATCGGAGAAAGGATGCGCCATGTTCAACCTGATAATGTTGTATTTAATTGCATCCTGGTCGTGGAACCCTTTAAATGTTTATCATTTAGCTTTTAATTTAAAAATCTTCAGCTAGCTGAGCGTAGGAACAACCTTTAATTATGCAATGGAAGCAGTCATCAGCATAATGATACGTAACTTCGTCAAAGTAATCAATGGAAGAAAATGAATATTAATCACGATTGGACAGCCAATATTCAAGGCCCAATAGGATATGCACACAGAATTCACACAATAAATACATCGTTTCATTAAAGGAATTTATCAAAAAACCTTAAAATGACACTGTTTCGAAAACTTTCTTACGCTAACTTACTCCATAGCCAAAACCTGAGCCTTCTTCTTTGGTCGCAGACATTAAAATTTTTAAACAGTGGAATTTTGTTAAGTTATTTCCCAACCATTTACTAGGATGGAGTTCCACACAGTTAAAGCTTCCCAGATTGATTTCATAACGTAGGTTAATTACAATCAGTTTCTTCGCGTACACCGCTACTTCCCAACCCTCGGTTTTACACGGCTCACTTAGGCATCGACACAAATTTCGTGACACGCTAATGTTAGTATGTTCAAGCATAGATTTTTAAAAGAAAACAGCAACTGCAGGGTAAAAGACTTTGGTATACCGTAGCTCTTATTTATAAAATATCACTTATTTAATAAAAGAATGTATCGCAGCATACAGCGCATATGCAGCTTTATAAATGTATGTCATAGAATTCCATACCAAGAGCTTAGTCAAGGCACATTAGTGTACCGCGACAGACAGAAATAACAGGCGGAAGCAAAAACCAAATTATGTTTATTAAGTCTTTTTTTTTCGAGGAAAACGGGAAGAAAAACGTGTGATAGAACCGAGACTTGAACTCCACTTTAACGTGCACAGTTACCCTAAACCCCTTTTCTTAATAAATAACGAACTACGGATAGAGCAAATAAATAAAAGTGGACCCGAGTTTTTATCATCAACCCCTCCTACGATAGCCAAAATTACTAGAGAATACTAGACATGTCTAAAACCACAACTGGAGGATCTAAAACGTATGCAGAATTTCAGTTACATCTGTACCCGACTGAGCAACTTGAATAAGGGTGTTTCGAGAGATATAACTCAACTTTAACTATCATATCAGCAAAATAAGCAATTAAGCTTTAGGACTCTACGGTTTCATTAAAAGGAGCGCCAACTCAAACTTCACTCTGCCAACCGTAGTAAAATCCTTTTGCGACATTGTCAGGCCAGTTATCGGATACGCGAGTGTAACATGGAGTCCCTACCACAAGAAGAAAGTGCGCTGTATTGAGAAAATACAGCAACGCTTCGTTACGTGGATCTGTTTTAGATCAAACTTGGATTATACTGAAGATAAATACTCTCAGTTCTGTGAGAATCTCAATCTTCCCCTTCTTTAGTCTAGGAGAAAGGCTGCCGATGTCCTTTTATTAAAAAAAACTTCACAGACAAGAATGACTGCCCCCAGCTAACCAATCAGTAGTGTGTCCGTGCCACAACGCAGGTTAACCCATTCGGATCGGAGGCCGCCGATCGGCGGCCTAGCCGACGGTACCCAGGAGCGGAGGCCGCCCATCGGCGGCCCATTTCTAATATATTCTCTAATTGTTCAAATTGTTCTAATTTTTTTTCTTTGTTGATATTCACTATAAAGTATATAAATCTACTAGAAAAAATAAAAATTAGATTCCGTTTCTGACGAAAGTATTAAAATTGCTAGCCGATCTGAATGGGTTAAGGACACACCTGTGTTCTACGAACCTCACTGCAGAGTTAACCCCTTCAAGTTTTCGCCGTTCCACGAATCGTGATGGAAGCATACTTGTTTGTTTCCAGAACGAACGCAGACTATTTCTGCGATTCAATATCGCAGGAGTCTCATCAGATCATTACCCTTATTACATGTTATTTTCTCCTCTCTCTATTTTGTTCTTTCACCCGTTTCTTACTTCACCTTTCATTTCATCTTCTTTGTCAATTTATAGTTCTTATCTTTTTTCATATTCACTCACTGTTTATTGTACTTATTATTAATTTATTGTCTATCTAATACAACACATTTATGTGGGAATTTATCTTGTACGTGTTAAATAAACTGCTATTATATATTATTCACAAAATCCTTTTGCTTCACCAATTATTCGAAATCCTGGAAGAGTTCGGAGGGAAGGAACACCCGCTACTCCATCTTCCCACGTCAGCTCTGGTCCCTTCGCCCTCCATTTGTTACGTCAGCGATACGAAAATAATCGAACAACACACCCATGCCAACCTCATTTATTAAAACGAGAGGAAAGTCAGCCGTCATGAAAGCGGTACGGACTCAAAGAGACCGAATTTGCGATTGGGAAACATTGGGAGGCCAAGGAATGCTGCTCCAGAATTATGAGTGTGAAATTCGGGCCCAAAGAGAATAACCGAACCTGATCTGTTATCCTGAAAAGAGGTCTTAATTGAATATTATGGAATAATATGTACATGTGCCCATCGATTAGAATAAGTGAACAATTGTGCCATTATTCTCATGAATGATTATCTGGAAACTAAATTAATAGAGATAGATGAGAACTCCAAGTGAAGAGAATGAATGGTAATTTAGATAAATGCAGCTAGAACAGGACCTCCTTCAGACCGAACGCTGAAAAAAATTGCAGGAAAGTCTAAAATTTATACTACGCGATAATCTTAAACGTTGAACTTTTCAAATTTATATAAATTAATTATTATAACTGGCGCCCGGTGAATTGGTCCGGGGGAATTCGTACGCGGGGAATTGATCAGCATTTTTAGTGGTAATTCAACCCAATCCAAACCCAACCCAACCCAACCCAGCTCAAACCAACCCAACCCATGAATTATAAAGTGCTGTTTATTCTTACGCAACAACACAATCGTGCAGTGAACCAATCATTCATTCTCTCAGACTTGAAATAAAATTTAAACAATAGTTTTGCCTTTTTTATCGTATTTTTAAATAAAAAGGATCATAATTACCACTAAAAATGTTGCATTCCATTTATTTATAAGACTGAATAACAGTAGTACAACATCAGCGCGGGGGATCAATTCCCCGCGTACCAATTTGTCGGTAGATCAATTCCCCGCGCACGAATTCCCCCCGGATCAACTTACCGGCCATGATTATAACTAATGTATCGTAATTTAAATGTGGATTTA
The DNA here is from genome assembly GCA_947579665.1 of Sympetrum striolatum. NCBI lineage: Eukaryota > Metazoa > Arthropoda > Insecta > Odonata > Libellulidae > Sympetrum > Sympetrum striolatum. Next base: position 17,283,523 of record OX388351.1, on the reverse strand, counting down.
ATACAGCATAACAATAGGTCGACGGAATTGGTTAAAGTATGCTTGATTAGAGCAAGGAACTTCTATTGAAATTGCGATATATTCTGGATTTTTTTAACCTAATCGCTTGCTGGTTTAAACCTATTGCCTATTTTCTAATTAAGGAAAACCAAAGGCATATAACGATATGTCATAACTCACGGAGATATTTATCAAACTACTAATGCAACTACTTTTGCAAAGGAGAAGGGAATTAGAATACTTGGTGATCGATGTACGAGGGATTATTTATTACAATACTGAATGATCAACCTGGTTATAAAAGCCAAATAATGACAACAGGTCTGATAAATGAATTATCTAAGACGTTTACTTACAGTAAATAGCGCAACACTTAATCATACGACCCCCCTGCTACTTCTTCCAATCCGATAATGGGTGTAAATCAAGAGAAATAAATACTAGGACAAGTCCTTTTTAAAATTCATTCTTTCCGCAAACGGAGAATAAAGTGTACGGTAGTTCAAAAGCTTGGTTTTTACACCCTCTGTCACACGTCGAAAGAGGGATTGTAGGTTACTAATGTAGATGTAGATTAACTCTTTTTAAATTATACTCTAAAAGCCCTTATGAGATCAAAGGTTAGTGAATTATATGAATTGAGAGTACTGCGTCTTACTGTCCATAAAGCCACACCCTGACAGTTTGGAGATAATATTCAATTTCATTCAAAATGATTTATTCAGGGATCGAAAATAATAGAAGATTATACCTAAAATCGGAAACAATTAGCTCCTACGGGGAAGCATTATCGTAATTTGAGGCTCCTTGTTGAAACTGCAATCCGTTAATTTGAGTGTTCAATATTACGGCTCATCTCCTAGGAGAGTCAAGTAAATCGTGAAATCTCTTCGTAGAACGATTCTAAATTTGCGCATTCGAGAGATGAGGACATAAAGTGCTATCATCTCGTTCTTGTTTACCTTTCTATTCTCAGATTACGCACACGCACTTTCTCCATTATTTGCGAAGTCTGTTTGGTCGGTTGGCAAATCGCTATTCAATCTGGCAACAGAATAATGAAGCGAAGAAATACAAAACTGAAATACGAAGGTGAATAAAGATTAACTTAAACATGCATGAGTGCGTACATTTCTTTCATTGCCTAACAATTCTACATTGAAACTCCTCCAGGAAATTAACTACTTAAGCCAACATTAGGGAATAAATCTGAGCCATTGAGAATTATATTAATTTTAATTTGCTTTCTCACTTAGATGATCTATATCCCCTGGCAATAAATAAAATACAATTTCATGGAATGGCATATTTTAATATGTGAATTATGGAAAAAACATCATTGAAAACTTTTCCTGGACCTATTCTGTTTAAATAACTTTCCTGGAAGTTTCACTTAATTTAAGTTTGGTTTCTATGTATACTATCCATTATATTGTGTAAAAATACGAAGTATTATCATTCCGCCATTGTACATTCATTAAATTAAGGAATAATAAACATCTATGCATGTTATATGAAACAAAATTTCCTAATATTTCATAGTATTATTTAAAATGTGCGTAACTAAAAATGTCATTTTAGTTTATCATGCATTTAAACTAATAATTTATAGAAAATCATCGCAGCATTTCGAGAAGATGATCTGTAAAATTAATGTTTCAGAGAGTTTCATTTTATATCAGTTCGCTTGTTATATCTATTACACATTCATTAAACTAAAGAATTATATAAACCTCTGCACGACATATAAAACAAAACTAGATCATGTCCCACTTTTTTTATTTGGAATGCGCATAACCTTATATGGCTTATTTTGTTTACAGTGCAGAGTTTATCGTCCAAAAGGTTTCCTGAACATGGTCTGTTTGACTAATTAGCTGGCAATTTTTCTTTATTCGAATTTGTTTTTTCCTTCCATTATAAATTCATTTAAATAATTAATATTACATTTTTTAAAATAATACAGCAAAGAATGACGAAGCTTTCTTGATCAATACTATCATTAACAGAAGTACTGAAAAAAGTGCTTGTTATGAAACGATTTGTTTGGAACACGATATGAATATCGAAACATTTCACTAAAGATTTCAAAAGAGCTCAATGAAAATTCCTAAATGTTATGAATAATTACGTTCAATGGTGTCGCTTCCTTACTTTCATGCAGTCTTTGTTTTGATCTATTATAAAATAAACATGTTGATTAATGTGGTAGTAGCACATTTACAGCATAAAATGAGTTATTCTCTGAAATTTGGATAGATTCGGATAAAATTTTCCGTACTATTTTGTATGTCAGACCAGAACTAACTTTTCTTGGGAAAACATTCATTTTATGCGGTTTAAGAAAACAATATGAGCAACGGAAATGAATGATAATCCACGGAATATTTAAGTACGAAAACCATTCAGCCAAATCAAATCAGGAATATTAATTGCATAATTGGCTACATACAAATGCAAGCATATGAATGCTTTATAATATATATCCGCTACCACCTGACAATTTATCTATTTGATGTGATTCAATTATTTACTTTATTTCATAGTGTAATAATTCTAATAATACAATAGGTGCTTTATACAATAATGTTATATCCAATTGTAATGATCAAGAAAAAGTACAATTTAGAATTAACCAATATTGTTATCCATTAACATTCATATTACTACTAGCTAAGTCATTGTACCGTGTCAGTACAGATACCTTTCCTTCTAATAATTCATTCTCACGTACAAAACTTACATTCTCCATACAAATTTACAACATTAACTATTGCCCCTTACTAGTCATATTCTTTATAGCATTATTACTATATCATTCTGCGTAAAACAAAAGTGTGGCTTCAATAATCTCAATAATTAATTACAATGAGTTAACTTATGATAACAGCTATTCTTTCATAATATTAATAATAAGTACGTTTTACATTCCTTGATAAAAACTCCGGACGTTTATAAAATCTAATTTCAGTTTCGCTCAAAATCAAACCGAAGCAGCATTAACTTCGTGAAAGTAAAAATCTTTAGAAATCGATTTTTCTCTCGGGGATGATGGATGCCATAATTGCTAATTACGACGATGACTCGCCATCTTTTGTTCGCACGCCGAGCGAATGGGAAATCGCTGTCCTCGCAAAACAGCCATCAACGAAGAACTGCTTTCCTGTCCCACCGAATGCTCTCCCATTCGTCACAAGCACATTCAGTGCGATGTAACTGGAGCGCATTCTTCGGAGCACATTGTAATCCTGTTCGTCATTTTATGCAAACGAGCCCTAATTCCAAATCCCCCTCTCAGGACTACCGAATCCCGGCGCTTGACTCCGCCCATTGAATAGCAAGACAACATTGCCGAAGAAGTTGCCGATCCATTGCTTGAAGACAGTACCGATGCATACGATCACATATATTTCACATTTACGCTACTAAATAAAAGTCCGAGGGGTCTGCTGGAAACCTAAGCCAGCCTTAAGAGAGAAATTAAATCCATCTAAACCAACGCAAACCTCAATCAATCGGAATGTATTATTTATTCTTTTAAGCAGGTTTCATGCACTTGAATATATATAATAACTAGTCTATTTAGTTAGTGTAATAGCTTAGTTAAATCAGCAATAAAATTGTTTAAATTTCTTTGACAGCTTAGGTGATTTCGCACACGGGCTCCCACAAGGAATCGAACCCGGTACCGCTTTCCACAATGCAGAAAGCTCTGCCAGCTTGGCTATCCGGGAGCCCAGCTTAGTTTAAAACATTGTGTATAGTTTAAAACTTTATGTAATTTTACCCTTTTACTTTACTTGATTTCTTTGTCTAGCAAATGATTTTTGAGGTGTCTAGATTCAATACAATATCAGCATGATGAAATTCTTTCCTATCTAAATTTGTTTTTTAACTGGTATTTGTCACCCAACGGCTTTGGGAGACTAAAAAAGATGTCCAACACCAGATATATGAAGAGAGGAATGAGAAAACTAATTAAAGAAGACTAAAAGTCAAGGGATTTAACCTCACCCATCTTGAACGTTAGAAATTCTATTTTTTTATAATTCTAACGACAAACTGTTGGGCAAAATTAAGATTTCAGAGGGACTAGAATTGAGTTTATAACAAGTTTATATGGTAAGAAAACTTTTCAATAAATGTCGTGCGTTAGTTAATCATTCAATTTTGAATATCAAGAAACACTGAGATTCAAAAAGGATATTCTTCTCCGTAGGTTAAGCATGTTGAGTAAGGGAGTCTCATCAGCCTGAATATCATGTTCATTAGACACGTTATTATATTAACAGCAGGGTTGATATCAAAAGTACCAAAATAATTTAGAGAAAATAGTACAAATATAATAAGATCACTTGAATCTAAATGGGCATCCTTTCATATTAAATTATTATAAGCAGCATATTTAGAAGCGTTGAGTAAACTTTGACAAAGAATATTTTGAATATTGTCCGGAGAGATCTGGTGGAACTTCATGATGAATAAAAGTTTTTAGTACAAAACTTGTACAAGTCTACAAATTAAAATAAACTGGTTAACCGGTTTCGGCATGAAACTATACCATCATCAGAACAACTGATGAAGTTGAAGTTGCTCTGATGATGGCATAATTTCATGCCGAAACCTGTTAACCAGTTTATTTTAATTTGTGGACTTGTGCAAGTTTTGTATTAAAAACTTTTATTCAGGAATATTCTCCTTCCAATGAAACCCATTTTCACTGAATTAGGGAGAAAGCAACGTGACATTTTAATAGTACATCTAGGAGCCTCTGTTTTGCGTGGTCAGCACATACGGTTACCCGGACCCAGTTCGGTGTTGACCCAGCCGCAGGATGAATTCGGGAAGCCTCGAATAACGTCGAGAAGAGCAATTACGAGAAAGCGTTGGTGTCGATGAGCCAACCACTTGTCTCGAGTAATAATAGTCGCATAACTGTCTCAGCCCTAAAACACCCACGTGCTTCCAGACACCTCTAATTAGTGAATTAATCGTTTTTTTAGACACACCTCACTGTTTGTAAAATAAACTTAAGTTCGAAGCATAATAATTGGCATGACTGGAATATTGAAACTATTCATTGACAGTTTTTCACAATTTTTAAAAAAGATACTTCTGAGAGATTTAAATGAATTTGCAATTAAACTTAAACTTTTGGAGTGTGAAACTAAAGGTAAATGTAAAGCAGTTTCAAAGTAACAGAGACAAAGAAATCAATACACATTTTTAAGAATGTTACTACTCCTTGAGGTAAAATTCCTATAGCTCGTTCATAATGGTCCCTTCCTAGCATCTATTTCCCAAATTTTCTTACTATTTGTGACAAGCCTTCCTTAAGTCAGAGAATGGTATACATAACGCATCTTCCGAGAAAGCATTCCCTCTCAATTTATTGATTAAATTTCATATGTACAGGTTAGATGGAAGAGGAGACTTTTTAGTCTCAATCTCGCCTAATAAAGACCCCTAATAATAATAATAATAATATGTCATAAGGAAAGGGTTGAGGTGACTTTGCACATAAGGGCGTGCACCCAGGAAAATTCCCAAGGAAAAACGGACTTGAAAAACGTCTGCCCGGCCCTGTCAGACTTTTTTCAAGTCCGTTTTTCCTTTCATATGTCATATTATAACAGTATTCATACTGTATCAGGAATTATATTGGACACATGCTGATTTATTCCAGTAAGTTTTAAATTAAAGCCGTTTATTTTATTTCCTTCTCTCCATTTTGCATTTTCCATTAATCCGAAAGTAAATCAAAAGCAATGAGGTTGGCGGTAAATAGCAAATCGAATCTTTCCTACAATATGTCTAAATAATGAACTGGATTAAGATTTTAAAGGAGGATTACAATGTATTTAAACATCCTAATGTGTCTGATTTCGCGTGGTTCTACGTTTAACAACTTCATTCGATCTAAAAAAGATATTGTGCTAATAATCTAAGCATGCAGTGGCCAAGCTTTTGTTATCAACCACCCACCGTTTTTCCCTTATTAATAGTTTATTAATAGTTATGTATTAATAGATATATTATTGATTGTTAATTTAATTTATTATTATTATTATTGATTATTAATAGTTGTGTATTAATAGCTTATTAATGGCTCTTTTTCTTATTAATAGTGTAATTTTTCTGTCCTATAAATAACTTAATCTATAACTCTTATATATAACTATAGCGAATGTGTTTATTATTATAATTACTACAGATACGATTAATGTAGGCAGTAAGGCCATTTCTCACATTGTTACATCAATGTCATTTTCCCTTCGTCACCCTTTTAATCCCTATCCCCTGGAGATTTTTCACCGCCCACCTTAAAACTTCAATTTGCCCATTAGTGGGCGTTACGGAGCAGATTCGTAACGCCATCCATCTAACAAAAACTATTCAAAACCCATAAATTACAAAATATTTTCTTCGCCGAATTTTTATGAATGAGAATACCAAATATTAGCCAAGAGAATCTAACACAACGTCCTATGGAGTTTTACTGAGAACACCTACTGGAGCGTTCGGGTTAATTTAAGCTCTGGATATTGGACGGCTGAGGTTACACCGCAGCTTCCCAAGCAATGTTAAACGCATCTTAATGAGCGACTCATTGGAAATTCAAATTGGATGATTCCTGGAACTTTCTTTTGGGTCAATGAGCACACAGCTGAGGTACAACTACCACGAATGTCGGCAGTGAACTTTAACGGTCGCAGTCATCCATAGTGAAGATATTTGCTACGCGTTGCGGGATAAATATGGATTTCTATTTCAATACCGCAACCGCTTGTCGATTTCAACGGCTATTGATTAATGACGTATCATTAATAGGAGAAAAAACAGCAATTCATTACGTAAGCGCACCGATCTGGTGATAGGCTAGTATAGAAAAATATATTTAAAGCCAATCGCATACATATAAGGTATTAAAGCATATGTATATACAGTATCAGCAAAGATTTTAAAATTTGTCCAATTAAGCAATTACACTCAAATGTAACGATAACTTTATATCGAATTTTTCGATGAAAACATCTTGTTACACAATAGTAACAAGTCTATACTCACTCTAAGCCGTGCAGAAAATATCGAAATGCAATTTTATTTGTGATATAACTATCTCTATTCAAATTGACAAGAAATGTCTTAATAGATGCGGTTTCCTTGGAACTTTAAGTGTCTGAAATGTACTTGAAATAAAGAAAATCTGTGGCTGCAAATTTATGCGAAAATAAGACTGTAAAAAATAATTTGGCAAAAGGAAAAACCAGCAATGTGTTCCAATAGCATTGGTCGAGGTGCTGATTTATTTGGATTACTCTCTGCAAAGTTCACGAACCTTCAAAAAATTGAGTTAATGAAGCACGGCGAGGAAACTTGGGATTATTAAAGAGTTCAGCTGAAAAATCCTCCTTTTTACATGGGGATCGACTTAAAATCGTAACATGCATTCAGGTAAAAAGATATTCATCGACAGCTTACAAATTCAGGGATTTTCTGAATTTAATACTGATTGCAGATACAAACATACCAGATTCGTTTACTCTTGATGATGGAGGTCAGTTTTAGAATTCATCCCAGTGTTTAAATTGAGTCCATTGACGACTTACCTGAAAATAAAAAAAGGAACGTTACTATCACATATTCATAACTCACATTCACAACAACAAAAAAATATCTAACATTATTCGGGCAGATGAGCCACAGCTTATCTTCTGGTAATAGCAATCATTTTAATTATTCGTTGAACAATTAATTACAAGTAGAATCAGTTGTATAATTAGTCATATACTAATTCTACTTGAGAAGTCACAAAGATATTATGAACAAAATATATAGTTTTCATGTATATAACGTAACCATTTCTTACAAACTAAATGGAATTTAACATTCAAAATGTATAATCAGAAAAAATAATAATTAATTTTATAAATCATAACCTAGCTTTACTTAACCGTGGCTGAACTGCTCATTGCTCTATCTATCAGCAGCAGGAGTTAAGCAATTTCTTACGGAAGAAATACAAAGTATGCTTCTTCGCGCAGTACACAAAAGCATAGCCCATATTGTACCGCAACTCTTTCAAGTTTGACATCCTAGACTGAACTTGGCATAATTTTATACTTTTCAAAAGCAGCATTTAGTTCTTGCATAACAACCACTCTACACTAGAACTATTGCGGAAATAGTATTACTCGGTACATATTTATTAAATTAACGCTTGATTGATACTAAATTTCAAGAATGCCAGTACAAACTACCCCACTCCTCATCTTGCTTAGTAAGCCTCATTATCCTATTCTAGTTCTTGATATGTAATAGAGGAGGGGGTGAGGATTCAACCGGTAGAATGAATACTTAAATACATAATAACATACATACAGATACACAATGAAATAATATATATAACCAATAACATGAATAGTTACAAAATCATGATTCTAAATCAAATTTATAACCATTCAAACTACTAAGCCTCTCCCTACGTTCACTTGTGTCTGTATTGATATTAAAATCGATATCAAGAGGTACTAAATCACTCTCGATTCAAACCTCTGTGAAGCATCAGTTAATTAAGCGATGCATTTCATCCGGGCACTATTTTCCGTATAACTCCACCTGAGATTTCGACGCTAATGAAAGGCGATCTTACAAGTCGAGGAATAAGCAAAGAAAGCAATGGAGAAGCGCGGAACAAAGCTCTGTGACGGATTATTCAGCGTCGTTGAAACGCGCCTTCCAGAAGCGAGCACTGCGATGCGTTATGTTAAATAGGCGATGATGAGACAAGAAAATCACTCGTTTTATTTCCCCTCGTGAATCTCGAACGGATCCCGAGGAAAACGGGACGTGGGAAAGGAGTTTTGTTCTTGCTTAAAATATTCCGCGGGCTGCCATATTTTCCCGCGAAATTATCCACTTCGAAAATGAAGGATTACGAAAGTTTATGATGCGCTGGGTGCAGACCGTTCGCATTGAATTTAAGCTTCGGTGGGAAAATTAGAGTAAAAGCAATCCAGACGTATTTCCATCCCGATTCAAGCTGAGATATCTAGCTTTTATTACATCATATAAACTGCGTACCATAAATTTTTATATTAAGGTCATTATTCCACATAGTATCATTTTCAGTGCTTGGTGTCATCATTTCTTTATACCGCTAATTTTAACGGAATTGACAGAATTAAATTTTATAACCGTGTTTTAAAAAATTTTATTGTTGATTAATAACGATTTTAATCGTATTATTGAAAACTAAACAATAGGAAAAGAGATTAATCATGATGATTGTTTTAATGATGAAAGTTCAGCTGAATTTGAGCGAAAAAGGCAACTAAAATATTGGTAGTTATTAATATGTAGACATCATGTATAATACAATGTAATTTATATCTAATTATTTCTTCATTTATGATTCTATTGTTATCTAAATCTGTTACTACCGTTTGGGTTGTCCTATACTTATATGTGTTTGTTTTTAAGGACCATTAAAATTATTATTTTTATTATGATGTACTGAAGAATAAGCATCGTCCACAATACGCTTTCAAATTTGAATAGTTGCAGAATAGGGAAATTTTTATTATTATTAACAAAATAAATGGAAAAGTAGCTTTTTCACAAACATTTTCCTTGATCATGTGTCTTTTCAAAATGCGATTGAGATATTCAATCCATGATCGTCCCTCTATGCCAGAGCTTATGATAATCATTTACTGTTTGAAACATAGCTCAAACTCAATTGCTAATTGCTTCTACAGGAGACTCTTTTTACATAGTTTACGGTTCTCTTTCATTTATTTTGATGGTTATTGTTTGAATATGTGAGAACCAATCAAATTCGATAAGTTTCCTTTCATTAATATTGAAATTTAATACGATCCTAATAACCACATAACAGCCTTTCATCTTCCGAAGCGGAAAGTGTGATCACTAATTGGCTAATTGGCTTCGTTCCCGCAACAAAGTCGATATAGACTTTAATATCTTTATATCTAATTACGTTTGTACCGATTGGAAGAAAACAATTCGACATTATTTAAATGCGATGGGATGATGCTGATATTCAACTCTCAAGTAGCTTCACTACTGTCTCCTTTCAACTCAAACAAACTTGCTGTGGTTGATAGCTTGAATTTGGTTGTTAACAAATAGCAAAATATTTTGTTATCCACAATTAATGACATTATGAATTATATAAATGACTGAGACACTATGATTGTAAGTTATTATGACAGCCCTTCAAACTTGAAACGCTGCAGAACAGTAATATTTTATGATTATAATTAAGGTCCCTCTTCCCTCCTTTTGCATCTAATCTCTATTCCTATGTATAGTTGCTTGATAATATTTACATACAGATGAAACTATCTCAATATTTCCTACACATTTCGCAGGTTTATCATACACCCTAATCTCTTTGCGGGAGTTTTCCTGCAGTGGAAACTTTTTTCTGTTATTAAAATTAACAAAGTATTTTATTTTCTCCACAAAACCATTCTTTCTTTCCATATTCCCTCTCTATTTCAACATTACTTGATAAAAATCTACATATATTTTTGTAATGTTTTGATTTTATGAGTATTTGTGCATAGTGCATGAGACAAGGGCTGAGAGGGAGGTGGTAAATCCTAGCCCCAATTACCCCCAATATATCGAGACAGTATTTTTACCAACGAATTTTAATTTGCAACCGATTTCGTAAGCGTGTTTACATCTTTAGGCACGGAAAGAAACATATAAGAATGCTTGCAAAACCGGCGGCGAATCAAAATTCATGTGGAAAAGTACGAAGTGTTCCGTTATTCGGAGATTACTTTCCCCGAAGTCGCGCCTTCCAGTATCGATTTCATCGCCCAATAAATACTACAGTAGAGACGAAACTAGTCACGCAAAATATGCCTGCGTAAATTACTTCTTTCTTTCTTTCCTTAAACAGCACATTTTTGTCGACATTCCCGCGCCAGTGAAAGCAGAAGGAAGCAATCAGTCGCTAAATTCTCTAGTCTTGTTTAGACTACAGGATATTGCTCCGCGATCTCGAGCAATGAAGACATCCCACGGCCCGCACTTCCTCTCCGGAGGTATTCCGGCACAAAGACGCCCAGAACAAGAAAGAGACGGAGCGAAAAGCGGTCATCCGGCCTAACGGTACCCGGACGAAGTAAATACGGTGACGTCAGGGGCTACAATGGAGTGTGAACAGACTGCGAGGGGCGCCCACGCTCCAGAAGGGCGCCAGAAAGACTCCGGAGTCTCGAGATTATCGTGCGATATAGGATGAAACAAAAGGTCCACTTTCTCCCTCTAAAAGGGTTGGGGAATGCGATATCGAGGCATTGGGCGTGGGTGATGCTTAAGTGCCCCCTGGGGAGCTGAGGAATCTCGGAGGTCAACCTCCTTCCAACCTCATTCATCTGCTTGATTCATTCATGGATTCCATTGCATGCTGTGTTAACTAAACTCTCCTATATGCCGATGTCGCTGTCTATTCTCTGTCTGTAATGGTTACGATGAGACGCATATGAGACATTCGAAGTCCAATTTTGGGCAATAATGTTGATCCAGGTGGATTTCCATTGCTGCTCCCAGGATAGGAGGATGGGAAAATTACCGGTAGAATTGATTTACTGACGAAATTTTCTTGCTCTTTTTTAACTTTAAGAAATTCAACTATTTAACGTGCAGAATGGGGAAAACTGTCATGCTCTTAATAGGGATTTTTTAATGTTAATTTTTATGCACCTGAACCTAACTAGAGGTAGAACATGTAATGTTAATGCTATTTTTGTAGTGTATCTGTCATGAATTGGAAAATAAGCTCTCTATGTCAGTTTTCAATTTGATCACTTCAAGAAAAGGATAATTGTGATGCAGATACTGATTATACAAATTAAAACAATGTCTATAATTCAAATGGAATATCATGTATTGGCCCACCCATTCCTTGCATCACTGTTTCTCAAATAACATCTCCAAAAGACACTATTCCGATATAAGAAAATGGGTGCATTTCAGTATGGACGAGAGATTGTTAAGGATAAACACAGATAAGTAATTAACGCACATTCAGGACACTTTCTTTTGTAGTAGAAGTTAAGTATTGTACGGATAATATTAAAAAAAACAGTCTCGAAGTTTCTTCTGAAGATGCTACACGTAGTAGCGAAACGTTCGTCAAGACCCTCTTCGTCATTCTTTGACAGCATAAGGTATATCGTGACTCACATTATTATTTTACGGATGATTAATTAACTAAAACAACGATTAATTAAGCTTGATGTATCGCGAAGGATTGAAAAAGAAATTTAATAATGACCCACAGCTTGTCTTTAATAAGCAATATATACGACGCAAATCGAGCCAATAAATGAATAACGTCATCCGGTCATCACGCAATATTGCGATAATATTATTGATGTGAAATTAAATCCAATAATGCGGACGAGACATTGCGGTCGGACCTCAAGATACAAAAGGCAAATGACGTGAACCCCGTGCTCCATAAATATAACATTCAACCTGTTCTCCATGCATCTCCTCGCCACCGTCGGAAATTTGGAAAATCGATTTAAAAAAGGCAGGCCCAGTTAAAACAACTAGAGCGTTATGAGGCAAATTTCGAAATCGGGTGAAACAGTTGCAGAAATATGCATTACTTCGAGTGAAATAATCGTAACAGATAATAGTTACATGTCAATCCAATACACATAACGTAAAAAAATTATATTCAAAGAAAGATGTTAATGATACTATCTCCGGGGCATAAAAATGTTTAAAATTCAAAACTGATAATCACCAATGACGAGAGGGCAAAACCATTGTGTAAAAAAAACAATAATATAATATAAAATAAATATAATATAATATAACAATAATATAATATAAATATATAATTATCCAACAGTAAAACTCACATATATTTTAGATTACCCAGAAATCCTTCGCTACTCTTTCATTGGATTTATGTAACGTAACAGTTTTTCTATTTTTACTGACTTACGGGTTTAAAATGGCCAACTATACAGCGCATAAAAAAGTTATAGGAGTGTAAAACTTATGAGCTGAGTTTGGTGCCTCAGTTAGTTCTCCATCATCAGTAGATACTAAACTAAATATAAAACGAAATAATATATACATTCTAAAACCATAACTTTTTATGAAATATCTGTCATTAGTATGATCGTAATCGGAAAACCTACTTTAATGATCCTTTTTATTACCTTTAATTTTATCTTAAAAGGAAGTTGCGGCTAGTGATCCTTTCCTGTTTCAATTCTCACCAAATGTCGATTAAAAAGTTAATAACTTATATTGTTTCTCATTTAGAGAGTGACGTAGAAAAACAAGAACGAGTTTTAGATAGATGACCTATTTTGCGCGAGGTTAGGCCTATCTGGCCCTCTATTTCGCCTTACTTCGTATTTCATTATTATATAAAAGATATCAAAGCAAAACGAATGAGTACATTAAGAGAAAAATAATTTGCACGTTAATTTTGACAAAGAAAAATCCAAGCTGCGGGAAAGCACATACTGAGAAGGAGGTGAAATAAACCGCAAAAACAGAAGTAAAAAAATAATAATTCAGTACATTTTAAAGTGAAAATTCAAAAGGTAAATTTAAAATCAAATATGATGCCATTATAAAAAAATGATCAGAAGAACATTCTCTATTCCTAAAATCAATATTATATAATAATTATAGTAATTATAATCAGTCAAAGGAATCCGTTGAATAAGCTTCTGTTATTTCGGAGAACATGTAGCACACAACGCATTTCATGATATTTTCCTTGACAGTATTTGTAGTTTTCTTAATATTAAACATTAATGTGTCAAGGAAACTTGACCGATCAGAAATCTCCCAGTTTACCACCGAAACATAAATAAGCAAGATACATCAGATCGCTCGATTTAAGACGATTTGTGAATGCGAATCTATAGAAAGACCATAATTGAAACATTTCACATGCGTTTCACGCAACATGTTGCACAAATGGCGTCGATAAGATAGCAAATTTTGAGAGTGGCGTAACAGAACGGCGTTGAAGTCAATCTGCATTCCTCAGGGTGCGAACGACCAACGTGCCAACTGAATTTTAACCACGCCCTGTGATCATCGCCGCCCCATTCACACGCGTGCATTAAATTATTCATGAATCGACTCGAGTACAACCGAAAAACGTACTTCGAACGACCACATATTCCAAAACAAACTAGCTTCGAAAAGAGAATAACATCTTACGTCACCTTAACAGGCATGAAAAGTGGAAGGTATAAAAAAGCAGACTTCAAGAGTAATGCGTGTATTTTTCGGGGATTCTAGGAAACAAGTGTACTCCTCCGTCAAGCATTTCGGATCTTAATGTCACTTTATACATAAATATCTATCATTTCAATATACATGCATCGTTGAATCCATGTGGCTCTCACAAACCAAAATGATTGAATCAATAATAATGTAATATATACATTACTTACCCTATTTATGCGACTATAAGATATTATCCGCAAACGTCAAACCAGATAATTTGGAGTCATAGTAGTACATAATTCATTTCTGTTATTTGTGTTTAATCTTTATTTCCCCTATCCCATTGTGCCAGGCTAAAAATGTTTGTTTAAACGTGGTGTTGTTTATTCTAAAGTGATATTCTTAAACATTTTTATATAATTCTTCTAATTAATTAAATAAAAAATTCATTCAAAAGATATGAGATTGCATATTGAGTTGATGTGGCTTTTAAACGTTATTGTGACGTAAATTTCTAGGTATATTGGTTTGGAAAGAATCATAGAATTGCATTCGCTATCTATCAACATTTATGAAGCATATGTTACGATCAAGGCTATTACACAGGAATTTATGAAATGTAATGAATAGTAAATAATTCGAATAATAAATAAGGATAAATACTATCATCTCTTAACAATAAATTCAATTCTGGGGTAATTTTCCCGCAAATTGTGACAGGATTATGGAATAAGCTCAGAAACAAATGAAATGACGGAAAAATAATCATGTAACATATCTCATTCTCCCTGTAATATCCCTTAACTATAATTCTATATGGGTCAATATTCCACGTGTATTCTTATGGGAAAACGAATGAAGGTCGAATTCAACAATCGCCTTGGTTGTGAGGGAACTGTTTAGCACGGCAAAATTCAACATGACTTTCGTTCATTTTGCCATATTTATCGTAAATCAAATCCAAAAAGAACATTTCTTAGCAATGACAAGAATCCCTATTTCATCTTTTGGTACTTGTTTCGAGATTTTAGGACCAATGTTTCTGAATTAAATTAATTAAATTTAAAAAAGGAATAAAGAAGAAAAGCATGCAAGATATGAAAACGAGCTTTAAGTGCATTTCTGATGGAAGACTTTTCCTAACGTTCTGGAGTCAAACCCGGCACAATTACTACATGATACCTTCTCTGCCCTATTTTCCATTATACAAAGGGATGCGAAATTAGGTTGAAATAGGTGTCATAAGGGAAACATCGATAAACATAAATTTTCCGACAGGCAGACCGACGGAAAAACTAAGCAAACTATAGGGACAAGTACATCCGTTGTATGTCCTAGTACTTGGGCTTCCCTTCCCTAGGAAAAACTGAGGAAAATTCTATGATAAAAAAGTACACAACGTCCGTCGCGTCGACAGCTTTCCTCCAGCAATTTATTTGGCGCGACACTGGGAAAGAAAAAATGCAGTCGTCTCACGTGGGAAGGGAGGGTGGAGAAAAAGAGGCATATTCGGAATGTCTAAAAAGAAGAAAGGCAAAAGTTTCCAAAGGAAAGAAGTTCTTGGGAGCTTCCCAAGCCAAAAGTGATTCCCTCGGAAAAAGGCATTGTGAGGGCAAAAGAAACAAACATCAGCGATGTATTGCTTTATTTCAACTTCAAAATTCAAAAGAACATCCGTATTCCCAATAATACCAACTTTGATTTTCCTTTAAACATTCATTAATAACTAATAAAGGCAAAGAAAATTAAAATTATTACATCAATGAGGAATTTTCAACACAATTTTTATTTCACCCCTTAAGAACTGTCACAAGAAGAGAATTTCACTACATGTACTAGAATTGGTCCACAAAATTGTGTAGAAAAGAGTGACAAGGTATTTAAATCAGGAGTTAACATTTACTTACACCATTGTGATACATGACAAACTTTTGAGTTAATAATAAAAAGACATACTACAATTTTTTCTAGAAAGTCATTAATGAGTGATGGACTTAGTTTATTCAATAGTCTGAATGAGTCGGCAGAATTGAGAATGGAAGAATGTTTAGAAGGGAATGCATCAGGATTGTAAAAGGAACTAGGGAGTAATGAGTTGAATTTTTAATTTAATTTAAAGATACGTATAGTTCTTTCTTGTAAGTTTTAAAATTTGTATAATTACGTGTATAATTATGTGTATTGTATGCACATTAAGCGTTAAATTGATGAAATTTATACGCAATAATTTGTAAGATTGATGTATATATATTATTTTCTTACTCTTACTTTTACTTGTAACTGTCATTTATACTTATTAGAAGGTATTTCTAAATAAATTTACTACTACTACAAAGTTATGGCTTCCTCTATAGATTGCAAAATGATAATATTTAATAACATATAATAGCTACCGTGTGATAGACGTTTCTAATAAAAATTTTCTCGCAAATCAATATTGGAATATTATCTAGGCACTTAATTTAGAAAAGTACATCTGCGAGGTGATTATAATGAAATAAATGGACATTATCAAATATATACAATTATTATGAGAGCTATATCCTAAGTAAATAACTGCACGTTATACATCCATTATCTCGAACTATTTATAAGCGAAAATTTTATACGGCAGTGCTTAAGTCATAGTTACAATAAAGAGGTGCCTTTGAAATCTTTTTATGAAAAGTGCTTTTATTTCTAGTTTTGTTTTCATGTGCTGTCGGAGTTTTGATTTTACCTGGGCTAACCGTTGCCAAGTATGCTACTCTACATACTTCCCAAGAGTTGAATTAGAAGAATTTTATGGGGAAACGAAGGAACTTTAGTAGTCGGTAACTACTAGCCTATCTTTGGCAATCATTATATCATGACATATTACGAATTCCACCTAAATTCGGAACATAATATTTCTTTGAATTTACTTAGAGTATTTCATGTCTCGTCTGCGAATCCTTGATAATATTAGAATCGAAATGCTAAATTCACTAATTGTAATCAACATCATTTCTATTAAAATCTAGAAATGTAAAACCGATTAAAAAAAGGAAAGGGAGGGCTTTACCGGAAGATGCTACTCCAGTAGCGAAACCAGTTGATTGGAAATATATTTCTGTAAATTATTCTAGAAATATATAAAAGTTTCTTCTTCCTCCTCAAATTGGCGAGCATCTGAGTACCTAGATTTCATAAAACCCATTCCTCAAGCACTGGAACAAATATGGATGCCAAATTAATCTTGTTTTCTCTATTTCAACAATATTTCCATGAAACTTTCTTCATTAGAACGATTTTTCTCCTTTTAAGTCAAGAAATGTTTTTTATCTAGCATGAAAAAGTATTGGCAAATATCTAAATATAATATCTATGTATAATTCGTCTTTTGTTACAAGATAAAGGAAAATTTATCTTTCATTAATTTTTTTCAGTCTTGCTCGCGGCTGTAGTAATATGAAATTTACTTACGTACTCGTATTAGTGATTCTGAATAGTGGTGCTGATTAAGGTCTACCATTACGAAATTATACCAAAAGTGTAACTCGTAGAGTAGAGTAATTGTGTATAATTAAGTGGACA
The DNA here is from genome assembly GCA_947579665.1 of Sympetrum striolatum. Taxonomy (NCBI): domain Eukaryota; kingdom Metazoa; phylum Arthropoda; class Insecta; order Odonata; family Libellulidae; genus Sympetrum; species Sympetrum striolatum. The sequence continues at coordinate 17,265,712 of OX388351.1, read as the reverse complement.
TGTTCCGCTTATAAAATTCCGGTTCGATAAGAAAAGGGCAAAATACCTCATTCCTCATCTACACTCATTACCCACACTCATCATATTTCTTAGCTCCTGTAAGCTAATGATAGTTGGGATGAGGTTCCAACAACCCTTCGTGTTGAATATAGAAATATTTTCCTCGAAATCTTCCGAGGGTAAAGTTGGGAGGTAGTACAGAAAAGAAAGTTAAACATCACTCACTCTACTTCATGAAAAATCACCACTATTCAAGCCGACAGTAATTACAGCATTATTCAAAGCAAAAGCCATGGGATATGCATAATTCATTTCCACCAACGACACTGAAAAACCATACTTTTTCCTCCGGCCTCTCTTTAGTTCCTTGCATCAAAATTCACCCACCGATTATGGCAATCGAAAAAAAAGAAACACTTCGATGAGAGACATGGAGTTCGTCCTATGAAGGTCGCCCTTCGAATAAGGAGAAGGGACAATGGTTGGACAATACTGTCCGACAATCTGCCCTTGACTGGGACATAAGACAGCGGAAGAGAGCTGGCTTACGGTGTTTGAGATGCCGCGCGCGCTGGTATGCCTCCGAAATAGCCCGGTGCTTGCTTGTCCGGACTACGCCCACTCAAAGTCGCGCCAAAGAATTCGGAGACTAATTATGCGGCCGCTCTGTTATTGTGGAAAAGGCAGAGGCGTCTTTCCTTGCGATTTTTCAAAGCGGTGGATGCCAATTTTTCGGGTCAAGAAACTCATATGGCACCAGACCACTTCCTCATCTATCGAAATGATCCTTTATGGATTCAAAACCGCCTATAATCAGAAAAAAACTACTCAGGCGGTGTTCAATACAAAACATTTTGGCCATCGAGTTGTATTAGGATGACTAAAAGAGAGAAATGAAAAATAAATACTTCGTTGTGAAATATATATTCATTGAATGATTAGCGATTTGTTCCTACAACCATATATTTGTGAATGGAATATTTTCGCATCTATCACATATATATTTTGGTACAGGATAGAAAAAATACATCTACTTCTATTTATCTATTTCATGGATTTGATAACATGAAAACTACTGAGATACGAGTGACGCTAAATAGTTAATTAAGGTATTTCTAATTGTAAGTAGTTTGTCGAGAAAAGCCTTATTCGTAGAGTCAGTGTGCTTCGCTTGCGTGAATATGTTCCGAATTCTGGTGAGAAAAGCATAGGCATACTACAACACTCCTCATCTTTCTTAATAAGCCTCATTCCTCCCTACTTGACAGCTAATGTTAGAGAGAGAGGTGACAGACAGACCATCGATTTATTCATATCTCCAGGAGTAGGATTGCACGGCTATTAAAATGACATCGATGAACTAGTTGGAAAAAGTGATTTTAATAAAAAATCCAATAGAATTCTCAGATACGCAAAACCAGCGAACTCAAACCGAAATATAAAAAGAGAAGCTCTTTCGGTGTTGATACAGTCTTAATCACTCGACATTTTATGTTATCTATCAATTAAAATTAGTACAAGAAATGTCTATCTATTAGAAGCGGTACCTTCTAGAATAAAATTAGAAATTTCCTTGCGATTAAATTGAGTTTTGAAAATAAAAATAATAAGGAGTCAAATTATCCACAAATTTAAAGTCTAAATTGGATTGGATCAAATTGTATTTTTCGAATACTGGACAAATAATAAAAACTGCTTCTTAGGGAGAAAAATATACCGACGGCTTTCAGGGAAAACCAAACCAAGAAATTGAATATTTCAAGTGATTGGTTAGCAACCCATGAAAAAAAAGAAACCACAAGGAAAAGAGAACATCTTCTTATCAGTAGTTTTTTAATTAGTTGAAGCCTATATTCCAGAGTCATATTTCTTGTGTTTATATTTTGCTAACATAAAAGTAGTCCTTTTTTTACCATAAATTACTCGCAGTGAAGTCTAATCCTATTTTTTATCTTATTTCTTCTATAGAGAAACCCCAACAAAATATTTTATAGTTAAAACAAGCTACATGCAGTTAAATATCAAATTAAACTCTGTTTACGCGTTATTTCAGGTCGGAAAACTGAAAAAATCTCGGATGATTGCATTTATTACCGATTACCGAATGTACCGACCTTTCTTAGATACAAAAAATACTTCCAAGGAATAAATGAAAAGAAACTTTCAGAAAAATTCCATCATTTATAAGAAATATGTAAGATAGGATGAATAGGAAGTTCATATCTTCCGTAATCTTCATCAGCAATTTATGAAATATATGTGCAATCCTTAACATAGATATTGAGCAATATCCCCTTTCGGTCCATCGTAAATTAATAACAAAACTCTTTCAGGGAATTCAGCCAATTTTCAATCAACAATCACTGAATTGAAGCCACAGGCCACCGAAAATTGCATGAATATTTCCCGTTTTACAACTAACAAACATGGCCATTTGAGATTACTCACCGACTTCTCTAGTATACGATAATTCGTTTTATTACAACTGATCGATAATGAAAGAGTAACCTTTGGATTTTTCACGCCTTGAACTACTCGAAGACTTACACTGAAATTGGGGGAATCGTTTTTCGCGTGTCTCGCTGTGGAATTCAGGTAGCGAGAGATAATGGATGGGAACGTGATTATTTACGGGTTGAACGGACGCCAAGTATTTGGGAGTATGACTCAGCGCGTTATAGGCCATTCATTTCGGTATGCTTTTATTAGCGTAAACTTGAAATCCGTGACCTTCGACCCTGGTTCCGAGGTGCCCTTTTGCGACCAGAATCTCAACTTTTACTGCCATTTTCAAGGAAAGTGTGTCCACGAACCTGCCTGATTATATACCTTCGAAAAGCATGTTAAATGCATTCTTGAATTCATCTCTAGCAGATGGAGGATTTTATGTTATTTTTAACGCTGTTTGCCGCGAGAACTTTCGGGAAGCAGCCTTACTTTCATACCGTAGAATTCTTAAAAATAAAGCGAACTTGACTTCACACTTCGATTTCATTGCAGGCATTTATTAGACGTTTAACTGTAGTGTTGAATATACATGTGTAATTATGTTAGTAATATACATGTATAATTATGTGGTGTTGAATATGCATGTATATTATACATGTAGTGTTGAGTATACATGTATAATTTAATTATATGTATTACTATACATGCATACAAGCCGAATGCCCTACTCACTAGGCTATCTGGAAGTCTAAAACGCTTAACTAAATATGAATGTTACTATATTAATGGGAAAGGAAACGTGAGAAAATAAAAAGATCTTTTAATTTTTATTTTTTCACTTGCAGTATCCGGAAGTTTTTTATCTCTTAATCTTTTTTGCATTTTTCTGATGCTTTCATTACCAATATCAATATCAATTCGGGTTTATGACGAGATGTTCAAAGCCTCATTTCGTCAAGTATATTTTCATGCATGTCCAATTACGATACTCAACATTTGTTAAATGTAGCCTTAGGAAAATGAGTTTAACTTCATAGTAACGAATTGATAATGTTTTATAGAGGCTTGTGGACTTATTTGTGACTTTAAGACTTTCATAAATAATCGTTAAACATAATTTAAATCGTTTCATTAAAAAGGCGAGTAATACGAGTAAAATTATTGTATTGTTCGTTTATTTAGTGGGAAAATGAAGCTAACAATTTTTTTCACCACATGGAATTGATTTTTGAATTTAAAGAAATTGATCAAACCTCCAATTTTGACGCCTTTTATCACTCATATAGGATAATTCTTCTTCTTACTATAGGTAGAATAGAAAAATACTAATTATACGAATCATGCATTAAGATCTTTTGTCCTAGGGGATACGGAGGAAAGAAACAAAGCGCTTGTAAGCGAGCCCACGGAGGGCAACATCGCCTGAGGCAAATTCCTCTAAACCGTGGGTCAAAGCCAAGGTTATGGTACCAGAGTTTTCATAGTTCGTTTGAGAGGTAGCAGGGAGCTCAATCATTATGAACCACGTGATGAATCAAGCATGAGAAGATCCAGAAAAAAATGCACATTTTTGGTGGACCATCAAATACGGTTGACTAGAATCTGGCTTTCGATTTGTCGGTAAGATATTCATCCCGAAGGCCGGTTGATGCCTCACCCAATCTTAAGATTAAGTACCGAGAGCTAGGGGGAATGAGGCTTACAAGGCAGGATGAGGAGTGAGGTAGTTTGCCTTTGCTTTCCTTGCCAAGAGAGGGTACTACATACGAGTAACACTTTTCTCAGCATTTCATGAAGAGAAACCATAATTGCTTTCATTATATATTATACTTGTAAATACCTAAGTAGCTATTATTTTATCACAGCCATGAATTTCGATGATAAAAGTAATTGAAAGATATATTTTTCTTGATCCTATACCAAATAACGAATGAAATGTGTATCAATTATTAATATAGATATGGTAGCAGGATTGTTTCTCATTATATATATCTCATTTCTCATTATATTCTGCTTTCATTATCTATTATACTTGTAAATACCTAAGTAGCTATTATTTTATCACAGCCATGAATTTCGATGACAAAAGTAATTGAAAGATATATTTTTCTTGATCCTATACCAAATAACGAATGAAATGTGTATCAATTATTAATATAGATATGGTAGCAGGATTGTTTCTTTCGATATCAGCAAAATTATTGTTACAGCTTAGTGAGTGAATATACAAGGGACTTTAGCATTATCTGAGAGAGTCAAGTCCCTGTGATATAGATATTTCCGTATCCTATTATGATAAACGAGTTGGGATTGGTTCGGTATAGTATTATTACCACTGTGAGTAGAACAACTTCCTGGAAAGTGAAAGACCTGGGTTTGATTCCCAGTCGAATCGACATTTTACGATACCATAATCCAGAAATAGGAACGTTAATGTGCAGACACATCCTCTTATTCCACAATTCGAATCGATTTCCAAGTTAGAAGATCGATGAATGGGAAAATAAGTCATCTGTCACACGGTGAAAAGTTTCTTGTATGGTATTAGCGTTGTTAAGGATTTAACAGGTCGCTTCCAGAAAAAAAATTTCAAACTGTATATCCTGCGTAAGTGAGATACAACCAACATGTCTGAAGTTAGAAGTCTCGTTTCCATTTTTCAAATCCATAGATAAAATGGTAAATTTCTCTTTCCATACTTTTCTGGAACCATTTCCTCCCCGGTATGTTTCATTCCCCTTTAGGGGACTCATAACTCTTCTACTAGCAGTTCTCTCCTCATTTGGAAGCCCATTGACTTTGCCTTGCCATCATTCTATAGCGTCGCCCACTCAACGATTGGATTTACTGAGTAATACCGAAAAGAGAGACGGTCGACCCAGTGCATGAAATGGGAGTTTCCGCTGAGGAAAATGTATTCATTTTATCACCGATTTCCTCGTTCAATGGCAAAGGAAAATAACACAGAAATCGCCTCAGAAAGTCACGCTTCATTCCTCTGGATGCAATTTACATCTATTGGGGGCTTGACCTTATATTATACGATTGGCATTCATGATTACTTTTGAATATCATGCCAAGTTTCGTGTGGAGCAGAGTTTCCTTTCTGAATAGCATTCTCCAAATACGTCCAACATTTAAAATTGAAAATTATTCTCTCATTTATTTTATTTTTATATATAAGAAATTCTTGAGGAAGAACGGGTATGACATTAATCCAACAGGACAGCGACTCGAACTCGTATCCTAATTTCCGGTCGGTTGTTTTTTCCAATTAAGTCACCGAAAAAGGATTTTCTTGTAGCCCCGGACAATCACTTTTTTCATATCCACTCTTCTTTGGAATTTTTTTCTAGATGCATGCCTTTATTTTGAAAGTAATTCAATTACCCTTATTTACACTTTTCTATTCTAATAAATGTTACCGCTGACGTTATTAAGTCAACTAACCACACAGGAGCAAAATCACGTCAATTGGTGTGACTTAATTTATAAATTATCTATTTAACTTTCAATAAAAACATTTCTGTGTGCTAAGGCTAAAACTAAATAGAGCGAAGTCAGTACCATTTTCTCAAAGTCGCCACTATAGTGTAAAACGATATTGATTTCTCAATGTAGCAATATGGCTTCAAAACCATTGGGAAGTATGGATTTACAATTCATACATGTCATCTGAAAGCAATAAAATACGACAGCGTAAATACTAAGGCCATTCTTTAAATGTTAAAATGCATCATCAAAGAATATGATAGAGTATTATAGGGTCATTTTTCAACTCACCGGACATAATTTTCCTTATGGCGTTCCACCAACTGAAGTTGGAACACATCGATTAAAACGAACGAAATAAATAAATATAAATGAATAAATAAAAATTAATACAATAAATGAACAAATAATAAATAATTATAAATCAATGAATATACAAATATAAATATAAATACAAACCAATATAAATAAATATGAATAAATATAAATAAATATGAATAAATATAAATAAATTTAAATAAATATGAATAAATAAATATAAATATAAATAAATATACATAAATATGAATAAATATAAATAAATATGAATAAATATAAATATATATAAATATAAATATAAATATATATGAATATAAATAAATATAAATATAAATAAATATAAACAAATAAATATAAATAAAGATAAATAAATATAAATAAATAAATATAAATATAAATAAATATAAATATAAATACAAATAAATATAAATATAAATATATTCGCGAAAATGTGAACTGGCCGCACGAAATATACCATCGATACGAATTTCATTCAAATTTGTCCACTGGTACTTTCAGCTTAGATAGATCGATTCGATCCACCATTTGCCTCCCATTTACCTGCAGACTTCCGCGTCCGTATCACTCCCCTAAACATCGAAAATTTCCATCGCGATCGACCGAACAGCTAAGTAGTATCGAATCCGCCCTCTCGTCAAGATAATACTCTTACGAGCACTCGGACTGAAAATAGAACCAATCGATTGACATCGTTCGATATGAGGAATGAAATCACGGGAACTCGTTAGCTAATGCACTTTGGGGCAACGTCCTCTCCTTATAAAGCGCAAGTCGCGTAAATCCCTTAACGGTCGGGAGGGGCCGTTCTATTTTCGGGCTACATAAGCCAGTCAATTACCTTAATGGTTTCTATCCTCGTCTGCAGGATTGTCTTAATTGACTGGAGGAACGAACGCGGGAGATAATAGAATCTGATCACGCCTCATCAATGAAAGAGAGGGACAGTTGTTCTTCTTCGAAGGGGAAACCGAATGAGATAATCCCGTCGATTTGGGTCACGGGGTGCGGAGATGAACGGGTGCGGCAGTCAAAGATGACGCTCCCGTGATGCTCAGCTGTTAAAGTTTTAATTGTCGACACTGACATGAGTTGAATTCGAAACAATTGCAAAGAAATTCCCGATTACTCAGAAGGTAATCAAAAGTAATATTCTAATGAAGGACTTTATTGGATCGTAAAATACTAAATATTTCTTAGTCTTACAGATATAAACCCATGAGCCGTTGTTAATATCTTATTAATACTTCAATTCAAAATGGAAGATTGCGCTCCCGCCGCGAGATGCTCAGCTGTTAAAGTTTTAATTGTCAACACTGACATGAGTTGAATTCGAAACGATTGCAGAGGAATTCCCGATTACTAAGAAGGTAATCAACAGTAATAATCTAATGAAATACATTATTGGATCGTAAAATAATAAGTATTTCTTAGTCCTACAAATATAACCCCATGACTCGTTGTTGATGTCTTATTAACACTTAAATTCACAATGGAAGATTGCGCTCCCGCCGCGTGATGCTCAGCTGTTGAAGCTTTAACTTTCACCACGGAATTGAATTCGAAACAACTGCGATGAAGTTCGTGATTATTAAGAAGATAATCACAAGCAATATTTTAATGAAAGGCTTTTTTGGATCGTCAAAAGCCTTGATATTTCTCAGTCCTACAAAGATAGCCCCTTGACACGTTGTGGCTCATTAAAACTTCAATTAACAATGGAACCTTCTAAACAGAAATAATTAGGTGATTCGGCGATTTAGGTCTATGAATTAGGGATAATCTGGTAATTCAGAAGAAAACGAAGAAAAATCACAAGAAATCTTTTCACGAAGGGCTTCATTGAATCGTGAAAATACCTGATATTTCTTAATCCTACAAAGATAGCTTCTTGACATGTTGTTAATGTCTAATAAACACTTTAATTAACAATGGAAACTTGTAAACATAAATAAACAGGTGATTCGGTGGTATGTAATTCAGGTTAAAGTTTAGGAATTAGGGATAATTAGGTAATTTAGAAGCATACGAAAGATAATCCCAAGCTATCTTCTCATGAAAGCATTAATTGGATCGTTAAATATTTAACACTTCTTCGTTCACAAAAGATCACTCCTTGGCAAGCTGTTAGCTTATAGCCTTATTAGCCCTTCAACGAACAAATGAAGGTTGTAAACAGGAAATAATTAGGGTTTATGTTCCAGCGAATGTTTCCACGATAACTCTCCCTTTTTAATGTGCAATGATCGTTTCTTTACTTGATGTGATAATTACGAGAAAATACCGCTAATAACCCGCTATCCCTACTCGCACTGCCAATAACTTAATGAGCAATCAATTTAAAAAAAAAAACCTTAATCTAATTCTTATGAAGCCATCTCCGTGGTCTCTCACTGCTGTGAAATTTGATGAATCACTCGCTGTAATATTTGATGAAATTGTTAATTCATTTGAGGGACCGAAATTAAATTATAGAAGAAAACTTTTCAATAGGTTACCGACCAAATGTAATCGATTGTTTGACTGAATGTTAGCAAACTCTTGCGATATGATTCTAATAACAGAACGCTCACAATTTATCCAATATAGAGCTATGGGCTTAATTAAGAAATATTCTTCGCGATTGAAGGTGAAAGTTCAACAGTAAATATTATGAATGGCCACCTTTGATTTTATACCAAAAGGCCGGATTAGGGTATATATGTAAATACCTTTGGTTATTGCATTAAAAGGCTCCACGGAAGTCCTAGATCCCAGAAGGAATCGATAGGTTCATCAAGATATATTTTCTTGACGAAGACCCGAATTTTCGGTCAAAAAATGCCCACTATCTAAAATAACGTGATCTACAAAACTTATCAGTTGTTATCGAAGTACGCCATAAATTGTCTACCTTCACATCTCAAGAAATTCTGAGAGAAAAATGCTATGAACTTCCAAGCTACGAATCTGACCAGCAGATGAGAAAGATTTGTTTTGGTATCAAAATACACTTCTATTATAGTATAGTAGAATAATTGTATGAAACCATTTCAACTTTTGACAAGCAGCCTTTTAGGTTTCATACTGCGTAAAAGGATATAATAAATAATTATTCGTCTTTGAGAAATTGGCTTCACGGCAGCAACTGATCAGCTTCCAAAAACAATTCTAAGGAACAGCACATTGAATTTGACAAGTTTCTTAGCATAAAATGACTGCAAGTAGAGTAAAATTCGATCCAATCTTATTTTTAGCATTGAGATGGTTCTTTTCACTTCCATTCTACAAACAACCGACATATAGATATAGATAAATTTTTCGCAAATTCTAAATACTTCATTTGGATCCTAAAATTAATTTTAAAATTCAAGGAAGGGGTAAAGGGTAAATTGCACATAAGGGCGTGCACCCAGGAAAAATCCCAAGGAGAAACGGACTTGAAAAAAGTCTGACTGGGCCAGGAATCGAACCCGGGATCTTCCTCTATCTGGGAGGCTTCGTTAACCACTATGCTGCAGAGACAGAACATTTTAACACCACGCTTGCCCTTGGGCCCAAAATCCCCAAAATGGCATGATTATGTGTTGTCTCGGTAGCCTAGTGGTTAAGGCAGTCTCCCGGATAGAGGAAGATCCCGGGTTCGATTCCCGGCCCAGTCAGACTTTTTTCAAGTCCGTTTTTTTATTTTAAAATTATTCACCAGTTGATTGTGCGTAGTTCGAGAATTAATTAAACTATGAAAATATCATCCTAATAGGCCAAATTTCGTAAAATTCAACTTGGCAGAGAAAAACACCGATTAATCGATACAATAACGATGAAATATCGATATCTCGATATATTCCAATTGCTGGGTGCATGCCTTAATGTGAAAATATATCTATTTATCTCCAATACATTCTATTATCAAAAATTTACAAATTTATATAAAGGATTTTAATCCGTTTAAAAGCCCCGAAATAATTATTTAGAGCTAATTCCAGAGTGTCTTTCACGTAAACTACAATAAAATCAAGTCCAGCAAGTAATTCATACCGATGTGCATTTCCTACCTAAACTACATTTCTCTTTGATCCTAAACCCGCAGCGACTTTCATCCGATCCCGAGTTATACGTTTCAGCATTTCATGAAGATCGACGGGACCTTAAATGTTTCGTTAAGTCCATCGTGCGGAGACTGTAATCTTCGTGCCTGAATATCGAGACCTCGGCTGCAATCCAAGGCCGCAATGGTTGGTTGGTCATTACGCAATTACGAGCATCCCGAAAGGTAACCCGAGAGGAGCAATGCATCCAGAAATTCCCTGGTAACTCCACAGCTCGTGACCGATGAGGTCCAAGGATCAACGGGCAAATTAACAGAACAGCCTAATAAATGTCTTCGTGGAGTGCCTGCAAGTACAGAACCTGAGATTCCTCCGCAGGCGATGTCGACAAGATGTAACGATGCTTTCGTTTATACGGTTGATTACTCTACTTCAAATAAATTAATATTCCATAACGGGCTTTGATTTATTTTATTTTGCCGCATAATTAATTAATGGTACGAGACTTAGGTTATACTAGTTGAATAAATAACCATGAACCTTTCTAGATTTTTTCCGAGTAAAATACCAAAATCTATCTCGTAAAAATAGGTCGAAGGAATAGTAATTCTGCTAACCTTTAGTTTAATCTATACTAAAGATTAGGAACCTGATGCCTTGAGGCTACATGCGGCCTTTTCTAGCGTCCAATGCCTCCTTTTTTACATTTCATGAAAGGACTTTATTTTTTAAAATGAAATGGAAAATATTTCACTGTTTTTATTAAGATGTTAAATTCGTTTTTATTCATACACTATCAGTTGTGAACTAACGCAACGCAAGCGATTTACCTCGATTGAATTCATTTGTAGCAAAATATTACATAGATATTCCATTTTTTACACTGAAGACTTAAATATGACTATAGTCCCTTGACTACCCCAAAGGAGAATCAGGGTAAAAAATTATTCGGCAAACAAAACGATAAATATGAATAATATTATGAATGTATGCTTCAATTCTAAGCACCACATATTGAGTTATAATCGTGAAAAACTGGGCATGAGGCCAAATTGTTTTTTTTTTTTTTTTTTTTTTGAGTGCAGGACTTGAAACTTCGCATAGTTATTACAAAAAGATCGAAATTTAGATTTCCTTTCCTCGATTTTTTAAATTTTAAGGTATTCAAAAGATACAGCACAACAAACTTCGATTGCGTTAGGTTTTTTGTTAATATTGATGGAAAATTCCTCTTTCAGTCTGAACTGGAAGTGGAATTCCAAGATGTATTTCAAAACTTAGCATATTTAAACAAAAATGTATTCATTTATTTAATTAAAATTAATTCTTAAATGCCACTCATTAAAAAAAACAAATAAGCAAATAAATAATGGTAAATAATGCTCCAGAGGAGAAGAAGAAGGTAAATACCCAAAATATAAAAGAGAATTAAAAACTGCATTAAAACCTGCAAATAGCCAACATTAGTATACAGTACAGACCACGTAATTTTTTCTTAGCACAGCCAGCCATATCCTTTACACTTTGATTTTCATGAACTATCTTCCAAATCATAAAAATTCCAATAAAATCAATCAATTTTGCTGCATCTACAGAAATTCATTAATCCTTTGAGATCGTAAATCTCTCCGATCAAACTTCAGTGATTATAGAAATAAAATTAAGTTTAATAGGTTCGACGCTCCTTAAATTCACTGAGTGCTGTCGTTACCGATAAACTGCGTGGGAGAATCAATTGGTAGACGTGTAACCTAAAAAGTACATGACCTGAATTACTGTCCGCGATATCTACTGCTCGCCTCAAAGGAGAGGATTTTTTTATTATTTTTTCTTCCACGAACCTTGAATCACATACCGATATATAATATGCGCTGAAGTTCAAATAAAATTTTCAAGCCGGTAAGCTGAAATAAGAATATTTTACTAATTGAGGTGGAAATAATAAAGAAATGGTTTCTCATACTAATCGAATTTCGTTTAGTTTATCATTTTACGTCAATAATATACGATTATTTATTAAAATAAAACACAAAATAGAGAAACTAAGTACTACGCTTAAAGTTAAAAAAAAAAAACATTTAAATGTTCTAATTAAAATGATTGATAATCCTTATAACACGACAAGAAATGTTTTTTTTTTCGATTCGTGTGAAATATAATCAACAAAATTTTCAGCGTGTTTTACATTCTAATATAAATATGTGGTTGCAAAGTTGCTAATAGCTCCGAAAATGTCTTCAAATCCTTAATATCACTCTGCTTGAGATGTTTCAAAATACTTAGTTCTAGCAGTGAAAAAGAATCTGCAGGTCGACCATGAGATCATTGGTTCGATCCGGGTCGAGGCCAAGTCAAGAGATTCCCTTCTAATCCACGATTCCTTTTTTATTTCAAACCAATAAAGTACATAAAACATACATCAATCGCATAATTACCTAAACAATATACAATTTTTCACCAATTAAAACCCTTTATAGGCTTTAAGAGCCATTAAATTATCTAATTTCAAAAATCGCTTTTCACATGGAAAGCCTTAAAACATTAACACGTAAAAATGTCAATAATGACATAATTAAATGCCATTATTGATTGTGGAAATAAATAATATTTTGAATGGTATTGGCCGTTACGTGGTGGAATTCCATAATGGATGAAAATAAAAGAACACTTTGTAGTAATTCCACAGAATATGTTTCAATACACGACCGGTTTCAACTTTTAAAAGTCATCATCTAGTACTTTTAAAAGTTGGAATCGGTTGTGAATTGAAATATATTCTGTGGAATTACTACAAAGTGTTCTTTTATTTTCATCCATGGAAATAAATACACTACTATAGTAAAACTATTTTAATTGCTACCGAAAATTGATTAATAAAAGTATTCAGATTATGACTCCATTTGTGTAGAGAAATAAAATATCCAAAATATAAATGAAAAAATTCCTAAATATCATCCGACTAAATTAATCTTGCTCAAAAAGGGAAGTAGATGCATACACAGGAAAAGGAAAATAGATACATATATTCCTTCTTCCATTTCATCCTTGCCCTTGTCGACAAGTACTACATATAAAAGCAAACATACAGCCAGTAATATAAACAGATTTTTAATAAGTAATGTGAAAATAGAGAATAAATATGGAAAGAAAGAATGGCTTCTTGGAAAAATCAAACATCAGTGTTAATTTTGATTTCCACCGCAGGAAAACAGCCACAAAAAGGAAGGGAGAAAAAACTGCGAAATGAGTAGGTAAGGTTGATAGAATAGAGACTAGGGAGATGAAAAAGTGCAATGTCCATTCGGAATCACGTTTTTATGGCTACCAGTCCTTTGTGGAAAACCCTGTACATACATCTGCATTCAATGGCGTTCACTATCATTTCTAGCTGTTTTAATCAAACAAGGTAGTCAGCTCGTCAGATAAAGTTATCAAAATAATGTGCAAATTCCTTCAGGTCATTATAATGGCTCGATGAAGTCGTGACACTAACAAAAGTTCTCATTTATTTAGTTATTATTATTCGCAACAAGTAGACTGTCGTCAGGTGGCAGTCCCAGCCATTGTCTAGAACACGATACAAACTTACACACTAATATATCAAGCCTTTATTCGAATAGCATACTCCTTGTTCCCTCTCCAATGCATATACAATACAAATACCCTTTAAATACCGTTATTACATATTTTTCACCGTTCCTTCGCTAAGTTACGTATCAATTTGTCACAATTTCTATTAAACTCACAATTTACAAAAGAAAATGCAAAAGCTTCACATTCATTTCACAATAAATTATACACCTAACTCCTTTTTGGTTTTTCGGTAAGGGATAAAAGACCTTTTTAAGCAACAAATTCCGATTTTCAAACCCTCCATTCATAAATAATAACGTGGTGATATCAGTCGATTGTTTCCTCAACTTAAACTTATCTAACTGATCGCTCCCTGCTATATTAAACAACGCGAAATACATTTACAGTTATTGATCTCAAATCAGACCACAATTGTTTCCAAACGTGGTATCAGTCCATTGATTCCAAAACTTTAACTTGCCAAAACGTTCCCCACTTGCTATAAAAAACTACGCGAATAACATTAACAGTAATCGATATCGAATCAGACCACAATTGCATCAATGAACAAATAATTACGCAAGTTCCTCCCGATATTGTGATGTAATATCCACCGGCGTCATGTTTACCAGCACCGTTATGATAAAAAGCATCGTGTTCGTTCCCATGACAATTATGCCCGGAGATTGATCGCGCGGCGAAAATACCTCCTCTTCACCTTGGAGGGGATCTTCCAGCCTGCTGGTCCCTAACGAACTCATCTCCACGCTGATAAGCTGACCTAAAATTCCTCGCCTTGACCTACGGAGGGCCGAAACCAAAAATAAAGCGTAATTCGGGTTCCGCACCGGTGGAGCACTCACGCAAGTGTTGAAAACGAATTTTGTTTACGCGACCACGCCTCAATTTATGCAGGCGGTCCCGCATACTGTTACGACAGCCGCTTCCAGATTGTATCCATCGTGTCGTTAGGATTTTCAACGATATTGAAATCAAACTAATGTGGGGAAAAGGTTTTGTTGCGACGTAGGTATTATATTGCGCACGAGTACAGTACTAGCATCATGTGCTTATTTACATGTATTTATTTTCATGTATTTATTGTCCTGCCGATATCAAAATGTGAGACGAATAGGGGATCGCCTGGTAGGGGTGATGCACGGTAAGGAGGGCAGTGTGGCTGATACAGTTGCTGGGAAGACCTATCAGGGATCCTGAAAAACCTTTACGTTAGAAGAAATATTGACAGGTGTAAATACTAATTCAAAGTACGTTATTGTAATAACAGTGTTTATCTCCAGCTGCGTAGTATACTTTCTACTTCGAGAGGTTTTGGTGGTATATGCGACAGGATTTCCTTTCGTTTATTTCTTCAATTTGATATACAAATCCATTCTCCTTTCTCGTATAACTAAGAATACCAGGAACCCTGAAAATTCTTGCAAGATAAGAAATATTGACAATTGATACAAACAATAAAAAATTGACAACCTGGAGTTCATGTAAAAATTACAATTGTGAGACACGATCTTTTTAAGTTACTGTAGTTGGTGAGCGGTGTTTTTGTCTTAAGTATTTAAGTTCTGTATTGTATACGATCGCTCTGTATCGTATGCAGAGATTCTGGTGAATTGCTTGAGTTATTCATTCATACGGTGATTGTATTAGTTCTAGATTGTTCTGTGAATCGTAGCTGTTTGAATAGAAGATAGGCGCTGTCTGCAAAGAAGTAAACGTACAGGGTTTTTAAGTGCTGTTATGTAGTTTTATATGCAAATCTTTCTAACGATGTTTTAATTATATGTAGTTACTTAGCTTACTTACAAGCGTCGTCACCTGACACACCTGACTGCGTATAACCGCTGAGGTACAGTATAACAAATAAATAAATACATTTACAACGTAACTACATAGCGATTAATAATTAATTAATGACAATTAAACAATGATTGACTAGCTATAATAATTATAATTAATTCCAAATGATAAATATTATTTTCAAATATTAATAATTAAAATCGCATAATAATCACTAATTTCAAATAAATTTCATTACCTATTGCAGCATATATAAATAGAAAGGAAAAAAGAGTAGCACGTTAGAATTCCAACACAATATTTATTGAAAATCTATCAAATTCACCTGCTTACTACGATAGTATTCTTCCACTAAAGAATGAGGAAATCGAGGAGTTTATAATTTATACGAAGCTCTTAAATTTCCTCTTTCTATACGGAGAATGAATAAAAATCAGACAATAAAGTGTTTCAATAAAAATTTAATTTGATATTTGCTCGGCGTGTCTTACTTTTCCTTCCATCGTGGGAGTACCTCAAAGCTAAGGATTACACTAATTAATTGCATCTGAACTAATTATAGCGAAATTATATATTTGAATAAGCTTCTCATTCTTAGAAATATAATTACGAAAACAATTTCTTTCCAATTAACTGAAATGATTCTTGGTTAAATTACTCAATTAATCATCCGAAACCATGAAGCTGAAACTTTCTCAAAAATTTGATTTACCCTACGATACAAGACAAAATCTCCAAAGAAGGATTAACAGCTACTACTCTCAGTCATTATTTGGAGTAAATGTATGAAGAGACTCGTAAGTTTCAATCCATCAAAAAGGTACTTGTCACTAAAATTGCAATTTAAACCAAAAATAAGGAGATATTAAGTTTCACTTTATAGCATTTCTGCAAGCGTAGATTAATGTTTTTCCTATAGGGACAACTATGGATGCGAATTTGATAATCTTGAAAATATTTCACCACTCTAAAAAAGAGGAAAATGTTTTGTTTCTCGGGAAAAGAAATCTGAATTAATCAATCCAACAATAGTGTAATTCTGTTTAATATAAAAGGACATGAAAGCTGTAAGAGGGAAGAGAGATAAAATAATAATAAGTATTGTTTTAATGTTAAAGAACGTTGGATTTATTATATTCAAAATAGGATGAAAAAAATTAAAAGAAAGCATCTAAAACCACCAGAAGCGGTTATTTCGTTCAAATATTATCGCATAATAGTAGGAGTCTCACTCCATAGAGAGGAGAGGAAAAAAGAAAGTGTATTCTGAATTTTTCGTGAAGCACTGAGATACATAGAAGTTATCATTTGCATTGGTTGCAGTCAAATAGTGATCCAAACTAGAAATGTTTCTGGCACCACAATGATTAGAGAGACCAGAATTCCGCTATATAAAATCATATGATTATACTCTCAGCCTTATGTAAGGTTTTTGATACCGACGCTTTTAAACTAAATTTTTCAAATCCCAAATCAGCAATTAGTCCATTTCTGGTATTATGAGTTTAAATATGGAAGATCGAAAAATATTTTCGTAATTGATAATATTCTTTAGAATCAATTTACATTAATATGTAAGCAAAACCAGTCTTTATGTTATTATCTCCATTATGTATAAGGGATTACAATATTAGTATAAATCTTACAACAGGAATTCTGGAAAGGTCGAGGAGGAAGGATGCCCAGAAGTTGAAGCATTTAATTAAAATAAATTCCCGCCATTTTCATAAAGTTACACAACAGTTACCCTTCGCCGTCTCCTCCTAACGGTATATATAAAGCAGTGCACCACCCCATAATAAAAACTTCCTTCGTGAAGGAGACAAATATAGCCGAGCTCAAAAAAGGCAGGCTCTTATGGGCGCATCTGCCCCAAGGCCGGGTTAAATGAATCTCCCGCCAATGCAATGTCCCCATTGTTCCCGCCACAAACCACGCAACTATGGGGCGGAGACAATGACATCGACGGAGGCCCCACCTCGCGGAAGAATAATAAAGCAGCCCCAAATTGCTCCTTCAATCACCTTCTTATCTAAAGCGCATCCGAAAAGGGCCATCAAGCACCAAGGTCGGGTGGATCCATCCGGGCAGAAGAGATTTCTTTACTGCGCTGCTTTGACCCTGAACCACTTCCCCTAATCGAGAATGCCCTTTAAAAAGTTTTCGTTTTTGGTCAATTCCTGATTTTCTAGCCTAGTTCTCATTAAATCACGTCCCGCCTGAGATAAGCCGACAAATGAGGGGTTTCGGGGAAAATGAGATGGCTGTACGGGTGTGAGTCCTTGGATTTACTATATTAATTTAATCCTCTGGAAATTTCGTGGAAATAGCATTTCAGATATGGAGCTTCATTTGCCATACTTGAAGCATAATTGCTGAATTCATTAATTAAAATGATAAACATATGTCTACTCCGAAACAATTTTGTCTTTGGAGATTTAGGCTTGCAGTTCATGTATTTGTAATACAATATCGCCGTAGTTAATCACCAGGAGAGGTGGAGGCCTTAATAGAATTAACGACATTGAACAACTAATACCAACAATGCTTCAAAGATTGACGTTACGACTACAGAACATAATTCATTCGTATTCACTACATTGGTTTACAAACTATTCACATTTGAAAAATAATCCACAACCACTACGGACACCATGTGTATTTAATAATAAACTCGAACAATTCATAAAAAACGTTGCATATACAATTATAGAATATCAGTATGTAAAGTAAAAAAATCTGATGTGGACAACACGTGACTTTCTCCATATTTATTGAAAACAGAAGCCTATTCCGGTAATATATAAATAACTCCAAAACAATGAGGGTTACAGAAAAATGTTTCAAACAAAAGTTGTAGTAAAGTACATTATCAATAATTTTTGCATGTAATTGCATCTACCTACATTGCATTCTGACAGAGATATGTATGAAAAACTTCCATTTCTGGATAAACAACAACTTCCGGTTAAACATTATTCAGGAATAACTCCTAAACAATCAGTGTTACGAAAACATGTTTCAAACAAAAGTTGTAGTAAAGTACATTGTCTATAACTTTTGTATAGTTGTATGTACCTATATTGCATTTTGACAGAGATATTTAAGAAACAACATTTTGTTCCGGATAAACCGCAATTTCCGGTTAAGCTGTATTCATCAAAAACTAATCAACTCTTGGCATTGTTAGGAAAATACTAAACATGAATTTCAAATGTTTAGATAATTGCCTTTTACGATAGAGCGCCCACAAACATTTTTACCACAGACAGACACACACACACATAGACCGACAGACGAACGAACTCTATTGGCCACAAAGCATTATTTACTATTTCCGTTGAAATCAGGAGGTCGACTATTTTTGCGAATACAATACTCTCTTTATACTACGTATAGGGAGAAAGTAAAAATAAATTATCCTTAAAATTGCATTAATGTTACTTGTTAATATTACTTATAAAAATATCCATGAAGTAGCATGTGATACTTATGTCAATATTACTTATCACATAAGATATTTCAGGGTTTCTGATAGGCCTTCACGAACATATATAGTGGTAAAATAATCAAAGACCTACAGAATAACAATTACATACGAATTACTCTCAGCAAACAAATACAATGTGAACAAATTTCTTAGCGATCATACAGGGGTCTATAATACGAAACTTTTACACATTTTTTCGTAAAAAGTAAGAAGAAAGAAGTAACATGATGAGGTTAAAGGCATAATTTTTAACTTAAGTCTCGATAGCGTGGCTTCAACCCACTGTGATATTCACCCAAAGATGCACGCTCCACTTTCATCCGATACGACCCGTATCCGACAGAAATCCCCATTTTTCTACTATCATTCGATCTCTTGCATGCGACACGCACTCTTTCAAAACAATCCAATTTCTAGTCCGAACCGGAAAAAAAGAGGTAACAAAAATTATACCAAATGACTCGACTTTCCCATAATACATAAGTATCATTCAGCATAATTACGACTTACCTCCTCCTCACTCTATGGGAACCCTCTGTACTCCGCCTTATACAAAGTCTTGCGTAACACACTTTCTTTGGAAAACAATACCCAAAATTGAAGCAATACCTTGCTGAATGGCAATTTTCACAGATCATACATTAAAATTCAATGAGAAAAATTGTCAGAGAGGAATATGTTTTAGATTTACTATCTAATAAAATTTTCTTTGCTTTGCACCCTCAACAGTTTGTCTTTTAACACTTTCCTATAAACTCACCTTTCCTATATTCCTATGTTTTTGATTATTTTCAGTGTACTAGACCTAATCTTTCATTTGTATGTATTTCTTAATGTAATTTCATTTTCTTCATTTCTTAAAGATTTATCTTCAATTGTTCAACGTTTATTTTAATTCACCTATAATTAATGTCAGTTTAAAGAAGTTGATTTATTTTATCTGATTATTTGTAGTGCAGTTATGTTTATTTCCCCTTTCTTTTTGTACAATTTTTATCTATTCTCTGCCAGTCTATCATAACTCTTTCTTTCTCCTTCATCAAAAATATAATTTTCTATTGTAGGTTTCGCAGGTTTTTCACACT
Organism: Sympetrum striolatum; assembly: GCA_947579665.1. Taxonomy (NCBI): domain Eukaryota; kingdom Metazoa; phylum Arthropoda; class Insecta; order Odonata; family Libellulidae; genus Sympetrum; species Sympetrum striolatum. Next base: position 17,245,442 of record OX388351.1, on the reverse strand, counting down.
ACCCCTCTTGTGAGTGTTTTCCTGCAGTGGAATTTTTTTCCTGAGCCCTCAGCTTAGGTTTTTGTAAATCCACGCATTACTTTTCTTCGTGTACTTTTGCAAACTATCTCGATCTTTCTGTTTCGCATATGACGATGGGTTAGGTGTAAGAAGAGACTTTCTAGTCTCAATCTCGCCGGAATAAAGGCCATTTATTATTATTATTATTATTAACAGTGGTCCGTAAATGGTTAAATATGAATACTGCTTGTACGTTATGGAAACGTTAATCTTTCTAACTAATGTAAGTATTATGCATGAAAAGCTTTCAAACGATGACAGCCTGCAATCAAAGGCCTAATCGCAATGGAATACGAGAGAAACATTTATCATTAAATAAAACAGATACGAAAAAAATCCTCGTAAATATACGAGGAAAATACATAAAATTCACAAAACACAACCACTGTGATAAATATGTGCGTAAGTACGCTTTTAAAATATAAAATAATTAATGCTTGAGGAACCAAAAAAATACAGTAATTATATAGCAATTAGACTAGTAATTTTGCTACTTTGTAGAATTTTTGTCTAAGAATGTGTTAAATTATTAATTTGTTAAAAAAATCAACAACAACCAACAAGAGACCAATTACACTTGATTATTAAAATTCAAAACTTTAAACTAATTGAAATATCAGCATGAATCCATTTCAATGAAACTCTCATGATTTCAGTTTGAAGGTACCAGAAAAATTGAAGAAAAAATAAGATGTTTACTTTCGGCAGAATTTATAAACGCTAACATGGTTTCGGAGCAAGTTTACACCATCATCAAGTAAACGTCTTATTTCTTCTTCGATTTTTAAAATGATATTCCACCAGATATCATTTGGCACTTTTAATTTGGTACCAGAAGATAAAAATAGGCGTAAGTGATAAATGATCCACGCATCGCTTCAATTTATGCGTAAAATCCACAAAGGAGCGAAGTTGGATTTCTTTGTGGAAACCCCACGCGAAGTGAAACCGCTCGCAAGATTCATCAATCTTTCATTCTTCGCCATCAGTTCGCGAAATGAGAGCTTTCTTATTTTTAACTCGAGCGAAAGGGGAAATGGCTCACCCGAACCCTATCTGGGAAGCTCTCCCGTTTCTATGCGACGGACCAATTTCCAACTCAAATGGATTACGAATTGGACGGATAGAGAAAGCCCACTCTTTCACCCTTCCGAAATCCTCATTTCTCTGTCTGTCGAGGATTGTCTGACGAGGATCTTGCGTATTCGTCATCTCCCAGTCAAAAAGGTAATTGATTACCCATCGCGAGACGATACTCATTCGATTTCATACCACTCACGATAGAGATTTATCACCCGTATATATTGGACGTGTGAGCACTTACAGACTTAACAGTAATGATAATAAAATTCAACTGTTTCTAATCAGTAATCGAATGATCGATATTTACCGTTTTATACACTTAGGAAAGTAGCACGAGTCTTCTTAGACTCGGGGAGAACTATATTGATAAAAATTTTACATTCATTTAATAAATTTTCATGTAAATTGTGATTAATTTTAGACGTAACTTAATTTTATAAGTCGACTCCAGGCAAGTTTACTGATATAATAATTTTAATATTGTTAATTTAGTGTAAAGTGAAAAAATGATAAAATAATAATTAAATATAATTTGAATTTAATCTATATTGGAAATTAATTTTATATCTATTTTAATTTTTCAAACCAATCCCAGGCAGGTTCTACTGATATAATTAAATAACACTATAATTTGTATTGTACACTAAATAAATTGAAATTAAAAGTAAAAAAAACAATTATCTTAAATTATCGATAAACCGATCAGTTCTTGATGATCATTACTCCGTATAAAAACTGATGTATATTCAATTTTACCTCTTATTCAAGTTTACCAGTGGTTCTTGACCGAGAGTACGGACCCCTATAGATGCGAGAAAAGCTTCTAAATTTTTAATGAAAATTCAAAACGACGTAGCCATTGAAAATATAACTATTATTCAATGTGCAATAAAATAATATTTATTGTAAATGCATTAATATTTTCATGCAATTAATGAATTATATTACAATAAATGCCTTTTCGTAAATAATAAATAGAAACGCATTTTCAAGGGGATTCGAGAGCATATTTTCAGATTCGAGGAGATGCTGACTATTAAAAAGGTTACGAATCAATGATGTCTATTATGCAAAATGTGTACAAAATATTCCCAATTTCATTCCCATCGGAAAAATGACCTATCGATAATTATATCGCATTTCCCGTGACAGGTTAATTCGTTAAAATAACTCTCGAGTGCCTCCGCATTGTACGGACATTTTTACTTCTATTTAATTGAAATTCCAAAACAGGCAACTGGTTTTGATTTCAAATGAAAAGCAACATCCCAAAAAATATGTTTTTTTTTTCAAAGAGGAAACTTTAAAATAAATTGCGAATGTTGCGCTGATGATAAAATGTTTACAACTTTAGATTGGTATCGCTAAATCATTAGTAATTCAGGCATATATTCGGTTCTATATAAGGGTATTGTTCCTGCTACATGAAGAATGGAATATTTCTCAATAAATGCTTGTGATGCGAGTCATGAATTATATCTTTTTTCCTTTTAAAAGTAGTATTGATAAAACATTATTGAAAGTATCGAAATCAAAAGCGTTGCCAACGTGATATAGCCTTTCTCAATGTCATAATTTATGCATTTTTCCAAAAATAGAGAAAGATTTCGAACGATTCCTGATTCATTAAGAGCTAACGATGTCGAACTTCAGTGTGAAGATCTAACAGCTCTCGTGGGAAGGAAATAAATTCACTTAATAGCCACTCAAAGTTTTCTTTTAGAGCATAACCTTTACGGAAATATTTCAGGGAAAAATTATGGTTCACAGTGGTACCTAATAAATATCAGAAATTTGTAATTTTCATCGACAGTTAGAACAAAATGATTTCTAGTGGACATAACAAGTTTAAATTTATTCAAACTTTAAAGTTTTATTGTTACATTTAAAGTTTTTAAGTATCTTTCCACAAAGTTGAGATTTGAACATATCAGGTATATTTATTTTAGTTTTATTTATGCTGAATCAAACACTCTCACACCCATCCCCACCAAATATGGCACAAAATATATTTATTTGCATTCATTGAAATGCAGAAATCAAACTACTTTCTCCGTCGGATTCACTGATAGCAGACAACATCGCGCAACGTGAGAGGACGCCATCCCCTCTCCGAGATGGACGAAAATCCGCGAGGAAGTTCCTCGTATGAATTCTTTCGCAAATCCCGTTTCCATTGTTTTCTTTTATTAGCAGAGCGATGCTGGCCGCTCCCACTTACTAAGAAACGATAAAATAAACCACTTGCCCCGACCTTGCTACCGCCGCTTGACAAATTCGTATCCCTCGAATCCATAAAAGGCGATCTCTTTGGACCCACTCCCTCGCCGACTGATTATTTGTTCCTTTGGCCGGAAATCCTTCGACGATGGCCGTAAAGGGACACCGAGTGCACGCGGACAAAATCCCGTCCCTCGTTCCCATGCGATCGAAGGCACGAAGCACTGACTCTCGGTTTTGGGAACATTTAGCGTCGTCACTCCAATCCGCCAATCGACAGGTTGAAAAATACCATGGGTTTTGGAAAAGTAAATACTCAACACGGAGACTGTGGGGATATTCCGATTTTGCCTTAATTGGTTCGCTCTAGAATAAGCGGTTGCTGAAACTAATTCAATAATAATCGTGTTTATTTGGGCGATTGAGAATAAAAGTCTGTTCTTCCGTCGAACCCGGATGATACTGATACTTTTCCGATAGTTTTCTCTTTTATTCAATTATAGAATAATTAAATAAAAGAGAAAAGTATCAGAAACAATTAGAAGAATTGTGGATGTAAAATACCAAGGAGATTCGTAGGGGGAAAATCCACTGCAGGTAAATACCAGTAAAGAAGTGGGGTGTGAAAAACCTGCGAAAACCTACCGATAGTAATAACTAAAAGATGAGAAAAAAGAGCATGATATAATATAGAAATACACAACCAGTATGTACTTGCATGTGATGCATAAATAAGAATCAGTTCACATTTAAATAAAAGAAAGCGATATACATAATAACATAATTCAAACAACAAGAGAAAAAGGGAAAAAAAACATCGATTTGCATCATAATTCAAAGGCTAAGCTGTTGAAGATTCAGGTAAGCATGGCAACCAAGAGTAAACATAGTTACTCTGATGATAATTATAATATATTACAATTATTAATACCTGCAACTCTTTTATAAACAATAGAACCTCATCTTAAAACAGTAGGTCTTAACCGAGGCTGCAGGCACCCCGGGGGAGGGAGAGAGCATTTCTAAGGGTGCGAGTTATGTTTCTAAATGTTTAAGGAAAATTAAAGCTTATTCGCTTACATAAAGCAACGTAGCCATTAAAATTTAGACAATATTTCATGCGTGACGCACCTGCTGACATCTCTGACTTAGCAAGACCTGCAATTTTATTCTAATAATTTCATATGTGGTGTTCTTTCTAGTCGATTTTGTGTATTTTATATATATTTACTTATGAATAAATATGAAATGAAATATGATATGTTCATGAATAAATTATCGTAAATAGTATGTAAAAATATAGCATCTATTGAAAACGTATTAATTCGTTTAAACAATTAAAAAAATATCTTGTAATAGATGTCTTTTCCTAAGCAAAAAATAGAAACACGTTTTTCAAGGGGGTACGAAAGCTTAGTATTTTCGCTATAAAGCGCGGGAAAGAAAGAAATTATTGACTTTCATTTGGTCTTGCTTCTGAGAGTAATTTTTTAGATAAATTCATTATATTTCCTTTACATTAATATATGTTTTTCTTAGATAGGTTTTCAAATTGAAGTCCAGAAATTTTGAAGCCTTCGGGAATCAAAAACAAACTGTTCCCGAGAAATTCTCCAAGGAATTCCTTCCCGTTCTTTCCTGGAAATGTTTTTGAAATCAGTAACGTTATTCTCAGGTATAAATATAGAGGAGCTGATTATATGCCACTAATTAATGAATTGGATGAACAATTTTATTAAATTTTGTTAATATTTCTTCGAAAATAAACACGCAGCACAACCGGCTCCGTCTTATAAAATAATCATCGGTTTTTTCCAGTTTTCAGAAACCATTGTTATGTTTTGTATTGTTTAAATCTCTAATTATATCGAGGATGTAATTCTGCGTAGATCTGAATTAACTTCACCAAATGTTTCCCTATGATGTAGATTTTTCCTTATTTAATTAACAGAATTCACACGAGCATGCGGTTGGTTTATGTGTTCCCCGAAGAATGAGCAAATACTCAAAAATGCGTAGGAGGAAAAGAGGCCAGTAATTACAGCTGTGGACCAACAAGTTGATTGCAGCAGGTTTTCTAGGTGTTTCTATATTAGTAAATCAATTAATTAGTCCAAATATTTTACAATTCGTTTCATTTTAGGTGATAAAAATCACCGATGGATTTGCTCGACTTGATGTAATGAGAATTAGACGAACCATAGTTAAAGCTAGAAGTAAAACAATTTTATCTGCACATCTGAATGTCTTCTCAACAAGATGGATCCCTCAAGGGGGTTTAGGGTGAATAAGAGTCTATGATAATCAGTTTGTAACAAATATATTCGCAAAATAAAAAGTGTGACATTACTAATGGGGACAATAAGCACACTTTTACATTTTATCAGAATTAAACTCGCATCACATAATTTCCGAGCAATTTTACACACGAGTTCTCCCAGACGACTTTTTGAACACCAATGCTTTATTAATGTAATTGCGAATTTATTTTGAATAGAAACGCCATAAACAGCAATTAATACTTCCTGATATACAATTAATACATATGAGGTATAATTATCGCGATTATGAATATATTGTATTATTTCGAAAAATTTCACTCAACGCATGGATAGTAAATTTATTTTCAACATCATGATTTTCAACCATTATGTTCACAATATCAAACGATTTTTTTAATTTTGGAATGATTCATACAAGATGATATGAGATCGGAATACACTCTATGCAACATCTGTACTGAGCATAATTATTCAAAGCGAAAAATCAACGAAGAGGAATATATTTTTCAAACTGAACATCCCTTGGGCATTAACGTTTCTATCTAATCAAATTAAATTTAAGCTTGCAATGAATTCAGTTAAGGGTTTTTTTTATTGCAAACGAGTACAAATGAAGTACGAGCAAAATAAATATTCTCATACGCAAAGCACATGCAAGTTCCACAAATAAAACATTCAGCTAATTTTTACAGTTAAACAGCTACTGCTATTTCAGAACTTCCAGTTACTAAATAGCAAAATCAAAAACAAGGAAAATGTTCTGAATGGGAAAAAGGGATACATTGATCATTAGTGCTTAACTCATTTCAAATGTTTAGAAGAAATAAATAAACAGGAGCTCTACAAACGAGCATTATTTGATAATCAATTCATGCGCAATGCAAAGCAAAAATAATCGTGTCGCAAATGTACTAGAGTTTCCAAAACTAAATAATTTATGTTTCATACTGAAAATGTTGCCTTTTTGGAAAAAAATGGCAAAAGTATATCATCGAGGACTTCGACACAAATAAATCAAAGAGAAAAGGCAAAGCGGCTGCTGATGGTTATTTTATAATTAAAGAATAAATTCCAAAAACCGTCAAAAAATTTGCAAAGCCTATAACCAAAGGCTATACGAATTTCGACTTCCAAGAAGTCGGCAATGAAATGCAAGGAAGTCGGGAGAAGAGACGGCAAAGAACAAAATGAGATCGTAGAGAGACAATGTGTCACAAAAGAAGAACGTTGAGAAACTATGTGTCATTATGAGATCGTTGAAAGACTATGTGTCAATTGATTTGAAGAGAGTTTGGTTAAATTCTAAATTGCAAGTTTTTTGATGGTTTTTGGAATTTATTCTTTAATTATAAAAAATCAAATAGAAGTTAGGATAAAATGACCTTGTAACTATGCACATTCAGCTAATAAATTTCCTAAAAAAGGATTACTTACGAAAATTCTTATATCTACGGAGATAAAATGTATATTCAAGGCAAAATATTTAGTTAAATAACAATATATCTAAGAGAACATTAAAATTATATAATGTTTATTCCACGTCAATTTTAGGGCATTTACTTAAAGTCTTATAAAAATACGTATTAATGTATTTCAATGTTTTAATTTCGATGCACAAAGAGGATTGAATTTCAAGACGACATTTGAGCAACACGAACCGGTTTCAAATGTAGCAAAATACCAACAAACGGTCGACTAAATTAGTTTGGCGTAAGATGCTCTGAATTGAAAATGAAGCTCTTAGTTGGTCAGAGAAGAAGTAACTGCTTTTACTGTTAAAATTAGACACGTAGGCTAGGGTGGATCGAAATCCGTCAGCGGCTAATGCTTAAAGTTTGTGGTCGGTGGACCTTATAGCATATAAAAAATTTCAACTCGATCGGATTATGTCCTGAGGTTGCGAATTTTAGTCAAAATTTTTTGTATTTTTTCCTGATGGTTTCTCAATGTTTCCGAAGTGATTTAATGGCAAAGAAGTACATATATTGCTTGGTTGTTGCTTAATATTAAAAATATTAATAACAAAAACGTTTGAATCAAGGAAAATGGATTCTCAATTCGCCAAAATTCCTAAAATATGCTAAATATACAGAAATCTTACGGATGCTGGTTAGACAGTAGGGTGGGTCGTTTTGTCTTTTTTTCTGATAGAAATGTGTTACCCGGAAATAGTGGAACACCCACATTACTGATATAATATTCTTTCCGTAGGCGCCTATAAGTATATAAGTCCTACCTTTACAACCAAGCTCCACCTTAGACTCCCTTTCGTAGCTACAAATAGAATATTCAATATGCTAGAAGGAAATTAGGTGCGCGCATGCCATTCTATAGGCAAAGATGGTACTTGATTTCCGAATTCCTTTCGCAATATTAAACATTCCGGGACCTTCACTCTGCGAAAAGCAAACGAGCTTCTACGCATTTGCCAAGTCTCAAATATCGCATCTTTGAGGGCAACGCCTAGTTTCGCAAAATACGCAGCTTTTTTTCACTGAATACTCGGCCTTTACGAGACGCAAACCTTTGAAAGAACCCAAATACGGCCTTCTAAGACTTTTAGAGATCTTTTTCCGCTCTCGGAGCACGACCACTTCTGAGAGTTTTCCTCTTTTGTGGACAAATCTACACTTCCACGCGAGATAGTCTTTTCAACAGCTTAACATATATATGTACATTTGCAAATCAGACATTCTTCAAACCTATATTTTAAGTATTCCATGCATGAACTTTAGGAATAGATACTCTTGTCGATGAATATTCTACTCGGCAGAAAAATCTCGTCTTGTAGATTTATTTACAGTTTGAAAATTTACCATGTGCTAATTTCTCTCGAAAAAATTACAAATACGAGCAACTTGTTCGTGATTATAAAGTGCGACCATTTTCCAGGTTGGAACGAAATTGAAATTTTAACATTCTATGAAGATGAAAACAGAAAGGGACTGAATCAGATTTACAAAAGAATTCGATGTACCGTGAAAAGCGATCGTGTAAAATGAAGGAAAGACCTTGTTCTTTTTCTTCGACAATTAATTCTGGTGAAAATAAAAGCAGGATTAAAATAATGGATACTTTTTGGTCACTTTCTGGAATGTACAGCTTTACAAATTCAGTTCATAGTCACCAATAATATGCCAAACAGATAGAACCGGACAGGAAATGACTGACGGGCCCAGGACACGAACCCCGGTCTCCCAATTGCCAAATGGGTTGCTCTAACCAATCGACCTATCCTAGAAATGCTGTTAAGGACGCTAGTTTCTTTTCTAGGCGCACTCTTTTATGTGCATAAACCTTTCACTCTTTCCCTTCCCAGACGGATGGTTCAAAATTCGGCGTTACAAAGCTTTATGAGGTTAAAATTCCAAGGAAAGCGATTCAAGTTAAGATGTGAGGGAAAAGGCAGAGGGTTACATGGATAAAATATCTTGGATGCAATGAAGGGAGGGGCTGTTTACTTTGTATCTCAACCATTCCAGTCAGTATAAAAGTTACGGACGAAAAAACATGCATTCTACCATAAGCTATGAGTACAGTCTTACGTTCAAATAATAATTGATAAAACTAAGATTCATATTTATCGCTGGTCGATTTTGATGCGCCAAAAGCGATTTAAAATAAAGATTATAATATCACTCCGCATAAACTTCTCTTTATTCCGATCCAAACGGTACAAAATCTCAACAATGGTTATTTATCAACAACTCGTTGACAACCATGTCACCCCAAATAGCAACAATCAACGAGATAATCATTCAAACATAAGTTACGAATATTTTTAAAGACCAAAAGAAATATATCATTGATTATACTGCATCAATTGCAACTTCATTTCTGATGATAGCCTTAGTTTTATTCGTTTGACTGAAGCTTTGCTGAAAGGTAAGTCTGACTGGTAAGCCAAGGTAAGACTGACTGGAAATGGAGAGGTAAATAACGTATATATGTATAAATTACTTAGGTATACGTATTTACATAACTATGTATATATGTGTTAAATAAATTAATTGATGAAAAATAACAATGTGTACTTTTTCCACAGTATTAAATACTGTGGAAGATACAAGACATCGCCGGAGACTGTGTATTTTAAATTAAATGATCTTGGGTGGCAGTGCGTGATACGTGGTAGGCGCTAAGCACCACAAGAACATCCACTGCCCTCCGACCACTAGAATACGCGACTGAGCGACCTCACGCACTAAGTCGAATGGCCACCGTTAGGTCTCGGAGCGTTTAACATCCTAACGCAGTGGACAACACGGAAATCCCAGTCACGGGGGGAGCGATAGGTTGGCATAGGTAAGAGATGTCGGGAGGGGAGGCCGTCCTAACCTGTTGTTGGGCTCCGAATTCTTCCCCGCCTCCCCCCCACTCCAACTCACGAATAAACGGAACCGCTCAATGAAGAGAGTATCGTATTCTACTCATAAGCAGATATTTTCCCTTAAGATTCCCTTCCCTGCAGTTTCCCACCAACCACAGAACGGTCGGTATGAATGTTTCGAAATTCAGTATCGATACCGTTGTTCAAACTTACTGTGCTATCGTTCGACCTGTCCTAGAGTATGACAGTGTTGTTTGGAACCCTCATCAAGTCACCTACATTAAAGCAATTGAAAAAGTTCAAATGCGCTTTGTTAAATGGCTGTTTAAAAACTGACGGAGTTGTTTTCAGTGAAAAAGAGTATCATAATATATGTAAATATTTCAATCTAGCTCCTCTTAGTGCAAGAAGGTCCGTGTTTGATGCTATATTTCTTGTTAATATAGTAAGAGGAACCGTTGTGTCACCTAATTTGCTGGAATTAATTAACCTTAATGTTCCAAATAAAAGAACTCGTCACACATCTCTTTTCCGTGACATTTTTGGAAGAGTTGATATTATGAGACACGAACCTCTCTCACGGACCATAAAAACAGTCAATGAAATTTTAAAGCGTTGTAATTGTGATATTTTTATTGACTCCCTGATGTCACTAAGGAGGAAATTTTACCACTATTTTAATTGTTTTTAATATTTTTTGACTTTGTATTTTGGTGTATTTCATGTATTTTTCGTTGATTTTCTATATGCTTTTGTATTTTATCATAACGCTTGTAATTGGGGCTACCTGTTAGCGTTAAATAAATTAATAATAATAATAATAATTAATAATAATAATAATTGAATTTCTGGCGATCTAAATACCAGAAATCGCTCGATTGCTCTCAAACTGCATAAAGAGAACTTAAGCGTGAGATATGAGTGTTAAACATCTAACTTTTCTATTCTCTCACATCTTCACCGGTGAAAATGTGGACAACTTCCCCGGCTGAGTGATTTATTTATTGTAGATCCGAACACTGATTTATAACACTTTCTCCGCGTCTACGATTTAGATCGGAACTATTTGTATTCCGACTTAAAAGGGTGATACAAGCTACAAGGCAGTGAAGAAAATGGCGTTGATTAGGAATTTTTAATTTTTGAAGCATGCATGTACATTCCGATAAAGGAAGCTCGGGAGGAAAAAAGAAGAAATCCTCACATTCTCTTGCTAAAATTTATTCCCTTGCACCCAATTCATTCTATCTATCACGAAAGGATATTATTCACATTTAAAATAAAATGTTAGATATGGAGGAGGGTCATAGGTTGGCGACATAATAATATACCAATTTATCTATCTTTCATTTATGTCTTTCTCTTATACGCTAATTATAATTAAAATTATAAGATTATTATTAGATAAAATAAATTTAGATTTATTCTGAAACTTATCTGCTCTTAAATAACTGAAATAACTTTTGAGAACTTTTACAAATCGTGACCTAGAGAAGAATATTAATAATAAATCGTCTTTATTTTGGGCGAGATTGAGACTTAAAAGTCTCTTCTTCCATCCAACCCATCGTCATTAATTATAGAATTATAATTAAATTAAAGAGAATAGTATGAGAAACAGTTAGAAGAATTGTGGACGTAAAAACACTAAGAGATTCTTAAGGGGGGAAATCCACTGCAGGAAAACCCCCCACAAAGAAGGGGGTGTGAAAAAATACATTGAAATTAATTAAAGCAATATAGTACATAATGACATAAAATAAACCAATAAGAAAAGAAGATGGATTTGCATCAATTAGGTACAATATTAGACAAACGAATAAATATTATTTAAAAAATTAGGTAGAGAGATGTTGCTGCTTTAATTAAACACTAAGAATTTGGTCGAGTTGTTATTTGAGCAAATACGCAAGTAAAAGAGCAAAGACAGTGACACAGGGTGATAAATAAATGCGAGGAATTGATCCGTCTATGAGATGGTGTTTTATCTCTTTTGCGTAATAAATAAACAGAATTACACACAAAACGCCTTTCTAAGATTTCTCCAAAGCGCTCCCATATCCTAAATCAATTTATGCCAGCCATTTGTCAGCCTATCTCATGTCGAAACATTTGTTTTTATAAAACGTACGATTCAAATCTAAAAAGCCATATGTTTTCATTCCATATTCATCGAATTCTCTCTTCATGCTATCTAATCGTTTTTGGCTCGGATCACATTGTTTGCGTCGGGGGTTTCCTAGAGTTTGTTAGAACAAGGAAGCCGTACATCACATTCAATTTGGATGAACGGAATCAAATGAAAGCCGCGGAAGCTCTTTGAGATGATCCTGTTTTACGAAATATTTCCATCATACTACGAAGTCTCGTTGATGCAAAATTCGAGATACGAAAAATCTCTTCTCTTTGCTTACCTTTCAAAATTTACAGCATAACGTTATTCATCATACAGTCAAACACAAACATTAAAAATCATAGGGTAGCAACGAAACATAGAAAGCTCGATCTGACAGGATTCCACCCGCTTCAGGAATACGTCAATTAATATCATATTTAGATTATTTAAATCATAACTGTAGCTTGTATAGGCCTGACCTCTAAAACATTATAAATGGATGTAGAAGCTTGCCAATACTTATATACACTAGGAACCCTGAAAAACGTTCTGTGATATAAATGAGAGGTTAAATAAGGAAAGATTTATTTTATGTAAATAAATGTGTTTAGTGAGTCAGCCTTAGTGTGTGAATTTATATTATTTCTAAGGATATCAGTATTATTTTGTTGTGACCGCGAGGTGTTTGTATTTTAATAGCATACCGTTGCAGGTGAATGATACATGCATTGCAAAAGTGCGTTGACAAAGCTATGAAGGAAGTAAGCCATTGAAGTAAAGGTTACTTCAATAGCTTTCCACAAAGTAACGCCTGAACATCTAGATGTCATCTATCTATCTATGCCTGTTGTATTTATTGATGTCACAGGCTGCAAAAATCGAAAAATGCTTCCCAATGGACCTAAATGATTGAATTTTAGGTTTCTCTTTGTAGTTTTAGATATTTTAACCTGTGAAAAAGACACAGGTCGTCAAAATTAACCAATTCCCATAAAAAAGGACAACCTCGGACTTTTTGGAGAACTCAAATTCGTTGCTACATACAGTCTTTTGAAAGAAACTATTGGAAGATTTGACGATGCAGTAACGTAGAAGAGTTTTTCATCATCCGATTGGCTGTATTTTTCGCGCTAAAAGAGGAGTCTTTGCTAACATAAAGCGAAGTTGTCAATGGACAGTTAATCCATCTGCAACCAATGAGATTGTGAATATATATGTTACCACGATAATTTCTTAAACAATTTCATCATGTAGCTTCGCGATTTCGCATGCAGACGCCATCCGCGAAGAGCCGCTTGGAAAAGGCCGCCAATGTTTCCCACCCCCGAATCTCCTCCTCTCTTAATCTTCCCAGCCTCGCATCCTTTTACATCCTCAGTCCGGATACAGACCTTCTCCACGGTCCACCGATGGCCTTCCATATAAGGAGTGTGCGCAGCCACCGAACGGCGTAACAGTGCATCGAACGGCGACCTCTAACTCAAAGGCTCCGATTACCGGAAGGAGAGGATGGCGCTGTCTCCGCGAGAGAAATCTGATATCGGCGGTGAATAACTTGGCAGAATGAAATCCCGGTGTACCTTAATTAGGGATGGATCATCCGTACATATCCATTCATGTCTCTTTATGTAATCCAGTGAACACAACCCTTAACTATGGGAAGTTTAAGGGGGTCCCGTCTCTGAGTGAAACCCAGGCAACATTATCAAGTATTTTAGAGGCATCTAGAGCGTTAGGACCTAGCCAGAAGGCCAAATATCAATACTTAAAATGAACATAATATTCCAAATATGCTATATACAACAAATAAGCAATATACTTGATAAATGATCTTTAAAGAGTGACGAATTGTATAATTCTTAATACTGCTCCTGGTCTATTACTATCCTTGACTAATTCAAAGCAGTAATTCAATAGAACAGTAGGCATGATGAAATCGACAATTAAATACTTTACGAAAATGATATCATGTTAAATAAACGTAACAACTAAGTACGACCCATTACTGCTTTTTCTTAAACTGTACATATTACGGAAAGATGTAACGATTATCTGTCCATCGACCAATACATAATTTTAATCGTACTAAAAAACATATATTATTTATACATTTTCTATTTAAATATTAAATATTTATACACAATAAACATTAAAAATCGAAGTTTATGCGTTTAAATTATGCAGTAACGAAAAATCTCCAAAACGATAAGTCTAATTTTAAACATGTACTAACTTTCCTTCCCTATATTTTAGAATTCTCTTTCCGATCACTTTATAAATCAAATAATGTTGATGATTAATTATGCTATAATGAAAAATCCACAAAACGATAAGTCTAATTTTAAATATATATTAACTTTCCTTCTCCATAATTTTGAATTATCTTTCCGACCACTATATTTATTTAATAATTATTTATATAAATGAAATCGAAACAGATGTATAATGACATGCAAAATCTACATCAAAAAGGATAGCATATATTTTATTTAATTAAGATAATGCGGAAGAATTGACTATAATTCGCTGTAAATGAAATATGAAGATGTTATTATAATTTTGTAATATTCCCCTTTAGCAATTTATATAAATAAAGAATAAAATAGTCCTTCAACCTACCAAATGGTTGACCACTCATATACGTATGTTCGGCCTCTGTCGTTCAGCAAAACGCAGTAAACAAAACAAACATAATCATTAAATGAACTGAGAGTTGTTTGGTTAAATAATCTTTCGGTTAAAAACTATCACTGAAGAACATTTCCAGCTCTGCGACGCGCTCGCACACATTTCATTTGCATAAAAGTAGAAAAACCACATTTAAGCCACCGCAAAGCAGGAAGAATCAAGTTTTCTTATTCATAGATCTGCGATATTCCTTTACATCACCAGCAACCTTCAGTAGCAGTTACGAAAGCGGCTCGGTAACATTCCTTCCGACAATTTCCACCTTCCCTTCTGCGAATATTTTGATCGAATTGGCGCTAAGAGGGTATTTTCCCTTATAATCTGCAAACCGCCTTCCGTAAAATCGCGAGGCACGCTCAAAGTTAGCATGGTTAAAGGTCTTAAACAATCTGTTTGTTGTTGCTTTCATCAAGGAGCTAACTCTCCAATCACGTGTCCTGAATACCATTGACTTGTCTCCCTTCGCACCTACTCCTATAAAAATGATATCGTTACTACACATCGTCGAACAATGAACCCTGTGGTCGCGCAGCAACAGTTCAAATGTCTCAGCCGTATTATATAACGACACAAAGTCCTGCGCTTCCGAATAGCCAAGAGGATATCGCATTGGTGAAAGCAGTTCCGGGTTCAATTCCTGATGGAACCCTGATGTCCTAAGAAGCACTTTTAACAATACTATTACAGATATCACTTAAAGTGCTCCTAAAAACAGTATTTAGTTAACAAAAGCAATACTTGTCTATGTCTACGTAAGAACCCTGCAAGCCGCCTTTCGGTGTGTGGCAGGGGGTGCAAGCACCTTGACTCTATTTTTCCTAAACGCTTGCTTTCGCGTATACTTCGCGCAAAATATGAATTTTTGAAACGATTCGTTCTAGCATCTATTTCCCTAATCTTTCTGGCAATATCAGAACGGCCCATATAACTGGGGGGGTCCCATTATATCGGTTACATCATCTGAGAACGTAATTTCTCTGAACTTATTTAATGAATTTATCCTTTGAATTTTTCTTCTATCTTCTAATGATTCCCATCCCGCGTCCTGTAACATCTGAGTAACACTCGCTGTTTTATCGTAGCAATTATTTACAAATCGTATCGCCTTTCGTTGTACTTTTTCTAAATCCCGAATATGACATTTCTCGGCGGGGTCCCATACACTACATACATACTCAAGGTGAGGCCTAACTAACGCTAAGTAACATCGCTCGCGAACTTTTTCTTCGCTCCAACAAAAACTTCCGGTTAACCATTATTGAAGAATAACTCCTAAACAATCAGTGTTACGAAAATGTGTTTCATATAAAAGTTGTAGTAAAGTACATTATCTACAGCTTTTGTTTTTAATTGTATATACCTACATTGCATTCTTACAGAGATATTTAAGAAACGAAATTTTTTCCCGGATAAACCGCAACTTCCGGTTAAGCGATATTCACCAAAAACTATTCAACTCTTGGAATTGTTAGGAAAATACTAAATATGAATTTTTAAAATGATCGGATGATCACTTTTTAAGATAGAGCGCCCACAAAATTTTTTACCACAGACACACAGACAGATGTGTTCGGGAAAATAGCGAAAACGAGCTCTATGGGCCCCAAAACATCTATTTCCGTCGAAATCTGGAGGTCGAATTTATTTAAATAATCGAATTTCTCTATACTACGTATAGGGAGAAAGTAAATATAATATTAATACCATTAGAGATTACATTCAAATTCTTTGTATCATAATTATACTATAGTACGATACTGTGTAAACCACGATCTACGAAGCTTTTGCAATAAAGAAATTCTAGAAAAAAATCACGGCAAAGGTAACAGTTAGCATTCCAAACTCTTGGCTGAATGAACTGCTCCTTGAAGATGCTGAAAGTCGAGAGCAGCCAACAGAGATCACTACTGGAAGGAGGCTGGTGCATTTGATTGGGAATAAGATTAGCGTTCCTCCAAAGAGAAGCATTTCTCCAATAATAAACCATTTTTGTGTATCCGTGATTTTCCACTATTTTTTCAAATATTCTAATAAAGTAAAGTCCCGTTTATCCGAAATGATTGGGACGGCGGCCGGTTTGGATAACGAAAATTTCGGATAAACCCGCGTGAAACACCCCGAATTGCGTCAATACCGCGAAATATGATCGTAAAACGTGCGTACGTAGCAATTGATATGGTTGTGAATAAGCCTGCATGTTTTTGACTGAAGAATTTGTGTTGATGTGTTAAAAAGGCGCCAAAGTATGATTGAAAACTCAAAGTTTTTTAACGCTGAATAACAACAAAGCTCGTTTATTTTGCGTTCTTACAGAAAAATCCGCCTCATTTGGCAGCGCGAAAGAACAGGAGTTTTAAAGAGGTGTAACGAGCAAATAAGTAATGGGTCGCGATGGTATTCGGTGGGGTAAGTGCATTCGGAAAAGTTTGTTCTGATAAAGCGGATTTCGGATAAACGCGATTCGGATAAGCGGGAGTTTACTGTATAGTTAGGCAAAGGATAAACAGTTTAAATATGGCTTCTTCGATTGGAAGTTATTCTTCAAACTTCAAGGTCAATTAATATTATTCCTGCAAACTAAAAACCGATCCAATCCAGTCTCCCAATGTTCAGGAAAATCTTTTTTTTCCCTCTTAGAATTATAAGACCCAAGGAAGGAAGTGAAATGAATATGTACATTAGAATTCTTCAGTCTTTCAGGCCCTTCTATCGTAAGTGATAAATTGGAAAAATAAATAAAAAATCTGATGTGGCCAGCACATGACTTTCTCCATATATAAGATGTAAATATTTATCTACGACAGTATTTTCGAACTCTATATTCAATCTAAACTTGGAAGATAAGTGATTAATTTATATCATATTATTTATTATGTCACAAACATTATAAATAATGTTTTTCGGGACATGTTCGATGAAAAACGATGAAATTGGCCTTTCGCCCACAGCGCCCACAAAGTACATAATCAGCAACTTCCGGTTTATCAGTATTTCATGAATAACTCCTAAACAATCAGTTATACAAAAATATGTTTCATACAAAAGTTATAGTACATTACATTTCCTAAAACTTCTATAAATAATAGTATATACCTAAATATCAGATTAATGGAGATATTTTGCAAAAATGGAAATTTGCTTCGAAAAGTAAAGCTAAACTTACGATTAAACGATTTACCCCAAAAACTAATCAACTATAACGACACCAACCAAAGCTTTATATAAGTAATTTGGTTTTGATACGACTAATAGTTTTTTATGTTAGGGCGCCCACAAAGTACATCATCAGCTACTTCCGGTTTATCAGTATTTCACGAATAACTTCTAAAAAATCAGTGATACAAAAATATGTTAAATACGAAAGTTATAGTAAATTACATCTTCTAAAACTTTTATAAATAATAGTGTATACCTTAATATCATATTTATGGAGATAGTTTGCAAAAACGGAAATTTGCTTCGAGGAATAAAGCTCGACTTCCGGTTAACCGATTTACTCCAAAAACTAATCAATTCTGTCAGCACCCACCGCAGTGCTATATATGAAGTTAGGTATTGATACGAATGATACCTTTTACGTTAGAGCGCCCACTGTCACACACATACACACAGACATCATTCCGAAAATGGTGGAAACGTGTTCTAGGGACCCCAAAACATGTATTTCCGTTGAAATCTCGAAGTCAATTATTTTCATGAAAACAATACTTTCTCTATACTACGTATATGGAGAAAGTAAAAATGTAGAAGTGAATATATTTGAAAGATATCACTAAGCACATATCCGTTCAAATGTTTGAGTAGGATTGTTAATTCATTTCGAATTCCACGTCCCTACATTGCTTACTCTAAGAATCCAACATATTGAGCATAGTCGAATGCTCCAGAAAGTTCCTCGAATAACGAAATAAAACGAAAACTTTGTACGCATTAAAAAAATAAGAGAGGCAAATAGCGATGCTTGCCAAAAATGGGAATCGCTCGAGAAGAATGCAATTTGGACCTCGAATTTTCCAAAATAAATAAGCGAAAGCTCCAAATAAAAATGGCATGTCAGAATTAGATTGTAGCTACCAATATCTCTCCCTCGGATAATAATAAATGGAACTGTCGTTTAAACGCGCCGCAATCGTTTGTTAAATATCTCAAGACTGACTTGTCTCCTTTGCCAAAGTGTCAGACTGTCTTGGCAGCTAAACATACAAACACCTGCGGTATATTTGGACCGCAAGTGGACAAAGTGAACATAAACATCTTTTAATCTTCCTTATTTTGCGTTATTGCGAAATTCTCGCGTATTTTCACTTTTGTCTTTTTTACCCATAGTATAAATACCGACTTTTATTAAGGAAACATACGCTTAACGAAGTCGTCCTGCCTTAAATATTCCTGCGATCCGAGTTCATGCTCTGATGAGATACATTTTTATGCATATCATTTGAATGATACACTCTACTTATCCTCGTCAAACAGTGTAATAATGAAGAGAAACCAGTAAACCGAATTCTTCCTACGTGCCAGACCCAGTCGCTTATGAGTTTGACTTAATTTTGATGCTTATACCAAAGGGACACCACTTAATAAACTATATCTACAATTCTATGGAACTCTGTGACAATCAAAATGCAAATAATCAAACAGTTGATTCATTATTACGTAATTGCGGAAATTTTCACGTAAGTAAAGCAGAAGTAAATAGAAATAAAAAGAGTAAATATTACAAGAAACCGCTTTCGGATGTTAAAAGCATTTTTATGATGCATGTAGACAGAAAATACTACAAATAGATTGATAAAAATACAAAAATTATCGCTCTTCGTTCACGTTTTTCGAAAGTTTCATTTACAGACAACTATTCAGACCGACGAATAGTCTTACATGCATTAATGACAAACACCGTATTTTTACAACAACGCGAGCAAAAATGACTCCTCGTTTCCTTACCATCGACACCAACACTATCGTTATTATTAGACCGCTGCAGAACTCTTTTTTGTGAAGGCCTTTCTTATTATTCGGTCCATAAGGGTCTCAAGATATACTCTTCCTTTCTTCTTGCGACTACTGCTGTGGATTCCAACGACCTGCTCGCAAGTGATCTCCAATCATAAGCAAGCTCATGTGGAGTCTATACTAAGGGAAGCTGCAAGCATAGTCCGTACTTCGGGTCCATGGCCGGATATAGATGGCAAACGAGACACCCTGTATCTATTTCATAAGAGATGAGTATCTTTCTTGATTATTTGAGATTTTCCTCCATTATATGAAAAACATTTAAGTTTCCAAGGTTTGATACGTGACTGATTAAATTATTGCGTTTTAAGATTATTAACAGAAATGAATTTCCTTCGAAACTTTGCTAAGAAGCCGATTAAAAAGCGGTAAAAAACATCACTAGATCAAATCTTTTCCATCATAAGATTAGTTTACCAATATTTATTAATGTATTTGACTAATCTATCGCATTATCCCCTACTAATCTTATATATAAACTATTGCCGATATAAAACAATACATTTTCAGGGTTAGTTTAGCTTCTTCACCATGGATTTTTTATTGCCAATATTATATACCATGCAGATTTACTATACTATGCACAGGGGCGAAGAATTTTGAAGCCATCCAAGAGATTCTTCATCTTAAAAATAACAAAAGGTCCTTTTTTGAGACCATAATTTGCAACAATACCAACAGAACTATCAACGGATTCGTAGTAATAAGTAGCATAACCATGTGACGAACCAAGTGTTGAATGTAGCGGTCAAGTAATAGCAAAACAGCACCAAACAACTTGATAAACAAAGTTTTAACACCATTATACGATACAAGCATACAGCAGTACAATCCAATACTCATACAATAAGAGAGGATATAAAAGTTTTAAAGTAGGGTTTTAACAATGAGGGATTTTAACGTGTGGGTATTTATGTCCGTGGGGTTCTGTCACTTGCGGTTACGTCTGGTCACGATGTACAGGGTTCCCTAAAGAGTAGTGATAACCGAAAGTACATACGTAGGTATAGCTCCTCCTGGGCTACCAGAATCACCCCTTTCAGAGTGTTCACTTTTTCTACGTTCTCTAGTTACGAATTACTTTTACTTAACCGTGACCTTCGGCACGTTTTTGACCAAGGCAACGTAAATAATTGAGACACAGGGTTTATTTTTCCTCTAAAAAACTGAACAGTATGTAAAAAATATATCCATGAAATAAAAATTGAATCGCATCAGATTAAATAATGTTTTTATATCAGTTAATTGGTAACCGACACCAATTTTTCTGTACTCCCGCTTATCTCTACTTTTTGGGACACCCTTATGGTAGCTGGGGTCCCGGGTTCGAATCCTGATTAGAGCACGGTTGTATAAGTGTGATCAAAACGGGGTTTATTATTATTAATACAATTACACTACAAGTAGATTGAAAATCTGGTGGCTGTGGTTCAACATTACATATAATACACACATAAATTCAAACAGTCGTAGATGGTCAAGCGATATATAGAAAGACCTAATCTAATTATACAGTTTAAAATGAGGGGAAAACACTATACCTGTCAGGCATTTGCCCACGGAGGGAGGGAAACCCCTCGGAAAACCTCCCTCTGACAGAAGTCAAGACACACATAATACAAAATTTACAAATATTATCCCTTCCCAATAAAAGAATTTAATTAACAGCTGTTACAATGAAATTAAGGACGTATTATCACTATTGTTACAGTACCCAGGGGTTTAATTAGCATAGATTCCATGCATAAAATTCGAGCGCGAAAGTGACACTTTCGAGACTCCGCCACGGGCAGAGATCCCCTGTCACTCACCGATAGTTTTGATGATCTCGAAATCCTCCAGGTGGAAGTCCTTCTCCGAGCCTGCCTCCTCTTCCTCCTCCTCCTCGTCTTCCTCCTCTTCCTCTCTCTCCTCCACCTCTTCCTCCTCCTCTTCGTCCTCCTCTTCGTTGTTCACCTCACCACCGACCGGCGGAGGCTCCTTCGGGAGGCTTCCCTGTCTTCGGCGGGCGGCCACTTTCGACGATGCCATCATCACACCGGGCATATAACGCGCTCGCGATCAAACGGATCCACCCACGCGGGCGATTCCACCGGTACCTTCCGGTCAAAAAAAAAAAAACAAAAAATTCCTCGGTGGTGTTTGTTTACGTCCGTCCGTCCTAAAAAGTCACTCGCGCTGGTTAATTCCCCTTCCGCAGCGAAGAAACGCTCCAAATATGTCGGTGAACGGTAGAATTACTCGATCCACGACCTCCTGGAGGGATGTCCGGCGAGGAAGGTTGTTGACAATCGTCTTTTTCAACTTTCCGAACACTTCCGATGGACGCTGCGGTCCGATGTAAACAAAACGGAGGCCCGAATTTGACGACGGCACGCACTGTCACAGGCGAAGACTACAGTTTTACTTCGTCGGGGAAAATGCACTCGGAAGATCCGTCCGGTCGATCCTTTTGACTGAAGCGATGCGTCTGGAAACACCTTCACACGACGGCCATGCGTTCACGGCGAGAGCACGTTGCCCACTGACCGAAACGCGGCGAGCCCGGAGTGACGTTCCGGGTTTAAAGCTCCGGCGGACTTGACAGCGCTCGGAGTGCCGTTCGACGCTGGGAACACCTCCCGGCCAACTGCCCCGCCATCTCGCCGCCACATCGCGAACTACACAGCTATGCTGCCAGATCCGCCTGTTAAATGGAGGGATTATTCGAGATTTGCTAACAATTGGACGGAATATTGAATTATAATACATTGGATTAGTTTCCCTACAACTACGCAATAAGATCGAAAAACCTCAAGGATTATTCAGTTTGAAATTGTATACTATTTTGTGTCAAAGCATAAATGTATTGAGGAAGAACTTGACGTCACTGTATAACGGACATAAAAGAACTTATATATTACTTATTGTTATATTAGTATATACAGCAGTGCAGTACAATATTAATTATAGTATAGCATAATACATTATCGTGGTATAATGTAATATAATATGTATTATTACATACAGGGTGTCCGAAAAAGTAGTGATAATCAGAAGTTGGTTAAACCTTACATGTTGGATAATTGGGCAAATCTTTGAGGCAGGCTTGGAAAAAATATCTAAAATGACTGCGCTCGAATTGAAACGATCGCGGGATGCATTGTTGAGAAAGCTTAGTTACTCCTAACAATGGTCCCTACATTGTAATTCTCGCGAGGGATATTGTTGTCGTCTTCACCCAGTAACGAGGGGGAGGTGGTATTTATTCTTACCGGTGGACATTAACAAAGCGATGCCAATTAGAAAAATGTTTCGTAGTTTGGATAATTTAGCACATTAATAACAGCAATTTGAGTTACAATGAGATTTTGACTTGTCCGTTGAAACGGAATCTTCGACTTACTATTTTTTTAACAAATTTTAAGCACTTTGCCGTAAAGATGGCTTAATAAAATTTTCGTGGTAAATTATCCGATGAATTGGACAAGTATGTATGTAATGTATGTACAATGTATGTGATTATTTTTTTAATTGGTCTCCATGATTTTGAGAAGATCCAAATTTTAAAAATTAAAATTAAAATTTTTTTAATTAAATTTTTACTCTGACTGAATGGAATCAGCTGTGGCAACAAATGATTTTGTGTCGTTTAACGCAACAATATAATTATTTAAGAGAAAAAATATACGCTGGATCTCAATCATTTACATTACCATAACCAAAAATACCCTGAAAGTCAAGGTTTTGTCAAAAAATATCATTATTCAAAAACGAAGGAAAAGTGGACACCCTAAAAGGAATTCTACCTCTTCACTTCCGATCATCACTTCTCTTTGGGACACCCGTAAAAAACTCCGTCTGTCCGTCCGTCCGTCGCCCGCTCTATCTAAGAAACTGTTTGTCGCAGAGCTATGAGACAAACTGCATTGTGTTTCTTACATGTTAAAACCTCTGTGACAACCATTTTCACATCTGAAAAAGGCCGGGTTCATACTCAGGGCTCTTCCAATAGGAAATGAACGTATAGACCGTTTTTGTGCCTTGCAGTCCAGTGGTGCAGTGGATAATTTTCCATTGTGAGAACGCTATCTTTGAAATCAGATTGCATATTCATATTATTATCTAAGATCGAGTTTACGAATGTTTGTAAAGTATTGATATGTTATTTACATCAATCGTTTTATACCAAATCAATATTTAGCAATAAATTGGATATTTTTTGACTGTGGAAAACCTGTGTGGGAACGCCGAGTTCCCGCTACACTACACCATCGTTGCAGTCTTTGTTATTTTTACTGAATTAAATAGGAAATCATGGCCCTGCGAAGTCGAGACGAGTTCCAACGGAAAGTAAACTAAGGACCCTTATTTTGATCGTGGAATATACTTTTTGAATCGAAATTACGAGAACTATAAAAAAATAAATAAAAATTAGGTAAGATTTAATCGTAGTAAACAACCAGTCCCCCTGACGACAAAGGCGATTGTTGAATTCGAGCTCATGCGTTTTCTAATTAGAATACACTAATTAAATACAATCTAATTAGAATAATTAAATTAATAATTAATATTTTCAGTACAGACCGAATTAACGGTGGGAACTAATGTTAGAATTTATGAAAATCAGGCCATTTTATTGCGATTTAACATCAGCAAACTATGATATATACAAAGCAGGGACAAAATTATGTTTATTTTGGAGTGTTTCCTAAACAAACCGATTTAGATAAACACATACATGCGTTGGTTTTTTATTATTAGGCCTGGAGGCCGCAGAATGCGAAGCGGCGCTGAGCCGAGCGAGACAAATATAATTAAGATATTATTTACAGCAATTGGGAACAAATTTGTCTCTTCCGCTAATTGCATATAAGTTTTCTAACGTTTGTACTACAGTGAAACCTGTCTTTAGCGGAATTAATTGGGACCACGATTTTTTTCCGGATAAGACAGTTTTCCGCTTAATGCAGTGGTCGGCCGTCAGTGATGAATGAGAGGCTTCATTTTAACACGTCTGTATCAGGTGAGGTCTGAACAGGTCTGAGATATTTGACTAAAATCATTCATAGGTAGGTAGAGTGAAAAATAAAATCATCATGTATGTTTCATATAATATTGTTTAATATAAAACGCTTAAAATACATCTTATTTACAAAATGCGAACATAGTCTGTTATTTTTGATTGTTTTAACTTATTTTCACGTATAATAGAATCTTCTACATTCACAATCGCTTCATTAAGAATATTAGATAAATCTGAATTACCTTTATTTAAACTAGAATCAACCAAATATTTTAAAGTTTTTAATATTTCTTTATAAGATTCTTTCTTGTTCTCATTATTTGATGAACTTAAATCTTCGTCCGACTCACTCTCTGATCCACTCTCAGTGGGGTTGACCATTATCTCGCTTTCATTACAAACAGGAAGATCGTTGTCGAAATTTACGAACTCTTCAGCACCTACATTGCTTTCCATCACGTCCTCTAGCTGATTAAGATCGTTTGTCGAATCTGAAAAATTGAATTTTAAGTTAATATGTGCATTATAACAAGGCATAATTGCATTTTTTACCGATATTGCAGTCTTCTTCTAGCATAAATCCAAATCCATCTTCTTAGCAAAACTTGATATCACAGTGGTTCGCTTTATTTCCTTCATAGCCAGATGTATCCAATTGATGGCATCTAGCACCGTTATCTTCTTGGACACATCTGACACTGTGTTTGAGGAATCCACTGAGGACAGCAAAGATCGCATCAAGTGCTTTCTATACATTGCTTTCAGAGATCTAATTACTCCTTGGTCCATTGGCTGGGTAACATTGCTCGTGTTTGCTGGTAACCATGCTCGTCGGATTGGCTTTTGGGTGGCAGGTTGCATTATCTAGGAAAAGAATAACTTTCCTTCCTTTTCTCTTCATATCTGAATTGGAATTATTCAACCACTCTTCCATTATTGACGCGCTGTTCCATGCTTTTTTATTATTTTTCCAGAGGACCGAAAGTTTTTGAATATCTTCATTTTTAAAACATCTAGGCCGTGCTGACTTTCCAATAGGTATTCCGCTTAACAAAGGTTCAAATATACGAAAATCTATTCCGTTTCCGCGTTAGACAGTTTCCGTTTAAAACGAGGTTAGAATACACTAAAACTGCATAACGTACGTCGGGACAAAATTTTTTTTCCGCATAAGACAGGTTTCCGCCTTATACAGGTTCCGCTAAAGACAGTTTTCACT
The DNA here is from genome assembly GCA_947579665.1 of Sympetrum striolatum. Classification (NCBI taxonomy): domain Eukaryota; kingdom Metazoa; phylum Arthropoda; class Insecta; order Odonata; family Libellulidae; genus Sympetrum; species Sympetrum striolatum. The sequence goes on along the minus strand of OX388351.1, from coordinate 17,219,426 downwards.
GTATATAATAAACTTCGACACTAATGCCATCTCTTGAGGAAAATTGGAACTTTTTTATAAGCTTCGCCACTAATGCCATCTCTTGAGGGAAATTGGAACTTTTGTTTATAAACTTCGCCACTAATGCCATCTCTTGAGGAATATTGGAACTTTTGTTTTTACTATCTTCGCCACTAATGCCATCTCTCGAGGAAAATGGGTACTTTCGTTTTAAACATTGACATTAATGCTGCATCTCCAGAAAAATGTAAACTTTTTTTAACTAAAAAATAAAAACATCCCCAAGTAAACTGTGACATTACCATAAGTTGAGATATAATTCAGTATCATACTTATACTATATTTAGCAAAAGTCTACTTTACCTAGGAAGACGGGTTAAAAAAATAAACGTTAACTTCTCACATCCATTGGGCGTTATGAGAACATAGCAAAAGCTGAATGGTTCGTGTTTCTAAATAGCGTGCGAGTAGGATGCGTTAGGTAAAGATTCACAAGTGCTGATACCTTGGAGAATACATTCAAAGTCTATGTATATTACATACGGAACTGGAAATGAATGCCCGAGTTTGATAAATTTTAATATCTAATCCCCCTCGATAGTTAGCTCAATTCTCGCGGGTTTTTTACTATTACAGTTTGCTGTATGCGTCTCTAACTTTTTTCGTCATGATAATGCATGAAGCATCCTTTGCAAATGTAAATTCTACGACATTTTTGTTATCTGAAGATGGATTAGACTCTCAAAGTTTTTAATCCAGCAATAATGAGCCGTGTTGTCATTGTTATATATAATAGGTCACGATGATCTTCGAGCTTGGTTTTTACAATTTTTATTGGATAGATATTGTTTTTTTCGTCTAGCCCAAAAGCGTTAATAGAAATTTTATTTGTTCGCTCGAATTTAGGAATATCGGAGAGTTTGACTGGGTATTAAATACAATCTCAATCGTACCCATTGTCGAATTCATCCTTATTATCTTTGTAGACTCGTTGAGGGTCTTTATGTATGTTCTTTCCCCAAACCGCGTATTTAAAACAAACTTGATCGTCATTCCTAACATTTACAACGGATTTTCTGCTTGCGATCTTGGGAGGTAACTCAATAAACGTTGATCCGCGTAACGGAGTGTAACGATTAATTCGGAGTTCTAAACCCAAGATTTTACTCAGCGCACACCCTGATCCCTTCACCTGCATCTCGGATTTTCTCGGACTCTCCGCTGTAAAAATGTTTGAGAGAAAAAGAAGCCGAGAAATGGCTCAGGAGCTGCCGAAAAGTCAGGCAACAGCCTTCAGTCATTTCTGGGCTTCCTGGACGACGTAGTGTATGCAAGGCAGTAAGTAATGAATATTTTTTTGTTGATCTAATTCTAAGATTTGGTATGTTTTTAATGGAAGACATTATTATAATAATTTATTATAGCCAATTATCGCTTGCGGTACGGTAGCATACTTCATGGCTACCTATGCATAGTTACTCGAACTTCACACTGAATACACTAATGTATCAGAAATGCTTGCGAATTGTAAAAATGTTACCGTATTAAGCTTTACTTATCCTTTGCCATTTAGTTTGCGCTATCAGAGCTATCTATGGTAGAGGGATATTAATTAAATTTGGTTTGCAACCGTTAATCTCAAAACAAAGTATATTTTCGAAGAATTTGAATTTCAAAGAGATGCAGATTGTTCTTCGATGAGCTTGTGATTAAATACTTCTCATTTCCTAGCGGAAAGCATAAGTAAGTAAATTAATGATGTAACGTTGATAATTGTTGACCTTTTGTTAATATTGTTCTATCTAGTTGATAAAATAGTGAAATTGGTATAAACTTTGTCATCTTGAAGTTACACTATTATTGCTAAACGAAAATCGACGTTAAATATATGTCGTAATAGTGTTACACGCGCTGTTTTATCTTTGTGAATAAAATAATGCCGTTAAGGTGAATTTTGAATAACCTATCTGAAGTTAGATTCCTGCTAGTTTTATTTATATGTTTAAATGTTTGCTTACAGGCATTCAGTATCATAGCAGACGATAAAGATGTTGGCTTCTTTTGTTAGGAATGCAGAGCAGCTTTAGGTTGCAAACTTCCGGAATTGTGTAGAATATTTCCCTTTAAAAGGTAAAAATTCATATTTTTTGTTAAGTTTTTCTTCACGCAGTGTAAATCTCAAAGATAATGATGATATATTGATCCTAGCTGTCACATTAAAGGACTAAAACATAAGATTAGTACAACATTAAAGTGTAATAGCATCCTAAGAGGCAGGTTATCCAATATCAACAGCAGAATTTTTTAACATTCAAGGGAGGCAATAAAGCATTCTTTAATGATTCAAGATGCAAAACAGAATAATTAAGATTTTTAGTTACACTTAGAGCTTGTGTTTACTGGTTTTATGTGTAGTTCTATCACATTTTGCTGCTTAGTTCAAAACATCTAGCTTACTTTGAGCTAAGATACCTGCTGTGGTCTGTTACCTCTCTGTGGGATTTCACCTTTTCATAGTGTAGTGGATTTAGTGATCCAGTGAAGATATTTGTGATTCCAAAATGTCTGTAGTAAGTTATTTCCAAGTAAACAGATTGATAGTGTCCTATTGCTATATATTCAAGTAGTGATAATCAAAATTTGTTAAGTAGTGATCTCCTTGTATAAACAGCTAATAATTTATTCTAGTAGATGTTCTTTCATTGAGAAGAGTGATGTGGCTTTTGGTTTCTTTTTTAGTATATTCATTAGTTAAAAAATTGATTTTCTATTAATTCTTATCTAAGATGAATTTATATTTGAAATCTAGTAGATCAATAAGTGAGCTTTCCTTTTAATGTGCCACTGTTTTCTTCTAAATGAAATACACTTTTATATATTTTAGTATCTTTTTGAATCAGCATAGTAGGACAATGCTTTTGCATCCACACTTGAGAAACACTGTTCTACAGTTTCAATAAGAATTATTTCGACAGAGGTTCATTGACTTAAAAGGAATTTAGTTTCATTTCAAATAACCAAGCAAATAAATTATGATGAAATTCATACACATGCGATAATACCAAGTTAATTTCATATTTAGTGCAATGGAAAAATGTGGTGCATTCTTCCCATCAATTACCTACAATTTCATTCAGGGTATCACTTTCAAAATGAAATAGCCCTTACAACATCACATCCCATCACTAGTTAAGGCATAAAAACTAAAGGAGGTAAGTATCTAAAAAAGTTAGGCAAAAATTAAATCTAACTTAAAAGTAATGGTATTCTGTCAGCCAAGTGAATACTGTGAAAGGGCAAGGTATGAACTACTTCTGCTATGCTAATTCTTGGAGAAATAAAAACTGGTAATTTCATAAATTAGACTAATTATTTTGATAAATATATTTACATAGAGAGTGATTGAGAGGTACATACTCGTTACAAGAGCAATATTATATTCTTGCTTCTATTGTACCAGTTATAGATACTCATTTTGAAATTTGGTGTTGATATCTAGTTAAGTTTATGTTTTCACCCAATGACAAAACCATATGATACATTTTTTTACCTATATTAAATCCCTTGGAACATCTTGCATACTTCTCAATAGAGATAAAAAAAATTATTATTTCAGGAGCACAAGCAGTCTCCCAGATACCATCAACTCTTTTGCTGATGTGGAAGAGGAAGTTGCATTAGATACAGAAGCATCCAATTCTGGGTCCTCAGTTACACCTTCTCCCTTACCTTCTGCTCCTTTGAATATCACTCCTGCACCTTTATCTTCACCCACACTTCAATACTCAAGTACAATAAATTCATCTTTGCCCTTCCTTACACCTACCTCAGCTCTCTTTTGCATCCCTATTGAGCCCACTACCCCCCAAACTACCTTAGAGCCTGCAACTCCTGTGCACAGCAGCCGAAGGAATTCAATTAAAGGTAAGATAATAAAATTAAAAGGTATACTGCTGCAGCCTTTTATCATTTTAAAGACATATCATGGATAACTGCAATTATTACTTCCTGCAAGCAATTACAGGGAAAATGCAAGATTCTTCATTCTTTTCAGCCTTTCTTACCATGTATACACATGAATTAACTGCTCATTCTCCCCCTATGATCAACATCTTCTATGATACCCATATTTTTATGTTCAACTTGGATGGATCCTATCAACATCAAATCTTCTATTTCAATCTGTTCTTTCAAAAAGAAATACCTCTCTCATCTTCAAGTAAATCAATCACTCAATTGATACTTCTCATTCCACCCCTCAATGTTGCTAGTTCAGCAATGATCAACACAATGATTACTGTCGTTTCTCACTGCACAATTTTATACATTACTTGTACATATTTGAATGTTTTACTTTATTTTGTTTGCAAACTTTACCATTTTCTCATTCTCATGCCTTCAGTTACCTCTTTTTTGATTTGATTATCTTTTTCTAATTTTGTTTGAATGTTTTATCTAATGTTTATATCATATTAATTAATTGCTTATGGTTTACTTAACTGCAGTTTTTCCTGTTTCTGATTTTATTTAATTATTTATTTGCAATTTCATTACTGTAATGCTTTTGTAATTTCCATATTATACACCGCTTTCTTTTAGCTTGTACTATCAGTAGGTTTGCGTAGGTTTTTCACACCCCCCTTCTCAGTGGGTGTTTTCCTGCTGTGGATATTTTTTCCTATGATATCACCTTAGGTTTTTTTTACATGCACTCCTTCTAAAGTTTTATTCTCTATTTGTATTAACCTACGCAAACGTTTTTATGTACAGTCCTGGCCAAAATTAACGCAGCACCGGCCGTAAGGATCGCAAGGGAGGTGCTGCGTTAATTTTGGCCAGGAGTGTACATAATATCATTGACAAAAGGTTAGATGGAAGAAGAAAATTTTCTGTCTCAATCTTGCCTTAATAAAGACCTTGCAATTATTTGTACATATACCCAGTTAAGTGACAGTCATGAATAAACTGACAAATCCATTAAATAAAAAGTGGAGAAGTGCTATATAGTGCAGTGTAGTGTAAAGTTGTAGCTAAATCATCCCATCATGTGAACACCCAGAGTTAATTTAATATCTTATATAATTATATATATGTACTTGACCTATAAAATACCATTTGATGCAGCTTCTATCCAATAGTTAATTTTATTAAGTTAAGGCTACCTACCAACTGACAAATGAGATGTGTGTTAATACCAAATGTATTATTTTCAGGCAGAAGGAAAGAGGAAGATCTCCTTGCTGCCTTGATAAAGAATCAACTGAGGGAGATGGATGAGTGTGATTTACATTGTGCAACACTTGCTGCCAGACTGAGGAAAATGTCTGACCAAGATATGGCTGCAATTAGATTCAAGATCGAAGAAATTTTAATAGATTATGCCAATAAAAATAAATAAAAGGAAAACATTAACATTTTTTATTCCAATTTTGATATTAGTGTTGACAAAGTGTTCAGTGGTTTGTTTTATTATAATGAAATTTTGGTTGGCTTAGATATTGCAATTGGTTCTCACATCATTCTCAAGTTATATACAGTTGTAGTAAGTTAGTAAATAATCATTTACGTTTACGTATGATTTACGTTTTATTATGATTTACATTTAGGATGAAAATTTTTATACTTAATTGAATGTTAGTTGCAGTTATGTGCCGTTTTGGTATCACTACTTTTACAAAGAATCTCCATAAATTTCTATAGCCTTAATATTTTTTTACGAGAACAAAAATCAGAGGTCGATATCAGGAATACGTTTGCTCTACACTGAAGTAATTCATTAATGTAATTGCAATTGATTATAGACACAACAGAGACTTCATTCAGTATAAACATATGCACTAACATACTCCGTAACGATTGAGTTAACCCTTTTCTTTTAATGGCACTCGTTCACCTTTTTCACGATCACCACGGAACATACAAATTAATCGCCCCGAGACATCAATACCGATGTTAGCCCTTTTGCAATTAAAAGAGATATACTCGTGCAATATCTCCAGTTCCCATGAGCCCTAAACCCTTCTCTGAAAAAGGAATTAGGTGCAGAGGCCTAGGCCATTTTACGCGCCGCCTCATTTGTTTGTTTTATTGTAGTTTCTCTGCTGTAGATGGTGCGTGGATGCCTCCAATGCGTAGATTCGCTTACGGCCAAGGGCGTCGCCAGCCACTGGGCTAGGGGGAGGCAAGCTGCCTGATAAAATGAAAAATGCCTACCTTACAGGGGCTAGTTTATTCATGCCCGCTTCTTACTACAAATAAGTCAAATCTTTCAAAAACTAAATGTATTGAAAACTAGAGGAGTTTAACGCTTATATGGCCAACTCATTAAACTTTCCAAGATAGTAGTTTACATAAGCAAACTATTGGAAACTTATCATAAGTTTTGTTTGGATTTCTAGTTTGGATACGTCCAATTCCTATTAAAAAGTCATTGTTTTCGATGCTAAAGTATTTTGATGCTGTAGATATATACTTCCCAAGTCTTTGAAAGTTCTGTCTTCCAAGAGGTTGCCAAGGGCGAAAAGGAAAAAAATAGTTACCGTTATTTGACAAGCGATATAAAACGTCTCAATAAATCACCACATTGGTGCACCCATCCTTTTTTGAACATCTTTCGTTATAAGACTATATCATCAGCAGCTTTCTTAGGAATGACTTCATCCGTTTCTATTAAAACTACCTCCTCTTCTAAGAAACAAAAAATCATTTGTATCAGATGAAATTTTCTGGTAGGCTTACAATTAAGCCTGATTTCGTTATTTATGTATTAGTCAAGCATTCAATTGAATGCGTCACATACCGGAGAGTGAAAATTCGGCTGCATTAAAATATTCTGTAGACTCTTGAAAATAGTTGATTTTATAATTGAATTTGCAGAAATCAAGTTATATACCAAGGTGGAAAAAAAGAAGACGTCAACTTACAATTATTTAGACTAAGTAATAGGTGGTTTAACCAGCAGAGAGATAATACAAAACCCAGTCATACGTACTGAGTTTTCAAATAAAACAAAAGTTTCCACGAATGGAAATTTTGAATGGGCTTTGCGTAACCAGATATGAGATTCGTGGGATTCTATCACAAGAGGAAAAATTAGTTGCATCGAAAAGGAAGCTGAAGAATTTAAGTCACAGTTTTAACCGTTTCTCAAATTTATTTCAAGTCATCAAGTCACAGTTCCGATAAATATGTGCGTAACTTACGCGCACAATACCTTTCAGCTGACCGATTTGCTTTCAAAATGGTATATTATTAATAATATCATCGAAAATTAATTTTTACTTATATCTTGCATTGCTCCAATACTTTTACAAATTTCTACGGAAACCCGGTTATTAAATTATTTTCGTAACTATACAGCAAATTAACGGGTAATTATAAAATAAGGATCAGTATATTTAATATCATCCCGAGTAATGAAGAAGCTACTGTACAGACTTTTAATCGTCCAAATTGCTTAGCAAAGGAACCAGTTCCTTTGGAATTGTCGCTAAACTCATCTTGAGATGTGCCCTCCGATAACAGCCCTAAAAAAATACAATCCTAATTTGTGCAACTAATAATGGTCATTTTACAAAAAACTACGTAGACATTAACTTACGTTTTCCCGATAGAGGGCTCGAGCTATTAGCGGACTGTGAAAAAAATTTTCGGATGTCCATCTGTATCTTATGAAATCCAAACTAAACTCTCCTTCGAACTGTTCACTGAGAATTTCTCAAAAGCACTATTCAAGAGCCTTGCTTTGCATTCACACCCTCAAAACAGTCACATGCAATAGTTCTAACTGAGCTTTTTATCAACCTGTTTGTCTCTCAAACGTAATCTTAATCTCATTTTTCATGGTGTAAGTTTCGAATTACTTCTCGAATGTTCTCCTTGTGTTTTTGCGAGGAGTAAACGAATCAGCACTTTCGAAATCTTCTCATGGGAATCATATCTTATGGTGTGAGTCATCTAACAAAAGGATATGGTTAAGAAGTGCATGCGTAACTTAGCTGTAATCGGAGCTATATTTACGGGCATTCAAAGCTTTCGCTGAATTTATCAAGCAAATGATTGGGGTTTTGTACTCTTCAGCAGAAAAAAGCACAGAGCTAGTCATAGGACTTGACTCTTGGGGGGGGGGGGGGTTGAACCCCTAAACTTCCCCCCCTCGCTGCTCCACTGCTTGGGCCTATTTGCAAAATACTCACTGCAAAACTTTCTTATGCCCATTTTGAAGGGAAAACGAAAAAAACTGAATCATTTGTCTTCTGCCGGCGATTGTCGGACGATACTCAAGGAAGTTTGAGAGTGAGGACATAATCGCAAAACCTCGCGCTCTGATCGCATCGAGAGGCAGTTCTAACTACATTGTTCACCCTGAAACCGAACTTTTCTTCTCTTGGGAGGGAAAGGGCGAAGGACAGGAGGGATGGTTGTTGACTTTGCTGCAAATTATTGCTGAAATATTTGTGCTGCGCTGGAGGTATAAATGAATTTCCTACGAGGAAGTACTTGTCCCATCACTGGTGTTTACACGTGCCAACACTTGACTTTGTTTTGGGTCTAAATTCTTTTCAAATACGCTCGTGCTTAAAAATTGTTTCTACAACACATCCCGAACCAAAATACGAATGGGTCTCCAGGGGGGGCAGCTGCCCCCCCCCTGGCGACGCCCATGGAGTTGGCCATATAAGCGTTTAACTCCTCTAGTTTTCAATACATTTAGTTTTTGGAAGATTTGACATATTTGTAGTAAGAAGTGGGCATGAATAAACTAGCCCCTGTAAGTTAGGCATTTTTCATTTTATCAAGTGCTTGCCCCCCCCTAGCCCAGTGGCTGGCGACGCCCTTGACTCATAGGTATCTAAAATATTCTCCAGCACTAAGAATAAGGATCGATTCGTAAGCACAATGAAACAATGACGGTTTGATCACAGAAAAACTCGTAGTCAAGCTCTGAGAGAAGAAAAATTTGCTTTGGGTTCTGAGCCTTGGAATAAATTTATAACTAACTCCCGAGCCTGTTACAACCCTGGCGAGAGTGTTACGGCCGATGAACAATTATATACTACGAAGTGCCGATGCCCATTCATCCAATACATGCCGAATAAGCCAGATAAGTTTGGGATCAAGTGTTGAAGGGACCAATGTCGGTCAGTTGCCAGCCAAGCATATCCCCTCTGTTGAAATCCCCCATCTATCCGAAGGTCCGAGATGTCCATAACATTGCCCATCCTCTTTTCGTCGGCCTTCTCCAAATCCTTACCAGTGACTTCATCTCCGTCGCTTCCCTTCTGGACTGACATCATCTCCGTCGCTTCCCTTTTGGACCCTAAACATCACGTAGCACTTGGAGATATTCCCATCTCCGCCGCTTCCCTTTTGGACCCTAAACATCACGTAGCACTTGGAGATGTTCCCTTACTCGACTATTTTTCGGCCATCCTCATTGCCTAATCTCTGCTGCCCCCTCTATCCCCTCTCTAAAGCCTTCCTAGATTTGTATAAAAAGAGTTCCTCCGTAATCCACAGCACCCTTTTCCCCGGGGACGCAGCCGAAAGGTGAGTGTTCTCAACCCAAACCTAACCACGGAAGAGCGCAGCCGAAAGGCGAGTGCCCCCAACCAATCCCTAATCCTCAGTGGGCGCGCTGCTCCTGTGCCGCCGATTCTATCTAATTCTTCCCTTTGTCCTCGTAAGTGTTGGGCGAGAGCAGTCGTCTTGCACCCCGTAATACCCCCGCAAACTTGGCTGGACGCGACCGACAAAGATTGTATTACAAATGCCGTGTTGTGAATAAACGCCTTTTTAAACAGAACTGAGACTTCTTGTGCCAACCTGTTCCCTTATCCGTAGTCGCATCACGACACAAGTACTGTGTATTAGCAGACGTAAAGTCTAAATATTGCCTAAATGCATTTCCTTATTGTGGAAAAAATGATGCTAGGGGATCAAGGCAGTCTCTTGGAGAATATGTTGTGCTATGGTTGGCAGAGCCGTTCAAAAACTCTGGTATCAGCATAACTTGCAACAATTACTTCTCCTCAATTAGCCTCGCTGAAAAACTAAAAAAAAAAAACAAAATCTCATGGGTTGGAACGATAAGAAAAAATAGAAGAGAATTACCTCCTTCGGTTCATCACAGCGATGAAATATACTCAACTAGAGTTTATAAAAATAGACTAGGCCATAGCTTGACAAATTACCAAGCAAAAAATGTAAAAATTTGCTTTTAATCAGTACAATGCATCAGGACGTGATGATTTCTGACTCAGAAAAAGAAACTGGATACAGTTTTGTTTTACAACTACAACAAAGTAGGAGTAGATATAATGGATAGCATGTGCCGGAAATATTTAACTCATTCCGCTGCAAGGAGATGGTCAGTGCATATATTTTTTAACAGATTGGACCTGGCCTCAATAAACAGCTGGGTTCTATTCAAAGAAACCACTGGGCGTAAACTCAACCGGAAGGAATAAATTCAAAGACTTGTATTAGAAAGTATTGGAACCTCATTATAGATAGAGCTTTACTTTACAGGTTAGATGGAAGAGGAGACTTTTTAGTCTCAATTCTCAATCTCGCCTAATAAAGACCCCTAATAATAATAATAATAATAGAGCCACCTCCCTCATGTTCCTTTGCAATGTCGGGAATTTCATCAGGGGAAGCAAGTGCGCCAATAAGACCGCAGAAAAGAAGAAAGTGTCAGATCTTACCTGGATGTTATAACAAATCCAGTAATTTGTGCCTGAAATGTAGGAAAATAAACAGTGGAATATGCTCTGTAAAAGTGGCAATGTGCAGAATCTGCAGTAAAAAATTATGTACTCTTGGATACATAGAGTGATATTCTCTCTTATCATATATCTTAAAAATGTTAATCCATTACTTAATAAGGAATAAATATTAATTTGTAAGAACAATAGCGAAGCTTTATTATGATTTCAAACCTTACATTGTGAAGATGATGAAGTGTTACTATAATGACTTGGATTTATTGTAAACTAGCGAATGATGGAAGGAAATAACATTTTAAGAATGATGTAAGTATTAAGGTAAGTCTAAAATAAAAATCAACGTAATAAAACAAGCACTAGAGTGGATAAGCACAGAATGAGATATGAGTAATAAAAGGCCATTCTCGATAAATGCATGATTAATTGCTAGGTTTTCCATGAAGGTCTGATCACTGCCTTCACTTTACAACCGAAAATTTTAGTAACCCTGCTTCTTTATAGTTTATAAACTTATTCGGGATCCCCAAGAGTTTCGACAAATCACATGAAACACATCTATGCTCAAAATATCCAATAAGAACTAAAATATCCAAATAAAGACGACTTATTATTATTATTATTATTAATATCCCTTTAGTTATTTATTCTGCGAACGCATAACTCTCTGTTTAGAGATCCGTTCTTACAATTGGTAGCCCTGATTTATAAAGTTAGTACCCTTGAAATTAATTCTAAATGTTAAAGAAAGCTGATTGAATGTAAACTTGAGATATCAGTTTGAGATTTACCTGAGAAAAACATTGGAAGAACATTTTATAATAATTAAACTAATATGTTGGCAACACTGCTAAAAATATTTTTATGAATTTTTAAATGTTATAGAACGATTTGGCATTGACAAAAACCACAGATTGGAAATTTTCACGACAAAATTCGAAAAAATCTTCTGCCATCATATTTTATGGAGGTTTTTTCCGAGACACGAACGAGTGGTTTTATATGGTTTCCGTCAGATGGCATAACAATCTGGGCGTGACGTGACTGACTTTTATCAACAATTCGGACTTTTTTCCTCTTATTCCGAAAATATGAGTTTCATTGGTCCAGTATGAATAGATAAAATATTCTAGAATATGAAATTCTGCAGATTTAGGACATCGGTCAACATTTTGTTTAATTAATTAAAATTTAAACAAAATACGAGATAAAACACCTTATCAGCATTTGTCCAATGGTCAAACTTAGAAGTTATGCAAAATTCAGGTATTTGAAAATCATTAAAGTATTTAAATACGAATTTTAAAAGTAGGTGGTCAAATGACCACCTCCCGTCCTTCTAGGTATATTTTGATATAAAATTTAACCTAAAAGTGAAGAAAAATATTTTAATACTTAAAAAAAATTTTGGGATGGTAATAAACAAAGTCAAAAAGTTTCAAAAAAATGTGAGGTATTTTCCAAAAAAAAGTTTGATGTCAAACACTGAAAAGTGGTCAAATGACCACCTCCTTCTAGTGTTAAAAGACGTAAATGGCATACCTCATGCAATTTATTTCTTTAAAGCTGCTGATTAGTCATGTGTGGGTAGCTCACAGGTAAGAACTGTTTCTTTATCATGGAGAGGAATTTCTCTTCAGCAACATGAAAAGTTTCCCAATATTTAAGAATAAAAAAATCTTGAAAATTATTCAATTTCAATATTATTTTATTTATTTTACTTCCCCATTCTACAGGTAGTTCAACTAGTAAAATATAAAAATTAAATTGATTTATAAATAATTCATTTCATGTAAACTATAATGAATTTTATTCCAATACAATACATGGATCCATATCTTTAAAAGACTTTTCTCATGATAAGTCATTAGACAAATATTGGACGGATTTGGTGAGCATCTAAATACATATCTAGCAAGACAATCTTTTCATGAGAATAAAAGATTTCTACCATGTGTATCCTTAAAAGATTTATAAAATTAGTTTTTGTGAGATCAAAAGACTAGCAAAATGTCCAATCACAAACAGATGATGAGAGAACAAAATGATGTTTAAGGCAGAACAAGTGTTTCAGCTCCTTTCTCGCGATGCACAGTTCCAATGTTTTGTTTAGGGGCTTCCAGACATTTCTTCTTTGCAGATAAAAGGCTAAAATTCAGTAAAAAGAATTTAACAATCAGACATAATAAACTCATCACCAACTATCAAGCGCAAACATTTACTGTAAATATTGCTGAACTCTTTAGAGAATTATTAACAATTATATTAACAACATGTAACAAAGTGGCATGTATAGCAGGATTACATAACCCTAAACCTCAGATAAACCCTTTCAGATGCTAATTCCTTCACTTAAAGGCATACAATTTGTTCTAATAAATTTAATTTTTCTTTTATTAAATCCAAGTAAGTTTCAATATGTATATACAATAGTAGACTATGAAATAAACAGTAAACAATAACTTCCTCGTAGGGAACCCATTAACTCTGTTATGCCCATATCGAGAGGGTAACATAGATTAGTTACTTCATTATACAATAATACAATACCTTGCATACAATTTTAGCACAACAACACATTTTGTCTCCACAATTGAAGATAGATTGAGACTAATGGAAAATAATAACAAATCAGAATTAATTTGCTAAATAGATTTAGACTAAAATCAACAGTCACAGGCGACGTCTTATGGAAATACGTCATGATAAAAATAACAAAATTTGTACTTTTTCCACAGTATTTATTATAAATAATAAATGGAAACAAGACACAAGACAAGAAATTTTGCTTGGTCACTTGATGATGGAGATCAATCTCTGAAACTAGTCGTGTCTTGTTTCCATTTATTGTTTATAATAAATACTGTGGAAAAAGTACAAATTTTGTTATTTTCATCATAGATTTGGATTATTTAAAATAAAGCATAATTTTACAAAAATTGCCAACCATAAATAATATTGAGAGATCTTTTTCTTAAATCTACTTGAAGAGTGAATTGGATTCGATCAAAGAGATAAAGTAAATTTACTTGAAGCTACAGAAATTACTACATTCATTCTTAGCCTTTAAACTGTGCATATATTTGAAAATACATATTTGAACCACATTTGGAAAACATTTTAAATCAGAAGTTTAATAGTTGCATTTAATCTTCTTTTTTAATTTAATGAAGTGAGAATTAATTTTTTGGCTCATTACCTCATAATTTACTAGCAATATGCTCATGGCAACCATTTCAAGACAGCCAAAAAAAGGTCCAACTCATTTACAGGTGTATTACACGGGATGAGGAAATAAAAGATGAAAATGGTACCTTGCGAGATTCTTCCACATTTTTACTTGCCTAACTGCTTCCTCATGGCCTTCATTGACTACTTTTTGACTTTCTTTCAACTGTCTTGTCTCCTTTTCCTCCATTGCAATTTGAATTTTCAGTTCTTCCCTAAGTAAAAATTGAATGTGGTATTTACAAAAAAAGCCTGAATGATTTCCTTTATAAGCATTTATTTGAAATTTGTCAAAGTTAAATATATAGTTATTGTATTGATCAGGTGATTCTATAACTATTTGCTATAAAACTTCTTCGTCTCCTCTTGAGTTGGTGAACTTGATCAAAAGTATTATATTCAGATCGTTTTCCCTTGAAACTTTATATATTAGAATTTTTACCTATACCCTCACAGTATGAGAATTAGATACACCTTTCAAAATTAGAACCAGTTCACAGGAAAAATAATTTATTAGTTGCATTAAGACGATACAAACATGAACCCTACCAGAATGAGTTGCGTTTGCCATCTTCTTTGCCACGCCCTTTCTGAATCAATTTTTCCTCCTCAAGCCTTTCTTTTTGTACTTCCAGTATCTTCAAGTTTGCCTCACTCAAATTCTTTTCTCTCTGTAGGGAAATATATTCTTCCCAATATTTTTTGATTTCCTTAAAAAAAAAGACACATCGACATCATACCTAAAATTCAAAACATCTCAATATGCTCTAGTAATTAGATGGTTAAATTAAACTAACTCACAGGGTTGAATGACAGAATATTTATGAAAAATTGGATTGGATTTTTTGGCGGATTTGAATGCAATGATTAGATAAAAAAGTGTTATTTTCAAATAAAGTCTAGTAAATGCTTTGGAATGAAAAAACGCTTTTTCAATGAGGTTCACAGATTGCAGATACCTTTATTTGAGATTCTTGATTTCATTAAAATCACCAAAAAAGAGTATTAGTGAATATAATAATTAATACACATATGAATAGTTGAGAATTAATGGAAGTAAACAATACAAAAATCACATAAAATAAAATCTCATTTTTTTCACCTGTTCAACTTTAGTAACTTCACTCTCTATTCCTGCAGTGAGTGAATCATGGAGCCTCTTCCTCTTGTCATATGAAACTTTCAAATCTTGATATTGTTCCCTCAACTGGCGAAGCTCTGTCCAATCAAAGAGGTGAACAATTTATAAGCCAGTAGGTAAAAAATAAATATCTTTGATGAAATTCCATCAAAAATTGATGAATAATCTGTTCACATATAACGAGTATAGGATATTGGGACTGAATTATTTTACTTGTAATAGCTTAACGTTAATAAGCATTGATTTCCAAATGAAAATATTAAAGTAAAGTGTAATAATCATACAATTAAACCAAAATCGCAATCACAGGGTATCCAAAAAGCAAGATTCCAAACAAAAAAAATCTGATGTGGCCAACACATGACTTTCTCCGTAATTATTGAAAACATAAGCCTATGCCGGTAATATATAAATAAATCCAAAACAATGAGTGTTACAGGAAAATGTTTCATACAAGCTTTGTAGTAAAGAGCATTATCTGCAACTTTGGTCCATAATTGTATATACCTACATTGCATTTTGACAGAGATAAGTATGAAATACTTCAATTTCTGAGTAAACAACAACTTCCGGTTAACCATTATTGGGGAATAACTCCTAAACAATCAGTGTTACGAAAAAATGTTCCGGACAAAAGTTGTAGTAAAATACATTATCAATAAGTTTTGTTCATAATTGTATATACCTACATTGCATTTTGACAGAGATATGTATGAAAAACTTCCATTTCTGGATTAACAACAACTTCCGGTTAACCATTATTGAAGAATAACTCCTAAACAATCAGTGTTAAGAAAATATTTTTTATGCATAAGTTGTAGTAAAGTACATTATCTACAACTTTTGTGTGTAAATGTATATACCTATAGGGTCAATCCATACCAAGTGGTCCAACACTGGTTGCTTGACCATCTCAGAAAAAATTGATATTTGGTGAGTAGATACCTTTAAGTTTGGAGAGCTCAAAAGTAATTTTTAAATATTTTTAATGTTTACTGTTTGGATATAGCGGCCATTTTAGTACTTGGCCACACGCGGTTTTTCGCGTTTGCAGGTATCTACAATTTCTTAAATTATTCAGCAATGGGTTGCCCTAAGACTTTCAAATAAGCTGTATTGAGTTCAGTACACTCTGGTCTATGAAATAAAACCATAATTACATTGCAAAATGCATTTCTTAAACATTTTTTAACAGCTTAAATTTATTGATAAAAAATGAACAAAATTCAACTTTTGACAGGAAATTTTTCAAAGAAGAAACAATTTCTCAACCTTAATATTTTTTGAACTGTTACACTATATAGAGTAGTTGATTTTCATAAAGTATCAATGTTGGCAAGATTACCATTTAAAAAATATTCTCTTTTAAAAAACGTGTTTTTGAATTTTTTTCAAATTTTCACTTGCAATATCTTGGTTGGGGGAGCAAATAAAAATATGAAAATTGTACACATTAAAGGTCTTAATCATGTAAAACTTCAGTATTAATTTCAACTTTGAGATTCAATTGCAACATAGTTAAAAAAATTGTCAATTTGTGCGAAAAATGCGATATTTTTGCCTTAGCGACTACTGGCTTTTAAATCTAGGCATGGTAATTTTATGACTTAAATACATCTAATCAAATATAAACCCTATGGTAACACATAGGTTCAAATAAACTAAAGGTTGCATTGTTGAAATAGTATATATAATGATTATAAAATGCAACATTTCAAATTACCAAATCAACTGGATTTAAAATGTTTTGGATTGTCTCATTGAATTCCAAGACAACTTATCACTGATTAAAAAAACAAAAAATAAATAAACTGGCAACAGGTCCTTCTCACCTACAATCAGCCTAGTTTTTACTTAAATGTTCATTCAAAAGTTGTGAAATTTCTTCACAAATTTTAGGCGTTATGTTAAAAGTTTGACCAGTTACAGTGGTGAATTCACCACTGTGACTGGGATTCAGCTTCTTCAAGATATTTGTAGTTGGCATCCAAATTTGGTCATTTCCTTGTTTTTTAAATGAGGTCCTTGGTCCTAGTGGGTGATAAAATATAACATGCACATCTTGGATTTGATGCTCAATAATATTCACTACCGCAAGCCACTGTGTCTTTACTTTGCAGTGTTAATTGTACAACTTTTCCAGTTTGATTAAGTTCACTATCAGGTGATGTTGATGTGAATTGACACTTAAGTAGTCTTGTTGCAGTATAAAACAATGAAAAGATCAAGTGACTTTAATCTTCTAACCATTGTTAAATATCTCCTCCAAAGCGTTGGTGTAAATCTCTAGAATTTCCTCAGTTTTCACAAAGTCATCGGTAATTCCTTTAACATGTTCTTCACAGAATTTGAACATTTCCTGAGGAGTCAATATCTGATTCTCAAAAGTTCGCTGTAGACTGGCTCCTTTGTAGTACCCCCAATTCCATCGCACGCATTCTTCCCATGGCATGAAGCAATAAAAATGCCACTCTACATCAAGTCCAAAATCTTCTTTATGAAAAAACATGCTGATAAAATTCTTTTTGTTTTTGTATTGGCTTGCAGCCCCATCAGAGAAATAGATCAGAATTTTTATGTAAGGGTGGTGCTCTTTTATGATTTTTACTAATTTTCGTAGAAATGCATGCACTGTTATGGTCTTGTGTTCCAGATAATCACTTATGACAGAAAAACTGCGATTCCTCAATTAACCTTAGTTTTTATAATAAAATACAAATGGATGAACCGTAGCCTGTTTGTTTATCCAATGTAATACATCTTGAATAACAAAGGAGTAATTTTCAGAAAAGTCAGCAAGAACCACACATTCATCATCTGTCAGGATTTGCCTTTTGTCTTTCATGAACTGTCCTTGATATTTTGCAAAAAAATGATGCATTTTCAGATTTTCAAGTTTAGTAACAAATATTTCAAAAAACTCTTCTCGTGGTTTAATGATGGTTACCATTTCAGTTCTATCTTGTGTTACCCATCGTTTGTATTGTATATTGTCTGGCATCAAATCGCCTTCTGCTGATTCTTAAAAATATGTCAAGTAAGTCTGGTTTGCCTGGAAAATCTTGATATTTTCCCATCATACTATTGTAATTGTCAATTTTGCATATCATAATATCCAAAAGGTCTTAATTGTAGGTGAGAAGGTACAGTTGCCAGTTTATTTATTTTTTGTTTTTTTAATCAGTGATAAGTTGTCTTGGAATTCAATGAGACAATCCAAAACATTTTAAATCCTGTTGATTTGGTAATTTGAAATGTTGCATTTTATAATCATTATATATACTATTTCAACAATGCAACCTTTAGTTTATTTGAACCTATGTGTTACCATAGGGTTTATATTTGATTAGATGTATTTAAGTCAAAAAATTACCATGCCTAGATTTAAAAGCCAGTAGTCGCTAAGGCAAAAATATCGCATTTTTCGCACAAATTGACAATTTTTTTAACTATGTTGCAATTGAATCTCAAAGTTGAAATTAATACTGAAGTTTTACATGATTAAGACCTTTAATGTGTACAATTTTCATATTTTTATTTGCTCCCCCAACCAAGATATTGCAAGTGAAAATTTGAAAAAAATTCAAAAACACGTTTTTTAAAAGAGAATATTTTTTAAATGGTAATCTTGCCAACATTGATACTTTATGAAAATCAACTACTTTATATAGTGTAACAGTTCAAAAAATATTAAGATTGAGAAATTGTTCCTTCTTTGAAAAATTTCCTGTCAAAATATGAATTTTGTTCATTTTTTACCAATAAATTTAAGCTGTTAAAAAATGTTTAAGAAATGCATTTTGCAATGTAATTATGGTTTTATTTCATATACCAGAGTGTACTGAACGTAATGTAGCTTATTTGAAAGTCTTAGGGCAACCCATTGCTGAATAATTTAAGAAATTGTAGATGCCTGCAAACGCGAAAAACTGCATGCGGCCAAGTACTAAAATGGCCGCTATATCCAAACAGTAAACATTAAAAATATCTAAAAATTACTTTTGAGCTCTCCAAACTTAAAGGTCACCAAATATCAATTTTTCTGAGATGGTCAAGCAACCAATTATTTTTTTTCTGGACCACTTGGTTTGGATTGACCCTATATTGCATTTTTACAGAGATATTTAAGAAACAAAATTTTGTTCTGGATAAACCGTAACTTCCGGTTGAGCGATATTCTCCAAAAACTAATCAACTCTTGGCATTGTTAGGAAAATTCTAAATATGAATTTTGAAAATGATCGGATAATCACTTTTTAAGTTAGAGCGCCCACAAACTTTTTAACCACAGACAGACAGACACACAGACAGACAGACATGTTCGGGAAAATAGCTATAACATGCTCTATGGGCCCAAAAACATCTATTTTCGTCGATATCTGGAGGTCAAATTTTTTTTCGAATACAATACTTTCTCTATACTACGTATAGGGAGAAAGTAAAAACTAATTATTCATCACCTATTTTCATTTCTATATTTTTCAACATTATTACCACGTTCTTTCCCCAGGCATTTTTGGTATCCCAACCACAGATTTCTTACTCTAATTTCACTCAAATCTCCTGCTAAATACTCCACTCAACGATTTTCCCTTAGCTGCACAAACGTTTGCAAACTGCAGCTAATACTACAGCGCATAATAAAGATGTAGAATGAAACCTTTCAAGCTGTACAACATGATTATCAAGCAGTTTTCTCAAAACTTCCTGATGGTGAACCAAATGCAAAATTACAGGTAAATTCATTACAAAAAATAAACCTTTTAAGAAAGAAAAATAAGTGATAGAAGAAAAGTAGAGAAAGGTAGGAAAAATGGGAATCTTCAAATTGATCTAGGCAAAGTAAGTTGATACCCCATCATCAACAAACATCTCAGAATGCTTATTCTGAATGGTTCAAAAACAACTGCCAGAAACCATAGAATCGTTTTAATTGCTTACTTTTAAATTATCTGAGTATGTAACATTTTTTGAATTTATACGCACAAATCTTTCGTGACATTTTAAAATGTATGTGAAGAGTAAAATCTGGGGGGTCTATAGAAATTTCTTTATATTCTTTAAAATGTTTTTTTTTTCAATATAGGCTTACATAATTCAAGGATTTGTAAAGGATTACTCCATTACATAATAATAATATTAATCTTAGGTAAGAATTGATATCCAAAGGAAATACATAAAGAAAATTAATGTGAATTAAAGAGAATGAAATGCCAAATATAAACTAAAAGAAAATACCTTTTTGGAGAGAATTCAAGTCGGCCTTGGCCATCTCATCATCAATACCAAATAAACTTCCTCTTCTAGACTCTCCATCCTGGTCTTCTGGAGGCTACCAGAAAGAAGATTCATGGAAACTTTGTACATACTTGAAATTGAATTTTTTAATAATATGTTGTATCAATCTCTGTGAATTTTATAAGATTTTCTTTAGCAAGTCAATGATTCTTGAGCATGCAGACTAAAAGATGATTGAAGTTTGCTTTAAGCTAAAGCATCACTTTTCATCAACATCTGCCGCATTGATGTTCGTATGCAATAATAATTGGAGCTTAGGGTCTTCAATTCAGAAAAAATCATGATTTAAAAATTCATAGGATTCATAGGCAAACAGTGTTACAGAATAATGCTCATATTCACAACCTGAAAACACACAAATAAATAAGTAGGCTAAAATGAAAATTTAACATGTTTCCTTCACATGAATAAATGAAGAATAAAATATAATTTAAGACACTAGTACAGTTAGGTTAAATCAATAATAAAATAATAATAAATTACTGAAAACACATCCTGCAAAATATTAACCTGAGAATTATGTAAAATAATACTCCTTAAAATGCACTTCAATTGTAATATTTTAATAAGGAATCCTATTGATAGCTAATATAATATTTTTATTTAGAATAAACAAAGAAAAGATTCACTATGCTTTTAAATAAAGCTGAATGGTACATATTTCCCTTCCAAAGAGTTACACCAAATTAATAAAATTCTACATATTTTCAATTTCATTTTTCTTGAAATGGAGACATCATTAATAGATACAACTTACTTTATAAGCATTACTCTGTGTATATTTTATTTCAATATACCAGATAAATTTAAAATCTCAAAACAGCGATCCAATTACAAATACAGGTACATACTGTGATTATTCTTAGCAATTGATCAGTAATTGTAATTCTCTCTTTAAAAAGGATATCCAAATCATTCCACATTTCTCAGCTCAATTAATAACATGATGAAGTTTATATTACATAGAGAAAACTTTTGAAACTGGTTTATTACATACCAAGTTGCCACTGAAATCTTGTTCCATAGCTAGAAGTACTTCTTGAGTGCGAACTAGTACTCCTACTTCTGCTTTCAGTGCTGCCAGCTGAACTCGTTTTTGTTTGCAGAAAGCACTGCGAGCATTTTGACTCGTTATATATTCCCGTAGAGCTTCTCCCTCAGGAGGAGAATCACCAAAGCCTTCATCTGTTGACATTAGGCTTTTCTTTGCTTCCTAATTAACAAGAATACATTTGTTAATGACTTTGATTTTGGATTTTCTGTTATTCCTTTATATCCGTGATTCCCAATCATAATACCATTAGGAATCGATTGATAAACCACCGAATATTAGGAAGTAACGTATCCTTTAAGTTGCAAATTAATTTTTTAAATATTTTTCACACTGATTAGAGATTGCAATAAAGAATAAAAATATCTTAACTTGGTATTTTTACTTTCTCCATATACGAAGTATAGAGAAAGTATTGTTTTCATGAAAAAAATCGACTTCAAGATTTCAACGGAAATACATGTTTTGGGGTCAGTAGAACACGTTTTGACCATTTTCGGAATGATGTCTGTGTGTATGTGTGTGTGTGTGTATGTGTGTGTGTGATAGGGGCGCTCTAACGTGAAAACTATTGGTCGTATCAAAACCAAACTTCATATATAGTACTGTGGTGTGTACTGTCAGAGTTGATTAGTTTTTGGAGTAAATCGGTCAACCGGAAGTTGAGCTTTATTCATTAAAGCTCATTTCCGGTTTTCAAAATACCTCCATAAATATGATATATACGTATATTGTATTAATTATAAAAGTTTTAGATAAAGTAATTTACTATAACTTTTGTATTTAACATATTTGTGTATCACCGGTTGATTAGGAGTTATTCGTGAAACACTGATAAACCGGAAGAAGATGATTATGTACTTTGTGGGCGCTCTAACATGAAAACTATTTGGCGGATCAACACCAAATTTCATATGTAGTACTTCTATTACAGTGTTTAGAGTTGATTAGTTTTTGGAGTAAATCGGTTTACCGGAAGTTGAGCTTCATTCTTCAAAGCTCATTTCCGGTTTTCAAAATATCTCCATAAATATGATATTTAGGTATATACTATTATATATAAATGTTTTAGAAAATAAAATTTACTTTAACTTTTGTATGAAACATATTTTCGTATCACTGATTGTTTAGGAGTTATTCATGAAATACTGATAAACCGGAAGTTGCTGATTATGTACTTTGTGGGCGCTCTGGGCTCTATGGGCGAAAGGCCAGTTTCATCGTTTTTCATCCAGCATGTCCCAAAAAAATTATTTATAATGTTTGTGACGTAAAAGATAATAATATATAAATTAATCACTCATCTTCCAAGTTTAGATGGAATATAGATTTCGAAATTACTGTCGTAGATAAGTATTTACATCTTATATATGGAGAAACTCATGTGCTGGCCACATCAGATTTTTTCTTCTTCAGTTTGAATTCAAGCTTTTACAAACAACCACATGGTTTAATCCACTAAATAAGAGTGAATACCGAAGTGAGTCAAGGAATTACATGAAGTAAGTTTGAGAAGCACCCCCTTAAGTAAGACATACTTTGAGTCAGTTTAATTTAATGGACCTATGCAACTTTAACTCACTTAAAATCAGTATAATGCAAAATTTGCAACAACATTTTACCTTCAACTCATCTTCAAGAGATTCAATTTCCTTCCGAGCTTCAGCCAACCTCTCAATCGCTTCATTTTTCTTCCTGGCAGTTATAGCTGCTTGTTGGCGGTACGGGGCAAGTAATTCATCAGCCTCGTCATTATCTGCTCTCAAGGGTTGTTGAGGTTTTGCCAACCTTGAAATTTCCAGCATCAGCTCATTCAGCTTAAAGAAATTAAAAGAGAATTAAATAAATTCCATAGAACAAAGTTAAATTTGAATATACCTAGCTTCCATATTATCAACAGTGTCTCAGGGATTTTCGGGAATCTCAAAATACATTCATTTGATCTCTGCCAAGAGCTGAGTTTTTTATCGCTTGCCATCTGGTTTACTAAAGCAAAATTCAGGTTCTTGATACATGAGCAATTCTTCCTTGAATGCCTTTTAGATGGATCTTTGTTTGTCTCCTTGATTTCCTCTTCTACTTCTTCCAACCTGTATCCTCAGTTCTAATTGAGAGCTCTTATTGTCTTCACTGTATGATTCTGATGTCCCTCCTGTATGTTCAGCATACAAATCAACCCAAAAACTAAGGCAACACCAATTACCCAGCTCTATTTTATGGGAAGAAAATCTATGGTATCCAGTGGCGTGGCGTGCCTTGGCGGGGCCCTGTATACAAATTTGTTTGGGGGCCCTTAGGAAGGGTAAAGATTTCTCACAAAAGAAAAAAAAATGTTTGCATAAAATTAAAAGAAATATTTATTCATCATAATTATCTATCTGTCACTTTTTCCAAAATCTTTACAAACAATTCAAATTAAATATACACTCTCCTTGCCTTTTTTCGGCAAACTGATTTATTAAATCATTTAAAGCTGATAATGACTTTAGTTTTACTAAAGTTTCTGCCTCTACAGACAAATTTGGGAAGTTTTTATTTATTTTTGCTTATGCACGTTGAGGGCCCCCATGGCCACATATAATTGATACGGCAGATATGGCGGTACCTACACCCCTGATGGTCTCTATAATTGTACAATAGCTTAAGGAATATTTACTGCATAAGATTAAGACCCTAGCATTGTTTCTTTCAGGTGCCATGTCAACTTCTCGCCTCTGCTTAACTATTACAAAAGTTTCTTTCGTTGGTATCAATCAGGCTACACAAAAATGCGTTACGAAACAGAAACACAATGATATTAAAAATTTATTACAGAAATAATGATAATATAGCTTGGTAATATCAAATCACGATACTGCCAAAACAACTTTCAGTAACTCCTAATGCTAAGTCGAATCATAACAATTAAATAAACAAAAACAAACCATGATGTGTTTATTGATCTTCATTCGTAAAAAGAAAACATCGAAATATATATTACATTTTTGTAAAATAAAAATACTCGTGAAGAAATTAATATAATTTGTGAGGAATAAATATCCGTCAAATTTGTTTTCTAAATATATATGACTCCGATAATCAGTTTGCAGGGCTTCACATTATCACTTTTGGCCACAATTGTATTTCTGTGTATTTGACGAAATTTGTTTTATATGATATCTACATTAATTAGAGTTGCCAAAAATTTTTTCAGTAAGAAATAATTGTGCTGAGTTGCGAGAGTGTGTGTACAACTAGTGTAAAACAGGCAGTATCACCTATTTACCACTCGATAGTAAGAGGTTAAATTTTATGTTTGGCATATAAGTCAACCCCTGGTTTTAGAGAGATTTTTTAAGGCTTCAAAGGTCGACTTATATGCCGGCATGTACAGTATTTATTCAATTAAATCATTATCTTTAAAAGTGATTAGATAGCTGGGAGAGTCCTCTCTTAATTGAAAATATTCTCATTTACACGTAGGTGTTAATAGAATTCTTAGTTCATTTCAACTCTTGTTTCTAGTGTTACTCATAAAATGTACCAACAAAAATCACTTACAGCAGATCTTAAATTATTTATGTCTTCCTTGCTGGGAGGTGGTTCCATTGCAGCAACTTCTCTCAATATCTCTACTTCTGCTTCCTTCTTAGATACTTCTGTTGGAAGCTTCTCTTTGGCAAGGTAGGAATTTAGTCTTATTTCTTCCTCTAGACGCTTGAGGATTCCTACACAACCAGGAGAACAATACATAATTAAACTAGAAGAATATTATTAGAAATAATTTTGTTAAATCATCATTTTTTAAGATCTTAGAAGTTCTGTAATCTAGAGAAACTTGACTATGAATTGAAACCCATTCCAGCATTGAGAAATCTTATTATTCGACTGAGTATAATGTTAAATACGGTTATATTAGAACAATTTTCATTGCAAGCATTGTCACAAAAACCGTTACAAATTTCAATATGTAATCCCTTTTGTATGTAAGTAGTTCAGTAAGTGGTTAGTAAGATGATATCTTTTATCGTCAAGAATGTATTATATACCAAGAAATGTTTTGGAAATAGAGAAATCTAAGTCCAATCTTTTCTCGATTTTCAATTCTACCATGTTAGTGAAAATAGCTTATTAAAAATAAGAGCTAACAAGAAAATAATTTATTAACATGATTTTTTGGATGCTCAAAATCCAAGCTATATCATTTTGGAACATATAACCTGTGTAATGATAAAAATCTCATAGCACTTGCTTAAAATCAGGTTTGCACTATTATTTGTTTTTTATAGTCTTAGAGAGGCAATAAATGACTGTTCCGTATTTATTATTGTGTATGGTGCATTTCATTTTAAAATAAATTAAAACATCTCAAAACATTCAAATAAATATTGAAAGACAATCATAAAAACTTGCCTAACCAAAACATATTTTTTAGCTAAGATCTTTTACCAGACAGATTCCCAACCATATGTATTTTTGACAGCAGACCTCATGATTATTTAACTAATTCATATTCCACTTAATACTTTCTTCATCCAACCAATAAAGAAAAAAATCCCACCTTTAATCCGTCAAGCATAATTTCAAAATTGCTTCATTTGGTAATATAAATAAAACTGAAACATAGCAAGTTAAACTTAATTAAATTTCTGCAAAATTTGAAGTGTACAAAACTAAAAATCTGGTAATAATTTTCAAGCTTTCAGCAATATATAGGAATTGTTTCAAAGTTGATACTGCAGCCTATGTATATAATTGCATACGCCATCCTGCATTCCTGAAAGGTTGATTCCAAATACCATTCACATATTAATTAAAAATTCATTTGCTCCCCATTCCTGAGTACTTTATGATCCCGAGTAATTAACAATTGCTGAATTTACTTTTAACCACAGAATTTTCAGGCAACTTTCCTCAGTATTAAACTAAAAATATAGCACCAAAAATACTCAATCTAAAACATCAATCAACTAGCCTTCCGCAGTGGCTCCAGCAGCTTCTTTACGCGCTTGAGCTAGTTCCCTTCGAAGGCGCGCAACGGATTCTTCAGCCCTTTTTAGCTTAAGAGTTTCTTCCTCTCCTTGCACTATTAGCTCTCCTTCTCTAATGCGTTCAAGACGCAACGCACGAATTGTGGCTAACATCTGGTCAGCTCCAGCCACACCCACAACCTAAAACCAAATTACTAACATTAATTTAAAATGGAATACCTTGTAACAAACAAAAAAGTAAGTCTAACACTACATTTTATTCAATCAAGTCTCCATTCTTAGAGTATCGAAATTTGTGTAGTTAGCCTGTATAGTTATTGTAGCCTGTAAAACCAGGCTAATCAGTTTATGCCTCGAGTCAAAGAGGTTAAGTTACTTCTTGTTCAATTTGCTTTTAGGAAGCAGAATCTTTTTACCCTATATATGGATTGAAGGAAAACATCCAAAAATAACTTAATTTTATGATAAAATATATATATTCTCCCAAAATTGCAGTATATTTTTAAACAAGAAGTCTAGTAAAAGTATTCAAATTTTTGAGCTTATTATCTAAATAAACAATGTCACTTGAGAACAATACTCTCCCAGGAATAAAAGTGAACAGAAATTTTAAATAAAAATAACAGGCAAAGACATAATTTTTGTCCTTTAATAACTGGAGTGTAAAATCAGATCTTGAATATTGGAATTAACCATTAAAGTCAAATACCTTAGGATACTTAATAATCCTAGAAATGTAGCAAGCAAACTAATTTCATTTTTCTATTAAAATTTAAAAATACAGATACGAACATTATCTGTGACAGTGTTTATGGCAAGTAATGTGCCTATTAGGGGAAAATCTGGTCCTTTATCAAGGTTGCCTACGTTTTGATCTGGCGCAGTCTAAATTTAAATGGACTTCTACGTGTAATCCACCAACATTCTACCAATAAAAAAATGGGTTTATTTTCAAAGTAAATTAAGATATCTTTATTTAAATCAGTGCAACAAAATTAATTTTCTTGCTTCTTGTTCAACAAATGTAGCTAAAATACCATTGATAAATCTTTGAAACAGTCCATTTCTTGAAAACATCCATTGGCCAATCTTTTTTGAGGGAAAACCCTATCCTATATGCGACTCTTTTCTGGATCACAAGAACTACAGTCTTGAACAGTTATTCCTCCCCTTTTATATCGAAACAGTTGCCACAATTTACCATATTTTTAATTTTGAATTATATTTTCAAGCATAGACATTGTTCATAAAGCTGTGACTACATCAGTAAATGCATATGAAATAGGAAGCTGTGAAAGCATATTTTAAAAAATGTAGTTAACTCTTGCACATCTGTCTAATAAAAAATCTAACACATTCAATGAACTATAATAATTTTACACCTCATGCATGCATGGCAGTTCCCTTTATTTAAATCATCTAGACCAGTGCTTCCCAACCTTTTTCAGCTGGCAACCCACCTTTCCTTATCGGAATACCTCCACGGTCCATGGTGGAGTAATAAACCTTATTTGAGTTGTACCCCTTCCTTATGTATACATAATTTACCATCAATTAATGCTATTCTGATGGTTTATTCGATGGTTTCTGATAGTTTTACGATCAAGTCACGACCCACCGGTTGGGAACCACTGATCTAGACAGTTGTAGAATGTACACTCCTGGCCAAAATTAACGCAGCGCCTCCCTAGCGATCCTTACAGCCGGTGCTGCGTTAATTTTGGCCAGGACTGTACATTTCATATGCAATGTCATCCAAATACAGCTATTATACACTGGTGGGTAAAGAAACTAGTAAATTGGAGAGTTTTTGCTTTTATTACCATATTAGCTCCAATATAACGCAACCCCGAATTTAATGCGACTCCGAAATTTTCATTAAGATATTTAGAAAAAATGAATACTCATAAAAGAATTCAAAGAAAGTAAAATTCAATCAGATAAGCATTTATTTTGGTAATTATAGCTAATAACACAGCTTACATTCATGTCAATAAAATTAAGTAAAACATTCGGTTGGATGCTCAGTCGCATTTCACCCTCTGTAGGAAAATGTCCTTGTTTATATTACGTTCCATTATTTAAACCCCAAATTTAGCACGAGTAGATTTTTTAACAGAAAATAAACGGTCAAAAAATATCGCATTATATTAAGGCTAATACTGTAATAGGATTGGGAAACATTCATATAAATTTCTAGACACTTGATCAGGGGAATGTGTACAGAATATAAGTTTTTCGCATGAGAATACTTCCAGGAACCCGACATAAGTAAATAGCTATGCATACTTCATTCTATTAGTAAGTGGGGTTTTTAGCTCTCTGGGTTTGACTCTAAACAAAGAATGCTCTTTCAGTCCAGAGAGCAAAATCCCAAAGTCCAAATTGTTTTTACTTTCTCCATATACGAAGTATAGAGAAAGTATTGTTTTCATGAAAAAAATTCGACATCGAGATTTCAACCGAAATACATCTTTTGGGGTCCCTAGAACCCGTTTTCACCATTTTCGGAATGATGTCTGTGTGTATGTGTGTGTGTGTGTGTATGAATGTGTCTGTGCTTGTGGACGCTCTAACGTAAAAACTATTGGTGGTATCAATACCAAACTTCATATATAGTACTGTGGTGTGTGCTGTCAGAGTTGATTAGTTTTTGGAGTAAATCGGTTTACCGGAAGTCGAGCTTCATTCATCAAAGCTCATTTCCGGTTTTCATAATATCTCCATAAATATGACATATACCTATATTGTATTACTTATAAAAGTTTTAGAAAATGTAATTTACTATAACTTTTGTATTTAACATATTTTTGTACCACCGGTTGATTAGGAGTTATTCGAGAAAAACCGATAAACCGGAAGTAGCTGTTATGTACTTTGTGGGCGCTCTAACATGAAAACCATTCATTATATCAACACCAAATTTCATGTATAGTACTTTGGTTAGTTTTTTTAGAGTTGATTAGTTTTTGGAATAAATCGGTTAACCGGAAGTCGAGCTTCATTCGTCAAAGCTCATTTCCGGTTTTCAAAATATCTCCATAAATATGATATTTAGGTACATACTATTTTTTAAAAAGTTTTAGAAAATATTATTTACTATAACTTTTGTTTGAAACATATTTTTGTATCACTGATTGTGTAGGTGTTATTCATGAAATACTGATAAACCGGAAGTTGCTGATTATGTACTTTGTGGGTGCTCTGGGCTCTATGGGCAAAAGGCCAATTTCATCGTTTTTCATCGATCATGTCCCGAAAAACATTATTCATAATGTTTGTGACGTCAAAGATAATAATATATAAATAAATCACTCATCTTCCATGTTTAGAAGGAATATAGATTTCGAAATTACTGTCGTAGATAAATATTTACATCTTATGTATGGAGAAAGTCATGTGCTGGCCACATCGGATTTTTTTAATTTATAAGAAAATCCAAATTTGGTAACAATGATTGAAAATTAAGTCAGAATCATGAGCATATACAAAAAATATAATTTAATTTCAATTAAGGCTGTTCTTCCTCGTTGAAAGCAGGATTCTCCTGCTTCGTCAGAATTTTGAGATGGTAACTAAGACGAGTGGAAGGTGAACCTTGGTATGCATAAGATTCAGGGGTAGAATATATTTACAAATTGACATCTAACCATAATTCTTAAAGAAAACGTTCTATATTAAATATCAATTTGAATTAAAGTAATAAGATAAAGTCAGTTTGGCTCATAAAGAAAAAGAAAGGGATTAACTTAATTTAATTTGGCAAGAAGGGGGTATATCTACACAAAACTATACATTTTATTTGTACCTATTTTTATTTTACTGCTCTAGCCCTAACAAGTAATAATACATTGAGGAAAAAGAAAGAAATGATCTTAGTCTAATTCATGTTTTAATTGGAAAATCATGAATGAGATGGTGTCTTAGCAAAATTTTGATATTACTTCTGCTTGTTTAAACTTAATTGTTTTCTGATGACCAAATGAAGAGTAAGGATGACTAGTTTGAAAATTAGCTAAGACAATTGATTGCTTGTTGAAGCGATCCATTTCTATTCTGATAATTACTAGAAAATTATATATTTTTATATAAATAAATAAAGATTTTCTTTTATTATAAAGCAAAAAATTGTGTTCTTCTATTCTTAATTATGTACTAAAATAAGTCTGTATAAAAATCTACAAAGGCTACATCCATAGCCTGTAAATGGATTTCTTTGAATTGCTTGTGAATTATAATATCAGGTACTTAAGTGAATAAAAGCTTGTTATTAATTTTAAATTTAAACATAATGCTCACCTTGCTCTTGATTCTTTCTAACCATTTGGTAACCTGATCCTTTTCTCTTTCCATAGTTTCCAGATCATTCCGCATTTCAGCTGCACTTTGAATAACATCTCCAGAACCATCTTTGAGTATTTTTCTTGCACTTCCTGTCCTTCCCAACACAGCTTCTCTTTCACGATGTACAACTACAAATTCTTCAATCAGCTTCTCATACTTTGGATAAAAATGAAAAGACCAGCAATCATTAACCTCAATAATGATATGACATCATGGTATAAAACAACATAATAGCATAACCATCAAAAGGTAGTAAGTTTGATATTTACAATTATCAAATGCCACACACATACACATATGTAGGGAAAATATTTAAATTGAGTAGCATATTCATCTTTACTGAGTCCAAGGTTCAATTCCCAGTGGGAACCCATACTTGCAAAATTAACTTAGCTGTTGAAACACTTTTAAAAATACTACTGATACAGTGAAATTAGTCTCGTAATATATATGTATGATGAGGGATAGAACCTATGGCATAGCCATAAAGTCTGTTAAGTATTCAGCCCGAAGACTGGTTGGTATCTCTACCCCTCTGACATAAGCTACTAAGAGCTTGCAGAGAGGAATGAGGTTTACGAGGCAGGATGAGGAGTGACGTTGATTTCATCACTGAGCCAGAATGCTACCAGCAGAACATGTCTACGCAATGATCACACAAAAAAAAAACTCACTAAGTCCAAAAAAACTTTTCATTAAAATGACCTAGGTTTCAAGGAGAGGTTGGTCGATTCCTGCCCAGTCAGACTTTTTTCAAGTCCGTTTTTCCTTGGGACCTAGGTTTCATTATAGAGTAACATCTTCAGTAACCCAAAAAGTAACATCTTCAGGTTACTGAAGATGTTACTCTGTAATGAAAACTAGGTCATTTTAATAAAATTTTTTTTGGACTCAACTACCTACCAAGTAAGTTTTTCTTTTTGTGTGATTATGAAGGAGTTCCACCATGTTTCACCTCAATCCGTCATGTTTATGTCTACACAAGTGAGACACTATGACTCTAAGAGTAACACCTTTCTTGTCAGTCCATAAGAAGAGACATTGATCAGTGCAGCTATCCACTCATACCTTAGTAGCTTTCATTTCATCACAGCCATGCTCAAGACTGTGATAAAAGTAAATGAAAGATACATTTTTCTTTATCCTGTAACTTATGACAAATGAAAACATTCCATTCATCAGAGTATGGTAGCAGGAACAATAGTGATAGCACATAAGTAATAAAAGCTTTTACTCTCTGCCAATATAATGTTTGATTGAAATGAATCAAAACTGAGAGAAGGCATTAGTTGTCTGGGAAAAAATCTGGGTTCTCATTGAATGGCGCAAGGTTTTCTACGGGTATAAAACTTTTATTTGAATATCTGAATGTATAGATCACCCTTTGACCTAAAGAAGTCTGCTGGAATGCGGACGAAACGTTATCGTCAAACAACATTCAACGTGGCGTACATCCAGCAAAATATGCTGAGTTCATTTGAATGTAAATTTGAATAACTCACTGATTTGATCTTATTCCACTTCAGGGCTCCACATTTGCAGTTGATTTACAATAAATATGATGTATTTACTTTGTCATTACTCGGAAAGGTAATTAAGCAAAACAATACAGTTTCTAGTAAGTTACAAATGCAGTAAATTCCAACTAATAATAAATAATTGAAACTTCATTTCAAGAAATCCATCAATTCTTAAAAGATGGTATTTAAAAGTAAAAAAATATTTGTAAGCTTATAAATCACCCTCCCTTTTCATAATTAAACATTAAATTAATGCTATCCATAAAAATAACCCTGGCATTGAATAGAATTTTTCAAACATTTTCCAGCAACTCACAGCTAGAATTGTATTTTGTACATCAAAACAAGCACCAATTTCAATATATGACATACAATGGTAAGAATGCAATTCAACTGCACATCTTATCTACTGAAACAATGCAGCTGCGGATGATAGAAATCATCAACAACCCAACAAGAGACCCAAGTATTTATTTATATAATCATCATGTACTGACTTCGACATTATGTTTATTTCTTTGCCCATATATCTTCATTTCAGTACTTTCATTTTCTTGAAAGAAGTAACCAAAAGATGATTAAAGTTAATACCTGCTTGTAAAGTCCATCCACTTCAGTATCTGCAAGAGCTTCAGGAGGTATTTCGACTCGAACAAGGAACTTTGCCAAATAAGCTCTCCTTTTCAACTCCCCGAGCGGCCTTTCCAAAATCCACTGAAGAACTGAATGAACAACAATTTTATCTCCTTCAATAAGTCGACGTCGGAAATTTTGCCTGTAAATAAGCATTTCAATTTATATTGAACTTGTAATCTATAATTGGTGATAATATTTGTTGCTTAGACTTTGCGAAACCACAAAATACAAAACGACAGAGATTATGTTTCCCCTCATAAGAAAATTATAAACATCAAATCGTCTGGCAATCAATCTTTGACAACATGAAATACCGAAATTTACATATATACGTAAAAGACAACTCACGCTAATGCATCTGGAGGTCTATATTTCAATCCCCGCAACATACTCAGGAATCTAACAGCCATTCTTTCAGGGTCTTCTTCACGAATATCGACTTTATTTTTAATATCTATTTCCCCTAATACGTCAGTTAATACCTGCAGAAAAGTAGCAATTATTCTATAAATTGTATTTTTCTTTTACATATGCTAACCGCAAAAACGGTTTTATGATAAACACTATGTTAGATCGATACTAAATAAAAATCGATAGAATGATTCGCTTCGTTCTAGTAAGGTGTAAATTATAAATTACAATAGCTAAACCTGTAAAAGCTGTTCAGATGACAAAGAGTCGAAGGAAATCACGCTAAAACTTTTCTCCCAAGGAGGATTCTTCAATTCTGTCACAATGAACTTCAATTGGTCCCCCATTATAAGAATACAGCTGAGAATATTGTACTGACAAACCTAAGGAAATTAAGAGGGTTTTGGGTATACTGTCGGCAAAAACAAAATGAGACTTCAGAGATATCAACCTGTAATTAATAATACCAGAAGTAACTTAGAAGTTCGACCGTTCTCGGTTTGTTTATTTACATGTAAAGGAATGTTTAAACATGGCCGCGCTAACACCACGAAGTATCTATTGAAGTAAAGAAGTTTCTTCTCCCATCACTTCCATGTATGGGCCCTAGGTGCTCTGCTTGTAGTCATTTCCATACGTTTATGACATTGAAGGTGCTATAATTCCTGAAAATAAGTATTTATCATCTTAAAATTTTACTACTATATATAAATTATTCTACATTTAATCAACGCACGTAGAAATCTCACAGTTTTAGTGCATAATTAAGCTATTTTAGTAAAAATTAACTGTACCGCCGAACGTTCGATTCTTCTCAGGTTCGAGTTTCACCTCTGTGATATAATTTTGTAGATATTTACACGTCAATTGCTGTTAAACCATGGCGTCCAAAAATTCGAAGGAACCCAAGGAAATTAATAATTTTGTAAGTACTGAGTATAATATTTATTAGTTTTACATGTATAAGGAATAATAATAAAATGAAGATTTGTACAATCTTATCATAAGTACTCCTCTTATTAGCTTCATTTGGTTTACTTACCGGCATCATCGTTCTTTTCTTTTCAGGAAAAACCTGTTAAAATCAACAAATGGGATGGCTCAGCAGTGAAAAATGCTCTCGACGATGCAGTTAAAGAAGTAATTTTTCTCAACTTACCTTAATATATATCAAGAAACGTGTTTTGCCTTGCTAATTCAAAAAGCTGTTGTCCATCCTCACGGTGATATTTTTATTAGACAATTTTCTTGGTACATCTTATAGTAATTCCATGTGAAATGATTTTGCTTTTCAGGTCCTAACTAGAAGGTTCAATTATCAGGAAAGTTTTGCGTTGATGGATGGCCGACTAGCAATGTGTGGATTTGCTGTTACTGTTGCAATGTTTGCCCTAGTTTGGGACTATCTGTACCCTTTTCCCCAGTCTAGGTGAGTGCTTCTCATAGCTGTAACTGATTAAGTACCTTTTGAAACCAAATAAGACATCATGTTCTTGACTTTTTCAGGCCTGTTCTTATTTTCTGTGTCTCAACTTATTTCATAATGATGGGAGTACTTACTTTATACACCACGTACAAGGAGAAAGGAATTTTTGTGGTCACACTTCATAAAGATCCTGTTGGAATGTCGCCCGACAGTGTATGGGAAGCCAGTTCTTATCTCAAAAAGTATGCATCAGTATGGATTAATCCTGTGAATTATGCATAATTTTTATTATTATTTAAACTGTTTCATACGTAAGTTACAGTTCGTTGATGTACGAATTTCATAATTCTTTCTACATTGAACAGGTATGATGACAAGTACAACCTTGCTCTGATATATCGAGATGCAAAAAATGGAGCTATTAGAGAAGCAACATTAACTAAGTCAGTAGCATGCTTTTTTGATGAAAATGGTGTCCTATTGTATGATCTTCTGGAGCCTGAGGTTGTTAAACTTCATAACAGTTTGCTCTCTGAAAAGAAGGATAAATAGCTCATGGTTGAAGAAGTATAAGTGCAGTGAGCGAATTCAGTTTATTGAAGCATTTCTATCATTCTTGAATACCAACAAACTTATCAAGAATGGAAATGAAGCCAAGCATTTGAAATATGAATCGAGAGGAACTGGCTTTTATGAAGCAAGAGTAAGAATCTGTTGTGTATGCTGTTTTTCGGTATTATGTTGGGAATAGGCTGGAAATTATTTGCTATTTTAAAGTGGTGGAAAACACATGTACTTGTTTTTATTTGCCTAAATCTTTCAAGCACCCTTTTTTATATTTGAGTATCATGTTATTGTGTAGCTCTAAGAATTCCAGTTTGGTTGAACAGGCTGATTAAACTGGCACTGTTATGTTGTTAAATTTGGTCCTTATTTGTGTGTTTGTCTAATTCATGTGATCTGAAGAAAGTTGATATGAGTGAAAATTTTGTAATTAAGATTTTGAGTTTAAAGATAAAGAGTTGGAAAGATATTGAGATTGGAAGCACAAGTTTCTTATCTTCTATGTGATTTAATACTGCCTCTGTAATAGCGTAATTATCAGTAAAATATTTCGTCTTTACTGTAATGAACATTGAATGAGAATCATCTTAGAGGTAGTGAGCCTTCCTTACTTTTGTCTGATTAAATTCGATCAGTGCTAGTTTTCACAATATAAATATCAAAATTCGAGAATTTGAGCCATTGAATTAAAAGCTGCCACTCCCATAAGGGAAGAACTCTAAGGCTAGTTAGAATTAATGATAATTTAAACTTTTTCAGTGAAAGTTTGATGTTTATTACATCTCATACAGTGCCTCAAGCAGAAGATTTTCAGAATCCACT
Organism: Sympetrum striolatum; assembly: GCA_947579665.1. NCBI lineage: Eukaryota > Metazoa > Arthropoda > Insecta > Odonata > Libellulidae > Sympetrum > Sympetrum striolatum. The sequence goes on along the minus strand of OX388351.1, from coordinate 17,183,288 downwards.
GTTGTTGGTGGTGAACTATAACTTAATGGTGGTGGTTCAACTTCAGTGAATCCGTTGAGTGAAATTTCATAAACTCTCCATAAACACTGTGAACATGCAGATATAACGTGCAATTCCTTCTTGATTATCCTTGCAATTAGCTGTAAAACTATAAAAGTATTATAGAACCATGAGCTTTGTAATGCACTTCTGATGAAAGGCAAATATTGGTCTCAATGGATAAAAGGGGAATGTCAGTCAGCAGAAAAATGGCCCAAGTGCATGTAACATTCCTTCCTGTCAAATCTGGTAGGATACTCCAGGAGAGCCTTCAGAATCTCATGTGAAAGCTAAGAACATTCTATAAGTCACGCCTTTTGGTAAGTAAACAATAGCATCATAAATAGAAACACACTGTACACACATATAATGGAATAAATCATTAACATCCATGCTTGGATAACTAATCCTTGTTCTGTGCATTTAGATAATTGATAAACTTATCTTGTGTTATCTCAGAGATTGATTTTCTTTGGGAAAATCCTTAATCTTCACCATGAAATGTTCATGTAAAAGGTAATCTCCGCAATGCGATGCATTATTCCACTTAAATTGTTTTTTAGTTTCTTTGTCTAACCTCAGCCTATCTGCGGAGTCCATTAAGCTGTTGCAACTTACAATGGAGTCCATTTAACTTACTGTGGAGTCCATTCAGCTGTTGTTAGTTGTAAAAAATTCATGGTAAACAAACTTTTACTAGACCACTAATTTAATATCCGAAAAACACGACCTAGGTTTCGTAGCGTCGCTACATCATCAGGTACCTAAAAGGTCATCAGGTATCAGGTCTAGTAAAAGTTTGTTAACATGAATTTTTTACAAGTTAAGAAGTACCATAATGTTAACCCTGAAATGGTTTCGTTTTGTTGTTAGTAGTATTATTAAGATAGAATAACCAACACATAAGACCCATGGTATGCAAGAATTCAGCTGTACCAATTGGTGACAAGAATGTTAATGGCAATTGAAGGTCTCAGTCATGAAAAGAAAATTGTATCAGGATTGGAAAATAATTTCAAATAATCTTCAAGTGAATAATTAAGCAGAAAAAGTCTGCCAGAGCGTGTACTCTATCCTTTATCTCCCATTTGCAAGGTTGTTGCTCTGGCTAATTACGTTACCATAATAGAGCAAAATCTTCTTTAATTTCTTGAGCTCCAACAGGATCCAGTGCAATCCTCAAGAGCTCTATTATGGTAGGCTAACAAGCTAGAGGTACCGCAAGTAAAAGACCAGAGTTCAACTCTCAACAACTACAGACTTATGTCCTTTGTTTCTTCATCTAAAATCAAGTATGCCATGCACTTTTCATGGCTCAGCTATTACCTTTCATGGATATTTCCAATCATTTATTCTATTTTGTAATAAAATTTCCTCAATCTACTAATAACTTTCCATTGATTCATAAATGATTTCATTCATAAATTCCGTGCCATTTATTATTTTATAGCAAAAATTAGCTCTCAAAAGTAACTTCATGTGAATTAAGTTTTATAAAAAATGTGAGGTCTTTGGGAGAAACTTAAGCCATTTATGTTAGTAATTGTAGTAGAAAAAGGTGAGTTGTCATTGCAAATTGAATTTAAAAAAAAAGCTAAAATGCTAAAGATATTTAAACCAAAAAGATAATAATAATAAGTCGTCTTTATTTGGGCAAGATTGAGGCTTAAAAGTCTCTTCTTCCATCTAATCCATCGTTATTAATTATAAAATTAGAAGCAGAAACAAAAGGATGAGCAGATATGAAATATCTGGCGTCATTCATAAGGCATATTAAAGATGAATTGCATAGAAAATTTTTTTACAGATTGATAAAGAAGGAAAATTTTGGATTAGCATCCCGTATATAATTGGATGATTTGATGATCATAAAAATAATAGAAACACTATCTTAAATTCCAAGGCAAGTAACTATTGTATTTTCTTATATAATACATTTATTCAAATCATTTTGCATACAAGCCTAGTGGAAACAAAAAGGAAATATTCTATTTTGGCCTGATTAGCAATTACATGTGTATGCTATTTAATTTTTTAACTATCTCAATAATACACAACTAAATTGTTAGTTATAAATGCAGCTAGCGGTGTAAGTAGCTTTTAGATGAGTAAATTGTTCTCAGCCTCATTCTATCCTAGTAATTTATGAAGAGCTGTGTGGACAAGGGCATCTATATCTTGGTGATGAAATAGGTTGGAAAATATGTAGTTTGAATTCAAGAATTTTTTATATTATGTCATCATTTGTAATGTATAATTATTTACACCAATATATATACCTGTCAGATTTTCATAAGTTTGTGCTGAAGAAGCGCAATACTTCAATAACGTAAATTAGTCAGTCGAGAAGAGCTCAAATATTTTCCAGTCTTTGCTAAAGGTCTCCGTGAGGGTATTAAACTATAGGGTTTGTTTTCCACTTTTCAAAATAAGTTCATTTGCAGGAAGATTATCATGTTGGGTTACATGGAGGCCAGTAAAGAATAGCAAATATTTCCTGTATGAATTGCCACACAACTCAGTAGAACATGTTGTCATACAAGTACAATGTTCAACAACATGTACTACATCAACTCTGATTTCAATATTTTGGAAAATTATATTAAAAACTTGCTTTTTCCAATTATGAGTTAATGATGTAATACTCAATGGAGGATTTGTGAATGTATGGTAGAGAGGTATTCATATATAACACAATATGGTGTCAAAAATGAGGGTAACTTTATTGTAGAATCTTAACCCTTAAGATGCGGAAGTATTTTTCTTTCGCGACAGTCGTGTGCGGGAGGCAAGATAGAGAAACGGTCCCTTCTCCTGGTGGGTCAGACTAATTGCAGCAGGCAGAAAACCCCCATAATCCGGGTAGACCTTTTTCCAATGCCCGCGGTCAGCGGTTATTGTTCAAGACTTTTGGTTGTTCCTCTAACGTGGAAGCAATTGCCAACGATTTAATTGTTTTTTTTTCCCTTGCTGTTAGCTGATTAATTTGATACCAAACAGTTAGTAGATACATTGATTTTTAACGAGTGAGGAAAATATGAAATTATGAATGCACTGCAAATCTTGGAATTACGCAGAGGCTGGAAAACCCTGGGGAAGGTGAGGGTGCGTCTCATTCACAGGCACCGCCATAAAATTGGGGATGGCCAAGCATGGGCAAGGAAGAGCATGTCAAACGTTTAAGAACGTTTTTCTCGCATTCTGGCAGGAAAACGTTTTTATACGTTTCCCGCAGTTTAAGGGTTAACTATCTAACCTAGAAGAATACCATTAAAAAATAAAAGAAATTATTAATAAATTTGATTTCCTATCATTTATTTCTGTAATTATCTTAATTTTTATACATTCATATATTGTATGCAGATCATAATTCATTCATGCAATTAAAAATTGTTATTCTCGTTTTTAACTCATTTTAAAACGTAATTTTAAAGGTATTTAATTTGAAAGAGTCTCATCTCCAGAGAACAGCTTTCTTTGGTTATTTTTCAAATAAGCTGATCCACCCTTAAATGTGTGCTAGTCTTTACTTGCAAAGCATCACATATTCTTGATTATTTACATTAAGTAATTTTCATAATTAAAAACCTAATAATTCTTGTCAATTGTGGAAACGAGGTATAGATAAGCAAACATCTGACTGCTAAACCAGTTACATAGTATCAATAGATCAGGTATATGGAACAAATATGCTACTATGTGAAATCATTCTTTGTTATAAAAACAACTTAATAAAGGGATTTTTATCTTTACTAATCAACTTTTACATAGCAAATTGCAATGATAATCTAGTAATTTAAAGATTTTTGACATATGAGAAGGAGATATGAAGAGTGGTCATGTAGAGTTGATTCCTCAGTAATCTAAAAAATGCCTTGAAATTATTTAAAGATGGCTCTGAATAATATATTTTATTTGATAAATGCACGGCATTGCACATATCATTTATTCAATCATTCATTATGGGCAGAGCCCAGTTAAAAAGATCACACATTGTTAGAAGTTATTATTAATAAAATAATTAATTCAACTAAAATAACATACTTATGTAATTAATATGAAAATACATCTTGTAAATCTACACATTTACATCTGCATATTAATATAATAAATATCATTATTTCTATACATGTATTCTTATTGTTAGATATACATGTATGTATCTATTATATAGACAAAATATATAAATAAGAAGATTAATTTTATGTATTTAATGTTCTAAAAAATAATTCATATAATTAATTCTTTATAATTGAGAACATGATAGCAGTTAGAGCCTATTATTTTTCTCAAGTTTTAAGTACTTAAAAATCTTATAAAATTGGAATTGTAACAAATCATGAAAATGGTTAATGAAAAATATGAATGTAACTGTGTCTTAAAACCCATTCATTTTCAATGTCAAAGAAAAATAAATGAAAGAAAATTTGCTATCGATACCATAATTTGTTAGAATTGATACAAATCAAGAGCTATTTATTCATCGCCCTCATTATAGGAAGATATTAAACAGTCTATTAGGTGCACAACATCATAGGTTTTAAAAATATTTCCAACTCAATTTTATTTGCTAAGTCTCAAATAATTTTAGATTCCGGTATTACCAGCCTAATATTCTTTTCTAACACATTTAATTAATGTGAACAATTTATTATTTTAAAAATACTTATCTTGTTGTAAGCTAATCGGTTGCCTTATATTTATTCATTATAAACCATTTTTAACAACTCAAATGGTAACTCCGTTTTATTAATTTCAGTTGTAGACATATTTATCATTTAAACATCAAAATTTACGGAATATAGCCTTTAACAAAAATGTATTCTTTAAACATTCAAATCCAAGTTTCAGTTACTTACTTATAATCTCAATCATTCGGTAAACCAAAATTTTATATTTCAGCCTTTTACATGTTTAGAAGAAATTAAATTTTAAAAAGAAACCATTCTCAGATGAGATGATTTTAAGATACAATCACTTCCTTTTTCTGTTAGCCTATCACTTACTGAAAAACTAATCAGAAGACCGAATGCCTCAACTAAAATGTTATGAATCTGCTAATTCAAAAGGGTATTTGGGAAGATGCAAGTTAAACACCGCGCTCCCGAGTCTAACTTACGCTTAGAAAACTCTGCATTTATGCCAAATTCGTCCAAAATGGCAAATCTGGTTACGGGTGTATTGGACATGTGGAAATTCAATCATTTTCGATCTGTATTTAAATTAGTAAGTGAAACAATACATGATAAAACCTGTGAATGTTATTATTAATAGCAGACGAAATAATTAATCGGTGGCCGTAAAACTGGCAACTTTTTATTTGAATTAGTGAGAAAGTGATTGCTCTTTACTAATTAATGAAAATAGCAAAATTTGTTGACAAATGAATGGTTAATTTGTCAGGTTTCTATTGCTTGTCATTCCTGCGTGCTTGCGGAAGTGTCCAATTAATTTACTGTCGCCTGCTTGCCCGTTCAATTGTTCCTGAGTTATCAGTGAATTAATCAGTGACTTCTGTACGCGAATACGTTATTGAGTCTATTGACCATTTTTATTTCTCAAGGGCTGTTCGAAAGGACTGTCAAGGAATGTTTCAACCTCTAGTTCCCGATTTTGCATTTACACAACGGATCCTATTGATCCGAAAGAGAAAACTTTTGATAAAATCCTCATTGCAAATAGAGGAGAGATAGCCTGCCGTGTAATTAAAACAGCGAAGAAAATGGGTATTAAAACGGTGGCTGTATACTCTGTTCCTGACTCTCGATCGGTGAGTATAATTTTGTTGACATGTTTACAATGTTTTTTGTCTATGAAACATATCGAGTTAAAGGTAACCTTGGGTTAGTTACATGTAAAACTCGCCGATGAAGCCGTATGTATTGGCCCTGCAGCTACTCGAGAGTCCTACCTGAATATGGAGAAAATACTCGAGGTCATAAAAAATACGAAATCGGAAGCTGTACACCCAGGATACGGATTTCTCTCCGAAAATGCAACGTTCGTGGGAAAACTGGTAAAGTTTACTTTCCTTATACATTCAATCTTAACACTTTGCTTCGCAGTTAATGCTGTCATTAGCCAAATCTAACTAAATATACGTGGTCTCATTGGGTAATCTATTGCTTGTGTTTCTGAATTTATTAGAGCTAAATTACAAATCAAAAAATTGATTACAGGATCATCTGATTAACATTTTACTTCGATATCTTTTAAAGTAATGGAATAAAATAAAAAAATTCTAATATTATCAATTCAACAGTTATTTTACTGATTTAATCCTGTATATGGTTTAGCCATACATCATTATTTAAAATATGTTGTGTTCCTTCTGTTGCCTGTCATCTCCTATACTTGCTGCATATTCTGTAGGAAGAAGCTGGAGTTGCTTTTATTGGACCTTCAGCAAAGGCTATAACAGGAATGGGTGATAAGTTAGAGTCCAAGAGGCTAGCAATGGCAGCAGGTGTCAACACTATTCCAGGTTTGATTTGTTTTATATTTAAAAATTATATTATTTAGAGGAATAGGTGTACATTGCATCTTTATTCAGACCTGCATGATTTTGATCGATATTCTTGTCTATTTAATGAATGTCTGCCTCCTTGTCGGACAAAACTCAGTATATGAGTAAATGGACTTATGCCACTTTCAAAAACAATGGCTCAAATAATAATTCCATAGCAAGTTGATACATGGAGGTAATTATTAAATAAGTTTCAACTTGTAAGTTATATAATTATGTCCATACTGTCTGTAATTGTGAGACAGGTTATAATGAAATTTGATTTTTTTTAACAACTAATAGGGTTTGATGGAATCGTTCTTGATGCTGATCACTGTGTGGAAATCGCTCGGCAGATCGGTTATCCTGTAATGATTAAGGCATCTGCAGGAGGAGGAGGGAAGGGGATGAGGATAGCAAGGAACGATGACGATGCTCGGTAATTAAAGCTCATTTCTTCAACACAACCAACCTTTGATTTATATGGTACTTTGATTGTGTTGATGTTGTTGATTTATTACAGTCAATGGTTTCCATAATTATTTTTTTTCATGCAATCATTGATTTTAGATTTGTACAGTTAGGTTGAATACATGTTATCCTAAAAAAAGTAACAGAACATCATGTTTTTTGTTTTTTTTTTCCATTTGTCAAACTACTCTGTTAACTTGAAAACATTTGCTTTTGTCGAAGGTAATTGCATTCGCAATTGCAGAAATAGCAACCATTGAATTTAGACAAGAAAAAGGAAGCCTTACTCTTTAATGAGACTGTTTATAAGGTCTATTTAGAGGAAAAATCTGATGCATTTTTTTGTTATATCACTTCCTGCTCTACCAAAACAATTTTCATCAAAATCTCTAGTTAAATGTTAAAGTAAATCCTTGTGCTGTAGGGAAGTTATCAAATGTTAATAATAAACAGTTGATATATGCAGGGAAAATAAACGGCAACTCATTAAAACACCTCTAATAGGCAATGGATATAAAGCCACTGCGTTAATAGCTAATATTATTTTTGCTCATGTTATTGGATGTCAAATTTTTTCACTTGTCCAACAGTTTATCTTTTAAAATAAAAATGATTATGAAAACAATTTCACCTTCAAACATGTGTTTTTGGGAACCTGTCCTTCTATTTGAATGCTAATATTAATCTTGACTTGTGCAATTTTAATCTGTGTGGCACTTTTGTGGAAGGTATCCAAATTTAGGGTGTACCTAAAGTTATTATGTATAATTTGGTGTTAGTTAACTTTTAAATGAAAGAAGATTTTGATGGAAAAATGTATTCTAGAGAGAAAAGTATTTTAATTTGTTGAATACAAGATTTATGCATGGATTTTAGATGTAAATAAGACTTTGACATTGTCTTAGGAATTGCTGGAATGGTCTAAATAACAATTGTTTACTCACATATTATTGGATAACATAATTTGATAAGATCAGAAAATTAACCCGTGTAAAAAAGAGAAAATGTCTATAATTTCCATTAAATAGATTTTTTACATCTTTCAGTGAGGGATTTAGGTTATCAACGCAAGAAGCAGCTTCCAGCTTTGGTGATGACAGAATGCTGGTGGAGAAATTTATAGATCGCCCAAGACATATAGAAATACAAGTATTAGGTGACCAGCATGGGAATGCAATTTATTTGAATGAAAGAGAATGCAGCATTCAGAGGAGAAATCAGAAAGTCATTGAAGAAGCCCCAAGGTATGTTCAGAATCAAATTAAGTTCATGAGTTTTGAAAAAATAAATTCGTATAAACTACTCTGCATATAAGTTGAGGTATTGAAAATAAAGCATTTTGTTTTAAGGAAAGTATTATGACTCGGGTAATTATGATCCTCGTTCCTGTATTTTACCGAGAAATCTGTGAATTAAATTTGGCATAGATGAACAATTCTGAAAGAATAGCCCACCTGTCATAGGAAAATTTAATAAATGGATACCAAAATTAAAAAAAAAGATCAAACTGATCTATTTCAACCACCTCATAGCAATGAGGCCAGAAAATTTTGTGATGAACATCTTTAACATACGCAGATCACTGATTGATCAATAAAATCAACTGTTCTGGGTGCATATTTTATCGGTGTGTTAAATCTGCCCTGTCTTACTTATAAAAAAAATATCTCAGCTAGGAAAGAGAATTTTGAATTTTACACTAGAAACATAATTCCCTTTCCATGTGGATTTTTATATTTATCATTAAAATTTTTGTGAAAATAATATTTGGTCTAAGGAAGAAAGTTAGTTGAAAATGTGACCTATTGTGAATTAATTGATTCTCAATTTTACTTTTTAACTGCTGATCATCTGATATTTGCAAATGAGATGATAATTTTCCTCGATTGTTATAGTAAATGACTATTACAGAAGATCGATATCATTAATATTTTACTTGGCTTATCATTTTGTCAAATTTTACTTAAAAGCATAAGTTCATGCAGGTTTATTCGAAGTTAGTAATTTTATAGTTATGAATCATTTTTGCAGATATGGAAATTTGCATGAAAACGGATTTGTTCCTATTATTTTCAGATAAACTAAAATCGTTTACTAGAAGTGTCACTTCATGTGCTAGAAATTGGCTCATAAATGGCATATTATCAAGATAAAATTGTCTTTGACAGCTCCTATAGCATATAAAAAGTTAGTACACTAAGATTATTATAAAAATTTTCATGTACAGTCCTGGCCAAAATTAACGCAGCACCGGCCGTAAGGATCGCATGGGAGGTGCTGCGTTAATTTTGGCCAGGAGTGTACTGTTAAATTTGATACCCAAATTGATACCCTTCCATTGTATGCTGTACTGAGATACAATCAATGAAATATAAGCTTTACCCAGTTCTTATTTCACATTACATATATTATATTACAATATAAATTAATCCAGTTTCTAATTCTTATGTCAATAGCCTTTCAATTCTAAGTTAAACCATGAACCCAACTTAAAAAATTAATAATTATTTTTTAGTATTTCCCTATTATTCATGAAACCAATAAATCAATAATTTATTCTGTTTTCAATTTGAATTCATTCTAGGAGAAACAATTTGAATTCCTTGAAATAGAATGGATTATTAAATATTTTTGATGAAGAACAATCTGTAAGAGCCCTAAACTTTAATTGTCATTCATTATTTTCTTCAGTGTCTTCCTTGATGAAAAGACCCGAGCTTCCATGGGTGAGCAAGCAGTTTCACTCTGCAAACAGCTTTCCTATTCTTCCGCTGGTACAGTCGAGTTTTTGGTGGACCAAAATAGAAACTTCTACTTCCTAGAGATGAATACTCGCCTTCAAGTTGAGCATCCCATCACAGAATGCATTACTGGAGTAGATCTTGTGCATCAGATGATAAGAATCGCTAAGGGTCAGTCAGACGTATCTTTGTTTTGAATTGCTCAATTCTCCTTTGTAAATCTGGTTAATGGTAGTTATGTGAGGTTTTTTAAAGGTCCATCGCTAGGCGCTTATTTTGCAGCTCTATCACAGTTTTTTCCCCACGAATCGAGCTCGGAGATGATAAGACAGGTATATCAAATCCGAGGTATAAGACAGAGATATCAAATTGTTGTGCATTGCAACTGTTTATAACTTTTCAAATCATACTGCATGCCTTTTTTTACCTCTCCATCTGATAAATCCTGCTGCCTGCTGACAAGTCCAGGTTCCTTATCTGCTCCAAGCTCAGGTCGTGGGAAAAAAAACTGTGATAAAGCTGTAAAAACGGTGCCTATAAATGGACCTTTAAAAAACCTCACATAACTACCATAAACCATAAATCCATCCTATTCTGATTTTATCTCATTTTAGGTTATCCCTTGAAATTGCAGCAGAAAGACATACCAATCAATGGTTGGGCAATTGAGAGCCGTGTTTATGCTGAGGATCCTTACAAAAACTTCGGCCTTCCGTCTATTGGCAGGCTTCATCAGTACATTGAGCCTAATCACATTGACAAGGTAATTAAACTCTAATTTGTTTTGCTATTTGTCTGCTTTAAGTGTCCCGCCTTCTGTCACACATTTGACTGCTTTAAATGATTCTCTATAAGGTTGGAACTGCCTTCAAGAGCAATGTTGTGAGATTTCTTCATAAATCTTTTGCCATCAAATTATCTGCTAACACAAATTCTGTTTGGTTAATTAAAGTAAGGTTTCTTTATCCTCATTAAGCATCAAATCTTTCCTGTGTATGATAACTGCTTTTAAATCCATGTATCATTCAAAGATGTGGTATTCATCAATAATTGTAAGAAAGAGGCCAATAGAAGAGAAATATATGGGAGTTACTCCATCATCACATATTGAATATTTTTATATCAGAGGAAAGGATAGAAAATAATTAATATTAATTTTCTCACAATTGCCATTAGTTATGGCATGATGTTTTGTTGTACATATTTTTATCTACTCATATAATTAAAGCCTTTCATAAGCATTTGAGTATTTCGTGATTTATTTCCTCTGAAAATATCTACATGGATCAGTTTAGGAGGAGGGACTAATGCTAAAGAAATGTCACCTTTTCATCCAAGTTTTTGTAATTAATTTACCTATATATGAGGGGATTTAAAATCTTTTTCAATCTGGGACATGTTCTAATACTAATTACCACACAGGACAAAACTCACAATCTTGGACCATTTTTGTCCAGTGAAAATTGGCTGTTTTACCAATAACCCGTCAATATATATTTTAGAGATTTATTATTTTTAGTTCTCCATCATTGGAGTCACCGTTTGACATAAGGATATTCAATCAAATATCAGGTGAGGGAATTAAAATACTTTCATTGCCTCCATCAGTGGAAAAAATTAAAACATAGGGCAATCTCCATACCCATTCAACCTTGTTGTGTTGTTAGGTGTTGTATTATTTTCCATTTTATATTTAGTACTGCTGAGAAGCTAAGTAAGGAAAAAAATTGGAACATAGCTTTTAATGAATTAGAGATTTAAAAGATCTCCAAGAGTCGTCTTTGTCCACGCTCCGCACCTCATTGCAAATGGTTTTTGAGAAAAACAGATGCCCAGATTAACAACATTACCACTAGGAAGCACCTGATACATATTTTTATAGCCATGCTACCATTTTCAACGGAGGTCCAGGAATTAGTTGTTGTTAATTTAAAAGTGCATTGACATATTAGGTAATTTTGCACATGGGCTCTCTCCAGGAATCAAACTACTACTGCTTTCTCGAAGTAGGGATAGTGCATTATCCAAATGTGCTGCCTGCTTGGCTATCCAGGAGCTTTAGCTATTTTAGTTTGAAGCATTTACTCATATTTTAATGAGATTACTTTCATGATATTTGTTATCTGAATTGTTATAATTGTATGGCAATTTTATTCATTCATTGATTTTATGGCACTCTTGAAAATTATATCAATAGTGATTTCTATAGAGGAATAAATACAGTGCTGCCCCTGTTATTCAAATTTAAATTAATTTATAGCTCACCTATAATTATATGTTACTCCAAAACTTCTTATTAATTAAATCAATAGCAAGATCTCTGTATTCATCTCATGGCAGATGCTGAAGAATGACCAACTGATACTCTCTCACTTAGTCAAAAAAAGATTTTTCTCTATAAATAATAGAATACTTTACTTAAAGAAATCCTGATTTAGAAAAATCTTGGTGTTAGGAATTCATCTTTCAAAACCTAAATAAGTTCTTATGGAAAATCAACCACCTCAATTTTATCAATCAGATAGTTTTTATCCATCTCCTTCCATTTGTTTGTTTGGCCAGTGCTGGATGTAGAGTTGTATGATGTAGGTCACATCCTTTATGAATTTACCTATCTTTTACATGATTTTTTAACCTGTTTTAATTTAAAAGTGGGTATAAATATTTAAACAATACCAAATTTTTCATAAGCTCCTTTTAAACTTTTATCACCAAAACATAGTTGCATAGATTTTGTGTAAAATTACACCCTTGAAAAGAGTATCCTGCTTTAAAAATGACAGTATTTAATTCATATAGGTGTATCTTTACTATAACCTTGAAAGACTTATGGTTTTTTACCTGATGCTGAACAAACTTTGTTCAAAACCTCTCGTATTGACAATGTTCTGAATTGGAATTTTACTTATTAATTGTATTCTAATTAATATAATTTATTTTTGATAATATTTCTCTGATGAAGTTAAATATATTTCAATTCCATTTACCCCTTGGATCATACTTAATGATGTATCTTTCAATTGATGGTAATAGTAACCAGAAGAAATAGGGAAGAAGATAATTGTTATTTTAGCCTCATATTTCAAGCATTAGAAACGGAGATGAAATATTGCTTCATTTATTTTCAGCCATTCTCTCTCACAGTATTTTATTTTCTAATTAAATCATATTTTTTTATTATCTCTAAAAATAAATTTCCACAGTTCCCAGGAGTTTTATTTTTTCTTTCCTATAACTTTTGAGTTTACTTGTTTCATCAGGTCCGTTGTGACAGTGGCATTGAAGAGGGAAGTGAAATTAGTATCTATTATGACCCGATGATATGCAAGCTTGTGACTTATGGAAATAACCGACAAGAAGCTATTGACACAAGTGTCAAAGCATTGGACTATTATGTTATAAGAGGTAAATTTTGTAATATTTTTATTTCAGCAAAACTCTTGCATAACATACTTTATTGAGGATTTTTGGGACATTTATTAAAAACTGTAAGATAAATATGTATGATCTAATTATACTGTACAGTTGATTGTTTAGATTAAAGTTGGAGAAGCTAAGCTGGAGTTTGAGGGTTTTCTTAACTATTGATCAGCATTTACATTCTTTTTTTCAGTACTTAGTTGATTTTCCTTAGTTGTTTTCTGAAGAAATAAAGTCAACCTTGATAGTTCAGGAAAAATATTTCTTTTATGTAAATACGAAAAATAATTTTTCCTCCACTACTGTGGTGTACTTACAATCATATCTTAGAATGCAATCCAACTTGTAGCATTTACAAGGATAGGCTGTTTACTACAATATGTCATCACCTATGACCTTTTTCAAATCTAGCAATGATTTAAGTAAGATTTAAATATCTGATTTATAAAGCACAAACTTCTCTTAGGTAGTAGAGGATGTACCTGTTCTATATTTTAATATTAATAATTCCTCTGAAGGCAATGCACGATTGAGGAATTTGACTAGTGTGATACTAATTTTAGTAGCTGTATCATGTAAGTGGTAGTAGTAATGTAATATTGATATCAAATTTGTAAATTTAGCTTAAATTGTATGTGTAATTAAGATGTATTATTTGCTATTTAATAAATAGTGTATCAGAAATATATTTCATTTAGTAAGGACTAAAGTTAAAATTATATTGTCTGTGAATAGAGTTTTCAATACATGTCTATCATATCTCATTTAATGTTTAAAATATTGCATGGAAGATAACTTCAGTCTGTAATCATGCTATTTTATTAACATTATGCTTTTTAATCATATTTGTAGCTATAATTAAATTAACAGCCATTCATACAAGCTTAAACTAATCCAAGTCTAATGTGGAAACATGTGGTATTGTAAATTGATTATTAATTGAAAGCTTTTGAAACTTTTATGTAGAATTATAAAATTTTTTAGCACATTAGTTTCTTTGCTTCTCATAGCTAGTTATTATACTCTTAAACTTAAACATGTTAATCATTCCTGGCTATGTGAGGAATGTGAAACTGGGAAGCTATTTAAATGTAGCACCTGGAGTGAATGAGTGAAAATATCTGTACCATTGAGCTGTCTTACCAATCTTGTTGAGTATACTTTATTTTGGGTAATACTTGTTACTCTTTAATCTTTAGGAGTTGCCCACAACATTCCTCTTTTGAGGGATATTTTAACTGAAGAAAAATTTGTTAAGGGTGATATCAGTACAAATTATTTACCAGAAACATATCCAGATGGCTTTAAAGGAAAACAAATGTCTAGCATGGAACAAATGCACGTTGAAGCCACAGCAGCTTGTTTATTTGCTCATGAAGACCTGAGGTAATAGTTTTATAGTTATTATTGCAATTCCAGAAGATAGTTTGGCTTATTTCACATTCTGAAAGGGCAAAATATTGTTAAGTTAGTTCTCAGTTTGTGCTCCATGATTTCTTGCTGTCATGGTTCTGTAAAATTTAAGCAGTTTATTGTTGGGTTATTCAATGTTTTTTAGACACTACTCGCATGAAACATTTATATCCATATGAAGCTACATGAAATTTTGTCATTTATGCATTCAAGGATCCAAGTGTAGTAAGTATATCATTTGACTACTCAGGCATGTTTTCTCTCGTATTTGCAACTATGGAACATAAAATCACAAGAATTTCTCTGCATAAAAGCTATTCTTTGCTTATATTTGATAATAAGATATTTCTGTTGGCTGCACTATACTGCACTCTATTTTTTTTAAATGTATATAACTCACATTTTGGAATGTTAAAAGTAGTCTTGGACATGATTTAATTTTTTTTATCATTATGTGGTTTAGTAATTAAGTGAATTTAATTTTCTTCAAAATTGAATTTATCTACTCTTCAGCTCTTTTCTAAATTGTTGGATATTAGTTCATGAATGAGTCCAGTCAAAGTGATTACATGCATGAAATGTTGAATATTGAGGTTGTTATGATGTAATTTCCATCTGTCTTTGTTATGTTTTTATAATCTATACGAGTTATCAAAGCTCAACTTGATTAAATTCTCATATTTTTTATTATCATTACTTATTATGTTTTTAAAGTGGTAGAAAACATTTCTGAGTTAATTCAGAACCAAATCTTTCTCATCGTCTATAGTATCAAATCTGTTCTGCTAACATTAGGATTCATTAAATGATTTCCACTAGTACAAGGAGAAAATTTTATGAGTTACCAGTGTGGACTGCATAAATATTTGTTAGAGATAACCTTGCATATCAAATGGTTGAAAATATAGAAAATATATGAGAAATGAACGTTATTATTTTTGACTCGCTTCACTATGTTGTAATTCTTAGTTCTACTCTGAATGATATTACTTTACCATACAGGAGAATCCACCCAGAGAAAATTTAACACAAAACCAATAAAATACATTCTGAAGTAGATGAGGAAGATTTTTCTAGTTTCTTGTTATACTTGCATGATCTAGTGCTGAAAATATAGTGTCATGTGAACTTACCTCCTTACATACAGCACTTTTTCTACTCCGCCTTCATTTTATGAGTATTTTATTACCCAAGCCTGTTTTTTCTCTCAGGTCAAGAATGTTTTTAAATCAGGGAAGATCGTCAGTTAGAGGAGAGGATCCAAACAGTTGGGAAATAGTAACCAAGCTCAATCAAGATGAAACTCATTCAAAAGTTACCAAGACTGATGGTGGTTTTGAGGTAAGACTTAAAAAAAATTCATGATGTAAAATAAGGATTTCAGAGGGTAAATACTTATTTGGTGAATAATTTCACACCTTTTTCAGGTCATTATAAAAGGAGAATCTTTAAAAGTTTTAGGAGAAATCAATTTAGCCAAACCTCTACTGGAATTGAAAATAAATGACAAGCCAATAGTCATACAATTGCTCAATAAGGATGCAAGTGGACAATTCACTTTGTCGTAAGTTTTATTTAAGATGTTAATTCACTTTGTTTTATAGTGAAAGACTAATGATTATTCTTTCCATTTCAGCTTCAAAGGCACTGCATTTAAAATTCTTGCATTAACTGAATACGCTGCAAAACTTAGTAAATTAATGCCAGAAAAACCAAAAGTAAGTAAATGTAGTCATTAAGTAACCCAAATCACTTCTAATGCAGAGTGTACCATAATTATTTTTTTAGATGGATTTACATTTCTTGAGTAATTTTTTGAAATCCATAATTATTTTCACAGAGATTTTATTTAAGGGTTTTCAATTGTATCCATGAAACTTTTTTATCCTCTTATGAATTCCATGCTCTTTTGCTCAGATATTCAAATATTTAATAGTGTGGTTTAGAGGTTTTAACAGCAGTTCCTATTTTCTTCATTACAATAATGTGGTGTCAATTAATTTTAAATTTTGTTATGTTAATATACAGAAATTCTGTATTTTAGAAAACAGTGAAAAGGTTGCAAATGCAACAATCTTCTAATAATTAGTTAATTTGGTTCTTGAAGCTGTAAAATTTGTAAATAAAAGTAAAGATTCTTGAAAAATTTTTTTCTCTGTTTGTCATTATCTATTTTATTGAATTAAATAATAAATCTTCAGTGATTGCATCAGTTATAAAATTATTGTTTCCCAGATGGATACTTCAAAAGTTGTGGCTTCTCCAATGCCAGGTTTGGTTAAGTCTGTAGCTGTCAATGTAGGAGATACAGTAGTAGAAGGCCAGGAAGTGTGTATTGTTGGTAAGTTTACCCATGTCATTCACTCGTTAGTATCATAGAGTAACTATACTATATGGTAGTATGTATGCCAACTCAATTTGTACTAATTATAGAATATTTATGATTTTCCACAGAGGCGATGAAAATGCAAAATTCCTTAGTCGCTGCAGCTACTGGAAAAATCAAGGCTATCCTTGTAAAAACTGGAGATACTGTGAATGAAGATGATGTTCTTGTGGAGATGGAGTAGTTCCTTTTTCATCATCAGAACGTCTTTGCTTTTCAATACGAATTTCTACGCATATACTGAACTAATCGTCCAATTGCAGCTTTTTTATTCTGTTATTTAAGATAAGGATAAATCTAATTTACCTTATATGTAAAAATAGTTAACTATGAATTTTTAAAATATATTTTTTTATTGTTATAGTATCTCTTTATAAAGTACAAACGTATTGTTGTAAACTGCCATGCTGGCATGGATTTCAACTAAATTTGAGAATTGAATAAATTACTTATACTTGATAAACTACAAATCATTTCATAACAATCTAGGGAAGTAGGTTTCCCTCATTTCTAAAGGGTAGTTTTCTGCGCAGTATAAAGCTGACAGCTATAAATTACGGCACAAGAGGCAGGTACTTGACTAAGAAAACTTCCCGGTCTTCTCTAAGATGTTTCCGTGACTCGCTATCTCTACGACGAAAAGAAAGATTTAATTTTTACTTCCCGTTCTTTCTTGGCAGGCGCACGTCGCTGCTATTTTAGTCGTTCCTATAATTCCCAAATAACCAAGATGGAGGACGACTTAGAGGATCAGGTGCTCTATCAAACATACGTATCACACATGAAGCTTATTTCTCGATTTGCTGTGGGTTTTCCACTAAATTTCGCACCATTAAATTACGCATGGAAAATATTACGAGGATACTTTCTTAAACCAGAGGTTATAGTATTTGGGGCTGTGCTTTTCGTTGTGTTGGTTTATTTACAAGCAGTAGACGTATGGAGCCGAACTTTACTTGCCAAACTTCAAAATACAATTGGCCGCACAGCATCATCAAAAGTTCAGCGATTGCAGCTACTTGTTAATGGCTCCTCGGATGGAGATAAAATCAATTGGGAGTTCAATGAAGGAAATGTCGGAGTTTTTGCGCTACAAGGCGCGCGGCCGCGCATGGAAGACAGATTTGTCGCTAAAGAAAACTTTCAGAACACGGACGTTTCTTTATATGCCGTTTTTGATGGACATGGAGGAGAGGTGAAGTAAATTACATGACATATTTTGAATGTCTTTTAAAGTTTGTGTTTTTTTCTGACTTGTTTTTGCCCTGAAGTTCGCAGCTAACTATGCTAAGGATACTCTAATGAAAAACCTCGAAGAAAAGGTTGTGACATTGAAGAAACTAGCAACTGATGGGCCACCTAAGCGTTGTAGCGATAATGGTGATAAAGATACGAAGCCCAAAGAAGAAACTACAGGGAGACCAGAAGCAAAACCGAAGGAAGATGCAGCTGCTGCTCTGGTTAGGAGGAAGAGCAGTGGAAGAGGTGAAATGAGAAATATGTTTTCTAGAAATTTACCATATGTTACATGTCTATGTTTTCATTATATCATTCGTTATTATATAGATTGAAGATGCAAGTGAAAAGTATTAAATATGTGATGACCACTTTTTTTTAGGTGGAAGTTCTAAAACTGATGATTGCTTACACGAAACACCAGGAATCACAGATCCCGAAATTTTGAGCCGATTACAAGAAATCCCACGACCGCTCACCAGACCAAGAGGGAGAGGCAGCATTCCTGGGCCTTCCTATGTGGTCGAGACACAGTCTTCCCCATCTAATCCTGAAGATCTTGCGTCATATCTAGATTCTGAAGGAAAGATAAATTACAGTCAATTAATTACCGATGAGGTGCTAGCGTCTGATAAGAAATTAGTTGAAGTTGCAAAGAAGAATTTAGATTATGCTGGTAATGTTTCTGTCTTTATGTTGATTTGAATATTATCATAGTTAATGCTATTGTGATTTTGAAAGCCTATTAGTTCCTTTTTGAGTTAAATTCTATGCGATTTTTTAGGTTAATTTTATGTTAGATAAGAAGGTAGACTGCAGGGAGGTCAGACTAATACCCAAAATGTGTGTGCCAGAAATTTTAAAAAATAATTTTTTGTCATTAAATCTTTCTGATGAGTTTTTTTATCAATATTTATTGATCCTTTCATTAATCTAAAAATAATTAGTTCATAAGTAATGTAATAACTGCTAATTAATCTAAGTTGATATCTATCTGTATTATTTCTGTAGGCACAACTGCTCTGATAGCAGTACTCGAAGGCCGACGTTTAATTGTTGCCAATGTGGGAGATTCAAGAGGAGTGCTTTGTGACTCCAGAGGAAATGCAATCCCTCTATCGTTTGATCACAAGCCTCAGCAGGTATGGCATATTTTGTTTATCCTTGCATGGAGAACTTGTGAATAATTTTAAACTATATAGCTAATGTTTAAATATACTACACGACTATCAATCTGGTTAAAGAAATCCAATTTTTGTATTTCAATGACGATGTGGGCTCGTTTTACAAAGTAGCTCAAATTCTTTGGTGATAACCTATAATAATATCAGTATATAAAATGCTTGCTTCCTGAATTTTGGGGTTCTGATTTTAATTTGAATTATTCTGTGATTACATTTGTTATACCTCCTGCTGGTTTTTCTATTTCATATATATGAACTATTCAGCATTATGGTGTGCAACCAAATTTGTTCATTAGAAATATTGTGTCATATCTCTATGTCCAACTAAATTAATGTCTCCATCCTATATTGTATTCCAGTATTTCGTGGAATGTCAAAGTTAAACTACTTTTAGAGAAAAGCAAATAGAGTGTTTCATATTAGGTATATCTAATATTATAACACTCTATTTTGGTCTAATTTTTATTTTTAACATTTTTAAACCTTGCTATTTGAAAATTATTAATAAAACTCTCAGAATGTTGCTATTATTCTACTGATGAAGTATGCCACCAAGTTCTGGTTTTACTAATTCTGCTTCTTTCATGCTTGGTCCGCATTTTTTCTTGAAAATTTCCTATAAGCTCATTGAAGCCCTTATTGAATGATTTTCTTCTTACAATTAGATTACCAAAAAGGTTTGTTATTCTATCCTCTAGTGTTTGTCATTGTAATCCATACTTGGTGGTTTTTCTTTGCACTTTTTCAGTTTTTTTATTGATTTATGCAATGGCAAGATCATTATTTAATTTGGCATCTGTAACTCATGTCTTTTATAATACATGGAACACTTAATGCCATCTGTAGTAGATGGAAATAGAGTCGCATTTGCTCATCAGCCTAATCATACTCATTACTGGCAAAACTTTTCCACCTAACTATATGGTCACCTCTGCTGGTTCATTTTGGAAAATTTTCCATATTGTGGAAAGCACAATGGTTGGTTAGTACTTCCTCTAATACACTCATGCAATTTTTTTTTGGTTTTTTTTATTACATGCATACAAAATAATCCATTTGGGTTGCTCTTGGACATATTTTTAATTTTGTTTGTTAAAAGTATATTTGATGCAAGAAATTTTTTATCTCTTGGAATTACCAGTCATTATAGATATCATAATCTCTAAATGAAATGTATTGTAATCAATATCTTTGCATATTTTATTTTTTCTTGAAACGGTGTGGTGATTACGTTTTCTGTGAAGTGCATAACTACGTATTTTGTATCAATTTGGTTTATTGTGATGATTATGGTTCAGTAATGTAAAATTGCTTCCTTCCTCATCTTAAAGATAAGAATTACTTTTGGCTGAAGTACTTTTTAGCTACTAAAAGTACTGACGAACTCAGGGTTAGAGTATGATTGGTTAACTAACATAATCAATCCATTCAAAGACAATATTCATTGCCCAAATTTTTCATTTGCCAATTGTTGAAATTTATAGAATTTTATGGTAATTCGATTATTTTTTCTTGAGAAACTAATTAATTAATTTTACTCTCCTATAGTAGTCTATGAAGTGTAAACTAGTTGTATTATTATGGTAATAAAAAATTAAAATAAATGTCTGGTAGAAATAAAACCCTGAATTAAGGTTGTGCATAAAATTCCTCCTGAAGCCATAGCATGGACTTTTTAGAAAGCCTACCAAAGGTACCCACCTTCAGGAAATTAAATGTGAAGGCTTCTCACAAAATGGGTGAATAGTAGCCAGCAGACATTAATGTCTTTCCATTAAGGTTCACCTTCCACTATTTATTTCATTATTGCTACCAGTCTTAAGAGAAACCGTTTGCTCATTTTGAGCCATGAAGTAATTCTATAGCTCTTATCCCATGAATCGCTTTTTTGTTTTCTATGGTATTCATGAACTATACTTAAAAAATCTTTTGTAAAAGTTCAATTAGTTGGCCCTACCTAATATAAGTGCCTTACTGAGAGTCTTATAATTTCTGTTGCAGCTGAAGGAGCAAGCTAGAATAGTAGCTGCTGGTGGTTTTGTCTCATTTGATGGGGTTTGGAGAGTTTCTGGAGTTCTGGCAACTTCAAGGGCATTGGGTGATTATCCTCTGAAGGATCGCAAACTTGTTGTTGCAGATCCAGACGTTCTTTCTTTTGACATGGTTTATCTCAGGCCACGATTCATTTTGCTTGCATCTGATGGTCTCTGGGACACCTTTTCAAGTGAAGAGGCAGTTGCATACCTTGTGCAGCGTCTGGATGAGCCTGGGCATGGTGCCCAGTCTCTCGCTGCTGCAGCGCTTCGCAGAGGTTCCATGGATAACGTAACCGTCCTTGTCGTTGACTTGCGCAAAGTGCAGTGGAAGGTTTAATGAGTCCAAGCAGGACTTGGGTATATTGTCTGCATAATGTGTGTGATAGAAAGCTTGGTATCAGAATCAGTAGCTTGGCTACGAAGAAAAGAAGAGTGATACAATTTTAGTGCTTTCATTACTATTTATATAGTTCTTACCTTACAATGTCAACCAGTTTGTTAATCTCTTAATTAACTTTGTAATCAGCCTAATTTATAGAGTTATCATTCTGATACATGTGTTGATATCTCCTTAATCTGAGGTAGGCATTAGAGTTGATGCAGCAGGTGGTTGCATTAATAAATTATATTTTTAAAGAATAATTTCATTACCCAGAGCTGGCTTAGTAAGGTTAGAAATTTTATTGAAATGTGAAGGATTCATGCAGAAGTTTTGGATCAAGATGGCAGAGTTAAACTTTCTCTAAATGCTGTTTAAACAATAGAGCTTTTCCCCAAACTTACACGTCATTGTTGAATATATTTTATACTAAAATTGAGGGAAAATGCACATCAACTACTCAGGAGATTCAGGTTGCCAAATTTTTGATTGGATTGTCTGAGATCTCTGCTCAACTGTGTATAGTAATGAAAGTTGCAGCTATTGATATCAATAATCATTTACCCTTTGTTTTGAAATTCAATTAATGTTGGAAAAGTTTTATGAAACCCCCGTACCACTGAGCTTTGGCCAACTCTGGCATTGAATAACTATAATAAAAGAAGCATTATTTTTGTCAAACCATATTTTATCCAATGGAAATATTTTCTTAATAGCATCCACCTGCTTTGCTCCTGTAAGTAGCGCACATGTCTAGTCATTGTAAATAGTGAGCGGATGAGTATCATCATGAAATCTGTTTGGAATGGAATGGTTCTGCAAATGGACAATTTTGGCTCTTGAAGAACCTCAAAATAATCATTTGTTATGCCTTATATATTTTTTACCTTATTCAAGTTGCATATGTCACACAAGTGATGTTTCGCATTACTTAATAATTATTAAATTACGGAATTTTGCCTTATTCGAATTATATGAAGGTGCTGACTGATTCAATTTTCTCGTTGAGTAAATTCTCTGAATTTCATTGTTGAAATTTTGTAAATTACTGCCAGTTTCTGCTTTTATTCTTGTTATCTGTTGAAAAATATTTCTAATTATGTGAACATGTGAGAAATTCTCATTGTATTATTCTGTGATTTTGCAAACCTGTTTTACGGGGTGCATGAATTTTTCCTAAATCAATTTTAAAGTCATTATTGTGGATCTGGTGTTCTATCTTCTCATTCTAATGCTTTGAATTACCTGGATATTTTTGCAAAAAGGTATGGAAAAGTTTCCTGCAGCTATTAGGAACCGTCGTTTGAAAAGTGAATATTTCTTCAAGCTCGACTTTAAAAGCTATTGAAAAAGACTGTGAATATCGAGAATTTTTAAATATCTTACAATTTCTTTGTATGCATGATTTTTGGCTGATTGTTTTTGCTTTGGTGTTGGCCAATACGATTCTTGAATATTTTCAGGTATATTGAGATTGTACTAATTTTTGAGCTATGTATTCTAAATTTCAGTATTGCTTGTAATAATTTTAGGTAGATGCAGGTTATTTAAATAATATATGTCTCTTTAAAAATATCAATATTCCGATTCCTTCCTAAAGTATAAACTTTATTCAAACCATTGTTAATGTTGAACTTAGATTTTATGCATTTTCTCGTTAAATTTTACAAATAATAAGAGGTCATGTGTTGGAAGTTTTAAGGGTTACTGTGTGAAAATAAATCTATCTCTGTTGAATGTGAAATTTTTAATATCTAGATGTTTCCATATATGTTTTATGGGAGATTCCCCCTACCCATTGGGTTTGTTTTGTACAAGAATGCGTGCTGTAGGCTATTTACTATGTGGCCATGCCTTTAAAGCTTTGTTTGTTCATTGCTACCCCATGTCAATTTGAACCAAAACGTCCATTGAATCACACTGACAATTTGCTCATCTAAATTTCCTACTTTCTCTCTCTTTGCTCATGGTTACATTCATCTTATTACTAAGCATTGCCTTCTACATTGTTTTAAATTTAATGATAAAAAGCATGTTACCCATAGTATGTGATTAAGTCTTATTCAAAAGTTGTGTACACGATGAAATCAATTTTGGTTACCTGTGACAATACCAAAGATGTTGTGTTATGCAGTGTTAATTACTGGTAATAAAATGGAAAATTAATAAGGGAATTCAATTGTATTTATTAACTCCATTATTTGTAATTGTAAATAAAATGCTATTCAATTAGACTTTCTTATATTAAGTAAATATGGCTACTATTTGTGTCTTTTACCCTGATGGCCTATTTCTTTAACTGTTTCTTGTAAATTCTAACTTTAATGAGACATTTTTTTCATTGATTGAATTTTATGAAAAATTGGAAGGTTTCTTATTAAGCATATTCTTTAAACCAATAGCTAAAACACCCAATCTTCAACTACATCATCCAATAGTTTAAATCGTATATTACTACCAAGATTGAACTAGGATCACAAAAAGCATGGCCCTTGTCAATATATTATTTGACTACCATTACTCAACAGAATTTAATTTGTTATAACAGAATATAAATTTATTAAAATATCCTGTTTCTTCTTAATTTACAGCTGTGCCATCAGCTTAATTGATAGAAACAGACATATTTGGGTTATTTAATAGAAAAATATACAAGCATTGCTGTATTGCATTAGCTGGTGAGATGCGTAAGCATTAGTGTTGGAAATAATCTCTCAAAAGAGTAAGTTCCTTTGTATTTGAGTAAATCTTTGTTGTTGTAAGGAAACTATCTATATATGAATAGTCATATTCTTGGAGATCATTCTCAAACAAATTTCTTCAATGATTCTTCAAAAATATTATCCAATTAAGTTTTGAGCGCTTCTTTTAATTAAAAAAACTAATTTGTTCTTGATATCAAAATCCTCCCTTTGTAGGTTATCTTAAGACTTACACCGTGCTAAATATAAATTTTATTGATATAATTTTAATTTGCTAAGGTTAAAATAAATTTAACTAATGTATTTAAATTCCTATTCAGAACCAATTTTAAAAGAGTATGTCATATCATAAAAGTCAGGTTAATGTTGATGAGTCAACAAATTTTCAAGGAACTTAGAAAATTGTCCCACAATCACGGCTGGCTCCAGGCAGTAAGATATATGATGCATAGAGGCACCGTGAATATCTATTCATTCCCTAACCACACAGTAAGATAAACAAAGGGGTGCCTTTGACAGACACTTGGGTGCCTGAAAACCGCCTTTTTCACTATGTTAGTATATAAACAGCTTCCTAGATATTGCTGAATAATTGGCTTCCATATCAATTGTTTAATGTGAAACTTGTTATTTCAAGAGTAAGAAAAAATGCCACTGAGATTGGTTATCATTTAAAAAAACTTGATAACCAAAAATACTACTCCTGTGCATTCTTCATGGTGTTCAAACTTTTTCATTGAATTTCTACTTTGATTCATGGGTCCATCAATGACGGAGTATGAAGAGGATAGTGAATGACTGAGATAGCCAATTACCTTAGAATTATCTCCTGAATAAGATGTTGGGCAATAAAAATAGAAAAGAAAAAGGTACCATAAGAGACTTATGTGAAAAAAGTAAATATTTTACTCTAGTAACCAATCTGGCAAAATCTACATAACATGCTTTTTCAATGATGAGAGTATATATGTACATATTTATAAAATTTATGTATAATAATTAGTTTGATTGAAATTGATAAAATATCACAACAAGTATATTAAATGCACTCAAGGGACAAACTTGTGAGATGCAAGCTATGCACTTTTTCAATAATTACCTTTTGCATGATCAGGTTGAATTTAAAAAATTTCTTCCAGGATATATGATTCACACAATACCTTCAATATAGTCTTTACAATCCTCTAATCAATACAACTGCTTACATGCAGACATAGCACAAAAATACATACAATTTTCCTCTTACATGTAGACCAATTCAACATCATCTGACATGAGACCTTCACTCAACGTCACCAAAATGTGGCTTTGTGAATATTCCAAGTTGAAGTCGAGTGATACATCAATGACTAATTTACATTTATAAGAAATCAAGTGACCACCTTTGTTGGCGCTCTAATTCAGGATGCATTCTTAAAATTTTAATCTATCATTAAGGTAAAATAAAATTTTCGAAAAAAAAATTAAAAACAATAGGAAGATCAAATTGAGTTTAAAATTACACTAGTTATCGCCAGGAGCTACAGTGAATGTAATCTTTAAAGGAACTTCCTTTAAAAATGAAACTTTATAAACATAAGTAGCCCCAAAAGTTATTAACATTTTTTATGCTTTTAACTCAAACTCCAAAACTTGCAATTATTTCTCATATTTGCTTCAAACCCATGTACAAACTTTCCTCTCTAATTGACTCTTGGAATCAAATCCAGTTTATCTTTTGTCTTCAGAGCATTATTCTTGATAATCACAAGATTTCTTTATTCTCATATCTTTCCTCTTGGAATATTATGTTTGGTATAATAAGAAATTTTGGTAAATTTACCACCCCCAATCAGGGTAATAAAGCCAGAATTCGAGAACTTTTTTCAGCCAAATAAGGATCCCTTGTGAATAAAACATTTCATTTGAGTGTATGACAGCTAACAATCACAGCTTTCATTATGTTACAGTGTTGTCTATTTAAGGCTTTAGCTGAAGGACAAAAGAAAGCAGCTTTCAATTACATTTTGTATGCAATAAGGTTTCTAGATTCTCTACTTGGATTGATTTGGAAATCTAATGATATGAGTTGAACCCCTGAACTCATGATACGAGTAAACCCCATCTTACTTTTTGAGTAAATCTGTCACGCATTTAGATCAATGTGGGAATATAAAACAGGAAGGAAAAATATTTCTTTTCAAGGAACTAGACTGTTCTAAAAAATCCCACAGTCAGGTAATAGCTGATTCGTCTTGATCCTTCCAAATTGTATTTACATAATTTACAGTACATAGATATACTTATGACAAGAGAATTAATTTCCACATCCTCAAGCATTTCCTAATCTAAAATTTAAGCACTATAACAAACAGCATAAGACTTTAAAAACAGATATCATCTGTATTAATAAAGGCATATTTTATATATTCCTCAAGCTTGCCAACTGATGATTACATTGGCAAAAGAACGCATTCCACTTGATCACACACAACTGAAGTGAATCACAGTCAAACTGACCCATACATTCCATTAAAACTAGCGTCATGTTTTGTATTTTCGGCAAATATACAAAGAGATTATTTTCATACGACTCATAAGAAACAAATATTTTCAAAGTTCTAATTATAATTCATGACAATTGATCACTTTAGGAATATTTACATTCACTTTATTATAAAAAATATCAGGCTGCATAACATAATATTTGGTGCACCATATAAAATTCTGCATTAAAATACAAATAAAGAAAAATTACTCTGGAAAAAATCACATTCACTCGAACCACTCGAGACAAAAATAATGTCATGCAGTATTTGATACATACTTGCAGAGATTATCATGGTTTAAACATCATTATTTCTTCTGAACAAATGACGTTCTGAAGATTGCAATGAGTATTAAAAATTATAAAATACAATGTACATTGTTGTTTAAGCCTATATGCATAAACTTGAGGCATTTACTTCTTGAAGTCATGATGCCTGTTGATCAGCGCATCAACCCAGCAGTTCAAAATCTTCATCCGAGTCATCGAATTGACGGTCAAAGTCTTCAAGCGCTGAAATGAGTCAGAATTGGTTTTAGGCAAACAATATCATAGAAGAAGATTTTAATTTATATATATTTAATATATATATATATAATGAAGGTTGCTATAGGATGATATTACAGAATTTGAAATAGAAAAGTAGATGAAAAATAGATGACCACTACTTTAACAATTACATGGCAGCTAATTCTTTTAAAATTAAATCTATCATGTATATCTGGGATGCTTGAAATATTTTGCATGATTTCATTATAACGTTATAATATTATTGTCTAAATTAACTTCATGTATCTCATAGTTGTGTAGGAACAGATTTATAAATTGGTTTCTGAATGCAATCAAAAGAGATAGAATGCAAACTCATATGGCTCATGAGAAATATATTTTGCAAAGCAAACCTTTCAATTCTGTACAGTACCCAATTATAAAACAATAAACCATACTTATCCAACCAACCTAATGTTTAAATTATTCAAAGAATAGTAAAATAAGAGTTTTAAAAGATTTCTAAAAATTGGCAATGGTAACATGATTTTGTTAGAGAGTTTTCCATTATATGATTCATCATTGTATGATTCTATTGTATCTGTTATTGTAACAGCCATATATACCTAATTGGATTACTACTATTCTTATTTTATAGAATTCTACCAACATACATAAACTTGAAAATTATCAGTTGATGTATGGAAATATTTTAATTACCGAAAATAGTGAGGCATAGTTTACGTGATCATAGTAAAAGCGAGGTAATTATAACAGAAAATCACCACCCTTTCACTTGCTGCAAAACACAGTTCTATACTAATAAACTTTTCAATTATATATTGTGGTTACCGATACAAGCAGCATCTGCAGCTACTTTGGTGGGATATTTAACCATATCTTCCAGAACACTACAAGTGGCAGTGGATGAACAGGACTCCTCCATTGGAGACCAGTGGCTGGGACGTTCTTTACACAACTCAAACAGAGGCTGCCTTTCTGGTAACACTAACTGCTCTTCTATCTGAGAGCACAAGCTGTCAAAATCCTTCTCCGTAGGACACAGAAAGCACTGCAAAGAAATTTTCAACTAACTAACAACAACCCACAAACTTCCCTAAAACATCTTCATTTTGCTTGAGTAACTTCCGTATGCACAGAACATATAATCTAATGTTAAAATATTGAAGTACAAAATTAGCAATTTATGATGGTAACTCACAACTGCAACTGAAGGATCCATTCCCAATATGTGGATTCTAGATGCAGCAGGACAGTGGTAAGAGCTATCTGCACCATCTATCCTTTCTAAAGGGAAATAACTTTTTTCGTCAGGTAGAGGAGCTACAGGCTGCGTTGTATGAGGATCCAGAAATACCACTTCATCACCTGAAACAAGAAAAATGAAACCTTTTAAAAATAGGCACAACCTCCAAACTAATCTACGAAGAACAAAAAGCAGCTGAAAAAGAAAGTATACATCTCAATCATAAAAAATGATACAGCATAATGAAGAATGACATCTCATATAGTTACCGTATTTGACGGCAATTAAGACGCACCTTTTATCCTAAATTATGCCTCGAAAAATTTCCCTGCGTCTTATATGTGAAGGTTCAACCTCCACAGGTTAACTCTCAATACTGAATGCTATTTGTAGCCCAGATGGTCTATACATTTCATAATTGCATTCAATGATTGTGTTAATATTTGGCTTTTACGAAACGTGACAACTAAAAGAAACTACATTTTAAGTTATTGTGGTACCGCGCTTTTGCACGGACTATTAAAACTTTTTTTCCTTGTGAGTGGCCAACTTAATGAGGGTGCGTCTTATATGATGGTGCATCTTATATGCTGGTGCTTCTTATATGCTGGTGTGTCTTATATGCCATCAAATACGGTAAATATATGATTGAGATTAGTTTAGAAATAAAGGGAGTGAGAGCATAGAGAAGAAATATGACAACCAAAACATTTTCAAGGCAATACTATCAACTTACCAAAAATAATTATCAACTTTAATAATTACTAGGAAACACATTGAAACAACTACTGAAAGCTAAAAAAATAAAAAAAGAAAAAAGCATTACCAAAGATATCAGAAATAGTCCTTTTTGTGATTATATATCTAAATTTTCTTACTTCTAAGCAAAGAATGACTGCATGTGAATGATTTAATAATTGCGTTCACTTACCAACACAGCCTATAAAATACAATGCGTGATTAGGCTTCCCACCAATGACACCAAGAGATTGCTTGATTGTGAAACATGTCTGGAAAAATAGAAAATAAGATGGAATTAATTAAATTTTTACTCAAAATACATGACGCTCACACACAAGATCACAACGATAAGAGATTGAAAAGGATAACATATTATTAAGTGGCAACTTTCACCGGTTAAAATTTCAAACTTTACAAAAACAAAAAAATGCAAACATCATCTACCATGAGACTTTGCTTTGATAATAATCCCTTAGATATTAAGATTTGTAAAGCAAGAATCTTTAGTTTCCCCATTTTCCTGAGTATCATACCAATCTTTCAACTCAAACTTTGAGGTACATTGAAAAATGTCTTATTTCAAATCGCTGATAAATGAAACTTCTGAATCATCTAAAATTAATATTCTAATTTGTATTATTGCATGCTATGCCAAAATGACCTAAATTTAGAAAGAACATACCTTCAATCCCTGCACATAGAGTGGATTTATTTCACTAAGACCTAACCGCAAGGGAACGACAAGAAGTAGAGGTCTCCATGGAACAACTTTAGGGGCTGCTTTCCCATAGTTCTCCACAATGTGCTTTGGAGGTGAGCAGCACTGCTTCTCTATGAGGAATAATAACAAACAATAAGAACCAGATAACCATGTGTAAATGCTAACCTTACCTCTAATGATTTAACTTACTTCTATATACAGTGGAAAGCAGTTAACATGAATATGATAGCATAAAATATAAGCTTATGTGAAGTGGAGAATTGATCTGATGACTCCAATCATTTCCAATGAACATTAATTTGTTTAATATTAGTTAATATCCATAGTAAATATATCTAAGTAAATTTATAATGCTTTTAACAAAAAAGATACCATAAATGTCTTAATCAATAGATCTCAAAGTGGTGGGTCAAGTTAACAAGGAATTTAGTAATTATGAGATCTCGATGATGGAAAATGAATTAGTTGGTCCCTTACATTTCTTTGTAACTGATTTCCACTGTAGATTCATTTTGATTGGTACTGTCACAGAGCCCATTTAAACTAACAAAAAACGTATACTTTCATTAAGTGCAATTTCAATATGAATGATGAAATGAACTCACTAATATTTCCAATGATAACTGTGTTGTCCATTGCAACATGAACAACAAGGGAACTCCACTCGTCATAGACAGCCAATTTTCTGAAAAGGAAGCCATCCATTACAAAAATTAAACTTTTCTTACTAAATTAGTGGTTATATAAAAAAAGAAGCTTTCAAGACAAACTAATTAATTTATCAATAATCAATCACCACTACTTGGTGTACATACCAAGATGTACCAAGTAAATAGCAACACAGCTAAAGCATAGCAGAAACAAAGTTTCCCTGTACAAATTAAGCTATAAATTCATTTAATATATGTGGAGATGTCTTTATGAAATTCATGCATGTGATTTGTTAGTGTTACCCTGTATGCTCAGTAAATTTGAGTTCAAAACATGCTACAAAGAATTAATATTGTAGACTTTCCAAGAAAGCACTGAAAACGTATTTGCTAAACTTCTACAATTAATATATATGGGAATAAAATAACGCTGAAGGAATCCACAAAGCTAGATATATCATACCATACTAGAGAATAAGAATTTTAAAGTAAAAGAATAATCTACAATTTTACGAAGATTAAAACTTAAGAATAGTGCAGACATCCATTTCTTACAAGTCGTAATAGGCTACAGACATGCAACATTAAACTATCAAATCATAATAATGATTCATTTGTGGAGGAACGAGATTAAATACATCTCAAACAAAAAGTCTAATAATTAAATCTTTTCATTGCACATAAACATGCAATGACATTGTACTGTATTGTCACATTCTGGGGAGTAATATTAGTAGAATTAAGCATAAAGTAACCAGTGGAAACAAACAAAGATGGCCACCTAAGAACTTGAGCAACTGTGTTAGGTCCAAACCACTCTCCTACGGCCTTTCCTTCTGAGGACGCTCCCATAAGTGCAATTTGATGGATGGAAAATGGAGCAGCTCGCCTATCCTCAAACATACGCAAGATCCTCAAGTATATTCTGTAGGAAACATCTCTGCAAGATCTTTCAGGAGTCCACCTCCATTCTCTTCCTAACAAATTAAAAGAATCAACAAGTACATTTATCGACCATTCAACAGTTAAATATTTATGGGGAACAGTCATGTTTAAATTGTTAACAACATTGAGTATGACCTCATCCATATAATATTGGAATATGATATAAATTAATAAAAACAGGCGTAACATTCTGATCATGAATAAGAGGAAACCTAAGGCAAGATCTAAATACGACTTCAACATAAATTTTGACTAACTTCCTAAAGTTAAGCCTTCAAGACAATAATGTTACTTTTGCCCTTGAAAATTCTTATTCTTCCAAAATTGATTCCAATTGTATGATTTCAGTTCAAATTGAGATGATATGAGAAACAAAATTAGATAATCAACGCTTAAAGCAACAAATAATTTTCTACAGGGTTAAATTATAAATTAGCCAATATTTTTATACAGGGTTGAATTTTTACCTAGATGTAAATTAATTAATGCTTGGCCAAGCACCATCTGGCCACATCGAAGCATACATCCCCAACCTTTGTCAGAAGTAAGTCCAGTATCACCAATAGGCACGAAGCCTTTCCGGTAGGTAAACCATAAACGAGATAGTATATCCTTCCTTATTTCATCTAAATCTGAAAATACAAATAATGATCAATAATCTTACATAATAATATGCAAATCATCATGACTAACTGCTCTAAAAATAATTTATGACTGACACAAATTGGACAGGATACCACGACACAGTCTCTTCGCGGAGTCATACACCCAATTTTGACATTTCAAAAGGGTATAGGTTTAGATCTTATTAATGCAGGATCGGAAGGAATCTGTTAAAATCTACGTATGCCAAGGGTTAAATCACGACTAAATCTTGGATTACCACGTTTTCTCAATACCTTGACAAGCAACATTCATGTTGCCAGCAAATTAATTTCCAGTCTGAATAATTTTCCATCGTATGATGATAAAAAAATGAGGCATAACATTAAATAGACAAAAGCGATTACGTCGTAAACTCTAAATACTGCAGTAAATATAAGCTAGAACATAAGTTTACTATCGTATACGAGTATTAGTGGCTGCATAATATCTACATGACAGCGAGAATTCTGTTATTTGAATTGATGATTGACTTCTTCTTACTTACTATGAATTGCACTGTACTTCTTGCCAAGTACCCATACTGGTTCAGTCGTTTGTGGAATGTCCTCGGACTTTGAAATTGCTTCGTGTGTAAGATATGCTTCCAGCATCATATCCATAATTATGTTTATTAAATATCAACAATGCCATAGGAAATAAATATCTCAGTAATACATTAAACCTTGAATGAGGATGAGAAGACAGATGATTGTGACATATTCAATAATTTCGTATGCGCTGACTTGCTGTTCTTGCAGAACGATAATACGACTGAGTACTTCGAACGATTCCTATCTCCAAGCAAAAGCCATCATCCAGGGTAAGTCATTGAATATGGGTACATTTAGTATATCACTCCAAAATCAAAGTCCTATTGCTCATCGACAATAACACGGAAATAATGCATCAAGTAGTGAGTCAGATAAATAAAGTTGATATACTACGTATTTAGCGTGTTTCTTTTTTCAGAAGGACTTTTGTTTTGTTTGCACAAAATATCGAATGTGACATCTTCAGAGCAGAAACTCAACTTCCTAGAGGAAGGAGAGAAAAGAGCAACGCTGTAAATCCCCATCTTACGCGGGAATGTTAAGTAATGATTCATCAACGACATCCTCTAGATCTTACGTAAGTTAAGTATTATATTAGTTGGTTGTGATTATTTTATTTGAAGTTTCAAAATTTTGTGAAATAACTAAATGGTTGGGAAACTTGATGATTCAACAATTGTATATCATTTAATAGTAATGGCGCATTAAGTTCAACCGCGTCGCACGACTGTTTCTAGCACGAAGTGTACTCAATGCAAGGTAATTGAATAGTTTCCGATCCCAAAAATATGTTTATCTTTCTTTAGAAGAACCAAAAGGAATTACAGGAGAACCCCGATCCATCGTTCCCGCATTTGTCGTTTTCCCGGATTTATCGTTTATTTTCCATAGTCCCGACTTAGGCCCATAAGGAGACATGTAAAGTAATACCGCATTCATCGTTCATCGAAATATTATTTTCCTGTATCCATCTTTCAGATTTTTGGCCCAATCGAGGAAGAAAGGCAATGTATTAGGAATTGCGACAAAAATTTTCTTTGAGAGCTTGGCATGAACTTTTTTTAAGGCTGAGGTACGGTACGAGCCCTGTTTGTCCATCTCAGTTTACTGGCATATGTCACCCTGTTTGTACCGTCTCTAGGAGTTCAGTACGTTTTTTTTCGAAATCTTTAGGGGTTTTCTTTGGATAAACTTTCGTTATGTATTCATTTTAATAGTGTGAGCTGAGTCTACATTTCCCGTTTTGATCGTTTTCCCGCATTCATCGTCTTTTTCTCTCGGTCCCTTCAAAAACGATAGATCGAGGTTTTACTGTACTAGCTCTTTTACATTAAGCATTGATTTGCAGGCACTCTTTGTAATATGCTGTCCATTCACAAGCTAAATGCAGTTTCACTTCTTTTTTTAACGTTAATCACTTATTTATCCATTTGTCCAACATTTCAAATATTGATGTATCAAGTCATTCATTTATATCATTGCTGGAAATTAGTGGGGACGTGCAGGTTAACCATTACCAGTGATGGCCCGATTACTGACGAAAAGTAATTGGGCTCGAATACAATTACTCTGACTGAAATGTAATTGATTACAAGTATCAATTCCTTTCCGAAGAAGTAATTGATTACAATTACAAGTAGATTACTTTGGCAATTTGCCACGAGCTTTGGAATGAAATAATTAGCACTCCAATTTACATGTTTCTTGTTACATCAATAGCTTAGTTTTAATAACCGTTCTTTAAATTTCAACTTAACTTTGAATTTGTTGATCAAATTTTTAGCAACAAGTTTTTACTACCAGAAAAGATCTCTGTTTTTCCCGGCGTAATTTTTACTACCATTTGATAGTATCTTTATCAATCTTCAATATGACCCTCATTGTATATTATGCCCAAACTTTTTAAGGCACTTCCTTTATCACTAAATATTGTAATGAAACCTGATCCATTGATTTGAAATGGTGACCAATATTTTTTTCTTAATAAAATATTTAATTACTAAACCATTACATAAACTACTAATAGATCACTGAAACTCATCGTTCACCAAGCCTTGCCTCATTGATTTCAATGGTAATGACAATATGCAGGAAAGTTAACTATTCATTGCCTTTAACATCATCAGATAAGACAAACTTTGTATAGAAGGTATTAAATCTGAATGAATTACAAGGACAAGCTTAAGAGAATGTAAGCATTAAAATAAGAGTAAGTTGTTATGCATATTGAAGAATCATTAAACATGGTTCCTATTACATTACTCTTTCTATGATTTAAAGTAAAAGTTTATGCAAATATTGGTGAACTAAGGAAAGGGAGGATTGGAGTTTGTTAAATGAAAAAATAAGACCACCAAAAGTGCTCCACGCCGAATTAAGAATTTTCTTACCGATGCACTGTTTGCAGCATGCAGACATATTCATCACCAAACAACTGCTGTCCAATTCAAAAAAATTTGCTCAGGTATAAAAACTTCCCTAGCTTTGTTTTCCATTCTCGTAATTATAATTCTCTACTCGTAGATTAAACTCCCAATTACTTCTTGGTAGTTCCCACAAGGTATCAAAGCAAGATGAACAGGATGAAAACGGATAATACAGCTGGGAATGTGTACTTGCATTACAGGCAAACCAGCTACAATGTCTACCACAGAACACCAATACATGTCTACAATCTCAGGAAAGCAGGAAATGCAGTTGTATCGGCGATAGCTCAATGTATTGCATTGTTTTTGAAAAGTAACGATTACTCAAGGTGAATGAGGAGTAGATTACATGTAAAAATACTTTTTTCTAAAAGTAACGACTACAAATATAAAATACCCAAAATGTAATCATTACCGGTAATCCGAGTACTTTTACTCAATTACCTGCCATCATATACCTTTCCTTAGTTTAAATTTGAAAACTGTGCCCATGCCCCTAAAAAATGTTGTTCTAAGAAAGAATTTTATTTTCCAACTGAGGTGATTTATTATAATGACTTGATCTTATCCTCCAGTATGTGTAATTTCTATGATGTTTCTGGTTGATCATTTGATAATAGAGCAGAATACTGTTAGATATATTCTACTTTTAAACCACTGCCTTAACTACACTTACTGAGGGTCCCAGATAGCCATGTGGGCAGTGCCTTAGATTTTGTTGAAAGTGATCCTTGGTTCAATTCTCAGCGGAAGCCCATGTGTGAATTTACCTCAGCTTCTGAAGCACTTTCAATCCTTTCTAGTCCATTTGAGACCAAATAGAATCATGCCATTTTTTTGTTTCTAGCATTCTTCATATTGCTCACTGACTCCATTTGGGTCTATAGACTGTAGTATATAGTTCCAGAAGCAGGTTTCATTACTCGCCATTCAAAAATATTATCATCTTCAGCTGAAGATTGCTGTACTCATTCTCATAATTTATTATTAGGGTGTATCAATAGAGGTATTTACTTTTATGGAAAAACTGGCTGTAAGTGTAATATTTTTGTGTATAAAACTTTAAAACTCTTCCAATAACGTTCAACACTGTATGTGAATGGTTTAAAGCAGTCACCCTGAAAAATATTTTCAAAAACCTTTGCTAAATATAACTTTTTTCTATTTTAAATCAAGTCATAGATTTTGGTTCTAATTACATTAAAATCAAAGATTTTCTGTACATGTATAACCTCCAAAGTTTTTTCAGTAGAAAAAATACATTTATTTACCTATTTTTCAAACTTTGGATAAAGAAGGGTTAAGGATACTTTTACTTACTTAACTACACTTAAATCGTTATTCATTTCTTGCCTGAGGAATGAAGTGCACAACTTTTGCAAGTTTCCTCAGATTTTTTCATGAAGTAATGAAACTTATAATATGTGTCTTTAGGGGGGGAGCGGCAAGTATTTGTAGGTAAAACAGGAGAATCCAAAAATAACAATTTAATGAAAGGTTTTTACATATCGAATCTCAGTTTCTTCAAAAATATAAAATGATACATTTGTGAAATGTATTTAATATAAATAGAGTGGTGAATCCTTGAGGCAATGACTTTTGAAAGAGATGCATCCTCTTGTTTCCTGATCTTGTATGGAATGGTCCTTGATTTAACTCAGTTCTTGTAATCTCACACCTCATTCTTCAGGTTTCTCATCTTGCAAAATTGAGCTTTTTTTAGAGAAAATGGTATGATTCTCAAGCTCATCATTTTGATTTTTTCCAGGACCTCTACTTCTTATACCCAAAACCATGCCACTCTGTAAAAGTATGATAAATGGAAATTTTGAAAGCTGAAGGTAGTATCAAGGTTGGATATGGTACAAAATTAAAAATTCATTTTTATCATTTCATATCCATCTGAGATTTGCCATCAATTGAGCTGTTTTCATAATTAATCTTTTACGAAAAATTTTGAGATTGATTAAAACATTAAGAGTTAAAAGAGCTCCAAATAGCCATTGTTTGCGTACAACCTGTCACTATACCTCAGTTACGGTTAACCTCAACCCCCCATGGTTAGGGTACTTCCGCCCGACTGGTTGATCGCAAACAACAGCTATTTTGAGCTCTTTTAACTCTTAATGTTAATAAGCCATGTTCCTTTATTTCCTTTTAGTTATTGATTAAAACATCTAAATACAATGATTTTTTTAGTATCAGCTTTATAATAATAATAATAATAATTTATTGATCATTAATTGTTACAAAACACAATAGATCTCGTCATAAAAAAAGGTAATTAAAACACTATATATGGAGGCATTCAAAAGTCTAAATAATTATATTGTAGTTGTAGCATTAACTTTAACTGGTAACCTATCGGTTTGGTCTATGAGAAAGAAATTGTCTACTTTTACTCATACTGTATATTCCACAAGTATGGGATATATAAGTGAATGCTAAAAATATGATCTACATGTGCTGTCACTCATCTTATTATATTGAAATGATTAATCTTTTATTTGGTACATACCTCTGATGTACCCTTCATCTTTGATGATGGTCTCATACCAGTCAGCCCCACTGTATGCAATCTTTGGCAATTTTCCACCATAGTTCTCCGGCAAATTTTCAGGACTAATATATTTGTGCAAAGATGGCATATCCTTTCCATGGAATATCAGCTGGAAGAAAATATTGAAACATTTTATTAATTAAGTCAATCTTCATGGCAAAAGAGTTTTTTTAGAATGATTTGTTCAAGTTCATTGACGTTCAAAATTGTAGGAAACTGAAAAATCTTTCTCAAAATTAATGTATTTATTAAGTCATTGGTATTGTTTTTGTTAGTACATCTTTCTGTTATTAGCTTAAGCCAATATGCTCTTAACAGCAGTAACAGTGTAGTAATCTTAAATTTATTGTGATTATCACATATCATGTCCAATTGCCAAAATTCAATTGCCATTAATCATTTCTTAAAAAAGGCTTGGAATTGTTTGTTTTAATTAAGGTTGATGCAAAATTGATTGAATAATTCTTCATCCTTGAAAAATATTGTATTTACTATAACTTTGATAGGATCTTCAACAATAGCAACAAAAATGGCAGTAGATTATTTGTTCAACCCTACCTATTTTTGTGAATTATGGTATTAGATTTGAATGTATGGCTTATTTTTTTATTATGTTGTGTTTAATCAATTTTGGTAGTATTAGACCATAAAGACGAATGGGTAATTTACCATATGGTAACTATAAAACAAGAGTACTAAATTACCAGTTAATGAGTCAGTATAATGTTAAAAATACCCACAAATTTAAGTTATTTGTACTGTTATTATAATTTTTATTTTTTTCTGTAAAAATTAAATTTTTATGCCCTTATAAAGTATGTACCACCCTCATTTAAATCATTACCGACAGAAAATATATCAATTTCTCTTACCCTATTCTTCAGCTTCTCTTGGATGAATGGTTTAAACATATTGAAAACAATGTTAAAAATGTATGGTTGCTTAACAATGTGAACATTTTTCAATCTCAAAGGCATTGCTTCCTGGAAATCAAGAAAATACAATCTTCAGTTTCCATATCAATAACATTATCAAAATTTGAAACTTGCTCATACATAGTAAACATTAGGAGCTTTATATTTAATGTGTTATGATTTTTACACTCTTCACTGAATGTTATTC
Organism: Sympetrum striolatum; assembly: GCA_947579665.1. NCBI lineage: Eukaryota > Metazoa > Arthropoda > Insecta > Odonata > Libellulidae > Sympetrum > Sympetrum striolatum. The sequence goes on along the minus strand of OX388351.1, from coordinate 17,144,132 downwards.
ATGTCTTGAAAATAATCTTATTTAATGTTATTTGCTGTTATACACTTTTGAAAGTTCTTTTAAATTTATATTAATGGTGTTTTTCTATTTCTAGTCTAATTGTATCAATGCTTACTTATTCTACACAGGCAATACATAAATTCTTGCTTCGGTTTTCACAACCAAGCTTCTGAATTCTTTAAATTAATTTATTATACTTTTGATTGCCTGTGAATATCAATCAAATTTTAAGAAAAACAAAATTATCTCAACAAATTCATACAATTATTCTTAGCAATATAAATAAGTGAATATTAATCAAGATATTTGAAATTTTGAATAATTATGTCACCTTGGTCGAATAATTGGATCAACAACTTTATTAATTTTTATTGATTTTATTTACCTGAATGAAAGTGAGAAGACGCCTAGAAAATGCAATTGAAAATGCATTTGCGTGCCTAAGAGCCATCCCATCAAAGTCCAAGATAACAACCACTCCGCATACTTGGGACTTGGGTTCTAAGACTGCCATTTGATGAATGAGGTAGAACAGTCGGAAGATTTGATCTACATTCACTTTCTTGGTGTCCCATGAAGCTGTCGTGAGCGAATTATCGATTTTATTAACATTTGATAACAGCAAATAAATGATGATTAAATCAATTGAGAAATCGATGATAAATTGCTATTGAAAAGAATTATGATGATTTTGCTTTTCCTGAGAAGAAATAACAATTTTTGGTCATGTCTAGTTTCTTTAAACTTTTCTTAGTTTATGGAAAGAATATTACTTATATTACTGCAGAAAAAATTAATCATTGTCAATTGTTTGACATTCATTAATAATATGAGTCAAAGACCAAATTTATTAGTTTAGAATTCAATGCTGTTACTCTTAGATTTAGTAATTATTTAAAATGGATATCTCCACCATTAATCCATTTTTGTGCTGGAATTTTTAACTGATGATTTAGCATAAAGTGAGATACATACCTCCTAAATTGCAAACCATAATCCGCCTTCCAAGTTGATCTCGGTTGATGAGAACATTTACTACACCTTCATAGAAAGCATCTCTTTCTTGGGTTGGCACAAGACCATCCAGGACAGATGAATTTTGGACGCGGAAATCACAGACCTTCTTTATCTAAGTGAGGTAAATGAAAATCATCTATGAGAACTATAACTTAATTTGAATTTCTGCAAAAACAAAGAACTTCTATTGCATAATATTAGGGTAGCATAAATACCTAATTCTTCCATCACTATCACTGAAAGTTACCACTTTGAAATGTTTTAAATTAAGTTTAATTTAATATTCATCAGCAGCATTCTCATATTTAGCATAAAGTTCGAATTAACAAATAGAAAAGTCAAAAGGAAAACAAAAACTTAAGCTTATTTCAATCAAATTATTATTTACAAATACAGCTAGCTAGTATTTTATTATGTTGCTAGGAGAGTATATTTACACATTCATAACGAATTCTATTACCAACTCTTCTTACCATAACATTAGATGTCATTTCTGTTCTTTATATCCCAATGGAGGGATTGCATATAACAAAGACTTAAGAATATCACCATTGAATAATGATTAATAAGGAAAGAAAACAATCTATTAAGTTGTAGAGTAAATATGGAATGTAGAATACCAGTAAATTAATGAGGAATTGAATTAGGAGAAAGGTTATATAATATATTAAGACAATTAAGTAGAGAAATAACAAAGTAAGCAATATATTAAAAAGAAAAGAAGCCATAAATATTGGTGTGTGATGAAATTATGGGAAAGAGGAGAAGATAGATATTGAAGAAATAATGTTTAATTAAAAGGCATTATTACTAATAATAGTCGTTTGTCCTTGGCAAAGTACATAAATATGGAATTGCTTTAACAACAGTTGTTAGGATTGTTGATATGAGTAAACAGTTTCTGGAAGTGTACCTTGCAAACTATTTTCTACTGTAATGATTAAATCTGAAGTCTGTTAAAGGGTTAAGATTGAAGTACTGTAAAATTTGAGGCATATTTAAAAAAAATGTTTTATTAACATTCAATTAACAAATACCCTATTAAAGTTAATTTTTTATAGTTTTAACTTACTAGTTTGAAAGCACTTTCTGGGTAGAATTTAGTGGGTCGCAGGAAGATGACAAGAAATTCGTCATCATCACGAAAACTGAAGTTTGGTTCATCTAAAATGAAAGATAATGTACAATTATATATACCTATATTATTTTTTTAACTCTAAATATGTATTTTAAAGAAAAATTTAATCATCTGATCATTGACATAGTATAATTCTTAGTATTTTATGTTATTAACTGTTAATGTGCATTTAGAGGTCACTGTAAATTCAAAGTAGGTTTCAGGATGTTTTAATACAGATTAAATTAATAATTATGACAACAAGCTGATTGATGATTTAATATATCTATCAGTGATAAACTGATATCTATATAGATTCATTATTAACATAGTCAATTAATATTTGCGTAATGATCGTCACAAAATAGTAAAATAAATTGCTTGTTGTCATCAGTGCATGTTATTTATAAAAAAGACATTATGCACTTTGCATAATTTGAAGTGTTAAACTTTACCACAAAAAATTCCTGAATTTTTACCAAACTCCGTCAGAAACGATTTATAAATTGAGAGAGTTGGAAAAATGCTTACTCTTTATCAATTCTCTCAATTTCACCAGAGCATCTGCTTTTCTTTCTGAAGTTTCCCTCAACTCCTTCTCTGCAATTTTAGTTGCTTCTTCATCGAGAGGTATTTTCTTAACCTCAAAATTCTCCCTTGGCAGTGCGCTCAAGCTCATTTTTCCTTCGTATTCAACTGTAATGGAGATTACAGAGTTGGTAAAACAGTAAGAAAAATTTCAAATAGTTCTGACTATAAATTAACGCATTTGTAAGTACCCTATTTGAGGTTAGCTCAACTCTTAATTGTATGTAGATCTATGAAAATCTTACAGTTTTCCAGAGGAGCTCCTTTTTCACAATTTCTATCATGCTATACCATTTACTGCAAACTTTATATAGGACGATTAAAACTTTATATTTTACTTTTGGGAGACACAATTGTAATGAAGCCAATGGCAGATAGAATTAATGGAAATTTATAGTACTCAATGGCTTTTTTATTTTAGTACTATTTTGTAATTTTACAAGTTATAAAAATATTTCAATAACGGTCTCAAATTTATCTGGGTTATTGTTTTAATGCAGATATGGAACTCATTGGATCATATTTGCCCCATGGAATGTAAGAAATACTTGAAAAATTTGTATTTAGAACAAAGTATTTAAAATTTGGTCAAGTGCTTGAAGTGAAGTGCATTGAACAATATGCGAACTCTTTTTAAGAGAAGTCAAACATCGAAAAAATATTGTTTGTTTTCAAAATAACTTTTTCGTTGGAAAAGTAGCAATTAATATATGGGAATGATGAGCGTTGCGATGAATTAAAAGGCGAAATGTCGTTCATGGGTGAAATCATGAATATAGAAATTAACCTTCGCGAGTCTAAATCTGTGCTTTGATGGAAATATTTACAAAACAGTCGTTCGGAAATTTTCCTACAATGGTTACATTGTTTATAAGTTGAAAATTTAAAATATATATAAAAATGTTTTTAGTATTACGTATATTAAGTTTAAATATTTTCAATTTTTTTCATTGCTTCGCTCTCCGAGTTTGAAAAATAGTCTTAACGAAGCGTATGCTATACTACGAAATTTGCATTATATTACCGCCGAATGTTTTATCGAAATATTTCTTCATACATATAACTCAAAATTTTAGAACATCGAAACATAACGAATAATTACATCACCTTCCACCATCATAGTGAGAGGGTATCTCGACGAAATCGACAGTCACCAAATTAGTACGGCTCTCTGAAGAACCAGCCGATTCGAAAAGTATCAAGACGAGTCTCCAGTGCTTTTGCGATAAGGAAGCGTCCAACCTATTTTGTCACTGCTTCGGATGACCCCTATAACCCTTGACCCTAACTTTTCACTATCAAGGATAGACCAAGTCGGTATCGGAGTAAGTTTGAAGTTTCCACTTGCAATGAGCACGCGAAGGGCGCCTGAAGATCCTAGTGCAAGGTCTGCATTGGTCTCTTACTCAACCACCACCTCCGGAGAAAACCGTCCCTGAAGAAGGGAGGGATACGATACTAAGTGCTTACCTCGGTACTGGAGACGCTTCGGTCCGGAGGGAAGTGATCCTCCCGGTAAACATTGTCTCTTTATAAGCAAAGATATTCCCGTGAAATCTGCACTTTGACTTTTGGTTAAAAAAACAATAACACGGTACTTACTCACTGACTACTCACAAGAACCTTGCGATGGGCTATCCTCTCTTCCGGTAGTAACGTTGTATGAAAATGAACCTTGCACCCGGCCGGCATGATGAATCCTATCCGTCGAGTGGTATTACGACATTATTTATTTCGTAAACGCGACCTAGGAGTTAGATTTGCATCGTCTGCTGTTCTTATTTGGCCCAATTCAAACATCCGATGTTTACAATTCGAAGTCAGATATTTTCACGTGCAATTTTATTAGATTTCGAAATATATGTAGGAATTTCTTTACGGAAAATAAAGTGGTCGGCACAACGAATGATTCATTCCAGAAAAGAAATAAATTAACATAAAGTAAAGCATCTATCACATCCATCAACTCCGCTCTCTTTCAGAGATTTTCTCGTCCAGTAACGCCCATCAGTTTAAAGTATTATGTCATCAGTATTTCACAGTATTCACGTCTATGAGCAACAGTATGTTAGGGAGATACCGGCGTCGTTGAAATAAACCGCTAGTCATTGGTGCACTTTCAACTCATATCTTTGCTAAAAAAAGGAGCGCAATAAATTGTATTTACGCAAGAAAATGTTCATTTCAAGATCAATTATTTTTGCTGACATGTGAACGTATTTGAGTAATAAGAATCACTTAACGAACCTCTAATGTAATCCCACATTAAATTACCGGGAATTAACAATGTGATATTTTATTACCTTCCACTGTATTTTGCTGATTGTCTGGCTCTATAGCTAGGGGAAAGATTGATCATTACTCCACACTTCGATTGTCTGGCTTGCATTTATACCCATCAACTCGCTATTTTGGAATTACTCTTATGGATTTTCTAATGCAGCTTTTTCTTATGTTGTGTGGATTGATAACTGGGAAGTGCAAAGAAGTATTTCCGTCATGTATGCATCTTTAAATATTTTGGGATAGCATTTATCCGAAACAAATAATGAGGAACATATTAAAATAACCGCCAAGGGTTGACTGTGATCATGATTTAAAATTTTCAACGGGCATTAACTGATGTTGTTTATCCATTCAAACTTCTATACATCGTAAATGTCCCATTTACGAGGTAATTAAAATGTTTATCCGTTACCATGGTATCTTTAAATTAAGAACAAATAAAAGAGAGCAGAGTTATGTTTTGTATAATAATTCTGGTTAATTTATGTCATGATTCGGTTTATGTTTTGTATTTTTAATTGATGGCTTACAACTTTAACTTTTTTAACTATTCATCGGCGAGTATTCATTATATACTATTATTCCAATCAACAGTTTGTGTTAGAAATTGGAAGCGAATTTCCCCTGGCAATTTTTTTCTATTTAAAATGTTTGTAAGTCGATCGCACATCTATACAAATATTAAAAGTTACGATGCTTAGAATTTGTAATTTTTCTCAGAAATGTACCTTATCATTTAAATTCTTCAATATAATAGTTAACAAATTGTTTCATGATCATCATCATCTGGTTTTCTGCCTGTTGGCAGGTCCCATACACCACAACTGTTTCCACATAATAACGGATGAAAAATGATTTCATGATAACTGTTGATAAGTGTTAAAAAATGCTTTACACAAATAATTCTCTAACAGATTTACGTAACCTATTTTATAAAACTTTTAATTATGACCTGACCATCGTACCAATTCTCACAGAACTCCAAAGTCAGTCCAGCAGCTGTGAATCACTTACGGAAAGACAAAGCAACAATTCGTAGCGGATTCTGTACTTCCAAACTTTAATGAAACACACGTTAAATTATTTTTCGTAACGAAGCGCAGTGTAAAAATTCTTCCATGACGTAATTTGAGGTTAGCTTATGAGTACCGCATCTGTCGCTTCATGTAGCTTCACGAGAATATTCACCAGTATCACTGTTGTGCTCTTTAGCAACTATAATTATCACAAGAATAAACTAGCCGAAATATATTTCTTACCAAGATCAAACTGGAGTCGAACGTCGCTGAGCCTCCGGATGACCAATGTGTTAACTGGAAGAAACCTCGAGGTGGTGTGCTATCTGAATTCAAGTTGTTGTCCTTTTCCACTGCTCTTCTATCGCTGTCCAACCTCCCCTCCCAATCCTCCCTCCAGTTCTAATACATTGCCCCTTTACTCGACAATATCTTAGGTCCATAATCCGAAAGAACATCTCAGTAGATGATACAGAAAGACAATTATCTGATTGGAAATTTTTTTACACTGCTGTTCTCTGCTGCATTGTTAACTTGAGATTTGCTAATTAATATCGTCTTCGAATCAAATTGAAATGATTCATCGGTTAAGATTTTTGTCGTTGGTCTGAACAACATTGATCTTCAACAATAGCGGAAAAGTTATCATTGCTTAAGCATCAACAAAATCTAATTGTTTTAGCGAGAATTAATGGTTTCCATAAGTTTTATGTATGGAAAAAATCACCTTCGAAACATTTTTGTACAGTGTTGATTGACATGAAAAACTGCTGGAGTTCCTAAGGTTCTTTTTTTCTGAATTGGTTATCTGATTAAAATATTTTTATTCCCTTTAAGCAGATAAGATTAAATTTTTTAAAATCTTATAACCGCTTTATTGACCTATCTTTATAGAAATGGTATATCAAATGCATTTAATTTACGACGATTCAGTTATTATACAGTTATGTTTTTTCTAGATCTGTAGTGCACTCTTGGTCTCATTTAGTTAATTTCAAGGAAAGTAACTTATAAATTCTAGTAAATATACCCAATAAACTAATATATTTGTAATACAACCATTTCCTGGGATAAGGTTCCTCTATTATCTTATATATATTTGATACCTTTTCTGCGTTCCCAAGCCGAATTTTCTCTGGTTGAAATGATTTAATTCCCATGCGGTAGTTCATTAGTTTTCAGTCTATTCCATTTAAAATGTACTGTGACGTTACCACGAATTTGTCTTGATTTCTATCACTAGCTATGTCAGAAGGATATCGCAGCAATTAATGGAGTAAGAATTCCTTCAGAAAACAAGTACCCTATTGTCTCTGTATTGACGACTCAGCAAGAACGAGGCGGTGGCTGTTCACATACCACCGTCGATCGGAGACTTCTCCTGATTCGGAAATATTTTTTCAGTGATTCATTAGTGGCTGTTGGTGGTATCTGAAACCGTTGCAAAGTTGAACTCTTTCGTATCTCTACCCAATTCAGGGGTAAAGTACATCGCATGCGGAAGCATTCTTATTGTGTACTTGCTACAGATTCCTTCTGAAGGGTTTTTTAGTGATCCCAATCGAGTACGATGCTATACGAATACAGATATACTAATTGAAGGATCGAATGCCCTCAAAACCAGAATTACTCTTGTAAATTTGACGAAGTTCATCCAATCGTGGAAGACGACACTTCCCTGGTTTTTCTTTAAACAATCTAAATCACTCCTTGCTTGAAGAAAAGGAATGAAAATGTGTGCTCTTGCTTTTTGTTTTCGTTCCGGTCTCCTCAAAACTCGAAATTTTGGTTTGGGCTCTCGAGAATATTTTCTTTCGGTTCCAGTTTTCGTTCATTTTACAGCTGGAATCTGAAATGGAAAGTATCTTCAGTAAATTTCTGTTTAAATCTCTATATATAATATGATTCACATACCGAATAATATACAGGCATCAAATTATTTTATACGTGCAAAGGTTAGCGAGCATTCGTTTAAGAGTCGATAGTTAACGAACCCATCGCAAACACAGTCTCCTTGGTATTTTCCCATTAATTCTGCCAAAACAAAATTATCCACACATGTAATCGTGTATTAAATGTTTTATTAATGATAAATACATCATTTTGGTTTCTTTTTGTCATGTGAATATCAAACTTGACATTATAACACTTCCATGAAACCTAACTTATTTCGCAGTAGTTGTTTTCTCTTTCATATCTTGAATTTATTTTCATCTCTTCTTTGAAAATCCGTGAGAATTCTTCTTCCATTCACATGTCGTTTTGAAACAAAATTACATGAGGTTTGATGAGCAATCAAACATTCGTGGCGACTCGGTTTACACGAGTGCACCATTTAAACCACACCCGAGTAAATCTGCATTTTACAACAGCAATAACCTTTATTTCTCACCCGAGATTACATTTTATCAGCCATTGTCAAGGGAATCTCTGCAATTCCTCTTCGCGCCTTCCTTTTTGAAGGCCATAAAAAAGCTCATGAAGCAAGATAACCTCTTAATCTAAGAGTAAAATAAATATTGAGTTATATTATTTCACGGGATTCTATTTAATATGAAACTCATGATCTTGGAACCCAAAAATAACTTCGCAAGTCTGCAAGCATAAGCATTTATTAAATCTTATTAATTCTAATATCTTTCATTTAATTAATCTCCAGCAATTCCATCACTGTAATTCTTTCGTCGATTCAGCAATTGTATGGTTGAAATTCATCCAATGTAGGATTAATAATCACTAATACACAACAAAATTCAACGGTCGTGAAGATAATTTTAATTTTATCCAAATGAATAATTATTTTTTTATGACCGAAATAATTCACATAAGCTGAAGTGAGCGACTAAAAAACTAATACGTGATCATTATTTGAAAATATTAGTTCATTTAATAATTTTGAAAATGTCTTCTATCCAAGAATAATTATAAGATTTAATTTTATTTTAGCACGATATACAGTTACTGATACATTTATCGTTTCATACTGTAGTTAAGTAATGAGTTAGAAGAATTGAAGTGTTATACGTACAGTCCTTGCCAAAATTAACGCAGCACCTCCCTAGCGATCCTTACGGCTGGTGCTGCGTTAATTTTGGCCAGGACTGTACATTTATCTTTCTATTATTCTACACCTGGGATCCCTTATTATTTGTATATTAAATTCCCGAGTCGTATTAGTTAACTTTATCGTTTATAAATAAGAGTTTAGTGTTAATTATCGTATTAATTCTAACTCCGCAGTACCTATATGTTAACTTTGTTTCACATGGGTTCGAGTCCCTGCCATGTCGGTATTGTCATTGCTGTTTATCCTTTAAGTGAAGCGAAGTTCATCCTTTAAGTTTTAAGTGAATGTTTTAGTTTATTTACCCGACTTTATCTCGGGTTGAAGGATAAATTCATTTTTTTAGCATTCATTCATTCATCAAATTATGATTTTTGTGAAAAAAAAGCAACTTACCTTGTTTTTATGCTCTTATGTTGTAAGAAATACTCGACATATTTTAGCAGATACGCATTCGTCAGATGGATAAGATGTAGTATCTTTTACAAATACAATTATCTGATCGACTTAAAAGGACAGATTTCAGCTTATCCACGTGGTCCATCAGCGTTCACATGCGCGCTTACTATTTCTTACATTAGTAGATGAAATATGGGCTTCGATCTATACCTTTGTAAAGTTAACATTTTCTTACACAAGAATAAGAAATAGACAAATACATGGGCGTCGACTCGAAAATACCTCGAGGAGATAAAATCTTTGATAAAGGATAATGCTTGTTTTCCTTTTGGTTTCTTGGGCGATCTATCGAGAGCGCAAGAATGACCATTGGCCATCCGTTTTGCAATGAGAGTAAAGATCAGATTCAGTGTGCAATCGTACCTATCTATATACTCTTTCGAACTTGAGTTAAAGATGCGGGATTTTTTCCCACAGCATTTTTTTCTAAGGAGAGAAATGTACTATCTTAGCGGAACGTTATCACTCGCTCCTTGGATTAAAACTCCTCCGTACTTGACTACTTATGGTCGAAAGGTTACAAAATGTTACAAAATAGTATTACTGGATTAAGAATGGCTGTCGCAAATTTTGCACCTTAAAGATATTGCTAGGAATCCAGTGCATGGTTGGATATACTTATGGAAGGGAAGCGGATAGTTTCGGATATTAATTATTTCATTTAATATACCTGTTTGTTTTCTCACCATTGGCTTTGGAATGGAATCTCCGAGTCTCAAAAATGTGTAATATGGGATCCCATAGTTTTCACCAGTGTTACGAAACGTTTTGTGGAACATAACGAGGAAGCAAAATAATTTTGTTTTAACATGACGAAAAACTCGAAAAGGCTGAATTGAGAAACATAGCTATGATATTTCCTAATTTCAATAACTAACGATTACCAACTGCTTTCTCTTGCCGACTTGGACGAATTTTTAGGATGAGTGTAGTATTTTATTGTACTTATCACAGTAGTCATTGTTTAATTTAGGAAATATTAACAACGATTATTGAATTTATAAACTTAACTTTTTGTGTGTTAACTAATTCTGTGTTAACTAATTTCAGGAAATTAAAATTTGGTTATCATCATTTAGCAAATGCAATGAACTCTAATTGACAAAAAAGCTCATGGGTGTACACAAAATAAATGTTTTCTAAATTTAAGTTTATAAGGTTTTCTTTATTTAAAAATTTCAATGTATCGAAAAAGGAAAGAAAGTTTTTATCATAACAAAGGCCGTAAGGAGAAATTAAAATGTACTTTTCTGCTATTAAAAAACAACAAAATGATATTTTTTATTTACGCCAGCTATGGTTTAATTTGATCAGATGAATGAATATACTACATCAGACGATTTTTTCTCTGTTCATAGGTAATTATCAGTAACGTTATATGCCCTTGCGGTAGGCAAGCTATCAGCTTTTTTTAACATTCAAAATTTAACTGCCTTGATTATAATTAGGAAAGTTGCGGTTTATTAACATACGAGAAAATGGAGTATCTTTCTAAAATAGCTTTACAAGAAAGTTTTCTCGTAAATGGAGATTAGATGAAATATTTGACTACAGATAGATACTGTTTCTTTCCTTGACATTGTTTTTGAGGAATTTTATTGGATTGTTATTAATTATTAATTGAATTACATACACCTAGTATAACTTTTTCTAACCTTTCAGAGTTTAGACTATGATTTAATTGTACATTATATCCGGACAATGATAATTAATGCTAATGCTGATTTTATCTCAGGAATAACTTAAATTTCACTACTTCAGTAAAGAAACTATCATTATGAAATCGTTACTCAGACACAAACGCTTACGTAAAGGATAGTTTTCAGATTCACCTCTTCAAAATCAAACCTTAGATTGCAAGCACTACAACGCTTTCTCCAAGGCCGTTTTGAAACAAAATATCGATAAATTTAGAGTCAACGGATGATAAAGGAAGTATTTTTGAGTTGCGTAAAAAGTTTGCGTATCCTTTTTTTTCTCACTACCTCTAAGGAATTAAGATAAACCAAATTTCGGCAATCAGAACAAAGATAAAAGGAACAAGATTCAGACAAATAATTTTTAATCTAACAAGTAGATATGATTGTTTTTTCCTAAAAAGTATTTGATAAGGATCATCAACTAAACTTTTACAATATTTTATTACTCAATGTGCCTACTCGATGGAGACCACTAGAGCAATTGTACCAACATTTTTCGAGGCGATAGTCGCAGGAGTATTTGCATGCGCTACAACAGCGGTCTAAATGGATGAAAGAAAGTAAAAACCCGGAAATCGGAGAATTAGTTCTTGTGCGAGACTCTAATCTTCCTCTTTCTCTTTCGAAGATGGGGCGAATTACTGATATTTTTCCTGATTCCGAAGGTGTTGTTAGGATTAAAGAAATTAATACCTCGTCAGGTACATTGAGGAGAGAAATCGTGAAACTGGTCCCGTTACCAAATTAGTTAATTTTATTGCATTTTCTTAGCTGATTGATCCGCTCTTGGGTAGTGGAACATTTTTTTGTACATTTTATTATTTTTATCCTCTCTTTCCATTTCCATTGTCCTTTCCATGGCCTAACCTAATACCTTTTTAGTCTCTCTGAGAGTGAAGATCGTAGTTTAGGTCCCCTTAAATGTATAAAGGTAATTGTTAGTTTCGTGTGAAATTCACGGGGGGCGGTATTTTCGGGCCCACGCGCCATTTATAAATTCAAATCTGCCTTCTTAATCCCCCTTACCCATGGTGCACCATGTGAGAGGATGTAATTGGGAAGGACAAAAAGACAGAAGCCAGTGAGGCGAATGAAAGAGAGGATCCTTTTGTTTGGGTAAGCCCCTTCCTATCCCTTCTTCATTTTGCATTTTTTTATTTTTTCCGCGTTCGCGTGTCATGGCCTGGGAGACCACGCTCGCCGCAACATTTTTATTACTTAGAAATAGGTTAACGATATACAATTTAAGACTTATGTTGGTGTTCTTTTTCTCAATAGTATCATTGAATGAGAAATGCATGCTATCCGAGGAAATATTTTATGATATTGATTTTTCTTTTATTGTAATTTCAAAGTGGATGAAAAGTCGTTTATGATATAAGTGTAGTTTTGGTGGATTTCTGTAACACAAAGATAGGATTTTGTCAATCATTCTCTCTAAAGATAACTATGCTCCAAAATTATTCAAAATTAATTTACATTGATTGTTATAAAATAAAAATAACGTTGCTATAATGATTACTTTAACGGAATATTCAGCGATTACTAAATATGAAAACTCCCAAATGAAAGAGAACCTTTGTTTTAGAAACTTTACACAATTATATTATAGTTGAACATGCTGTACATTTCGAATTTGGTTCATTTAAGAAACAGGAAGTAATATAATATTTAAAAAAATATTAGCATTGTTAGAATTGCGAACACCTACTTGAAATAGAGTTGAAACTAAGTGAATCAGATACATTTTTGTAATATAGTTAAAGCTAATTCAATGCCGAAATTAACAACAAATTGCCTCTTAAAATAAAGCAAAGAACTATAAGAATTAAAAAAACTGTGTATGCAAAAACTAAAAATACGAATATGTCTAAAACTATGGCTGATTGTTTTAAAAATAAATCCAACAGAGTTTCATTTTTTAGGTTTCTCAGCTATGTTGAGATAAAATAAAGAATCGGAACACATCCGATTGAGGAAACAACGTAAGTGCACCGGAACAGTTGGATAGATTGTTTTGAAAGTTTAACCTCATAGAATTGAACTACACGTTTTAATTTCGTACTTAATTTTAGAAAATAAATTGTTGGAAGATTAGAAAAAATTAAGTATCAAAGATAGGAACATTTTTAGCTACTCATACGTTATCTTCGTTTGAGATCTCTGCATGACATGGGGAATGGGTTGGTGGACCAATTCAGTTTCATTTTGTCCGTCGTTGGAGGAACTCACGATGAGTGCTTATGTTAGTGTTTGTGTGAACGGTACAAGGACACTTTCAAGGAATACTGCTGTACTATCGTCTGCAATATTTAGTGTAAACATTTTCGGTAACGGAGAGGTTGTCTGCATTGGGCAATCCCGCGTTCTTCTTCCTCTTATTACAAAGTTTTCATGATCACCTACGTATTTGCGAAACATGGACTTTCATTAATATAGAAAGAGTAATTTTCAATTTCAACAATTTATTGACGTACGTCTAATACTTAAATTAAACCTTAAGCGGGCTTCCGCTTCACTTTCCTCAATTGCCATTGTTTATAAAATATTTTGATATCGAAAATTAGCTCATCGATAGAACTGATAGAATTTCTTCATTAACTACATGGGTTTATGAAATAGACATCTTGAGAAATATATTTAAGAAATCGAACGCCTTTGAATGCTTTCCTAATTATTTTCCTATTATGATGTATGTTTAGTTTATTCCTATTGTTTTCAATTCGAATGTTGTACAAATTCGCCTGTTTAATGTTGTGCAAAATTGCATTAGTGTCTTTGGAACTTATACCGATTATTTTTGGACTGGTAAAGTCTTATTTGCAAATATATTGGTTTTCTCGGTTTTTAATACGAAGAGGGTTCATATAAACTCCTGGTTGACGTTGATTGTTGTTCATAAGGAGATGATATAATGTTTATTTATCGTGCACGATATTTTATCAAGATTTGTCATTATTAGAAACTTTCTACAATGGAATATTCCTTAAAATAATACGGAATAACCCCCGATTATCTAAATATCGCTAAATCAGTTTGACTTAATCCATATAATTGAAGAAATTTGCATTTTATTGCTGTTTTGTAGTCTCAGTTAAGAGCTCAAAGTTAAATATTTCACGTAAGGGCTATTCATCTGAAGAATTAATTGTATTTCAAATCAATTGTAATATTTTATTCAGAATTTATAAATAATATTTTTATTTTCTCTCTTTTCAAAGGAATATATTTCATAATGTGAGATCTGGAGTTCAACGTGCCAACCGTCTTTCGAAGAGATATGGATCCTCAAACTTTCTTTTAGAGGACTCTGGACTTTTTCATCAATCAGATCATACTGCCTTAACGATAGCTGGCGAGCCTTGCATTGAGACCTGAGGTTACTGGGAAATTTATGAGCCTCTTCCAAGTTAAGCAAAAAGTAAGTAATCTCTACCATTGAGATCCTTGAGAACAAAGTGGATTACTCCTAGACTATCAGATCAAGTCGTACCGATTCTGCGCATGTGAGATTAAATCGAATTACTTCTGTGCCGATTTTTATAAGCTTCCTTCAAATTTCATGTAGAGGCCTACAACTCCCTCTATAGAATAGTCAAGCTGATGCCGGTAGATACGGTAACCAGCAAACACATTTTTCATACATTGGAATTTATCATTCATACAATCGTGAGTGATTACTTGAACCTTTCCTCTCTGCATCAATTGAAAAGCATTAATAAACAGAAATTTCAACAATATATTTTGTAACGAGTTTATTTTTGCATCGCGAAAGTAAATTTTAATGCGTCTTTCGTTAGAAATTTTCTCTTAATATTCCCGCTTTTAATATGAAAAATATATAAATAACATTTAAATTAATTTGAAGGTTTGATTAAATATTAAATATTATTTTGATTGTTTTTACCATTGTTAGTAATGAATAAAAACATATTAACAGTTATTTGGGCTCCCGGACATAGGTCATATGGGCAGCGCCTTTGCCTTTGGTGAAAGTGGCCCCGAGTTCGATTTCCGGTGGTAGTCAATGTGCAAAATGACCTAAGCTGTCGAAGCACTTTTAACAATATTACTACTGCTAATTTACTGGAGTAAAAGTAATCACCAAAGTAATTTTAGTTATTACATACTCTTGATTACTTTAATTGTATATAACTTAAACGAAATCATGTACTGATAATAAAATCATATTTAATTGATCATTGATTAAATCATGACCTTGCACATTACGATAGTGACTCGTGGAAAAACGAAGTTTTATCTCATCTGAAACCGTGGATTGAATTCCTTCACTTAGTCACTATTGTTGCGCAAAGGAGAAGAATCGTGTAAGAATGGTTGAGAACTTGTAGGAATATAGATTAAAAGTAAAAAAAAAATAAAATTTTGAAGGAAGGAGTTGGAGTTAGAAAATCAAACGTGACAAGGGATTGAACTCGGGAATTGACCGGAGAGAGGTGTTTCCCATTGAGAAATATACTAGTTAAATTGCGTATGACTATCAAAAAATTTTGAATTCCAATTTATAAAATAATTCTTGAAATCAAACATTGACTAAGGGCTATTTGTCAAAAATGACCATACCAAATAGGTCTAAAAACGATTTCATTTGTTCATGACTCATGATTCATTCGATTTATACCCTATTCTTAAATAAATGATGTTACTTAAGAATTCCAAACACGTTCCTAAGATATTGGTCGCACTACCTTGATGACAAAACTGCACGCCTTAAGTACAGCTCCCACAAAAAAATCGAACGGCGTAGTCGTAGGTGCACAACATTGAGGGCTTAGAAATTCTGAATTTGGCAACACCGTATGGCCGAGCGACAAAGTGGCTCTTATTGTGAGGTCCCAGGAAATGCGATACCAGAGATTCTGGGGATTTTTTCGGTATATAGAAAGGTATTATATTTTGAAAAGGGCAGTGGCGGTAAGTTAGAGACAGATTCCTCTATTTCGTTACGGGGAGACCCAACATTTTCTACTTCTCATAATTTCCTGTTCCCTTGAATATTGACGACTAGAACACATTTATATATTAACATTTATAGTTGACAAGAAGTATAAATTATGTTAAATTAGTCATAATTTTAAAAAGTTGTAAAGATTACTTCTGTAGGAAACCACCATATTTAAACCGTCGTTCGTAGCAGTTAAAGAATACTTCATATTTTTAAAAGCATGATGTTGCGAATATGCTCAAACTATATTTCCATACATATACTAATGTAGTAAAATATTTACGCTACGAATATATGAAGAAAATCACAATCACGCAAGGCGTATCGATAACTCAACGTTCAGTAATTCTCACATTCATCTGTAGTACTATTGTTATGAGTGATTCGACATCGGAGGTCATTTCGCACGTATTGTCCCATAGGGAATCGAACCCTGAATCGCCTACATCCAAGTCGAGCGCGATACCCAATTGGCTGCAGGCCTCTCTTTCTATATTGGCATTGAAATTCCTCAAGTGCTCCGTTCTGACTGGGCCTATCATTACAATTACCATCATTTCAGACTTCACTTAATCGTTTTGGTTAACACCATACTGCACGGGCTGCAGGTGGTGTTTCAGCAAAATTCAGAACGAATAGCCGTTGCGGGAAACTGCGAGACGTTAGTTTCAATGTTCATCAACCTGAATTCACAATACGAAATTATCAGAATTTATAAAAGTTATAAAGGTTCATTTTGTAGGAAACCAACCATTTCCTTCCGTCGCGGTATTAAGAGAATAATTCATTTAAGTGAGTGCTTCTGCGAATATTTTCCTTGGTTACTAATAGTATAATGTTGCAGAAGTCTCCTAACGTTACCGACTTTAACCGTGCTTCTAAAGTGCCTTACTTATATTACAAATTCATTTCCAAATATTGTGAAATGATTCGACAAAAAGACATCTGAATACTGGAAAACGAAGTTAAAATAATAGACCAACATAAACTCTGGGGCAATTACGTATTATACTGATATCAGGTGCGAAACCATATTTTTGTCCATTAATCGACGCAATAATATAAAATAAAAGATCCATTTTTTGGAATGACCAGAGACCATAGACCAGACCTATATTGAGAAGGATAAATTCGTAAAAATTGAATGGCAAACCATAGAAACAAATGTTTGAAAGAATTCTAAAACGGTGACTGCACTCGAATTAAAGATTTTTACAGATCGTGTGTAATAAGATATAGCTGATTTTTTTAAATAGCTATAAACGATTTTTATTAATCACGGTAATAAAATAGAAATCTTACAATTACAAAACATAGTATTAAACTATTTCTATGTTTCGAGTATTCCTATTGGAGGAAACGCCAGAATTTACTTTACTTAAACTATTAGTTTTCTTTGAAATAAGAATCTTTTCAATAAGCTCTTATAAGCTCTTTCTCTTATAAGCTTTTTTCTATTCCATGAGCCTCTGATTAAAATTTATCCTTCTTTAATGTTGTATTGATAGACACGTTTTAAGTTTCAATCCCAAGTGGGAACGACGCTTTCTAATTCATGGAAATCGAATTTATGATTTATTCAATATTCATCACCCCATCAGTCGCACACTCTACATCACCCAATCCCGTTCAACCCTCTACACACCCCCCTCTAGCGTCCCACCCTCTAATCCACCCAATACCGTCCCTCCCTCTACCCCACCCTCTGCCGTCCCACCCTCTAACCCACCCACTACCGTCCCACCCTCTCACCCATTCACTCCCGTTCCACCCTCTAACCCACCAACTACCGTCCCTCCCTCTAACCCACCCACTACCGTCCCTCCCTCTACCCCACCCTCTCCCGTCCCACCCTCTCACCCACCCACTCCCGTTCCACCCTCTAACCCACCCACTACCGTCCCACCCTCTCACCCACCCACTCCCGTTCCACCCTCTAACCCACCAACTACCGTCCCACCCTCTCACCCACCCACTCCCGTTCCACCCTCTAACCCACCCACTACCGTCCCACCCTCTCACCCACCCACTCCCGTTCCACCCTCTAACCCACCCACTACCGTCCCACCCTCTCACCCACCCTCTCCCGTCCCACCCTCTCACCCACCCACTCCCGTCCCACCCTCTAACCCACCCACTACCGTCCCACCCTCTCACCCATTCACTCCCGTTCCACCCTCTAACCCACCCACTACCGTCCCACCCTCTCACCCACCCTCTCCCGTCCCACCCTCTCACCCACCCACTCCCGTCCCTCCCTCTAACCCACCAACTACAGTCCCTCCCTCTAACCCACCCACTCCCGTTCCACCCTCTAACCCACCCACTACCGTCCCACCCTCTCACCCACCCTCTCCCGTCCCACCCTCTCACCCACCCACTCCCGTTCCACCCTCTAACCCATCCACTACCGTCCCACCCTCTCACCCACCCTCTCACGTCCCACCCTCTCCCGTCTCACCCTCTAACCCACCAACTACCGTCCCTCCCTCTAACCCACCCACTACCGTCCCTCCCTCTACCCCACCCTCTCCCGTCCCACCCTCTCACCCACCCACTCCCGTTCCACCCTCTTACCCACCCACTACCGTCCCACCCTCTCACCCACCCACTCCCGTTCCACCCTCAAACCCACCAACTACCGTCCCACCCTCTCACCCACCCACTCCCGTTCCACCCTCTAACCCACCCACTACCGTCCCTCCCTCTACCCCACCCTCTCCCGTCCCACCCTCTCACCCACCCACTCCCGTTCCACCCTCTAACCCACCCACTACCGTCCCACCCTCTCACCCACCCACTCCCGTCCCACCCTCTAACCCACCAACTACCGTCCCTCCCTCTAACCCACCCACTACCGTCCCTCCCTCTACCCCACCCTCTCCCGTCCCACCCTCTCCCGTCCCACCCTCTCACCCACCCACTCCCGTTCCACCCTCTAACCCACCCACTACCGTCCCTCCCTCTACCACACCCTCTCCCGTCCCACCCTCTAACCCACCCACTACCGTCCCTCAATCTACCCCACCCTCGGCCGTCCCACCCTCTGATACACCAACTACCGTCCCTCCATCTACCCCACCCACTGCCAACCCTCCACCTATTCCATACCCACCTTCTACCCCAACCATTCTAACCCTCCCTTTACCCCAATCTCTCACACTTTGCTCACAATATTCCACAAAGACAACACCCACTCACAGCCCTCCGGTCTACCCAATACCATCCCTTCCCTTGTAACGCTCAACACTATCTACATTTTACCCGTCTCCCAGTCAATCGCTTCCTTCTCTTCCTCTCCCATCTACTACCTTCACACTTTATTTCCAATTTGACATAAGGTAATATACGAGCAAGTCAATGAAAAGGTACAGAATACATAGATAATATATAGCCCCGCCTTATACATCATAATATATCTCAAAATTCTGCAGTAGTTAGTTTGGCTAGGGGCAAAAAGTTTTTTATATCAATATCATATACATTACAAGCCATAGTAAATTGTACAAGTTCCTGCCTCATAAATTTTTATTCTTAACATCTTTTAATATATATTTTAGCTCGGAAGAAAAAGAATATTTTTCACTTATTATTCGTCTTCCGGGGTATACGCGCAATCCAATGAAAAGATACAGAACATATAAATTATACATAGCCCAGCCTTACACATCATAATATATCTATACATTCTGCATTAGATAGTTTGGGTTAGGGTACATAGTTTTTTATATCCATATAATATACATTACAAGTCACAGAATTTTAATAATTCCAGCAAAACCAATGTTATACTATGCATAATTGATATATTTTGGCTAGGAAGAAAAAGTCACTTATTATACGTCTTCCGGGTATATACGCAATCCAAAGAAAAGATACAGAATATATAAATTATATATAGCCCTGCCTTTCACATCATAATAATTTTATAAATTCTGCAATAGTTATTTTGGCTAAAGGAGCAAAGTCTTTTTATATCCATATTATATGGAGTACAAGTCATGGTAAACTGTACGAGTTCCGGCCTATCAAATGTTTATGCTATACATAATTCAAAATATATTTTGGCTGGGAAGAAAAAGAACATATTTCACTTCATATTCATCTTTCGATATAGAGTGATGCTTTAGGGGATCGCCGTCGGGTCCTCCATCCGCTTCGCAACCTGAGGTCGCTGACTGGTAGTGCAGTACACTGGTGATGTATTCAATGCGGAAGTCCTAAATCATCCTTCTTTGGAGCGCACGGATATTTCGGACCCGGAGGTGCTGTGCAACTTCTTCCCACTTCTTTCGCTGGCCGTCGAAAGCAATCTCCTGGTTTCCAAAAGACATGAGGGAGTCCTCATAGACTGGAAGGAAGATTGAGGAAATAAATCTTAAAACCTTAGATCCTATCTAATTATTATGCATTAAATTGGGAAGTAAATATAAGCATACACCTAAGGAATACCATATTATTAATACCTAGACTGTATCATTATATAAACAGTAGTTGATTGCAAGAACTATATAACTTTAGCAAGATGGAAGTGAAGGAGAAAAAGTCTGCCGTAGCCGGGGATCGAACCCGGGTCTCCCAATTGCCGGTCGGTTGCTCTAACCACTAAGCTACCACGACTATATTTCGAGAATTCAGGCTATATAACTTTAAATTAAACGAACATGTGATATGGAATATCCAATTTCATCACAATTCCAGGAGTTAAGAACGTGCAGATGCAACTTGCAAACAGTATTATCTAAGAATCTTAGGAAATCTAACTTATTCCACAAGTTGTATTTTTGCCTAGCAACATAAAAAACACGACCGGTTACGACGATCGTGTTTTTATTACTAGTAGACAAAATTTTATCGCTATTAACCTACTTACATTGGATGCCCATACTTTGTTTCGATTTAACGATTCCGAGGTCATAGTTGAGTCAGTTTTTTTTGGTTCCTCCTTTTTTAGCCTTTTTACTTTATCTAAGAAACTCAGGAAATTTTACGTAATCTACATGTTGTATTTTTGCCTAGCAACATCAAAAACACTACCGGATTCGACGAATGATACACCATCTACTTTATTCATCATGTGCGCAATCATTGAATCCTCATATTAAAGACCTAAATCCAGCGGCTGTACGAAAGCCATTCGAAGTTGCGCGACGGGAGATAGAAATATTCATGCCGTTAAAAAGTGAAATCCCTAAACTATATATAATTCTAACCTTAATCATACTCATATCTTTCCTTTGCGAAATTACAACTGTAATATAATAACAGACATCAAACCAAACTATGATCTTATTGCCTGTTATCGCCAACATAAGGCAGTGAAGAAACAGGAACATTGATGTAAAGCTCTTTGTTCGGAAAGGAAAGTAAAATACCTCCTTAACTGTTTGAAAATGAGCCAAATAACCAAGGTCGTTGGAACCCTATTACAGCTCTTACGGAAATATTTGGGAAACTACTTTCTCTATCTTGAGAATAACATTACAGAAAAAATAAACCGAAAGGAGAGCTAATTAGTGGTTGGCCATGTAGTTATTTGTGGGACACAAATAAAGCAAAAAAGCTAAAAGAGGAGGAACGAAAAAAGTTGATTCAACTATGACTTCGGAATCGTTAAGTCAAAAAAAATGTATAGGCATCCAATGTAAGTAGGACAATAGCGTCCAGTATGTGAGATATGTCGTTTTCATCTAACGATTAACAGCAGGTACTCAATATAAGTTTTTCTTGATATATTAATAGGAAACTCAATCGAAAGATACATATCGAATTTTAAGATAAAGTTGTTTGTACATAATTTGTTTAGTTTGATTTGAAACGATTTTAAGTCAACAATTGTTCATTATGCTACATTCATGTAAACGTGGTGATAAAGTCATATTCAAATCGACATTCACATAAAAACTCCATATTCCCACAATAATAGGAAAATGTAATAATTTAAAGAGTTCATGAATTCAAAACAAATATCTGATTATGATTATTAAATTTGCTTAGATGTCAAAACGCTAAGAAGAAAATTGGTCATTTTATTATTAACAGAAAATTAAAAACAGCCTTCGGTCATGTCTTTTTCTTGTTTGCAATATTAGGAGCAAAAACAAAAAATTATAATTACGTCAATAAGCAAAAACATTAAATTAAAATCATGAAATCACAGTCAGCAAGGTAATGCCAATGATCTTAATATTTCAATTTTATGTTAAAGAAACTGATTCTAAAAACTTCAATGATAAAAGCTAAACACTCAAATATTTTTAGTTGACCATTCGACAAAGCGTGTCATAATTTTGTATTAAAATGAAATACATATATAACATCCTCATGTATGAGAATGCAGGTACCCGGAAATAACGTCGATACTTTTCTTTTATTTCATTTACACCATATAGTTGATTTACAGTAAGTTTACGCTGCCGCTCAAACCGATTATTTTCAACAGTTCTTAAATTCAGTTAGTCACGCCTAGTTCTCCTAGATGATCTCAAATGTCTTCCTTAGTTTGGAATATAAAATTTGTAATACTTCGGAATACCATAAGATGATGAAATTTAAATAATAATCTGCAAAATGCGAAAGTATTGTCTGCTTACTTAACTTGGAGATCCAGCCCACAGTTGTCCCCCGAGCTTCTTCCGTTGATGGTGGTTAACTCGCATTTGTGAAGAGTGAGTCATATAGTAAAGCCTTATCGAAATTTGAGCAAGTTCACTTTCTTAAAACTGAAATGAATAGAAACACCAAGATAATTAATCATTTATTAATGAATATTGTTACACCAAGAAAAGGAAAAAAAAGTAAAATACCCGGTGACAAAAGAAACCGTTCACAAGTACCGTTAATGAACATCTATGAATCTATATAACGGTGATCCACTTCAATTTTAACACAAAACCGTACTTATCAACACTTCTAATATTAGATAATGAAAATTTTAATCGAGGGCAGAAGGAATAGAATTAAGGATTGTTCTGACACAAGTGGAGAATGAACTTAGTGCAGAGACGAGAACACGATACTACGCAACGATGGCAGTTTAAACATCTGAATAATTGGAAGCAAATAATATTAGAAATACCGGAAAAGGTTCAGCTTTACTTGCGTAGACTTTGGAAAACCAAGTTACGTTACTAGTGACATTTAGCTACATAATTTAATTCAGCGTAAGCTTTGAATAAATATGCTGCAATCTGATTGGTCGAATTCGATTTCCCCCTCTCCCACACCCACCTCACAATTTGAATATATTAATTAATTATAATAATAATTAAATAGTTATTAAATTGAATCGAGTATAACCTCAATGGAAATTTTAATTATCTGGATCGTTAATTCTCATGAAATATTAATTTATTTCTACATCGCGTCAACTTGGCATTATCATAGAAGGGTTTGCTCGAAATATCGTAGTTATTATAAAGGTTGAAATTTCAACGAGTATTTAACTATTCCAAATTATTTCATCACATTTATCGCAAATAAAAATTCCTACTTTGTCATAACAAAAGAATGGGATTTGCGTACTGGTATAAATTTAAAGTAAATCAATTGTGACGGGCATCCACTTACATTGGAGACCTTTAACTAATGAAACATAATCGAAAAAAGGGGAATTTGTTCAAATAATATCCGCACTTTATATCATCCTTGAATGAGAAGTATAATATTATTAGATTCCATTTCCATTTAAATAAAAAATGAATTACTCATTGAATTTCAAAAGTGGATTCTTTTAAAATTTGTGAAAATATAAAAGGATATAAAAGACGTTGAATTTCGATCGTGGCTAGTCTCGTCGCGAGAGGCCCAGGGCCATATATTCAAACTTTACGGATTAAGCACCACTGATTAATCAAAGAATGAATTTATATAAATCATAATATTTAGAAGAGTGATATGCTTTTTATATGTTAATAGTATTGATTCGCGACATGATAATGTGACGTGTTATTTTTTATGCTTACGCAATACTATTCTCACAGCAGCTAGACGATTTTAATTAGAGAAGTAAGATTAGGTTTAAATGTCAAACGTTGTGAATTGAATGAAAAAATGAAATAATTGAAACAAGATTATGTATCAGTATTTCTGCAAATTGTCATCACCTTTTTACGCTGTATAATTAATATAAAGAAGCTGAAGATTATTTATGGAGAAGTACTAATAATATATTGCACTATGGAAACATCGCTCTACTATTACGACTATTTTATTGAAGGAATTATTTTGCCAAAGTGATTCAAACTCATTCATTGAGAGGAAAAAAATGAACTGCCTCAAAAGTCAATTCTGTGAACAAACTCGTATAATTCTATTTACTAAAATGTATATTCTCCGTTTGCAAAAGAGCACGGAAAGTATCCCTTATTTTCAGTCTGCAAACGTATGAGTTGCTAGCGGCATTAAGTTAAGATTTAGCTCATTCATTCAAGGTCAATGAAACAAAACATCGAGATAAACGGAACTCATTAAGAAATATTGCTCGCTAATTTTGAAAAGAATTTTATCGACGAAGGAACGGAAAGGGAAAGCAAAATCAAACTTGTGCGAGTATGTATGCAAGTAACTCTCACTTCCCTTCACAGAGATTCAGAATGAGGCAGGAAAGCGAAACTGCATGTTAATGAGTCACAAAGCAAAGCACCAAGGCTAATCGGAAAAAATCATGGCCCCTAAAATGAAGGAATTAAGTGTGACTAGTAAACTTGCGATAAATTAACGAAAAAATCTGAGCTTGGTTGGATTATTTTGATAACAATACAGTGATAGCAACGGAAATGGACAGCACAATATCAGATACTGTTGATCAGTCTCACTAAAGAATGCTATCTGAACTTCTAATTAATAACTTACATCGATAGCTCTCATCCTGGAATGGTATGAACTAGAAATGCTTATAAAATATGTAACCTTTTTCCTTATTCGGACTTTTAGAGTAAACGCGGAAAGGTATGTGTTTATTAGTAATTAGAAGAGCAATGCACCATAGCTAAATCTAACAGGTAGGAAATGAAAAGATAATGAATTCATTGCGTTACGAATAGTATATGTGAAACGAGACCGTCGTCGACTGAATAATATGATAAAGCGTGCAATCGCAAAGTAATGGTTTGACGTTTCCATATTAAGATAACTTCTGGTGATAAAGGTACATACAAGGTAACGAATAATTAGAATAAATACTATCTGTAACGAGGTGTTCGAATTTCGGAAAGAGCGAGGACTGTTTAACTACGGCTGGTTTTGTGCCTCAAACGTCACCAATTCCTTCTCAAAAATGTCTAAGCGGATGAAAGTTTCGGCAACATATTTACCAACATCAAA
The DNA here is from genome assembly GCA_947579665.1 of Sympetrum striolatum. Taxonomy (NCBI): domain Eukaryota; kingdom Metazoa; phylum Arthropoda; class Insecta; order Odonata; family Libellulidae; genus Sympetrum; species Sympetrum striolatum. Next base: position 17,118,595 of record OX388351.1, on the reverse strand, counting down.
ACAATATATGGCTCGTGTATGCCTTATATGGATCTTTTCACATGGATCAGTTTTATCTGAAAAGGCTGACATTGAATGTGAATAATATTCTTTGAAAAGATTTTCAGTTAAAGGTAAACCTGTGATAGACTAATCATCTACATCTATATCAAATCAACGCTTAAGTAAAAGCATCATAATTCTACGATAGTAGGTTATATGCAAGAAACAAATTTCAACAGGGGTTGTGATAATTAACAAGAAAGTCTATTAAAATTTTATCTGATTAAATTATAACGATGACGAATTACACATACACTGTAAGTATAAGTTGGTGGGCAGTCGAGATGAAGGGAAAAAGAAGGAAGGAAGGTACTTCAAATCGTACTTCGATGCTAAACACTCTAATTGTGCAACTTCCAGCAATGAAGAACCATCCGTAGGTCATGCCTACCTCACGTTAGAAAAATTACAATCAGCACCAATGAATAAGTATCCTCTAATATTAAAAAATAGGAGAAAAGCCAGTAAACTAACATATTCATAATACTGTTACCTCGCGATGTAACAAATGACTCCTTTACTTTTATGCTAAAAATTTGCTTAAGCTGTTGACGTGATAATATCGCTGAAAATGTGGGGAGAGTCGTTTCCTATTTTATAAAATCTAATAACTAACGCCATTTGTATACTAGAGAACGAGAAATAATTGCTCATCATAATCTTTAATAACACGAGCTCCAAGCTTAAATTAAACATTATTCGCAGAGCGGAAGAGCATTCCAGTAAGAATTCCCTCATCATATCGCTTTAAATTAGAATGCCTATTATCATTGTATTATGTAAAAAAGAAAGAGTTACTTGATAACAACTAACTATCACATCCCTAACAGTAATATTGGAATTTCGTGTACTCTCTACGCTTCAGCTACTACCGATTATTTACCAAAACACATAAATTCCAAAAAATTGCACTCAGTACTTGATATGGTCCTAGACAAGACAATAACAACCTAGCATTCTTTCAGTTGAACGGCGAATTGCAAAATATTTAGAAGTGTCATTACATGACTAAGAATACATTATGAAATGCAAGAATATTAAGTGCGCTTACCCAAATTGATCAAATGTCGTTTCTCGCGTTTCTTCCGGAAGGTCATCCCGTTGCCATTCCCTTTCGAAACGAAGTTTAACAGAGACCAATCGATGTGAGAGTTAAAAGTTCAGTTTCTGAAACCTGCAAAAATAGAAATACCAAATTAGTAAATATCAATGAATTTCATTCAAACTGTACTCAACGCCAATGATCAGGTATATTTCATAGACGATAATTTTCGAATTGGGATGTCCGTTATATAAAACCACTACTTCCGCGCCCTCTATGGTGTTATATATCAGGTAATGGACAGGTGGAATGGTAGCAAACGGATAACTAAAATAATAAATATCCAGGGACATAGGTAAATATTAAAGAAATCGTAAATTGGATATCCTCAAATTAGATAGCTGCGATCCATTTTGGGATTGAAACACGAAACGTATTTATCAATAAAATACTAAAGATTGTTACACTTTAATCAAAGGCTCGAGGAATAGAAAAATGCATGGTTCTTATCTAAGAAAAAACTAAACGAAATATAGATCGCACAGAGAAAGGACACCGTTATATCTCAAGGATGGCATTACATTCATTTAAAATAGAAGAAAAGAAAAGAATAAAACCACAATGAAATATATCTAACCGTGAATATATTCAGTAACATGGAGTGCTACCATTAATTTTCAAATACTCTATTTCAGATCATTTTACCGGATGGATTGTGCAAACGGCGAGTGATTAATATATCCTCGGGTTCGAGTTCCGCATGCACCAGGAATTTTCTTCTTCGCTATTTCTCTTAAATTAAACATGTAAGGTGTGTTTTTCAATTATTCTTTTAAGCTTCAACTGAATTTTCTTTAATACGCTCATGACATCAATTCAAGAACTAAGTACGGGACGTTATCAAATGAAAGTCGAATATGATAACTAAATCTTATTTGAATCTGAAAATACGTGGAAGCTATGTTTTACGCGAATGCATTACTTAGGTACCTTAGAATTCTCCGTATTTAAGCTATATCCGAAGTTAACTTATTATACAAATACGCAAACTACAAACGAAATTCCGGTACGACTACTTTTAAAATATGGGAACTTTTAGCTCACGAAAGCAATTTTTTCTTTAAAGCAAGAACTCAAGTGAAATTTGAATGAGGTCTTTTAGTACTACTTACCAAAAAAAGGAAATCGTTGTACACGGTCACGAACATCTTCAGGTCTTCAAACGTCGTTCTCTCAATTGTAATGAAAATTCATATACATAATAGTTATTATTGCAAAACGAAAACGAAAGTCTATAAAATGTCACTCACGGTTACCAGTTTCCAAATTCAACGGAAGTCACAATACTTAAATCGTAACGGAAATTTGAAAACAATTGACATAACTTCCGCACCAGACGGTATCTAAGCAGCAAGTGAGGAAATTTCCATCAGGATAACAGTTGAACAAGTAAGCTGAAATTTGATTGGTGGAATTTGGATGTTCCCCCTCCCCCACAGCTTAATTAAAACATTTAAGTTAATAATAATTATAATTAAATTGACATTCAATTTTATAAAGTACCTTCCTAATTTAAATATAAAATGGTTTGGAATATTAATATTCGTTACTTAAATTTTTTATTTACAGTTCGAGTTAATTTTGTCGTATCCTCCAATGGGAATACTCGTAACATCGTAGTTGTTAACTGTATAATTATTAGTTTTGCACTTGTAATATTTCTATGCGTTTATTGTGTTAGCTGAAAATCGTTTAAAGCTTTTTTAAATATAAATATAATTCATAAACCCCGCCCTCATGACGAAGGAAACAATTTACTTCATCGATAATCTCCATAATGTATTTTTAAGAATTCTATGTGAAGATATTTAAATTGATCTAATTTATTATATTTATTCGGAATTCGGATTTAGCTCGTCGAATTCAGCTCATCGAATTCAGCTCATCGAGAAAAAACTAATACATTACATGATTCTGGAGAATAAAAATTGCTTCCCAGCATTAGAATATCTACACTACTTAATCCTCCCCCCTCATCAATACAAATTTCGACGCAGAAATACATTTAAATCTCACAGTTTTGAATTTATAAAATATATTACTTTAATACTGGTAACTCACATATGATATTTTGTTATGATAAATACTGAGCTTATATTTTAAAATGCTTTATAAATATAAGGTCCAAGGACGATAGGACCGACAAGAATGGTCAAATATTAACAAGAGAGGGATTGCAAAGGAATGACATGGTGGATACTACAGAAATAGACCAAGGGTAAAACAATAGCATGTTCGAAGAATACATTTTCATATTCTTTAACTTAAACCTTTTATATAGTATATTCAGTCGTATTCAGACTTTTAATCCGTCCTTGAAGAAGAGCAGATTTCTAAAAGAATTTCCACCACATTCCATTTACCATATACCAAAATGTCGAAGAATTTTCCTTTAGGAAGCCTATCTGTTCGATGCCTCAAAAATGCTTAGTAAACTTCCCCTAGAATTCATAGTAATCACTTTTTATGTAAACTCTTATCATAGTCATTAAAGGAAACCATATTAAAAAGGTCTGATTTCAATTTTCTACAAGCATAAAATCCTCAGAGGAAGGCGTCATATTGTGGAAATGCATCGCAACGTCAGAAGTCAGATAGATTATTGCCTTTTCCGGTTTTTATTATCCATTTATATGATATCATCATTACTATCCATAACAAATCATCATGGCGATGGCGAATATTCGCTTAAACGGTAGCGGATAATAAAACTGTGGAAAGCACTAGCCTTCCTCTCTTTTCTCGTTGACGGCAATACCTTTTCAATTGTGTATTCCATGAGTTCACTCCCACTATGAACGGGTTGCACACGAACTGTGGAGATTAATCCCAAGTGAAACACCGTCTTGATCAATTTGTACTAATTCATGTCACATCGATTGTTATTAAAACCTTAATATCACTTAAGATTGATCGACATTCCACTCACCAACTTTTGTAACCACGTGGCCTTAAATAGCGCTTTCTTCCTTTTTCGTTCGTCACGAAAAATCTGAAGTACGCAATTTGCGTGCGACGAGCTATGAGTGTGAGATGATGCTCATTGTGTTTCTCACAATGGCGGTCTTTCAGCATTTCTAACTTTACATGGAATGTATTCTTGTGGATGTTTTATGTATTTAAAGCCATCAGACGAATAGACGATCCTCCAAATGTTCGTGTAGGTGTAGGTAATATTAATGTGAATACTGAGACCTAAATCTTTTGATTTCTTCGCACATTAGTGACATGTGATTGTGATTTCTTCAATCTAGTGATATGTGTGGTTTCTGACGTGAAGTGTTTCAGTATTTTGCACTCTCGGTGACGAAGTTTCAGTCAGCAAAGGATGTGAAGTAAGTAAGATATATTAGTTAGCTGCGTTTGGTATGCAAAATGTATATTTAAGATACATTCATGATTGTTCTACATCTCGATGGGTTCACGAGATAAAAACTACCTATTCAACGCCATTTTGTTCTTATGCTGGTAACAAATACATCCTTTAAGGTCATCTAATGAGTATCATTATCTTATCTTCTGTTTTCCATTCTATGCCCTTAGAACAGTAGCGTAGTAAGTTAAGTAGCGTATCTTTAAGTATTGCGATTCTCTCCTATTAATATTTGACCACTCTTGTCCCTACTATCGGTCCTTGGGCCTTAATTTCATTCTCCTGGATCGTGTAATGCTCTAATATTTCTCAATTAGCTGAGTTTTCCGAATAAATGTAATGTATTCGATCAATTTAAATATCTTCACATAGATCCTTAAAAATACTTTCTGGAGATTATCGATGAATTAAATTGATTCTTTCGTCAGGGCGAGAAATAATGAATTATATTTATATTTAAAAAAGCATTAAACGATTTTCAGCTAACACGATAAACAAATAGAAATATTACAAGTATAAAACTAATAATTATGCAGTTAAGAACTACGATGTTTCGAGCATTCCCATTGGAGGATACGACAAAATTAAATCGAACTGTAAATAAATAATTTAAGTAACGAATATTAATATTCCAAACCATTTTATATGTAAATTAAGAAGGTACTATATAAAATTGAATGTCAATTTAATTATAATTATTATTAACATAAATGTTTTAATTAAGCTGTGGGGGAGGGGGGAACATCCAAATTCCACCAATCAAATTTCAGCTTACTAGTTCAACTGTTATCCTGATGGAAATTTCCTCACTTGCTGCTTAGAAACCGTCTGGTGCGGAAGTTATGTCAATTGTTTTCAAATTTCCGTTACAATTTAAGTTTTGTGACTTCCGTTGGATTTGGAAACTGGTAACCGTGAGTGACATTTTATAGACTTTCGTTTTCTTTTTGCAATAATAACTATTCCGTAAATTAATTTTCATTAAAAATGAGAGAACGACGTTTGAAGACCTGAAGATGTTCGTGACCGTCTCCAAGGATTTCCTTTTTTTGGTAAGTAGTACAAAAAGACCTCAATCGAATTTCGCTTGTGTTCGTGCTCTAAAGAAATAATTGCTTTCGTGAGCTAAACGTTCCCATATTTTAAAAGTAGTCGCACCGGAATTTCGTTTGTGGTTTTCGTATTTGTATAATATGTTAACTTCGGGTATAGCTTAAATACGGAGAATTCTAAGGTATCTAAGTAATGCATTCGCGTAAAACGTAGCTTCCACGTATTTTCAGATTCAAATTCGATTTAATTATCATATTCGACTTTAATTTGATAACTACGTTCCATCCTTAGTTTTTGAATTGATAACATGAGCGCATTAAGGAAAACACAGTTGAAGCTTAAAAGATGAATGGAAAAACCCGCCTTAAATGCTTTATTTAGGAGAAATAGCGCAAGAGAAAATATGGGGCGCATGCGAAACTCGAACCCGGAGATATCTTAATCACTCGCCGTTTGCACTATCAATCGGTAAAATTATCGGAAATACAGTATTTGATAATTACTGGTAGCACTCAATGTTACTGTATATATTCATGCTCAAATACATTTCATCATGGTTTTAATCTTTTGCTTCCTTCTATTTTAAATGCATGTAATGCCATTTTTGAGATATAACGGTGTCCTTTCTCTGTGCGATCTATATTTCGATTAGTTTTTTGTTAGATAACAAGCATGAACGTTTCTATTCCTCAAGCCTTTGATTAAAATGTAACCTTCTGTAATATTGCATTGATAAATACGCTTCGTGTTTCAATCCCAAATTGGATCGCAGCTATCTAATTTGAAGATATCGAATTTAAGATTTCTTCAATATTTACCTATGTCCCTGGATATTTATTATTTTAGTTATCCGTTTGTTACCATTCCACCTGTCCTTTGCCTGATATATATAATACTGTAGAGGGCGCGGAAATAGTGGTGTTATATAACGGACATCCCAATTTCAAAATTATCATCTATGGAATATACCTGATCATGGGCGTTGAGTACAGTCTGAATGATATTTATTGATATTTTACTAATTTTGTATTTCTATTTTTACAGATTTCAAAAACTGAACTTTTGACTCTCACATCGATTGGTCTCTGTTATACTTCGTTTCGAAAGGGAATGGCCGAGGGATGACCTTCCGGGAGAAACGCGAGAAACGACACTTGATGAATTTGGGTAAGCGCACTTAATATTCTTGCCTATAATTATGTATTCTTAGTCATGTTATGACACTTCTAAATATTTTGCAATTCGCCGTTCAACTGAAACAATGCAAGGTTGTTATTGCCTCCTCTAGGACCATATCAAGTATTGAGTGCAATTTTTTGGAATTTATGTGTTTTTGTAAATAATCGGTAGTAGCTGAAGCGTAGAGAGTACACGAAATTCCAATATTACTGTTAGGGATGTGATAGTAAGTTGTAATCAAGTTACTTTTTCTTTTTTACGAAATACAAAGATAAGAGACATTCTAATTTAAAGCGAAATGATGAGGGAATTCTTACTGGAATGCTCTTCCGCTCTGCGAATAATGTTTAATTTAAGTATGGAGCTCGTGTTATCAAAGATTATGATGAGCAATTATTTCTCGCTCTCTAGAATACAGATAGCGTTAGTTATTAGATTTTTTAAAATAGGAAATAACTCTCCGCACATTTTCAGTGATATTATCAAGTCATCAGCTTAAGCAAATTTTTAGCATAAAAATAAATGAGTCATTTGTTACATCGCGAGGTAACAGTATTAAGAAAACGTTAGTATACTGCCTTTTTTCCCATTTTTTTAATAATAGAGGATACTTATACTTATCCATTGGTGCTGATGGTAATATTTCTAACGTGAGGTAGAAATGACCTACGGATTGTTCTTCATTGCTGGATGTTGCAGAATTAGAGTTTTTAGCATCGAAGTACGTATTGAAGAACAATTACATCCGATAGACATTCGGTTCCTACTTTTTTCCTTCATCTCGACTGTCCACCAACTCGTACTTACAGTGAATGTGTAATTCATTCATCGTTATAATTTATCAGATAACATATTCAACAGACTTTCTTGTTAATTATCACAACCCCTGTTGAAATTTGTTTCTTGCATATAACCTACTCTCGTAGAATTAGGATGCTTTTACTTAAGCGTTGATTTGATATCACCTTATGTAGATGATTAGTCTATCACAGGTTTACCGTTAACTGAAAATAGTTTCAAAGGATATAATTCACATTCAATGTCAGCCTTTTCAGGTAGAACTGATCCATGTGAAACGATTAATATAAGTCATACACGAGCCATATATTGTTTTGATATTGGTAAATATGTTGCCGAAACTTTCATCCGCTTAGACATGTTTGAGAAAGAATAGGCGACGTTTGAGACAGGAATCCAGCCGTAGTTAACCAGATGGCAGTTGAGGATTATGGGCTCAGGCGGCCTTCAGTCCTCGCTCTTTCCGAAATTCGAACACCTCGTTACAGATAGTATTTATTCTTGTTATTCGTTACCTTGTATGTACCTTTACCATCAGAACTTATGTTAAAATGGAAGCGTCAAACAATTCCTTTCCGATTGCACGCTTTATCATGTTATTCAGTCGACGACGGTCTCGTTTCACATATACTATTCGTAACTCAAAGACTTCATTATCTTTCCATTTCCTACCTGTTTGATTTAGCTATGGTGCATTGCTCTCCTAGTTACTAATAAACACATACCTTTCCGCGTTTACTCTAAAAATCCGAAAAAGGAAAAAGGTTACATATTTTATAAGTATTTCTAGTTCATACCATTCCACGATGAGAGTTATCGATGTAAGTTATTAATTAGAAGTTCAGATAGCATTCTTCAGTGAAACTGATCAACAGTATCTGAAATTGTGCTGTCCATTTCCGTTGCTATCACTGTATTATTATCAAAATAATCCTACCAAGCTAAGATTTTTTCGTTAATTTATCCCAAGTTTACTAGTCATACTTAATTCCTTCATTTTAGGGGCCATGATTTTTTTTCGATTAGCCTTGGTACTTTGATTTGTCAGTCATAAACATGCAGTTTCGCTTTCCTGCCTCATTCTGAATCTCTGTGAAGGGAAGTGAGAGTTACTTGCATACATACACGCACAAGTTTGATTATGCCTTCCCTTTCCGTTCCTTCGTCGATATATTTTTTTTTAAATAAGCGAGCAGTATTTTCCTAATGATTTCCGTTTATCTCGATGTTTTCTTTCAATGACCTTGAATTTTTTAACATCGATTTTCATTGTTCCATGTGGTGTATTACCTTCCTTAGACGAGCCAAGGAATTCAATTCACATTTCATTGTATCACGTAGACGGTACAATTATACTTTAATTTGATATCTCTAAATATTTCATAATGCGAAATTTGACCTAAATCTTAACTTAATGTCACTAGCAACTTAAATGTATGCAGACTGAAAATAAGGGATTCTTTCCGTGCTCTTTTGCAAACGGAGAATATACATTTTAGTAGATAGAAGTATACGTGTTTATTCACAGAATAGACCTTTGAGGCAGTTCATTTTTTCCTCTCAATGAATGAGTTTGAATCACTTTGGAAAAATAATTTCTTCAATAACATAGTCGTAATAGTAGAGCGATGTTTCCATAGTGCAACATATTATTAGTACTTCTCCATAAATAATCTTTAGCTTCTATATATTACTTATACCATGTAAAAAGGTGATGACGATTTGCAGAAATACTGATACATAATCTTGTTTTAATTATTTCATTTTATTATGCAATTTACAGCGTTTGATATTTAAACCTAATGTTACTTCTATATTTAAATTCGTCTAGCAGCTGTGAGAATAGTATTGCATATGCATAAAAAATAACACGTCACATTATCGTGTCGCGAATCAATACTATTAATATATAAATGGCATATCACTCTTCTAAATATTACGATTTATATAAATTTGATTACTTAACGTATTGAGTGACGTTGATTAATCAGTGGTGCTTAATCCGTAAAGTTTGAATTTATGGCCCTGGGCCTCTCGCGGCGAGACTAGCCACAATCGAAATTCAACGTCTCTAATGTTCTTTTATATTTTCACAAGTTTAAAAAAAAATGCACATTCGAAATTCAATTAATAAATTATATACTTTATTTAAATGGAAACGGGATCTAATATTATTATACTTCCCATTTAAGGATGATATATATTGCGGATATTATTTGAAGGAATTCCCCTTTTTTCGATTATATTTCATTAGTTAAAGGTCTCCAATGTAAGTGGTTGCCCGTCACAATTGATTTACTTTAAATTTATACCAGTACGCAAATCCCAATCTTTTGTTATGAAAAAGTAGGAATTTTTATTTGCGATAAATGTGATGAAATAATTTGGAATAATTAAATACTCGTTAAAATTTCAACCTTTATAATAACTACGATATTTCGAGCAAACCCTTCTATGATAATGCCAAGTTGACGCGAAGTAGAAATAAATTAATATTTTTCGTCTCTTCACTAAGTTCATTCTCCTCTTATGTCAGAACCATCCTTAATTCTATTCCTTCTGCCCTCGATTAAAATTTTCATTATCAAATATTAGAAGTGTTGATGAGTACGGTTTGTGTTTTAACATCGAATTGGATCACCGTTATATAGCTTCATAGATGTACATTAACGGTACCTTCGATATTTTTCTTTTGTCACCGGATATTTTACATTTTTTTCCTTTACTTGGTATTACAATATTCATGAATACATGATTAATTATTTTGGTGTTTCTATTCTTTTCAGTTTTAAGAAAGTGAACTTGCTCAAATTTCGATAAGGCTTTACTATATGACTCACTCTTCACAAATGCGAGTTAACCACCATCAACGGAAGAAGCTCGGGGGACAACTGTGGGCTGGATCTCCAAGTTAAGTAAGCAGACAATACTTTCGTATTTTGCAGATTATTATTATTAAATTCCATCATCTTATGGTATTTTGAAGTATTACAAATTTCATATTCCAAACTAAAGAAGACATTTGAGATATTCGAGGAGAACTAAGCGTGACTAATTGAATTTAAGATTAGTTTGATAATAATCGGTTTGAGCGGCAGCGTAAACTTACTGCAAATCAACTATATGGTGTAAATGAAATAAAAGAAAAGTATCGACGTTATTTCCGGGTACCTGCATTCTCATACATGAGGATGTTATATATGTATTTCATTTTAATACAAAATTATGACACACTTGGTCGAATGGTCAACTAAAAATATTTGAGTATTTAGCTTGTATCTTTTAAGTTTATAGAACCAGTTTTTTATCATAAAATGTAAATTAAAATTATAATTTATAGTTTTCGCGTTTAAAATTCCAAACAAGAAGAAACCATGACCGATGGCTGTTTTCAAATTTCTGTTAATATTAAAATTACCAATTTTCTTTTTAACATTTAATTCAACATCTATTCAAATTTAATAATCATGTTCAGATATTCTTTCTTAATTCATGAACTCTTTAAGTTATTGCATTTACATATTTCCTTATTATTGTGGGAATATGGTGTTTCTATGTGAATGCCGATTTCAAAGTCACTTTACCACCACGTTTACATGAATGTAGCATTAAGAAAAATCATTTCCTTATATCGATTCAAATCAAACTAAACAAATTCTGTACAAACAACTTTCTCTTAAAAATCGATACCTATCTTTCGATTGAGTTTACTATTAATATAGCAATACATAACTATATTGAGTACCTGCAGTTAATCGTCAGATGAAAATGACATATCACGCATACTGGACGCTATTGTCCTACTTACATTGGATGACTATACATTTGTTTTGACATATCGATTCCGAAGTCATAGTTGAATCAACTTTTTTGTTCCTCCTCATTTAGCTTTTTTGCTTGATTTGTGTCCCACAAATAACTACATGGCCAACCGTTAATTTGCTTTCCTTTGGGTTTCCTTTCTCTGTAACCTTATTCTCAAGATAGAGAAAGTAGTTTCCCAAATATTGCCGTAATAGCCGTGATAGAGTTCCAACGACCTTGGTTATTTGGCTCATGTTCAAACAGTTAAGGAGGTATTTTACTTTCCTTATCGAACAAGAGCTTTAAATTAATTTTCCGGTTTCATCACTGCCTTATGTTGGCGATAACAGGCAATAAGAGTATAGTTTGATGTCTGTTATAATATTACAGTTGTAATTTCGCAAAGGAAAAATATGAGTATGATTACGGTTAGAATTTTTTATAGTTTAGGGATTTCACTTTTAAACGGCATGAATATTTCGATCTCCCGTCGCGCAACTTCGAATCGCTTTCGTATAGCCACTGGATTTAGGTCTTTAATATGAGGATTCAATGATTACGTACATGATAAATAAAGTGGATGGTGTATCATTCGTCGAAACCGGTAGTGTTTTTGATGTTGCTAGGCAAAAATACAACTTGTAGAATAAGTAAAATTTCCTGAGATTCTTACATAATGCAAAAAAGCTTAAAGAGAAGGAAGGAAAAAAAAGCTGATTCAACTATGACCTCGGAATCGTTTAGTCGAAACAAAGGTACAGTCATCCAATGTAAGTAGGTTAATAGCGATCAAATTTTTGTCTAATACTAACAAAAACACGATCAGATGATGTAAATCAATCGTCGAAACCGGTCGTGTTTTTGATGTTGCTAGGCAAAATTCCAACATGTGGAATAAGTAAGATTTCCTGAGATTCTTAGATAATTCTGTTTGCAAGGTGCATCTGCACGTTCTTAACTCCTGGAATTGTGATGAATTTGGATATTCCATATGACATGTTAGTTTAATTTAAAGTTATATGGTTCTTGCAATGAACTTCTTTATATATAAGGATACAGTCTACGTATTAATAATATCGTATTCCTTGGATGTATGGTTACATTTACTTCCCTATTCATGCATAATAATTAGATAGGATCTACCGTTTTAAGATTCATTTCCTCAATCTTCTTTCCATATCGAGGACTTCTTGGTGTTTTCGAAAACCAGGAGAACGCCTTTGATGACCAAGCGAAAGAAGAGAGAAAAAGTTGGACAGCTCCTCCGGGTGCAGGAAGGAACTGAAGTCCTTGCATTCGACATCTGCGACACGGTCTAAATGGCCGCCCTCCTCTAGCGTCTCCGCAATCCTCCCCGAAAAGTCCGGGCGCTATGATGTAGGACTTCGAATAGTTCACATCGGTTATGCACTACCAGACAGCGACTTTAGGTTGCGAAGCGGATGGAGGACTCGAGGGCGATCCCCTAAAGCATCACTCTATATCGAAAGATGAATATGAAGTGAAATACGTTCTTTTTTTCCGAGCCAAAATATATTTTGAATTATGTATAGTATAAAAATTTGTGAGGCCGGAACTCGTACAGTTTACCATGACTTGTACTCCATATAATATGGATATAAAAAGACTTTGCTCCTTTAGCCAAAATAACTATCACAGTCTTTATAATATTATTATGATGTGATAGTCAGGGCTATGTATAATTTATATATTCTGTATCTTTTCTTTTTTTATTGCGCATACACCCGGAAGACGTATAATAAGTGACTTTTTCTTCCTAGCCAAAATATATCAATTATGCTAAGTATAACATTTGTTTTGCTGGAACTATTAAAATTCTATGACTTGTAATGTATATTATATGGATATAAAAAACTTTGTGCCCTTAGCCAAACAATCTACTGCAGAATGTATAGATATATTATGATTTGTAAGGCTCGGCTATGTATAATTTATATATTCTGTACCTTTTCATTCCATTGCTCGTATTTGACCCTAATATCAAATTGGTAATAAAGTGTGAAGGTAGTAGATGGGAGAGGAAGAGAAGGATGCGATTGACTGGGAGACGGGTAAAATGTAGATAGTGGTGAGCGTTACAGAGGAAGGGATGGTATTGGGTAGACCAGAGGGCTGTGAGTGGGTGTTGTCTAGGTGGAATATTGGGAGCAAAGTGCGGGAAAGATTGGGGTAAATGGAAGGTCATGGTGGTTACGGTAGAAGGTGGGTAAGGAATAGGTGGAGGGATGGTAGTGGATGGGGTCGAGGGAGGGAGTGGTATGGGTGGGCTAGAGGGTGGGACGGGAGAGGGTGGGTTAGAGGGTGGGGCGGGAGAGGGTGGGACGGGAGTGGGTGGGGTAGAGGGTGGGACGGGAGAGGGTGGGTTAGAGGGTGGGGCGGGAGAGGGTGGGACGGGAGTGAGTGGGTTAGAGGGTGGGACGGGAGAGGGTGGGACGGGAGAGGGTGGGACGGGAGAGGGTGGGTTAGGGGGTGGGACGGTAGAGGGAGGGACGGGAGTGCGTTAGTTAGAGGGTTGTATGGTAGAGGGTGGGACGGGTGAGGGTGGGGTAGAGGGAGGCACAGGAGTGGGTGAGTTAGAGGGTGGGACGGTAGAGGGTGGGACGGTAGAGGGTACGTTAGAGGGTGGGGCGGGATTGGGTGGGTTAGAGGGTGGGACAGGAGAGGGTGGGACGGGATTTGGTGGGTAAGAGGGTGGGACGGGAGAGGGTGGGTTTGAGGGTGGGACGGGAGTGGTTGGGTTAGAGGGTGGGACGAGATTGGGTGAGTTAGAGGGTGGGATTGAGGTAGGCCCAGGATTGGAAGGGTTAGAGGGTGGTACGAGAGCGGGTTAGGTAGAGGGTGGGGCGGATGAGGTTGGGAGGGAAGTGTGTGTGATAGAGGGTGGTACGGGAGTATACGATCGTGGATAAGCCATATAAAACCTAAGATCTTCTATTACAACCTCTAGTCTGAAATCCGTAGCTTTATTCATCGAAAGAGATGAATCAGAGGAAAATTTAATAGAAATCGTTTGGGGGAATTTACTTTAAACTTTTATCTTTTGACGTTAAAATTAGTATCTGCTGATGCACATATGAACCTACTCATAATCTAATGAAGTCATCTTAGAATTGAAACGCACGAACAGATGCTTTTGAAACACATTCTAAAATAATGGTCCACTTTAAGAGGTGAGGCTCTCTTACTTAAGGATAGATGCGTTATGTGAAAGATTTTACACCATTTGGTAATATAAATTCTTTGCTCAAAATAATCGTAATACAAGTCTGGAGGAATTACGAGTGTGATAGATTTTTAATGATGGCAACTGCAGTTGGGGAATGCCAATTAGTTACGAATTTATGGTAACCGAAAAGGTTAGCAAAGACAGAATCTACATCGATATAAAATGAAGAAGAAAATAAAAATTCCTACCAAATATCTTAATTCTAACGTAGTTAGGAAATGGAGGTCTAATTATACAATTATGTCGTGTAGCAATACGGTTCCCTTTTTTGACCTTCATCTCGACTGGCTATCAGCTGACACTAACTTACATTGTGTGTGTAGTATGTCATCGTTATAATTTAATCAGATAAAACTATCAATAGACTTTCTTATTAATTATCACGACCCCTGTTGAAATATTGGCTGGCATTCACCCCACTCTTATAGAATTAGGCTGTTTTTACATAAGCGTAGATTTGATATCACCCCCTGTAGATTATGGAAAACTCAAACCTTTACTTTGCGATTGCATGCCTTATCATTTTATTCAGTCGAGATATACTATTCGTACCTCAAGTGCAAACCAAGGGTGCAAACCATGCCCTTTGGTATGAATAAGGTTTCGCTGTCTAAGCAGCGATTGTAATGTAAAAGAATAATAGAAGAACCTATGCAATTTCTTCTCCTTTTCAGAGCTTTTTACGGTCGTTAATTCAATTCTCTGCAACTCAATCTTACATTAAGATTTCGTTTACGCGTTTCATAGGATTAATCCGGTATTATGTCCTCTCTTCTCCGTTGACCTTTCTTGGCTCTTTCGTATTTCGCGGACAAGGAGGTGGAATGGCAGTGACAAGAAAGGCCGACATAAGAAAGGAATATATTGCGCTCTATCAAGCGTAATGATATGAAAAGCCCTTCACATAAAGAAAGATAGATTGACGTAAATTTTTATTGGGGATTCAACTGCATTGGAGTATTAATTTATAGTTATACTTTCTCTAAAACTATATTCTTAAATTAATTCATAGGATATCGTTCTTGAATATTACGAACCTGAGCTGCAGGACTTCACAATACTTAGCATCTGTTTGAATTCATTTTCTTTTAATGTCCTACCTACTGGATTTACCCTTGGTGCATTGCTCCGTAAGTCACTAATAAACGCATAACTTTTCGCGTTTACTCTAAATATCCGTAATAGGTAACAGGTTTTATTAGCCACAGCCATACCATTTCACGATGAGAGTTATTGACCCGAATTTTAGATATAATTCTACGGTCGACAGTTGCTGATATTGTGCTATCACAGTATTGTTTTTAGAATAATCTAACTAGGCTAAGTTTTTCTATGGGATTGGGATTTCACTCTGCGAGAGTCACTTGAGGTACGGAAGTTTTCCTAAAATCATTGTCAAAACAATATATTTATTTATTTATTTTTATTTCTTTATTTAAATTTGATCCATTAACAGTCAATACGACCAATTACAATGAATCTTACAACAACATATTGAAATAAACATATTAATAAGTAACAACATAGCTGCATTGAAATGCAACCAAACATTTGTAAAAAGTGAAAAAAGATGTTAGTGGGTTAATATATATTAAATGAGATAAAGATAATATGATAAAATAATAAAAAATAGTAATCATGAGTTACAAAAGGAGAAGTAAGGGGAAAAAAAATATATATATATAGTTATACCATCCATCTCTCTAGGAATAGGTTCTTGAAGAAAGAATGACAGCAACGAAAAAATCATAATGGAGACTATGCCTTTATATAAATGTCGATAAATTTTTGTCTAGGTCTTAGTTTCTTTAAGCATTTTTATGCAAATAAGGAAAGGGTTTAGGTGACTTTGCACATAAGGGCGTGCACCCAGGAAAATTCCCAAGGAAAAACGGACTTGAAAAAAAGGAAGGAATTTGAGGAAGATCCCGGGTTCGATTCCCGGCCCTGTCAGACTTTTTTCAAGTCCGTTTTTCCTTGGGAATCATTCTTATGCACTAACGGTACCATCTCCATGAATGGATAAACATTCATTTCTTAGACATTATCACAACGCGTAATATTCTCCTTTAGCTAGAATTCGTTTAGACGACGTAAGTTTTATTCTTTCCTGTAGGTTTTTTTTAGGTATTTAATAAAAACATTTGATTGGCTAATATCATGTAGGAAGATAACTAATCATGTGATCATTTTGTATGACCTTTGGTGGCAAGGGGAAGTGAAATTGGAAACGTTTATATTCCATCCAAATATTTCAAAATAATTGTAAAATATAAAATAAGTTCGAGGCAGGGTATTTCTGATAACATTTGAAGGATATAGTTGAATTGTGAATCCTTTAAAAGAACTTGAGAAGGAAAAACCGTCTTTGCATTGAACGGCATATATTTAACTGTATTTGATATTTCAAGTAAATAAGTATTAGCGGAATTCCGAAGCAGGATTAATTTAAAATATAACTTATTGTTGCGAAAAATATGCTAAAGTCTTTTGCATGATATATAATTATTTAGAAATAATGACTAGCGCTATTAATGCTACATTTACGGATAAGGCACCCCAAATTAATCAACAGAACTCAGATATTAACTGCTTACGTTAAATATTTATAAATCATAATTACTAGAAGAGCCATTTCTGTATTTGTTACGGTAAATCACGATAAAATAATGTCACGACCTGAGAACAATCTTTAGGTCATCATCATAATCACTAGAATCGTGAACCTCGTGAATGCGTCGACTCAGGGAAGGGACGTAATACCGCATGACGTGTTTTTTCTTCATTATACCGCAATAGTTGATGAAGATTCGGTTAACATGCTATGTTGCATCTTCTTTTATCCTATAATATTTATTGGAGCCATTTTCCCAGTCTTAATAAGAGACTCTTGTTCAATCTGTCCATCATCAGTACTTCACAGATTACATTGGATACTATTTTTTTCCTCAGTTCTTGCGATCCTTTATTCAATCATTGGGTTCTATTTATCGGCTATTAACTACTTATTAAAATCGAAGCAGTGATTCAGAAATGTATTTAAGTGATAAGCCAATTGTTTGAATGCGCATCATATTTTGCATTATATTCAATGGATTTATATCTTTTTAAGCGCATAAACGTTAAGAAATATCATTCTTATGTACTTAGTTAATATTTAGTTCAAGTTAACTTAATATCACTCGGAAGTGCCAGAATGGCACTGTAAAAGTAGAAAAATTAATATCTCCAGCCTCTCCTTACATTGTGATATTCCGGTTTAGTTTGAGGGAAATGAAGTTCAAAAAGTTTCATCATAACCCAATCTAAATTCGAACCAATGGAACATCAACTACCTTTGAGATTAATTCACTTAGATGAGGACGTTAACCCGATCATAATCGTGCTAATTGAGCAATACCTCTCTACGAGGACTTGATAGTTTTTAATTGAATTGCGTCCCAAGAGATTCTATCGTTCCATCGAAATATGCATTGATGAAGTAAATTTCCTCAAAATTTAAATGGAAATATTGACTTCGAAACCCTCTTTCATATTAGAGAGTTATTCATGTTTTAACTCTATGATTAAACAAGCGGCGCTTACTGCATTAATTGAGAAGTCAAATCGCTTCCTCTAGTAGGGACTTCTTAATACGTAATGAAGAGTGCGTAAGCTTGAATTATTGGTACAAAATACATCGACCGTTGAATTGATAAGAGTCAGTGATGGCAGGGAATTGAATAAAAGTACTCGGATTACCGGTAACGATTACATTTCGGGTATTTTTACTTGTAATCGTTACTTTTAGAGAAAATTAATTTTTACTTGTAATCTACTCATCATTTACCTTGAGTAATCGTTACATTTAAGTAATCGTTACTTTTCAAAAACATTTTTAAATAGTTTTAATAGCTAAATTATTTCGACTATCGACTTCTTTGTCGATTCGAGATTCATTTGAATCCAGCGGAAATTACGTCGATTCGAGTGCAATACATCTAGCTATCGCCGATACAACCGCATATCCTGTGATTGTAGACATGTATTGGTGTTCCGTGGTAGACATTGTAGCTGGTTGGCCTGTAACGCAAGTACACGTTCGCAGCTGTATCATCCGTTGTCATCCGTTTTCAAGGTGCGCTGATAGTTGCTGCAGGACTGATACCTCAATTAAAGTTCCGATGGCTGCAAGGAGACAAAAAGAAATTTGCAGTCTCAACCCTGTCAAAGGAACTTTCTCATTTAACAAACTCCAATCCTTCCTTTCCTTAGTTCACCAATATTTGCAGAAGAGATCATTTGCATAATCTTCTACTTTAAATCATAGAAAGAGTAATGTAATCGGAACCATGTTTAATGATTCTTCAATATGCATAACAACTTACTCATATTTTAATGCTTACATTCTCTTAAGCTTGTATTTGTAATTAATTCAGATTTAATACCTTCTATACAAAGTTTGTTTTATCTGAAGATTTTAAAGGCAATGAATAGTTAACTTTCCTGCATATTGTCATTACCATTGAAATCAATGAGACAAGGCTTGGTGAACGATGAGTTTCAGTGATCTATTAGTAGATTATGTAGTGGTTTAGTAATTAAAAATTTTATTAAGAAAAATTATTGGTCACCATTTCAAATCAATGCATCAGATTTCATTACAATATCTAGTGATAAAGGAAGTTCCTTAAAAAGTTTGGGCATAATATACAACGAGGGTCATATTGTAGATTGATAAAGATACTATCAAAAGGTAGGAAAAACTTTTTGCTAAAAATTTTATCAACAAATTCAAAGGTTAAGTTGAAATTAAAATTTAAAGAACGGTTAATAAAACTAAGCTATTGATGTAACAAGAAACATGTAAATTGGAGTGCTAATTATTTCATTCCAAAGCTCGTGGCGCATTGCCAAAGTAATCTACTTGTAATTGTAATCAATTACTTCTTTGGAAAGGAATTGATACTTGTAATCAATTACATTTCTGTCAGAGTAGTTGTATTCGAGTCAAATTACTTTTCGTCAGTAATCGGGCCATCACTGATAAGAGTATTTAAATCTAATTATTCTCAATTCGGTATAATATATAATCATTCACTCCGATAGCTTACCAGTCTTTAGCTTCTAGTTTAGGCTGAATGGATTCTATCCAGTGATTACTTCTACGCAGTTTTGTGACCATTCGTGAATCCCTGACTCATGCGATTTGATCGAGTCCCAGGTTTACTTTTCCGTACAGTCCACAGGGTTGAGAATGACTAATGAGCTATACCGGGTTTTCGAATTAAATTTCCCGCTTTTATCGAGTTAGTCGAAATGCTATTTTTGTTAATTTTGCTTTGAAGAAGTTACGGTAGAGATTAAAAAAGGAATTGAAATGAAATTTTAAATGGAAGTAAATCTATACTGTTGGCAGAGTTGACGAAACCAAGCCTGCAGTTGCTGACCGCATAACAGAAACATCTTGAATACCTCAGCATTATTTAAATTTGTTTTGGCTTATTAGATAGGACAGAAAAGTAGATTTTTTTAGCATGTCTGATATGTTCATTAACCTGATCAAAGATGCCCTGTCCTATCGGTATGAGAGTTATTTTATAGCTATATCTTATTACACACGATTTGTACAAATCTTTAATTTGAGTTCAGGCACTGTTATCGAATTCTTTCAAACATTTTTTTCTATGGTTTGCAATTCAATTTTTACGAATTTATGTTTCTCAATATATAGTGCATTAGATAATAGAAATCCAATCGGAGCTAATGATAGAGCGATACCGATTCAGGGTTAATTTTGTGGTACTTATTAACTTGTAAAAAATTCATGGTAAACAAACTTTTACTAGACCACTAATTTAAAAGTTTAAATCTAGTAAAAGTTTGTTTACCATGAATTTTTTACTAATGATAGACATTTAACTCATGGTCATTTCAAATAATGAATCTTTTATTTCATGTTGTTGCATTGCTTAATGGAAAAAAATATGGCTTCGCACCTGATATCAGTATAATACGTAATTGCCCCAGAATTTATGTTGGTCTATTATTTTAACTTCGTTTTCCAGCATTCAGATGTTTTTTTGTCGAATCATTTCACAATATTTGGAAATGAATTTGTAATATAAGTGAGGCACTTTAGAAGCACGATTAAAGTCGGGAACGTTAGAAGACTTCTGCAACATCATACTATTAGTAACCAAGGAAAATATTCGCAGAAACTCTCACTTAATGAATGATTCTCTTGATACGCGACGGAAGCAAATGGTTGGCTTCCTGCAAAATGAATCTTTATAACTTTTATAAATTCTGACAATTTCGTATTGTGAATTCAGGTAGATGAACATTGAAACTAACTCACTGTAACCTCTCGCAATTTCCTGCAACGGCTATTAGTTTTGATTTCTGCTGAAACACCACCTTCAGCCCGGGCAGTATGGTGTTAACCAAAACGATTAAGTGAAGTCTGAAATGATTGTAATTGTAATGATAGGCCCAGTCAGAACGGAGCACTTGAGGAATTTCAATGCTAATATAGACAGAGAGGCCTCGTGCAACCAATTGGGTATCGCGCTCGACTTGGATGTAGGCGATTCAGGGTTCGATTCCCTATGGGACAATACGTGCGAAACGACCTCCGATGTCAAATCACTCATAACAATATTACTACAGATGAAAGTGAGAATTACTGAACGTTGAGTTATCGATACGCCTTGCGTGATTGTGATTTTCTTCAGATAATCGTAGCGTAAATATTCTACTACATTAGTATAATTACGTAAATATGGTTTGAGCATATTCGCAACCTCATGCCTTTTAAAATATGACGTTGTCTTTTAACTGCTACGAACGACGGTTTAAATATGGTTTTTTCCTTTAAAATGAATCTTTATAACTTTTTAAAATTATGACAAATTTAACTTAATTTATAATTTTTGTTAACTCTAAATGTTAATGTATAAATTGCTCTAGTCGTCAATATTCAAGGGAGCCGGAAATTATGAGAAGTGGGAAATGCTAGGTCTCCTCGTAATGAGTATAGAGGAGTCTCTCTCTAACTTACAGCCACTGCCCTTTTCAAAATATAATACCTTAATATATACCGAAAAATTCCCAGGAATCACTGGTATTGCATTCCCTGGGATCTCACGATAAGAGCCACCCTATCGCTCGGCCATACGGTGTTTCAAAGTCCAGAATTTCTAACCCCTCAATCTTATGCAGCTACGACTACGCCGTTCGATTTTTTTGTGGGGCGCTGTACATTGAGTTTACCATTCCTGTTTTATTTTCTTTATTTATTTCTGTTCAATTAAATTAGTGAAATAAATACTTAATGAACCCTCGAATTTATTTCTTTTTTTGCTAATCAAGATAAATGCACGAATCTGATTTCGATGACTATTTGCGGAGATTATTATTGGTGTGAGCAATCGATTAGATACCTAATTGCAAGTCCAAGATAAAGGCCCGGAAATATGTGGAATACTTCAGAGGGATTATAAAGAAACCGCTGTACTTTGATCTCTGTATTTTGAGGTGAAATAAGTTTCATCAATATTTTTTCCTCAAGGTGATTCGTTGTACGTGATTCATTTATTCAAAGGTCCCAGACATGATGATGTAATCCATTGGTCATTTTTGAGGAAAAATCGGATGAATTTAAGATATTAAATTAAATTAATTCCGCTCTAGAGTATTTATTATCTGGGAAAGCTGGGAATAAGACGTAAACGTAATATACGCGTTTCATTGAAGGTTTACTAATAGATACGTAAATTAGAGGTTTTAAAAAAATCTCCAAAATCGTATTTGTCCACCCTGGTC
This sequence comes from Sympetrum striolatum, assembly GCA_947579665.1. NCBI lineage: Eukaryota > Metazoa > Arthropoda > Insecta > Odonata > Libellulidae > Sympetrum > Sympetrum striolatum. The sequence continues at coordinate 17,096,191 of OX388351.1, read as the reverse complement.
AATAGGTTAGTAATCCGGGCCTTTCCGTTGTTTCCGAAAACCGGTAGCAACGCTGTGCGGATCGCTGACAAATACGGCTAATGGAGATTTTTTAAAACCTCTAATTGAATAAATAATAATAAATTATATATATATAATTATAACAGCATCGTTCCATTTTTTGTAAATTATTTAAAAGAATATAATTAATTCAAAAGCAACCTTTTCCGCCATCCAGAGGATGTTTTGAATTCATTTTAATCATGTGGAGCAGAATAACTTATGGAATAACATAAGCTGAAATCCTGTGCAGATCATGAATAATTTACCTGTAGGATAATTTACCCAACAAAGAAACAATCGCCAGCCAAATTTTGTGTAATTCTTCCATTACGGGAAAGCGGGAAATTGCGTCCTGAGATTTATTACTGCGTTTTCGTTTCATCGCTGCCAAACAAATTTCATTTGTTCGTCAAGACTCTCTTTTTCCAGAAACAATGTCAGAGAATCGATTTCATTGTAGTTTTATATTGATTGGATTTACTAATGCATTGATTACGTTACGCTCCTTGCTGCGGAATGTTTTGCTACATGGATGTGAAACGTGGAACCTAAGAAAGGAGGGTGTTTAAATTCGTGAATACTTCGAAATGTGGGCGTGGTGTAAAACGGGAAAAATATATTGATTCGAGAGAAAATCTAGGAATGGGAACTCATGAAGGAGTTGGCTATATATATTATATAAGGACGGGATTAAGGGGGAATCCTACGGTCCATTAGCTTATTGAAAGGTAGACCACAATGATGAAGCTGTTCCATTTTTAAAACATTAATATAGTAATTGCCTTGAAATACATCCATCACTAATATTGGTTGCTACTCGTAGATTATCCAAATTTCGCCGTAATCAGAGAATATTTTCATAAAAGTAGTTACTTTTGGCCAGTCATACCAAATAAAGTATAAAATTACTAAACTTAGTGTATAATAAATATAGGCTAATAAAAGAGCGGATATTATTAGGGCGAGCTTGAGAATATTAATTTTCTTCTTACATCCACCCAGTATTCATTAACCCAACATTAATATTTGATTTCTTAAACTAAATATAATATTTTTACCAACTCTAACTCAGTATTCATAACCTCACACTTTTTAAGCACAATTTTAAGATATATTTGTAAAATGAAGTAAAATAAGTTTTTATTAAAACAATATTTTCCCGTGTAAAAGTAATTTGTGAAGACGTATCTTCTAAGTTCTGAAAACATCTTTAGGATCAGAATGCCATTTAAGTCAATCACTTCGTGACACTTCGCTTAGCTTCCCAGAAGAAAGCCAAACGTGATTAGAGGTAATAACTTGAGAAAGGCGGAATAACGCTCACGAGTGACGTTTCTCAAGCGCCGACGATTAGGAAGAGAATGGACTTTTCTTTTCAAAGATATTCGTTATCTGGGATGCTTTGGAAACTCGGACATTGTACCCCATGCTAAGGACGCACATGTGGAAAAATTCACCCAAGTCTTTGTCTTCTCAAAGAAATCCCTCTGATTCATTCATGAAGCGAAAGTCCACGGTTAGCATGAGCAAAGTTAACTCTTTAGCCTATCTAAATGAAAGGATTAGCTACTTGCCGGAGATGAATTATTCTTTAGGAGAGACCGATATGTTGGGTGAAGACCTCGGTGAGAGTCCGAAAGGCCATCGACAGAGTATCCAACGATGGCTTCAGTTGGACCCACTGCGGGCAGTACTCCTAATTTGGATTTATTTCCGTTGATTTGTTCTAGCGGATTTTGCTGTCACTTCTGGAAATATCTGTATTGAATTCAGCAAGTATAATACTATACTGCAGGGTTTCCCAAACTCTGCTGCGTGAAAACATATTCCGTCAGCATCACCGAAGTCATTAAAAAATATATTTATGTGTAGTGCAGTTGAATTACAGTTTTTACTACAAGTTGCTAAATTTAGGGTAAAATGTTAATTTAACTATTATTGAGAAAAAATCAAAGGCTATAGAAGTTCATACATTCGGATAATATTTTAAATTTGTCTCTTTTAGATTCTAAATTTTCTTTTTGAAGAACTATAATTTGATATTTTTAAATACTAAATGCTAAAATAGCTAAGTTCTAACAGACTTAGTTTTGAGTTTTGACTTCAAATTCAAGTAAATGCAGAGTGAAAACAATTGCTTGTCTAAGATATATTGATTATGTACCTACCCTTCAAATTACGCAAGGTGCTTCGTCGAAATACACCACCCTCTCCAAGTGCTTTATCAAAGAAAATTTTTCCGAAAGCCTGCTAAGCTGTAAGTACTAATTTAGTTAAATAACTGTTCAATATCCTCTATCTAGCGTTAAAGTTGTGTTACCACACTCCAATGAGGGTAATGACGACATTTTGGATTAGCTGATGTTTTCAGATGTATTTCATACATATCTGATTTTCATTTCATTTCCTAACACCATTCTACTTTTGACAGTTTTCATATCTTAGACGTTTGGTCTTGCGAACTAAGTATAGTGATTAATTGGATATAGAACAGGAACGAACGCAAAATTTGATTTTCATGGTCAGAGTTGCCGATTATTCTTTGGAGGCATTCAAAAGAATTTGGTTATCTTTTTAGTGGAGATCTTACTAATTTTTACTTGACTAAAGTGGAAATCAGAGTTTTTAATCTGGAGCTCTGGTTTTAGACTTATTTTGGAGTTAGTTAAACTCTAAACAATAGTTAGGCAGTAGATTCTTAGTAGGTTTCTGGAATTCTTAATTAAGGCAAATTCTTATTGAGGGAGTACGTACAGTTTCGACGCTTAAAACAGATTTTTAGAAAATTATTCTTGATAAGCTACTATAGTATAAAAATCTGATGTGGCCAGCACATGACTTTCTCTATATATAAGATGTAAGTATTTATCTACGACAGTATTTCCGATCTCTAGATTGAATCTAAACTTGGAAGATATGTACAAATATATTTTTTGTAATTTTTGTAAATAACTGTATATACCTAAATATCAAATTAATGGAGGAATTTTGCAAAACGGAAACGAGCTTCGAAAAAATAAAGCTCGACTTCCGGTTGACCGATTTACTCCAAAAACTAATCAACTCTAACGGAACCTACTAAAGTGCTATATATGAAATTTGGTGTTGATACGACAAATAGTTTTCATGTTAGAGCGCGCACAAAGTACATAATCAGCCGGTTTATCAGTATTTCACCAATAATTCCTAAACAATTAGTGATACAAAAATATGTTTTATACAAAAGTTATAGTAAATTATATTTTCTAAAACTTTTACAACTGATAGAATATACCTAAATATCATATTCACGGAGATATTTTGCAAAAACGGAAATGAGCTTTGAAGAATAAAGCTCGACTTCCGGTTAATCGATTTACTCCAAAAACTAACCAACTCTGACAGCACCTACCACAGTGAAGTTACATACATATTACATATACATATATGAAGTTTGGTATTGATACGGCTAACACAAGCACACACACACACACACATACACACATACATCATTCCGAAAATGGTCAAAACGTGTTCTAGGGACCCCAAAACATGTCGATTTTTTCATGAAAAGAATACTTTCTCTATACTACGAACATGGAGAAAGTAAAAAGGCTTAACTCTTGGTGGCAGTAATTTATATACTTGTATATAACGCATGTAGAACATTTACACACCTAAATACATTCTTAATGCAAAATACCTGGCAGATATAAATATATGTACAAAATACATCCCTATCATGTCAGATACCTGGGTCTGGGTTGTCGGGGTTCATGGCAGGTACATGGTAAAGTAACAGTCTTTGCGAATTCAACACACCCAGTCTATCAATCTCTTACTAGTCTTCAAATCAGGATCTTTAATATTCATTCTTGCAATATCCAAAAACAGGAAGACATTTCTGATTTAATATTGTAGATATTTCAAAATTTGGTAGAATGTTTCCATTTTGAAATACCTGTATTGAGAAGAGAATATTGTGTGATACCAGTTACTTGCCTTTTATGCATATTTTTAAGCTGTCTTTTTCAGAGTATTCTTATTTCTCCACTAAACATTTAAAACCTTCCAATCTATCACTTTTATTTTGTGTTTAAGAGACCCATTTGCTTAAGTCATATTTCAACAGAAGTAGGATTTTTACGGGAGGGAGTCGTACCATCAAAGAAAGAAGGAAAGAAAGTTTTTATCGGTTCCAATCTTTCATCAAATGCTGCCTTCCATTTGATGTCACGAAAACTTTAATCACTTAATCTTCAAAGAACGTCATGCGCCTCTAAATCGCGGCGCCCTGGGCAAACGCTCATGACTTTGGCTGGCTCTGCCTGCAATGATATAATAAATGCAACGTTGTCAGTTTAATTTTTCTTTTATTTTTTGTTTCCCATCCAAGTCCAACATGTATGGGTCCCTCTGAGAATAAGTCATTTTGTCCCATTGACCTAGTCTACGTAGTGAAGAATGTTGTTGGCTAATGAGAATTAATGCGTACCTTCGAGAAATTTTCGCCATTCAATGTGACGACATCTATTGAAAATCGAGAGTAATGTTTACTTATTCTTGTCAGCAAATACAGTGAACTTGGATACATACCATTGAAGTAGTAATTTTATAAATTAAGATATCGTGACATTTCCAAACCACTTCATCATTTAATTCTGACAGTTTAATCCTTACAAGGAGTATCTCAAAGAAAATAATGCTTTATCTAAGATAAAGCGGAAAGTATTCTTTAATCTATGCTCCCATCCGTACTGTTGTACTCTTGTCTTTTTATTACTTTATGCTGAAAATTATATTTTCCGTTTAGTTAGTGTGATAAATTCTTTTCATCTCTAAGTAGCTACGTTATTCATTATTTAGATAGTACGTAGTAATGTGGAGATGTACGCTCTCATCTCCCTCATTATTACTCTATTATCTAACAGCCAACCTTCGAATGGGAAAGAATTTAATATTTGAGATGATAGAATCATTCCAAGCATCCGATTAGACCGTATATTTTAGGTAATATTTATGAAAGTATTCATACGAAATTTGCAATGATAGGAGTGTTGTGAAGAGACGTAAGCTTTCCTGTCTGAAAAAGGGATATGTGTCAGGATTGCCCTGCAAAAATAGCACGATAAATAAATAAAATTAATAAATAAATAAAATAAATTTAATAAAATAACGTTTTTAATCAATTCACAATTCAACGGAATTCGCTTACATCGGATAAATATTTGTATGCATCGTTCATTAATATATTACTTAATATTATATATTATAATTTTCGTAGTTTCTCCATCTACCTGTCCGTAAACCTAACTTATTATCGATCTTTCCTCTTTATCCATTCCACCGACTTCAACCAAATTTCTCATACTTAGCCTAGTACAAAGGAAAATAAAGCTATGGTTTTATTCAGTAATACCGCCGGGTTAGACTTCAAAATGTTCGGAATCGTTTCCATAAGAAATGCACGTAAAGTTGGTTTTCATTTCTGACAGAGTTTTCTTCTTTTGCAAATTAAATGCAGAATTGCAAAATAAATTTTAAACGTTGGTCCTATGAAATCAAGACAAGTTACAAAAGTAGGGAAATTAAATAAAGATTCTTATTTTGCACGTGGGGTATACTATATACAATGTACTTTATAAATCCAAATTTCGAGAACTAAAGCAAAATAAACCAAAACTACGTAAAATTTCGTCGTAGAAAACAACCAGTTTCCCTGACGACCAATGTGATAGTTGAATTCAATCTCAAGCTTTTTTCCATTAGAATTCACGGGGAATTTACGCTCAAACAGAATTTTTAACTAAATAGGGTAAATGATGTATATATTAAATTATTATTGGTTTACATTTCAAGCTTAATGGTTTATAAAAGCAGGTGGATTCAATTATGTATATTTATTTAAAAGTTACATTAAGACCCATCATTTTTGACAGGAATAATAATAATAAATAAGAATCTAAATCTTCTTTCTGGTAAGTTTAAAGTGTCGATTTTTACAGTATTGGTGGTTTCATCCATAAAAATAATTTCCCTTTCTTCAACGTGGAAACTTTGTTGAGAGCGCAGTAACCGGTGAATGACCCAAGCAGCTGCCTTCTTCTTACTAAGCAGTTCACGAGCACGGAATTTCTTCGTCATAGTTCTGAATGAATGAAGTCACAATGGAATGGAGGTACAAAGTGTAAACATGATTCGCGAGTGAGTGGTCGAGGCATAATATCTGCCGACGTCACTCTACTCCACTTCTTGAGCACGAGACGTTTATGAATAATTGTTGCGAAAACAATCACAACGTTGCCTGTGATGACCTAGACCGCGGTCGTCCAACCTTTTCAGGGTTTACAGTGTTACTTTTTTTCTTTAACTTCGTTCGGTATAACTAAGTTCGGCCGAATGTGATAGAATTCATTCAACTAAATATGTTAATTACTTCAAAAACAACTTTATAGAAAACGAAGAGATTTTTACGGTTATCTGGCAAAATTACAATTAATACAATATAACAATACAATTATAAATATAGTATAAGAATACAATTTTTTTAAATCCTTTCCGAGAATTTAGTTTTCATGACTCACTTCATTCCTTGAAGTATAAATTGTATTCTACTGTATCTTATTCATGATCTTTGTCTATTTCTCCTGCCATTTTTTTAATTCTTTTATGTTTAGTATTATTTATTTATATTCTGTCGCATGCAGTTGGTTTGACAAACCTGTTTGTGGTAGGTAAATTATTATTATTATTCAAAAACTTATCATGAGTGATATTTGGATTTGAAGTTCGGGTAGGGCCAATTTCTATTACATGGTCATTATTTCTCTTTGCTGAAGGTTTTTAGTATCGTAGACATTAATTTTTGCCTTTGAGAGTCTTTGGATTCAGAGGGAGGTTTAATAATAAGCTTTTCTTCAAGTGGTAGTGAATGTGAGAACGAAGAAATTAGTAAAAGTGATTTGGCAGGCGATAGTGAAACGTAAGCAATTTACTGGGTAAAACTACAATTTGAACACTCCATTTACTTTGGAGGAAAATTATGACCACACGTGACGTAGATGTGGGATCGAATGCATTTATCTTCCTAATATATGTTGGCAGATGAATACTTTTTGGGGAAGAAAGTGCGCCGTTGTGCAGTAGTCTCATTTGCATCAATGCATTGGCGCAGCCACGTTTCTTTGAATACCTTTCGATATTAAACTCCATCATCTGCTGCTGATGAAGTATAAATTGAATTACGACTGCCCAAAAAGTACCATCATTGTATAAAAGGAATGATCTGAAAAATGTACATCATATAGCACCAGGTTTAGTAAGTACGCTGCCAGAACCCCGCCACAAGAATTCCGACGTCAATATGATTTACTACCAAGATATTTTATAATAGCAGTTTATCGAATTAATTTCAACTCGTTGCGTTTTCGAAATATCTTTATTTACTTTTGGTGTATTATACTTCTCAGCTGACCGCATTGCTTTTGTAATACAATGGGCTGTTTTACCGACTGTTGAGAGACTTAATACACACAACAACCAGTAGGAACGGAATACTAAATGTGATCGCCAACATTCATAAATTAATTAATTAATTTGATTACAAGTTATACAATAATTCGGTGAACGAATAATCCCTGTTAGTACACATCAAATGGATATACCATTAACTGAGATTTTAAAAATTGGGGTCAGTTGGGAAGGCCACAGCAAAGAATCGATCCATGTTTTTAGATTTATATAGAAAATAAGGTCCTAAAATTAGACTTACTCGTAATTCGACGGTTATGTATTTCGAATTATTGACGAATAGCGAAGCTCCAGTATCTTCGTGTTCGAAGCAATAAATACCGGTACTGAAATACCGATACCGAACCGATTTCTTTTATATGAAGCAGGGCAATAACAAGAACTAAAAGTACAGCGGAGTTCGAAGGCATGGATTAAAATACACGAAACGTACTTCACCCGAGGCACAACAAATCTAATCTTCATGAAAGTGACACTTTAAATCTCATTTAATGGACCAGTGCTCCGTTGGACATCTCATGGTGACCAATTCCTGTCAGAAACACATGAAAAATGTCACATCCTTTTAAAATCATCCTCAAAGTCGTTTTCATTATAAGCATCATTTTCTGCTTATGCATTTTCATATTCATTCCCGTGCTCGGCACAGTTAATTCCACATTTGTTTGAAATATTTACTATCTCCTTTTTCTTTAAGTTTTTAAATCGTTTCCAGGAATTTTACAACCACCTGAAGTTACTCTAAATTCCACAGCTAAAAGTTTGTATGCGAAACTTAAAGATAATTCAGAACAGGAGAATGGATTACTTTAATCTTGAAGTTTTAAAGGAAGCGATATAAGATGCGCAGAAAAAGATGTGATGCGTGATATGGGTTATCTATGTGAATTTACATCTTTACTTAGTGAAGTCATTATTTCGTCTATTTCCTTTTTTATTTTCAGTTCTAAGTTTGAATCCTTCCTTTTCATATTCCTTATGAACACTCGAATTGAATCGTCGACGTCATTTCAAAATAATGAGCTTTGAGTAAAGAATTATTTAAACGTCTCAGTAGTTGGATTAAGTGTTTATTGTTTTCTCTAGAATCCACTAAGTCCAAATAAGTTTGGTATTTATAAGTTATTATTTCCCTGTTGTGATTCAACACGAAGTTCAGATAGTTGAGTGTAAATAATATTCAACAATTTATATTTACTTTCAGCATTACATCAGTAACTACGATTGTTTATTTTGTTAATTAGTCTCAATTGAATGTAAAATATACCTCGAAATTTTCATAATGTATGTGGAATATTTCCCGCTGTAAATATAAGTAGTATTCGAAAGTTTATTACACCTGTTTCTATGCACAGATGTGTATTCTTTAACCATTGAAAACTTTTAGCTTCTCAAGAATCTCTTATTACAGAGGACTCCGCGATCCGCAATTTGTTTTCTCATCGATTGATCAACTGTTATGGAGTACAACGATTCGAGGTAACCGTCACTTATTGCATTCCAAAATACATAATTCTCGTTTTTCGGAGACCAAAAGACGCGCCAAAGAGTAGGATAGGTTAAGAGTGGCTTAAGGAAGCACTGCAGCTTTTTATTTCCTTATTTTTATCACCGGTTTCCGAGTATTAGTTCGTTTATCGCGAGTACATTTTCTGGACCCCAGCTGACGGCCTCGTCAGTGTCAGAGCACCTTATCTTTCTGTCTCCAACTGCGATTATATCGGGAAAGAAAGAATAACAGATAGTGATTTTAATTTTATTCTTACTTGTACTCTTAAATGCCATTTCTGTTATCGCCTTCCCTTTGAACGTATATATCTTTTACATTTGTCGCAGTCACGCGGCTGTTATAAAATTAAAGCTGCAAAGGTATGAGCTTTCATTGCTCAGCGAAGAAAGCGAGGGAATTTGGGATTCTACCTCACTCAACATTGATCTAGTAAACCTTCTCCTGATCTTTTGGTAGCTACTGGGGAAGTGTTTAGGGTTCGGGCTAATATTCGGACTGAATTATTTATTGATTTTTTTAAGAGTGTTTTAAAAATATATAATAATAATATGTATTTATTTTACTCATACATTACATCACATGTTATTGGACATTTCCTGTTTACGATAAATAAATTATGCAATTTACAATACAGAGTCTATTAGTCATAAGATAAAATTGAACACAAAAAGGTATTGTTGAAGGGTTGAAGGTATTATTGATTGATTTCTCTTGTGGTCCTCCTGAGCCAATAATTAGCTCATCAGGAGAGGCACAAATAAACAGACAACCAGAAAGTATAAAATACTAAAGGCTTACAAAAAATACGTTACTTCTAAATACTTTCGGAATACTCAGTCATTAACACTCATAAGTTTTACATAAAACAACACGTTATATCTATATACACATCTTATCAGAAATGGGTTATTAAATAATAATTTAAAAATTATTTTGTCTCATTGTGTAGTAGGAAGTTTTTCATTCTTTTTTAACGTCGCTTAGTGATTTTAAATACAACAGATGTGTTGACAATTTATTAAAGATATTCGGTACAACACTGTTTAACCTATGAGCACCATAATTATTATAATTCTTAGGAGCATCATAATTTATCATTCTACTTGTCTTTATACTGTGTTCATTTAATTTTATTCTTTTATTCTTATCCGTGAAATAGTTTTCTGTTATTAAGACATATTTTAAGATTTTATCAACTGGCAGTATCTCTAGATTAGCATAAATATGTTTAATTTCAGTCTTTTCACCATTAATATAATTATAACCATTTACCATTACCATTAATAAAACTCACATTAATGGCTGTTTAGTACATACATACGTACTACATATGTTTCTGTCAAATAATATCCCTCTTTGTTCTTCAGGTGTTTCTAATTTTGTGTTTCTCTTTATTGTATGTTATCGAGCATATTTCAACTTGGGTGTTACTACTGTAGCTACGGAGTTTTCGATAAAATCTTTTTCGATGTTATCATACAGGTTAGCAACACACATTCGGGCCGTTAATCAGAAATAGTTATGAATGGGAGAAATTAGCGAACGAGTATGAGTGGGAAATCGAAGAAGTAGCTTGTTTTAAAAAATTCCTTTTCATAATCGGACTTTTATTATTGGGGGATCGGATTAATCTGATCTTCATGAGCCTTAGAGCGTCAATTTACAATGTGCATATTAAAACTAATGACAAAAACCATATTTAAACCCAAATAATCGCCTTGCGATGGAAATCATAAATTCATATTTGTCTGATTTCTCTGGTTGTCCAACCAGGTTCACCAAACATGCATATTCGAAATTGAATTTTGGTAATACCTTGCATTACAAATAGTATGTTCTCTTCTATCGATATAGAATAATTAAACATAGCATTAAGCATTTTCGGATTTTTCTTTCGTTTTCAGTTAATTTCATATCTCAGTCTTCTTTTGCTTGAAATATACTTGAACTATGCAACAATGAATGCACAAATCTTTGGAATGACCTTTAATCCCATCCGTGTGAGGGAACTTTACCTTTTTCAAGCGATGTCACCGTTGTATCGAATCTTCAAGACACATTACTCAATTTATATTTGGTAGTTTACTTGGATATAATTTAATGTACTAATACTGTACTGTAAAAAAGATCAAGGGTATCGATGTTTGATTAAATAAACCTCCAGCCTTAAACATTATTTTCCAATTTATTATCTATCGAGGTATGTATTTTTATGTATAGTAGCATATATGCAAATTACTTTGAAAACTGAAGAGCTATCAGGTCTTTCATTGGTTATGACATTAGAATTTTCCAACTCATACAGATGGACAAATCGACGATTTTCCTTTTCGTGATCCGATTCACCTCTTTACCCTAATTAGTACTCTTAAAGAGTCTAGGTATTGTGTTAGTGACACGATATTTGAGAACCGCTTTATTTTTCCTCTTTCAGATTTACTACTCGAACTGTATATTAAGCGTATTTCAAATGACCGCTTTCGTAGATAAGATCTTATACCAGCTATCTCACTGAGGCGCGTTATTCCTGGTTATTCCGCTAGTTTTGAACTGCTACGTTAGTTCCGTTATTCCGCCAGTTTTGAACTGCTACGTTTTGTTTGATAGGAAGTAAATAGGGAAACCATTTGCTCTGCCTAAGATTGTCACACTCGCCATCCCTATCTTCGTCTTCCTAACCTATACAATTTTATAAATACCTTTAATCACATAATTACAAGCAAAACATATTCTTATCTGCCATCAAATCTTAAAAAAATAAGCCGTAGAAAATATGTATAATAAGTGGATTGAAGCTTGACCATATAAAAGTTTAATTTAGAAATGAGGGTATTGAATGATGATATTAATTGATTTTAAGTCAAAATTGGAAGAAAAATATTTCTGTATCTACTATAACGAATTTGTTTTAAATGGAGTTTATCTATTTTCATTGGTTATAGCAGCATTTTGACTGGCATTTCTTGGCTATGCGATAGCATGAGTTAATTTGAAAATTATATTAAATTATTTTTTTAAAAATTTCAGTCGTATAGAAACATCCATAAAACTTAAATAGGCATTTTATAAATTTAACTATCACAAATATCAATTTCATATTAATAAATGGGTGGAAATAACAAAATACTGAATAAAAGGATTATTTAAAATTATATGAAGTATTAAATTAATGAAAAGTTGTGTGCATTCAACCAACAAAAACTATTACTGCTATTAGTAATATTAGTATTTATCGACAAATCAATAATTTTATTTCGTTATCTTTCTTTCGTAGTAGTTTATTTGGTAATGTATAAAAACGTGCAATCGAATTCCGCCTTAAAATTCGCGCCGAGGGTTAAAACAAGCTACTTGCGTTATATATAGCTTATCAGTTTAACTTGTCGCCGTCATCAGCGTTTCGATCGATGCAAAATAAATATGGAAAACCACTTCATTGTAAGCGGAAATGAAATTGACAGCATATGGGCTTTTATACGAAGTGTTAGTAATGTTTTCTGTAATATAATGTCTCTGATGTTCAAATATCGAAGTAAAGTGATGCTAGAAATGTCATACTTTAGATCAGAGTAGTTTCTTTGTTTACGTGCACCGTGACTTGATCTTTAAGAGAAAGTTGTCTGAGTAAAAATTTTTATTTCAGATAGAATGGTGGGATCCTTGGTTAATAGGATTGATAGGATTTCATATTGTAATTACACTTATGACACTCATGACTAGAGATTATGGCAATTTCCAGGTTGTCCTCTTTTTAATATTGTGTAAGTATATCTGTCATTTTGCTGAGACACTCTTCGTGCAGGTTATACAATTAATAATTTACTTTTGACTTTTCAGTGTCGCTGGTATATTTTTCTGAAAGTATTAATGAAATCGCAGCAAAAAATTGGAGGTATGAACCTGATATTGTTGAAAAATTATCATATTTCTAATGCCATGAATTCTAATTGCAATTTTCTGCAGTTTATTCTCCAGGCAGCAGTACTTCGACAGTAAAGGGATGTTTATTTCTTTAGTGTTCTCTGTTCCTATTTTACTCAACTGCATGATCATGGTGGTGAGTTGTTCACTTTTGTTTAATTTTGATGTATGCTTTTGAATGATGATTATTTTGAAATGATCTCTTTTTATATTTTTTAATTTTATTCCTAGGCAAATTGGCTGTGGCAATCTAGTCAGCTCATGTTGCGAGTGAAGCAAGTTCAAATGAGACATCAAGTAGAAACTAACAATAAACAGCAGAGGCAGAGTAAAGGTGTAAAATGTCAGTCACAGAAAAATCGTCCTAAATCAGAATAATATATTTTGTATATGATCTAACTGTTATGGCTTTTTAACATTTGTGATTTTGTTCCTGTGCCATATGCTGTTTTGAGATCATATCGCATTTATTAGATAGTCAATTTTTAATTGTAAATCATATGATATTCATTTTGCTGGTATGTAATTAATGCTTGATCGTGGGACCCTGTATTTATTTTATGATGTGAATTTTATTTGCTTGCAATGGAAATAAAGTATCGGAAAAGTTCCTTTAAGAAAACTATGTTGACTTTTTCTTTTCTGTGGACAGGGCTTTCTTGTTAATAGTCCGGTATAAAAGAATTTGATGTTTTTGTTTGCACATCTTCCCAGAATGATAATTGGAATAGAAACACTAAATATTCTAGATAATTTCATCAATGATATTATAACCAATATCAATAATGTAATAAATCAATAATTGTTGGTAGTTGTGTTCAACTTTCCATTTTGGAAGAATAGTTTTCTTTGAATATTTCAGTTACTAAATTGGATAAATGTGTTGATAGCAAGGAAGAGTTTGTACATAGGTTAAGATAAAAGGTATATATATATTAATTTTACGTATTGCCATGACAATTGTTGAAATATTTTTGTGGTACTACTATGAGAATCAAAAAAAGAATTTTAATGCACACTCTTACATGATTTTGATAAAATCTTAGACAAAATTTCTGTGGACCATAATTTTTTATTAGCATCGCATAGGTTGTGTAAATATTCCTTGGGGGAGGAACTGATAATGAGTCAATTATATTTTACAAATAACCTTCCTAGTTCATACAACCATAAAGAGGTATTTTACAATGATGCCACCAGACTCCTGTCTAACTGTGAAGGAAAACACAAAAACAATTACTTAGTTAACTGCTTTCAGAGGCCACATTGGCATATATACACATGGTATAACATTGGTTACTTGCCTAAATTCTTTGATAATTTTACTGCTTCAACATTCACTAAGTTGTTATTCTGGTTTCCTCTGTTATGACTGTCCATTATAAAAAATCGTGTACAATTATCAATTAATTACTATCATTTTTAACGTCCCTTCACATTCCATTATATATTCAGATTATTTAAATTATATTTAATTTAGCCGGTCTACTTGACTCTCGGAAATTGATACATTTTCGTTTAGCAATAATAAGTTGGAGAAAGGCACAACGAAAAATTCAATACCACGAAAGGTGCTCTTCGAGAAAAAATCGAATTGCATTTCCGCTACTGTAATTCAAATAGAGCGCCTTACTAGCACAGCGTGCATCCATGATCCCATGATGCTCATCTCTTGAAAGAAACGAAGTGCGTAATGAAGATACGTTGCCTCGTAGAAGACCGTATCTGAGTGTTGTTAAGCATTATTAACATCTTGATTGTTTTCCTTTTAATATTACTGGCTCACTGCCATCACAAAAGCAATTGTGGACTTGCAAAGTTCTCATGCCATTCACTTTCTTAAAATCAGTGGCGTACTGTCATCTGAAATGAAAAGCTTTAATAAATAAGGTCTACCATAAGGAATTTCACCTCAAGCAAACAGTAAGCATGAGCTCCGGTACCAAAGACGGACCCGGGCCAATTCCCCCACGATGGCTACATTGCCCAAGGAAAGCCTCGCAACTGATTGCAGAGAAATTTTTGCCCTTTAAGACACCCTTGAGTACTAAGTTTGATGATCAAGTACCAGAGGAATACAGATTTCCTCCGAAGATGCTTCTCCATTCTATGAAGAGCTACAAGGTACAATACTGATACTTACGTAGCTCTAATGTTGCCGTTATTTAAGGGTGGTTTAACTTGTAATATATCTAGGTTATTATCTAGAATCGCATGTAGCTACATGCACACCTAACACCTAATTTAGGAAGTATCATTGATATTCTGTACGCTTCAGATTTTTCGTATAATGCTACAATACTATATCTCCGATACGATGTACACGCAGAGGTCAAAACATTATAAAGTATTCAGTCCAAACCAGAGAAAATACTCTACCGATCGATACAATGTATGAGATGCATGTGATTTCCACTTCTAAAATTCGAATCTTAAAAGCCGAGTTTGGATTTGAGCAATTAGTCTGTAGCATGTACGACCACATATGTCTGATTTATAAGCTAAAACTCCACAATTACTTGGGAGCCAGCAATCATGGTTACTCAAACACTGTCGAACCGTGTTGAATTTTGGAAACTTTAATGAATACAATCTTAGTAAGTTTAATTTCTATTTCTGTCAATTTGTGGCAACAATAAATGTGGTTTATACCATCAGCCTCGTATTTTCCTAATACAGGCCTAGGAAACTTATGGCAAATAGTACCATTTTTATTTTAGTGAACCATCTTAACAAATATCCTGCTTATAGGAATGATATGAAAGAAAAAGGATCGATTTCTAGTAGTATTTCTCATGATTCATATACATTCGCAGTTAGCACAACAGCTACTTTTACCGCACCTTGTATCTATTTGGTTGTTTAAGTAAATCTCAGGATACATGTTGCTGAGCGACTATTCGCGCCAAACTGAAATTAATTATCATGTTAGAAAAATTGATATTTAATATTCATTTGATGAAAATCTTTATATTTAGTTCACAAGCTGATGTTACGATAAAGAAAAAAAAGATATGTTGTAGAAAAGAAATTTTGTGTCAATCAATGTTGAATTGAGAAACAAATTTCCTGGCTTTAAATGACTCAATTGCATGGGTTTTAGTACGTACAGCGGCCAAGGTTCATTAATTCTTTTAGTTTTAGTCGGTTTTTATGGTCTAAGTAGATAGAAAATTTTCACCCATTCCATTTCGTCTGTGCAGGTTAAAATTGGACTTTGGATTGATCTCACATTCACCTCTCGCTTCTACGATAAGATAGAAATTGAAGAAGAAGGGTGCCATTATTTGAAACTTCAGTGCAGAGGGCATAAGGAAACTCCAACAGAAGAAACAACAAAGACCTTCATAAAAGTCTGTCATCAGTTCATTAGCCAACATCCTCTGGAAGCAATAGGTGAGTAAAAGTTATCTTTTATAGGTAATTCACAGCATTCTTAAAATTAGTACATGTTTCTGCATCTTGTGATAAATTCTCTTTTTGCATTATTTATGATTGTTTAAGGTTTGGATTTTAGTCTTAGTATTCCTAAGTTGTCACTATTCTGAATTTATATTGATGACAGAGAACAATCAATAACTATTTGAAAGCAGTATCATAGATTGTGAAACGTTAATTGAGAGTTCCTGCTTTACAAGCATGTGTTTGGTGTAAATGATTTTGCATTTTAGTCTGTTTTGAGTTATATCTGTATATCAACATTTTTATTCATTTTTGAATGTAATATAATTGCTGTTCTCCTCATCTCTACTAAGGCATTCATTGCACCCATGGCTTCAATCGAACTGGCTTCCTTATCATTTCCTATTTGGTGGAAAACATGGACTGGAGTGTTGAAGCTGCTATCAATGAATTTGCCCGAGTCAGGCCTCCAGGAATCTACAAAGCTGATTACTTAATAGAACTTTATAAAAGGTAATTATCTAGGTCAGAGCTGGTTTGAGCATTTTCTATAGCATTTAAATTTGTTTTCTTTGTAGAAACTATGTATTTTATTTTAAACTACTGTACAGTATTGCCCACAATGAAGGTATTTGGTACTCTTTTATAATGTTTATTGAAATTCATGTTTTACTATACCTTCATTTTAATGAGCAAAGGCGCATTTTATTAGAAGTAGCATCTGAATTTTACATTAGTTAAATGAAGAATAATTAGCAGCAAATGCTAATTTAAAAACAGATGAAGGCTATAATTGTTTTGTGGAGATGTAATTCATATAAAATAAATTTTTAATTTAATGGAGTAGAAAATTAATCTGGTAGGATGCAGCATTTAAAGTCATTTAGGAAAGTTGACTGTCTGATGAAAATTAAACAAATGCATTGCTTTCATGTGAATTAGAGATGTCATCGAGTTTACTTACTGTGGTGGAAGCATGGTCAGATACTAGATATAATAGTAAATATCAAAATAATATTTAATGTGCTTAAAAAATGGAAGTTACCCATGAATTTGCTTTGTGTGAAAATTCATGGTAGAAAAAATATAAATCAAAGACAGAAAAAAAAGGTTGGCCGAGAAGGGATCAAACAATGAAGCCTCTCTGGCAGAGCTGAATATCTTGCCAAGTATGCTATTAGTAATGTGATTACGAGCCCGTCACTTATGGATTTAATGCTGGTACGCAGAATAAAAGGCAATTTTGTGGATAAACCGTAGATTTGATAACCTAAAAATAAGTGTGTTTCATGAATTTTGCATTGAGATTATCTCCCTGCCAAATTTTGACCAGATCTGAGGTGTTGTTACTGTGTCCTCCCCTATCATGATGAGAAGGTATGACATTCTTCCCAACCTTGTCCAAATCATGATGAACAAACTAATAAAGTTATATCATGAATGGAGAGAGTGAATTTAATAATGATCAACAATCAAAAATAATCTTCATATACCTCATTTTAAACTTTACAATTTGAGATAAGCTTTTACCATCGCTTTTGAATCAAATGTTTAGGTGAAACACCCTACCAATGAAAAGGGTTACTAGGCTCCCAGATAGTCATGTGGACAGCGCGTTTGCCTTTGGTGAAAGTGGTCCCGGGTTCGAATCCTGGTGGGAGCCAATGTGCGAAATGACCTAAGCTGTTGAAGCACTTTTAACAATACTACTACTACTACGAAAAGGGTTACAATGATTCACAACATGACAAATAAGTTCAACTTCCCTTTTTGGCGGAACGAGTCAACCTCTATCTGTCAAAGTCTATCTGTTTCTGAGGATAGGTAACTGTGCAGTTACCTGGTTATGATTCTGTCAATCTTTACAAACAATACAACAAATTACTCATAAAAAATATGACGACCTCTATATAAATTATGACATCATCAGACTACACTCAAAGATACAGTTCATTGTCCTCAATACTATCAAAGGCATCGCATCAACTCCCATACAGTACTGGAGCAATTCAAATTAATGAATTCAGACAATGCATATTACTTTCCAAAGCCATAGAACAGCATCGTATACTAGAAAACAGTAACAACGGTACTAATGCAAAAGTCTGGGTATAGGAGCCATAACCTAACTATCTAATTTTCTTCTACTTTTTACGTTATTATCAATTTAGAATAACCTGGCCCTGTCCTTTTGATGCCTCTTATATAAATTTCAAGTTGGAAACAATATTAATTAAATAAATTCCATGTTTTTACAGGTATGATGATCCAAATTTTGCGCCGTTGCCTCCAGAGCTACCGGTATGGCATAAGGAGTATGACGATAGTGTAGATGATGATGGCCTTGCTATTGAAGATTCATCGGATACAACTTCAAGGTGAAAGTTTAATTTATGTTATAGTTAACCTTAAACAGAACAGTGGAATTATTAAAATCGTAATGGTATTTTCTCAGTGAAATAAAAATACACGAAATGATTTCTTAAGTATAAGAAAAATAATATAAAATTGTTTGCTAAGAAATAGAGACATTTTGTGATAGCTATTAATGTCGTGTGGAAATTTAAGAAACTCCCTCAAAATGTACTTACTAAATTTTAAGGAAAGACTATTTTGAAACGGTCTTGATATAATTCAAGCTGAAATTGTTTTAGAGTAATGTTAAAGATTCTGATTGATATATAATGATTGCAAGTGGGGCAATTACTGTTACTGTGAGTATAATAATTTGGCCTTGCTGCTTGGCCAGGATCCACATTTGAGTCCTTTTCCTTGAAAACTATTCATCCTCTTTCGATTCACTTTCCGGTGTTTTAAATGTTGTTTTGATAGAATCAGTTTAGGTAATAAATCTTCAATGTTCAAAAAGAAGATGTTTAAAATTAGTTGAATTTAGATTATTTTGCAGATTAAAATTCTGATCAGATCTGAAAGAATTTGTCTCCTTTATTTTTTAGTTCCTACTAAGCTTTGTGGTTGAATAAGACATAATTCTGTTTTGAAATATGCACAAACCATCTTTTGAGAACTAAGAAATTACCCATTACATATTACATGAGTGTTTTACTTTCAGTAGGTTAATTTCCCTTAAAAATCCTTTTTCTACGTTATTTTCCTTTGTTTCCTGGTTGCTTACCCAACCCTTGATGTCATCTAACATCTTCCCCTATTTTTTTCCTTTGGATTTTACCTTCAATTTGACTGATTTAAATTCATATGTTTATTCACATATGCATTTATACTTATTTATCAACCTTTTATACTGTTGGCCAATGAAAAGTCTGTTAGGGAATATTTTGCTCTTGAAGCATACATTTTATAATGAGATCAAACATTATGTATTTATTGTAATGTATATAGCAATGTAGTATACCCCATTTCTGAGGTTTGATCATTGCCCAAGGCCTACCAAAATCCAAAGATAAGCAACATCTATCTGACACATGAGCTCATTCCCATAACCTGAGGACTAGGCCCAAATCTCCGTAGAACTCTACTGCTGTCTTGTTAGCATAGCTACCCGTATAAATCCGAATGCCAGGTTTATTGTGATAAATCTTGATGTCATCTGGGACTTGAATCCAAGACCACTTTATACGTAGCAAATGTCTTATCCTTTTGGCTTATAGGAGGCCTGAAGCATATTGCATTTGACAGCATGCTTTGATTGCATACACCCTCATTTCAGTTGGGTGCGAAGAAGAAAAAAAGTTTTACCAGTCCATATGTCATGGATACAACTTATCATTTATAGTTCCTTTTAGTTTTTGTATTTCAGAAAACTGGAATAGATGGCTCAGTCATTGGTTTAATCTCAAAAGAATGAATTTTTTATCAATAAACGCAAGGAGTGAATACAATTCAAGCTAGGTAGTACTAAACATCTGGGGTAAAAACAGCATCAATTAAGTAACTCATTGAGGTTGAAGCTTCACATATCAGATGAAGGGCTATTTTTTCAACCCATAATTTTGGAAAAAGGTGCATCTTACAAGCCACCAAATATGGTGTATTAATATCTAATGTATTCTATGTTCCAGTGAAGTTAGTGGGCCAAAAAGGCGGAGAAAAGGGAATAACAGGAAGAAGCCAGCTCAATTTATGGAGGGTGTTACAAGGGGTATATCTATAGTAACTTCTCCCGAAAAGCTGCATGCAGTTCAGGACAAAATAACTGTTTTGTGCAGGCTTTGTGGAAGTGCACCTGATGGTTTTCCTGGTTGTCAACCTGTCTCTATGGATACCAAAAACCTCAACTTTATACGTGAAAAGCCTTATATGGTGTCATGGAAAGCAGATGGCACAAGGTTAGTGGTATAAATTTATATTTTTTAAAATTTTGGAGTCTAAATCTTAGAGGATCCCTTGACTTCGTGGTAATTTGCATTTTTAAGTTTTCTCCGACTTTTAACTGAGTCTTGCCAGCAAAAGATGTATGCATTATGCTGACAAAGTCATATTTTGAAGATATTCCTTTAGAATATAGTATGAATGTTCATGTTTTGTGTAAAAGTGAATGTAGTTGGCTCAAAAAGGTAATTTCAGTATGAAAAATTCATCCTTGGACAGAATTACAAGCTTTTTCCTCTGAATTGTTGAATCCTGAGTTCCCTCTCTCCACCAAGGCTCTACCAAGACTATTTGTCTCCCTTTGGACTCTCTTTCAACCTATCGAACTAATTATTATCTATCCATTTTGTATGCTTTTCTAAATTCCTTTATGACTGCCCACTCCAATTTTCTCAATTTGCCTTTCATGTTCCTTACAAATTTACTCATTAAACTTCTGTACATCACTATTCCATTCCCAGACTTTCATTTGTTAAATGTTTCCCTCCACCTTCTATTGATGCTATTTTACTATTTACTATCTACACATTTCTTTGTATAATAGTGACTCACACTTGGTAAAACCCCTTATCTTTCCTAAATTTCCGAATTAATATGTTTCATATATAATTGTTATAATCAATTTAATTTTATCTTTTGTTGTATTTTCATTGTAAATTGCCAAATCTGCTGTTTGTGCAAGATTGAATACATAAGAAATAAATATGTTTGATATAGGCTCTATATAGACACATAATAGTAGCTCATCATTTTTGGAAGCACATATAATAACAATTACTCAACCATAAAAAAATTGGAAATTCTTACTTTCTTTTAGTTCTGCATTAATTTTACAATCAACCGTGCAGTGAAACATTCATTATGAATTTTATACAATTGGTAGATTATAATTTGGAAAAGATACAATGTTCAAATGTTATCAGTGTTTTTAAGATGTGCCGGCGTGTAAGTGGATTTTTGAAGCCTAAAAAAATCTCTCAAAAACTAGGGGTCGACTTATATGCTGAACATAAAATTTCACCCTTTACCACCGAGTGGTAAATAAGTGAAACTGCCAACACTTGTTGTACTCAAACTCTTGCAACTCTGCACAATTATTTCTTACTGAAACTAATTTTTGGCAAGTCTTATTAACGTAGATATCATGTAAAACCAAATTCATCAAATACATAGAAATACAATTGCGGCCGAAAGTAAAAATGTAAAGCCCAGCAAACTGATCATCTGAGTCATATATATGTATTTAGAAAACAAATGACTCATATTTATATACGAGTAAAATGTTGCTTGCATACTGCAAGCATATTGATAACACAAATTTCAAGTTGGCATAATATCGAGAGGGTCCTCAAAAGAAATGAAAGGATTGAAAATATTCTTAAAATTCGCTGCAATTTATCCGTCCAGCATCAAACCCGGGTCTTCCTGGTAATACTTACTAAGCAGCACAACAGAAGATTATCATCTCTAACTATGTGTGAAAACTCAAGCAGAAATATTAGCTGCAACTGCCTCAAACAACGTCCTACTTTTCCATTATATTCTTTATGTGAGAAATATTAATGTGCTCTGGCATCGAACTCAGGAACAGCATGGTCTTATCTAAATTATTTTCTTAAACCGAGTCTTAATATACATCTTCTAGCTAAGCAAGAACTTCCTATCATTTCGATAAGTGCATTAAAAAAATGAAAAGCTACCTCAATGTGTTTTATATGGAAGATATATTTACTGCCCGGCATTGAACCCGGGTATTCCTGGTGATACTTCTTATGCAGCACAAAAGCAAGAACTTCCTATCATTTCAATAAGTGCATCAAAAATAATAATGAAAAACTACCCCAATGTATTTTAAATGGGAGATTATTGCATCATCCTAGCATCGAACCAAGGACATTTTATGTTAAAGTCATTAATGTTTTCGATAGATCATGACCATATCTATAGGCTCCTTGAGTTTTGATTCTCTACCTATCCGGAAAGTATTTTTTAGAAATCTCCAAAAATCAAAGCAATGCATTTAAAAGGATAAAATCGTGACTTTGGGGCCTTCTGGCATCAAACCCATGACACTGAGGCTCAAAGTTGCCTTTTTCCTGGTTTCACGTTAGGGCCTATACGCTGTAAAAATTTCAATTCAATTATACTTGTGGTTTAGCCTGTGAATTTGTATCCTATCTATCTATATATATTTATGAATGAATCCTGAGGAGGAATTATATATAATAGATGTTCTATGTTTTCTTTTTACAAATGAAGAGCAATAAGCACATCATGGTTTGTTTTTGTTTATATAATTGTTATGATTCGACTTAGCGTTAGGAGTTAATGGAAGTTGTTTTAGCAGTGTTACAGTGATTTGATATAACCACGCTATATTACCATTATTTCTATAATAAATTTTTAATGCCTTTGTGTTTCTGTTTCGTAACACATTTTTATTTGTGTAGCCTGAGTGGTACCAACGAAAGAAACTTGTGTAATAATTAAGAATAGGTGAGAAGTTGACATGACAGCTGAAAGAAACAATTTTTGCGTTTTACCACAAGGGATTACTTTGTGGTAAATATTCCCTAAGCTATTGTATATTTATGGATACCATAGTTTTTCTTCCCATAAAATAGAACTGTGGACGTGGTTTTGCCTTATTTTTTGGGTCGACTTATACACTGAACATAGGTCAAAACCAGAAATTCACCTCAAAATTTTTATAGGCCAGCATATACGGTAATTACATGGGATTTTATGCATAAATGGTAAAATTGTTTACTTTTTATTACAGGTACATGATGTTGATTAATGGAGAGAACCAAGTGTATTTGATAGACAGGGATAACAATGTCTTTCAAGTTGATGGGCTTCGCTTTCCTCATCGTAAGGATTTAAAGAGGCATCTTCAAGCAACTCTTGTTGATGGGGTATGATTTATTACATTTTGTGAATTTTTTTTACGTTTCAAGCTATTTAAACAGGCACAAATCTTGTCTTTAGGAATGCAATTTTTGTACGGAATAAAAGAAATATAATTTATCATCTTTAATTGTCTGTAAGTTATAAGTACTGATAATCTCTATGAAATATGTTTTATAGCTGCATTCCCAGCAAGTCAGTTATTTCTAAGTAAATTTTCATAATAATATTTTCAAGTCTCCTGTTTAGAGAAGGGGAAAATATATTTGTCTTTGCCAGCATCATTAATATGTTTTATTTGTACGTGGGCTACGGTTTTAAGCATGGGTTGGAGAAAAATGTTAGACTCCTGAAATTTTATCATGTAAATTTGAGTCAAAGTCTACCTGAGTATTAGCCAAGGACCTAATTGTATTCCTAACATGTATGTAAAAACTAATTGAATGGGGTGTAAGCCTAGGGTGGGAAATGCAGGATGGATATCTGATCAAACATGTTCCTTTTAATCAGACAACTCCCTGCAGACAGTGCGAGATTGCAAAGAAAATTGACTAAGAATTGCTAAATGAACAAGTAAGGAATTTACAAGCCGATTTCTGTCTATGGCACTCTCTTTCCACCCAAGAACACATAAGTGGGACCCTCACTTGAGTATAAACTGAGGGGGTCTTTTTCAGCATAAAAATTTGTAATTATTAATTATTAGTAATTAATTTTTAATCACACATTTATTTTTAATTTAGTTTTATTATTTTGTGAGAAAACTCAGGAGCTATTTTATAAAAAAGTGAGGAATAAAAAGAATCATTTTGAAGCTTAATTTGGGTGCAAAACGTGGATATTAATAAAGAAGGAAGTCAAACGTTTGGAATCAAAATATGGGTATAGCATAGAATGGAAAAAGTAAGTTGGGTTGATAGGAAAACAAACAAGGAGGCGCTGGAGTTGGCTGGGGAGGAGAGGGCTTTAATTGAAGTGATCAAGCATCGTCAGAAGAAGGGGTCAAATATCGAGAAGAGAGGGATTGGTGAAGACTGTAGTTGAGGGTAAAATTCAGGGGAATAAACAGAGGGGAAGACAAAGGCCAAAGATGTTGGATGGCATAAGGGGTGGGATTAGCTATAAGGAAATGAAGGAGATGGTGCTTAATAGGGATTTTTGAGTGCACATGAACCTGCCAAATGGTAGAATACTCATGCAGAGGATTAATTAAAAGTCCTGCTTTAGTATTTACGAGTAAAAGTTGCTTGCATACTGAAAGCATATGATTATAGTTCTATACTTTGCACAGACTTAATAAAAATCTCAAAAGAAATTCCATGTATTACTTCTGTCCATATGCCTGGCCGTAGAATTTTCACATTCTCGGAAAATGAATGGTGAATAATTTAAATTCTCGTCATAAGTTCAAAATAATAAGGCTGTCTGCTGTCGGCACCGTTTGCAAAATGTGAACATTAATAACGCCCTGGTGGAAATAAAACCTATTTGATTCAAATTTTGAAGTCGATATCATACCATGAATGTCCAAAATTAGGACTCCGTTATGCCCATCTGAAATGCATAGGGTAATGTAAACGGCTCTCTGGCATCAAACCAAGGATGACCAGGGAAACCTAAAACAGCATAAATGAAATTTATTTATGATCTTTCTTCACATACCAAGTTTTATGCTTCTATGTTATCAGGAAGGGGTTAAAAAAAATCTTAAAAATCGTCACAATGCATTTTAAATTGGAGTGTATTTGCCCGGACTTAGTGTTGAACCAAGGATAATCTTTGAGGATGTGTTTATGGATTCCGTCGGATATGCACGGTTTCCAGCGATTCCTTGAATTTCAACTCTTTTATACTTTTTTATATTTAGCTTCTGGAGCTAACTGAAAATTGCATTTTAAAATTCATTAGATTAATATATTTGCCAGGAAGTGCCTCTGAAAAACTTCCAAAAATCCCTACAATGCATCTTTATGGAAAAAAATTGGGACTTTGGGGCCTCCTGGTATCGAAAGGTTCAAAATCGCTTTTTTCTGGTGGTCACATGTTATGGCTAGAATGCCGCAAAAATTTCAAGTCATTGACACTTGTGGAACATGGTTAGAATTTTGATCCCCTATGAATGAGTAAGTGAGTGAGTAAGTGATATAGATATATCCAGAGAAAAGCCTATATATAATAGATATTATCTGTGAACAACATTTAATTCCAAATCATTAAAATATGTGTTGATTGTTATTTTTTTCTATTTTAGGAAATGGTGATAGACAAAGAAAATGGACAAGATGTACCTAAGTATTTAATTTATGACATAATCCATTTTGAAGGAATGGAAGTTGGAAATACTCGATTTTCAGTGAGGTTAACTTGCATTGATGTGAGTAACCACCCTACATGAATTGCTTCAGGAAAGGATCTTCTCCCTACTATAACATCGCACTCTTTTTGTTTTAGAAAGAGCTAATATTTCCAAGGCGCGAAAGTATGAAATTGGGCCTCATAGACAGGGAATCTGAACCCTTTGGTGTGAAAATGAAGCAATTCTGGGATGTAACTCAAGCTGGAAAATTACTTTCCCCAAAATTTGCAGAGCAGCTATTACATGAACCTGATGGACTTATTTTTCAGCCTACAGACATGGTAACATCTGCTTATAATTTTGTAGTGTGATGAAAAAGATGTGCTTGAATATTTCCCGTAATTATAATGATGGAATGTTTTGAATTTAATCTTCAGCCTTATAAACCTGGGCAGTGTATGGAAGTTCTTAAATGGAAACCTCTTAGCCACAACTCAGTTGATTTTCTGCTTAAAATAGTTACCGAATCAGGAGAAGGGTAAGTCTTACTTAATTTTGGTGAAAATTATGTTCTGTAAAAAGGTCTTCACTGCACTTGAAACATAAGATTTGAGCATTCAAACCAACACACATTTCGTGACAATACAAATTACAAATTAATTATTACAAAATTTTTCAAGTAAAATGACAGCTTTTTTGTCAATAGATGTCTACTCCAATTTTGTGTTTATCTAGCCATCTTGAACCTTTCCCTGCTACTCACCCTTCCTTCAAAATTTTCTTAAATGTACGTAAGGGCTTGAATTTTCATGTACTGCATTACCTGATGATGTGAATTTACCCTAAATCAGTTGCTTATGTGTTTTGTTTGGTCAAATCATTTACAAAGTGGTTCTCTAGTTTCTTTAGAATATACAAATGTGTACCTTCGTTATTCCTTTTTGAATATTATTAAATAACCACTGATTATTATATAAATTCCCTCTGTTTTAGAATCATGTGCGACTGAAAATTTGGAACTCTCATGAAGTGTCAGCTTTCTGTAGATCAGTTATTTTGATTGTAATTAATTACGCAACTAAGAAATTATGTCTTCTCTCATGTGTGTCTGTTTTAGTTTTCTAATTTCAATTTTGGATTTGCATTCATCTTGGGTTAAACATGGAATAAAAGCTATAATTACTCTGCATATGTCATGCTATCTTGATGCCGATCATAATCTTTTTGCATTTATTGACTATTTGTTTATTTTTTATGAAAAAGAATTAAAACTTTTTGCTGCAAATTTTTATGATGAATGTATCCTCTATAAAATCTGTCAACACTTAATATTTTTGCAGTATTCTGCCCAGGAAGGTTGGGCATTTGTATGTTGGTGGTCGAGATTTCCCTATCGACACCATAAAAGTAACCAAGGCGCTAAAGGATTTAAATGGAAAGATAATAGAGTGCAAATACCAAGATAAGCAGTGGGTGTTTATGAGAGAGCGAACAGACAAATCCTTTCCTAATGGTTACAGAACTGCTCAAGGTAAGAAATCCATCCATGCAGCCTTGTTGCAGCATGTTGGTGACTAATTTATTTTGGTGATATACCACAATTTGCTGTTTGAAAAGTTTGACACCTTCTATAATGTCTTTACTGATTATGGAATTCATTGTAGTATGTTATATCCTGTTATTTTGTGAATCAGATAGCACCTCCACGTAGTAGTTACAATTTCTCTTTTTCATTAGAGAAACTAACAATTTGGTGCAAGTGTGGATGGAAGTATGTATAAAGTTTTTTCCTGTATTATCATGAGATAACTCTTGTTTGCTAATCATTATTGGGTCAGGAAAATCGAGTATGTTAATTAATCATCACCTAATTTATTATTTTATTTTTATTCAATCTTTATGTTATACTCATACCTGACACTTTCTCCTTTCTTTATTTTAGTTGCAACAAAAAGTTTGTTGTACAGTTTTTCAAGCCTACCTTAACATGGACATTTTTTTGTTGGATTTTTAATCTCTAATAAAAGTTAACTTAAGTGTTTTTTTGTAAACCTAAAAAGTATTTCCCTTTTTATGCCTTTTCTTTTTTCCTATCCCTAAAAACTCTTTATTGAAATATTTAATAAAATGAGCTGAGATGTAAGATGAGAATTTTTTCAATCTTCCCCTTAAATGAAGTCATTATGATTGTTAATTTATAATGTCAGATTTCTAGATTTACTCCATGAAATCTAGGAAGAGTTCACTTTAATTTTTGATGGTTTAATTTTTGTGGCATTGTTTGTGGAACTGACAGATCGTTTATCATTTGACTAGCAGTTATGTGATTAATATTGAATATTTTCCTTTCAGCTGTGTGGAACAGTATCATCGATCCTGTATCATCAGATCGTTTATTAGAATTCATTGAACATCAAAGATACACTAAAGAACCAGAATTAATGCCTCCTCCTGCTAAAGTTCCAAGAAGATGAAACTTACATTGTGCAACAATGGGATTGTAATAGTGTCTTCCCATTGGTATTGTTTTTTTCCTTTGGATGTTGTGTGTGACAAGTTATAGGGTATATTAAAGACATTACTCCTATAAGAAGATTTCCATATTTTTGAAGAAAAGCTAGATCTTCTAAACTAGGAATGATTATCACTTCACATTTCCTAATACTCTGCATATGTTAAGACCCATGATTTTGATTGGGTTTTGGAATGAATGATGTTTCTATAGCTTCAGTGTGTTAGTGTTAAGAAATTGTCTTTCAGTTATGATTTACCTTGATGTTATCATACTTCTATGGGAGTATGAAACGAGACAGTAGTCATAAAACTTGGTATGACTGATTTGTTATATTTTTAAGTTAAAATAGCTGGAGTATTTTATGGTGAAAGTTATTTATTAAACAACAAATCATCTTTGAGATTCATTTCATTCTGAATAAAAGTAATCTGTGAAGTTAAAGCACCAGTTTACCATTGATCTTCCTCTCAGAGGCACCCAAAAATCTATCACAGCTGCCATTTTTTATTTAAATCAAATATACCTTGGAATTTCAATTTTTTTCTACCTCCTGTATGTTTGTATATGTATGTGCAAGGTATTATTCAATATGCTTTGAAAAGTGTTCAACAGTTGATTGATGTGTAATTGGAACACTATCTTTAGAATATTCTCGCATTAATGGTGACACCAAAATAAGAAGTATGGCCTTGCTTACTTAATATTTTGTTAACTTTCTATGTCACACATTAGTCTTGTTTGGAAAGAGCATGAAACATAGTTGTTAGGGAAACACATTGGTATATCTTGCATTTAGAAACTCATTAAGTACTGGTGTTGCCTTTGGAAATACCCCCAATGATGTCTATTAACAGTTATTTGAAAGTCTTGTCCACGTTTATTTCAGAATAAAATCACTGAGCAAAGATATCTAAATTCTTTAATTTGTATTATTAATAATGAGTAGTCTCGATAACTTATTCCAGCCCGATTCTTCGGCACTATGTGATCTTATTTAGGATTAACAAGAGATGGAGGAAATCTAAATCAGATACTTCTAATCAAGACACTTATGAGGAAACCTGAACACAATTTTGTATTGTTTCCAGCTATACTTAAATTCTTCGTGTGAGTTTATTGAAACATAATAACTGAAGGATCTCTTATTCACGGGGGTAAGAAGAAGCCTCATCTTTAACGACCCAGGATATTAACTTCTAAAACTGAAAACGCAACCCATTCTCAAATAATTTCTTACTGCCCGTTTAAAATTAGTGAAATAGAAGTTTCACTACTAAAAAATTGTGAAGTAGTAGTTCTTCACACCCAACAGTAACTGCTGTTCGAGGTGTACTATTTAAGGCGATAATTGAAAATTACAAGGGTAAGTATTCTCCTTTGTATTTCCTTGAGTCTCCTCCTTACTTAGTTACACTCGCTTTCTTCAAGAATTAACCCAATTGACCGAGCAATTTTCTATTACTGAACTTACTTCGACAAAAAATATCGGGTAAAATTATCGTAGAAAGATTTGGATAACAAAGTCTGGATATGAATTGCCGTATAACGTTAAATACCTTTCGATAAGGCCAAATATTTATCAATTAACTAATGCTGAGCCGATTTGTCATTGATGTTTATTTCCGAAATAGCAAGACAACATTTTACGGTGAGGAGTTTTAGTCTGCAGTTTACAATCTCATAAGATGAGAACCTCACGATACCACCGTCGTTTACAACAAAGCAAAATATAATGGAAATTACGTGTAAACGAACTTCTTTTATGTAACTCGAGCAGACGAGTTTTTTGTTCTACATCTACCTTCGCAAGCTACTTACAAACCGCAAGTAAGCTTTCTAACCTCGCAGAATCTAGAAATTATTTAAATAATATAATCATCCTACCATACAATAACTGAAGGACGATTTACTGAATTGAAATAGAATTTGGCGAACGTACAATTTCTCTGATTTCTATTGTGCCCTCCCCGTTCAGCCTTTTCTCATTTCAATTGTCGAATTTGCGTGACGTGTCCGGTGTTCACGTCAATGTATGTTTCGTGGGAGTGGAATCATCCTTCGAATTAAGGTTTGTTTGATAGATTTAACGATCAATGCAATAGTATATCTTACAGATATTTATTCTAAATGAATATCGGAATCCCGAAATTGGTTATTTAGATTCTAGAGTATGGTTATATGTTAAAGAAATGTATTTTTCTGCCAATGAAGCGTAGAAACTTAGGCTCGTGTTCCTTTAGCTCGTGTATTACATCTTTTTTCGGCTAATTAGGATGACCACCTACGAAGAATTCATTCAGCAAAATGAAGAAAAAGATGGTGTTAGATTTACTTGGAATGTTTGGCCATCAAGTCGAATTGATGCTACTCGCTTAGTTGTACCACTTGGCTGTCTTTATCAACCTTTGAATGAAAGACCCGATCTGCCTCCCATTCAATATGATCCTGTATTATGCACAAGAAATACTTGTAGAGCAATATTAAATCCCTTATGCCAAGTGGATTACAGAGCAAAATTATGGGTCTGCAACTTCTGCTTTCAAAGGAATCCAGTAAGTAGTATAATTACACTAGTCTCTAATGTTATACAGTGAGAGCTCATTAATATTTATCGTGTACATAAATGATAATTTTCTTTCAGTTCCCACCCCAATATGCAGCGATTTCAGAGCAACATCAGCCGGCAGAACTTGTACATACATTTTCAACTATAGAGTACACCATAACTGTAAGAAAGATTCGTTACTATACGTTCTTTCATTTTTACTATCTAAGAGATTATTGGCTATTTATTTGTGAAGCCTTGCTCTGAATTTCGAGGTCATGATCATGCATGTATTAAGTTTTAAAATAGATTTTTACCAAGTAACTAATTCAAGATGAATCAAAGGGTAACTTTATTCTACCATTTTAACGTTGGTATTTGGTTGCATCTAGTTTTCGCATATTTAATTAGCTTAACTTTTCATTTCAGAGGGCACAATGTTTACCACCAATATTCCTATTAGTTGTGGACACATGCATAGAAGAGGAAGAACTTATGGCATTGAAAGAATCTTTGCAGATGTCTTTGAGTCTTCTTCCGCCTAATGCCCTTATTGGATTAATTACCTTTGGACGCATGGTCCAGGCAAGTATATAATAGTTTGACATGTGTATTTTCAAACCTAAAAAATTAATATTATTTTTCATTATACTTGAATAAAAATGTTATAATATTTAATAACTGAAGCTTTACACATGTTAATAGGATGTAATTGAATAGTGAAATTTAAATAATAATAGTGAAAAATAGTGAAATTTAAATAATAATAATAATCTTTTATTAGTCGGATAAGCCATACAAAATAGCAAATGACCTTGTCGATAGATAAAACACATATTACACTATCTTGGTTACCTCCAAAAACTCCCTAATATAATAAAAAGGGTTTCTGATTAGCCAAGATGACACCCCAGATTTAAATCTATTAATTGACTCTGCGTGTAAACTCTTAGGTAATTTGTTAAATAGTTTTATACTAGTAACACGATGATGTTGAGTAGTTTTCAATGTCAACACAAGGGTGTATCAATTTTATAAGCATTTCTGGTATTATAGTGATGAATGTCACTTCTTACCTGACATATAGACAAATTAATTTTGGTTTATACAAGTACCTCATGTGTATATAGGTTAATTACAGTCATATTACCTTTAGTCCTAAAAATAAGCTTACAATGTTCTGTTTTGAGTGAGTTTTGCCCCAGCCAATATCCTCAATACCTCTTTTTGAATCAATAGTATTTTGTTAATTCCAGAACTATTACCTCATATACAAATACCGTAAAGTAGCCTACTGTGAAATAAGGGAAAGTAAACATTACATTGATATTCTTTAGGTTCCTAAGCTTTGAAGGCTCTTATTACACAAACAACTATGGGCAATTTGCTGTGTAAGCTATTGGTATGCTCATCCCAAGACAATTTTGTGTCCAGATGAAAGCCTAAAAGTTTCACTGACAGCAGATCCTGAATAGTATTCTTTTGCTTAAAAACAAGAGATTGATTTTTATTTTCAGTTAGCAAAAACTTATTTGAAGAGAACCAATTGGCAGTACCCTTGAGCGCCTTCGTCATATGAAGATCCATTATCTTAGACTTATCACCGGAGGTGTACACAGTTTCATTGTCTGCATGTATCAAAGTTGTAGTTCTGACATTGTCTTTTCGGTCATTCGTCATTATTAAGAAAAGAAAGGGGTCCCAAACCAGTTCCTTGAGGAATTCCTTTAGTAATAATAGATCTAGAAGACAATTCACCATTTACATAGACAGTTTGGCTATGCTTGTCAAAATAAGATTTGTGATATCAAGTTCCTTCCTTCCTATACCATAATATTTTAATTTGTCAAAGAGTACCTCATGTACTACACTATCTAAGACCTTACTTAAATCACATAGAGTAATTTTCATATTGTAATGACTCAAATTATCAACATTTGATTTCCTCTCATGAAAACCAAATTGTGCAGAGAAAATAGTACTATTATCTTCTTTACATTTATACAGTTGGTTTTTTATAACTCTTTCAAAAAAACTAGAACAACAGTAATAGGTCTATAATTTTCGAAGTAGTTCATGTCACCTTTGTGTACACCAGAACAGTTTTTTCATTTTGTCAGGAAAGTTTCCTTGAACTAAAAAGCTATTCGCACAAACAACCATAGGTTCAGCAATATGTCCCATGACAGACTTCATTAGGTTTTTGGATGGGACTGTTCTATGTGCAAAATTAGTTGCTTATAAAAATTGATTGAAACCTGCTTTCTAAAAAAAGTTTTATTGGAGATACTGGTAAAAATTTTATGTACTATCAAAAAGTTTAATTTCTCACCAATATCTGTGTAAATTTTGTGGTAAATGCAAGTGATTTAATATTTAAATTGTTACGTCTATTATTACACATTTCTGTGAATTGAAAAATTATACTTTTTATTTGTTTTGTAGGTGCATGAACTAGGAAGAGAGGGTTGCTCTAAAAGTTATGTTTTCCGTGGAACCAAGGATCTGACGGCCCTTCAAGTTCAAGATATGTTGGGCATTGGGAAGTATGCCCAGGTAGGAGGAGCAGTGGGAGGCCCAGGGGCAGGAATGGGATCTGTCACAGGTGTTCCAATGCCTGGCCCTGGACAGGGAATGCCACCAGGTCATCATGGTCAACCACAGCATATACCCCATGCAGGGGCAATTCCTGGTCAACAGCCTAGAGGGCCTGGGGGACAACCTATATCCCCTGCCAATAGGTAATGGACCTTTACATTTTAGTCCCTAAAATGGGGGGCTTTAATTCGCTCACACCCCTGTTAGAAGATTTTATTGTTGACCAAAAGAAATTTTTGATATTTAATATAACTTTATCCGATTGAGATGCATGTTAAACTTTTAGCAGAAAAGATTTTAATTGTAAACTTTTTTTTACTCGTTCTTTTGAGTTATTTACCAAATCTAGTTGGCATTTATCTAGAAAGCACAAGATCCCTATATGTGGTAACTATATTACTGTAAAATGTTTTGCAGCAACATCAACTAATTGAAATAAACTAAAAGAACAGTATGACTTATTATACTTTTTAATTGCTGAAAGATAACAATAAATAATGCTGAAATATTCCTGAAGAAGCTTCTTCTACACTCTACGTGCACCCTTGATTAAGAATTAATGTTTATTACAGCGAGAATTCAAATGACACCTGCCTCTACTTTTGCAAAAACTTATCTGTTTAATAAAATCAGTGGAATTAGCTGTCTCTTTGTGGAGCTGCATCATAAATGCACTGCATTCTATAAGATATGCATGGGTTTTCCTGCTTATAAGGAATTACGTGATAGAGTAAATGAGGCTAATTACTTGGGAAGGCATGACCATAAATACAAAATAAGAGGATGTTAAGAATAAGGTTTAACAAATACTTTTTTCCACAGATTTGCAAAACGACAGGTTTCGTATTTTCCACACGGTAAAGCCTGCCACAATCGATTTTTTTTATACAAAATAAGATGTATTAACCAAAAAACTGATAATCTGAAATATTCTTTCCTTAATAGAACGATTGAGGAATGGAATAGTCCACCTCCAAAAGTATTTGAACCTTTTCCATTAAATACAAAATGGTTTGTTAATGTTATTAGTAAATTGAATATTTCGATGAGTGAGCCAGTTGTTGACGAAATGTGAGACAAGTAGTGGATTGCCTGGTAGGGTGAAGTACGGTGGGGACTTTGTGGGCCCCTACGTGAAGGCCTATCAGGAACCCCGAAAAATCTTGCTTGATAAGTATTTGACAAATAATGTTATGCTATTTCTAAATTATATAAATATGTTTAACTTTTTATGGATCCATTTCGTGTACTGTATAATTATATTTTAATACTTATTATATTTATATATTTTTACTACTTTTATATTATTATATTTTATGCAAATGGGTTTCTGTAAAGATACATAGAATTTGACTTTTTGCTGTTTTATAAGATACCTCGCCACCTGTCCTGTAACTAACTGCGGCGGTAATGTACAATAAATAAATAAATAAAAACACTTAATAAAATAATTAAAACTTTTTGTCAAAGCTCCACACGTTTATTAATAAAACACACAACCGGGTTCGAATATGAACTAGTCATCTTCAGGCAATTGGGAGGACTCGAATTTTTTATTAATAAACGTGTGGAACTTTGACAAAGTGTTTTTTATTATTTTATTAAGTGTTTTTTATATGTTTGATCTCAACTTATCAATTCTTTTTCTTTTAAAGGTTCCTGCAGCCTGTACACAAGTGTGACATGAGTCTAACTGATCTTCTTGGGGAGTTGCAGAGAGATCCTTGGCCTGTTGCTCAAGGAAAGAGGCCTCTCAGATCCACTGGTGTGGCCTTATCAATTGCAGTTGGCTTATTGGAGGTATTCTTATCATTATCTAACGCTCGAGAGAAATTGATGAAAAAATACAGGTATACATAATTGCAGCTGAATTTGCATATGCGGTATCCTTTTCTTATTTTTTCCTTATGTTACTTCAATAATACAAAATGTATATCATGCTGCTGGATCTGGTAATGGTACCCTTTATTTGGTAGATTTCAGTGATCATGAATAAATTAAATAAAAATTCAATATTTAGAAACAGTAAATCTAAGATTACATGAAGTTGCTCTTTGTTCATTCACTGTGTCACCAATATAAATCTGATTCTTTGAGTTATAGAGAGGTATCATATCCATTTTCTTGAATGAGTTATCAGTTTTGGTTGTTTATTTATAAAATTACTCAACTTTCATATACTAAAGTAAATACATAGCACTTTTTTCATTGAATGTCATGATAAGTTACATAGCTTTATGACTGTTAGTTGTTCTGATCACTTGGCTGTAACATTACATCAGTTGTTTGCAGCTTTTTTCTTTATTATGCTAGTTACTGTATCAAAATTTATCAGCAATTTTGCTTTTTAATTGCTTTCTAAATGCTGATCTTTCTCTCAATTTTAATGTTCGCAATGATTTATTTACTATTTAGTTTAATTTTTTTCTCATTCCAATTCTTCTTTCATCATATTGGCCTTGCAATGATAAGTATTTTCTTGAAGTCTCTCATCTTTCGTTTCAGTTCTACATTTTAATTCCTCCTCCATTTAATTGTCTATCTTGGTATTTTCTATTTTGTAGGTTTCTCTGGGCTTGGGTCCTCTTTTTAAAGACAATCCCTCAAGGGTAAAGCTGCGGCATAACTTTTTCTATCTGCCATTCACTGTGTTTCGGTTTAAATCACAACCCCCTGTTGTCACATGTGAAGCAACCTATCTTGTATACTGAACTAAATATCCTTCATGTAATAACTGCGTCACTTGTCCTGGAAATTCACAACCTTAGGAAAAGGAAAAGCAGGCTTTACAGCTGGCTTAATGTTTCTTTCAATATTCTGTGATGGAAGTATGGCATTGCACCAAATAGGTACTGAAGAAGCATACCTTACTATTCAGTCAGTAGGTCAGTAATGGATACCAGTTTGAATCACAAAAATATTAATTAATTTAATTTGCTATCTTCAGCAAATTTTCACCTGAATCTATTTAAAATGTTCTATCTCAATCAATTCTTTTCTGGTTAAATTTGTATTTTAACATGTTATGGACCACTTGCAGAGAATTTTATTTTATTCCGTAAGCATTTCAATGCCTGGATATAACAAGTTGACATCATGCCTTTTTTACTGAAATTTTTACTAAAAATGAAATCATTGTGCTATGATTTCATTTCTAGCACTTCCTGTTGCTAAAAATATTAATTTAGTCTTAAATTGATTCAAAATATTGTATCAACACTATGGTGATTAATGACACCAACATGGCTTCACAAACTTAGTAACTTCTAATTTTAGCATACTGCAAAGTCTTAAAATATGTACTTGCTATTCTTATTTTTTAACATTATTTATTGCTGTAGGAATAATAAAGCCTTATCCAATAGTCCATCTGAAAACTTGAAAGTGAGTTTTATAATTGTACTTGCATTAATTTAAAATGAAATAAATATGGTTTTTTCCTGGTTGATTTATACACATCTTTGATCAGCTATGTGCTGGCAACACTTCTTTCACAAAATATTGAGTTATATCCGCTTGACTGAATACATAATACACACTTAGTGAGCTGATTTTATTATCACTTTTTACTAATCTAACAAATAGTTAGCTCTAAATTTTGGCATGGGTCTGTAATGAAAGTTTTGCTTCATAATCTGATGTTTAACAATTGCTATTAGTGAAACTTAGTTCTGCGTTTTGATCATGCTTTAATCCGGTTCCCTATTAATCCCTTAGTGGGATAAACAGTATTTTAATGTATGAAATAAATTACTGTATATCTTTATATGCAGCAACAAAGCTTTGCCTTAAGAAGGATGGATGTAATCATGTATACTTCAACCCTTGGCACATGACCATAGGAATGTGTGTAGGTTACAAAGCCTGCATAACAACTTATAGATGTTATGTTACTTTTGTTAATTTCTTATTTTGTTATTACTTATGTACCTCATATTTGTTTGGTGTAACAAAACTCCTTGTTACAGAATGACCTTGCTTTCTTAAAAAGTAATGAGATGCATTAAAGTTTTTCAATAGCTATTCAGCATGACCTCAGTGAAACATTTGTATTCCTTTTTTGTATAACCTTGTGATGAAATTTTAGTTCATAAAGCCTAAATTAAGGGTTGAAATTTCATGTTTGATTTCAATTCTATTCTAGTGCACTTACCCTAACACTGGCGCACGGATAATGCTATTTGTGGGAGGGCCATGCTCTCAAGGTCCCGGCCAAGTGGTGGACGATGACCTGAGACATCCCATTAGGTCTCACCATGATCTTCAAAAGGATGCAGCCAAGTACACCAAGAAGGCGACACGCCATTTCGAAGCTCTTGCAAACAGAGCAGCCAGTTCTGGACATGCTCTTGATATATATTCATGTGCTTTGGATCAAACTGGTCTTCTAGAAATGAAGCAATGCTGTAATGCCACTGGGTAGGTTTCCCAGCATAGCAGCTTATATTATCCTAAACATAGAGAAACCTTATTTTGCAACTCCTACTGCACATGAAAAATGTTTTCAAATGAAAACTTTTTAATTTTTGCCTAGGAATGGAATAGAAATGAGGTTATGATAGTATTGTTTGGTTGTTTGTAGTAACTAGGAAATTTTTAATGCTGTTCTGAGCCAAATTATACTTATTTCACCAGTGATCACATGCATGGTCATCTTTCATCTGTATACCTTATAATTATCAAGATAATCTGTGTTAGAGTTAAGAGATTCCATAATTTGTGAATTTAATTTTTATCATAATCTTATAAAGTTTTTCCACTTAATGCAATATCCTCTTGTTGATACCGTTTGAAATCACCAACGCCTTTTGGAGATTTCTTTTAGTAAAGGAAGGTATATTCCATCTTGAACATCATCATAATATTAAATACTAGTGAATAATTAATATAAAATAATTTATATCTATATGATAATTTCTTGACCCATTGAATTCACTTCTCATCGAATTTAAGAGTGATAATACTTCAATAGATTCATTTGAAAGTATTCTGTTTTCTTACCATGTAATTTTGAGATCCAGGTAAATATCAGTATTTCATTTTCTA
This sequence comes from Sympetrum striolatum, assembly GCA_947579665.1. Lineage (NCBI taxonomy): Eukaryota > Metazoa > Arthropoda > Insecta > Odonata > Libellulidae > Sympetrum > Sympetrum striolatum. The sequence continues at coordinate 17,057,547 of OX388351.1, read as the reverse complement.
TTTCATACATCTTTTCATTTGTCAATTCTCTTAATATAATCAGTTAATTCTCTTTGTTCTGTATAAAATGTTAGTGGGTGATTTAAATCTCAAGTTATTCCACCAAACATTGTGTTTCATCTCCCAATCCTTTAAGTGAATCCATTAATTGTGATGCTAATTTTTATGCTCTTTTACGTTAATGAATTTTTCATGTATTTCTTGATGTTTGACATAATGTTCATGAATCTGGCAGTGAATAGGGGTCATTTACTGATTCATCAGGGGTCATTTACTGATTATTATGTCATGTATCCTTTCATATTCAACGAATCCTTTTTTTTTCCTTTCAGTGGCCATATGGTTATGGGAGATTCATTCAATTCAACCCTCTTTAAGCAAACATTCCAGCGTGTATTTGCACGTGATCAGAAGGGTGAATTTAAAATGGCCTTTAATGGTTCTTTAGAAGTAAAAGCCTCAAGAGAGCTGAAAGGTAAGCTATAAGACATTCAAAAGATATACATTTCAGATAATAATATTTGCTCTTCATGTAGATTTTTATGCAATTTTTATCCATATCTTGACTAACTATATCTCTACAATTTGCTTTGAAAATAAATTTTCAATATCTGTATATAACCGTCAAATCCGTCTCTAAATTAAATCAGTTCTCTATTGCAATTTGAGTAAATCTCCTATAATCCTCATGAGTTCGTTTGTTTTCAATTTTTACTATCAAGTATAATAGTTGTAGTAGTAAATTATTTCAAATGAAGGTATTTGTGTTTTGATACTTAAGTACAGCTCCATTCTTTTATTTATACCTGATGGTGAAAAATGATAGTTTACCTACTAATTCAATTAAGAAATAAAAATGTCTTAGAACAGTGAGGTAATTTTACAGATTAATTACCGTATAAGTCGACCTTTGAAGCCTAAAAAAATCTCTCAAAAACCAGGGGTAGACTTATACACCAAACATAAAATTTAACCCTTTACCACCGAGGAATAAATAGGTGATATTGCCTGCTTTACACTTACTGTAACCTAACTCGCAAATAACCACAATTATTTCTTACTGAAACTAATTTTTGGCTAGTCTAATTAATGTAGATATCATATAAAACAAATTTCATCACAAAATACAATTGTGGCTAAAAGTATGTTATGTTATGAAATTTTTTCATAATTAAGAGTTAAATTAATAAACTATTTCCATATCTTTAAAATAAATTTGATGCAAATGTATTCTTCCTGAATTATATTCATTTCTTCACGTATTTTTATTTTACAAGTATTTTTATATATATTTTGATGTTTTCATTTTACAAATGAAAATCAATAAGCACATCATAGTTTGTTTTTGTTTATATAATTGTTGTGATTCGACAGATTCGACTTAGCATTAGGTGTTTTAGCACTGTCATGATTTGATATAATAATGCTTTATTACCATTATTTCTATATTAAGTTATAAATTTTTAATACCATTGTGTTTCTGTATCGTAACTCATTTTGATTTGTAAAGTCTGTGATACCAAAAAAAGAAAATTGTGTAATAGTTAAGCAGAGGCGAGAAGTTGACATGGTAGCTGAAAGAAACAATACTAGGGTCTTAATCTTGCGCGGTAAATATTCCTTAAGCTATCATACATATGGTATACCGTAGCTATAGTGTACCATAGTTTTTCTTCCCATAAAGTAGAGCTGGGGAAGTAGTGTTGCCTTATTTTTTGGGTCAACTTATACCCTGAACATAGGCTAAAACCTGAAATTCACCTCAAAATTTTAGGTGTCAACTTATACGCCGGTATGTATGGTAATATAGATATTTCACAAATTGTGAACCAGAATCACTTAACATTTGATATAGCAGTTATTGGTAATGTTTTTGTTCCTATTTCCTCAGTATCTGGAGCTGTAGGCCCATGTGTATCATTGAACGTGAAGAGTGGCTGTGTGTCTGACCAAGAAATAGGAATAGGTAACACTTGTCAGTGGAAATTCTGTACTTTCAATCCTAGTACAACGTGCGCATTCTTCTTTGAAGTCGTCAACCAGGTATGTACTCTGGAAGCCATCATTTATGTTTTACTGGTTCTCATTTTCCATTCTGTGTTAAAACCTTTTGTTTCTGTTAATTTGCAGCATGCAGCGCCAATTCCTCAAGGAGGCAGGGGTTGCATACAATTTATTACACAGTATCAGCATTCAAGTGGACAAAAGAGAATTCGAGTAACAACAATTGCAAGAAAGTATGTTCATAGTTATAGTTCAAATAATTGTAATCCTCTGACATTGTCATTGATTAGTTTCATTTACTGCGTGAGTAAATCTCCAATTCTAAGAAATACAAATTTAACAGGATTTTTTTACAATTGGTTAGAGCCTGTTTTGTTAATCGAGGTAATTGTGTGCATAAATATTCCTCACCAAGTATCATTTCCCGGTGTATTTTAAATATCTGTTGATAGCTTTACAAGCATTGCAAATTATCTATGTATCTATTTTACTATGATCAATTCAGGAGAAAAGATTGTCTACAATGTGTTACAAGGTTTAAAATAATGTTTCCTTCACCTCAACAGCTGGGCTGATGCTAGTACTAATCACATGCACATCAGTGCTGGTTTTGATCAAGAAGCTGCTGCTGTTTTGATGGCAAGAATGGTTGTTTGGAGAGCAGAAACCACTGACGATGGCCCTGATGTCCTGCGATGGGTTGACAGACAACTTATTCGTTTAGTATGTATAACCACGAGCAATTTATTATGTATGAGACATATATACTTTGATAAGTCCTATTCATTTACTGTGGATATAAATTTTAAGTTATTACTTTATCATATTTTTAATGTTTCATAATTTTAGTTGTTCTCTTATTTATTTAGCTTTGAAATTCACCTTAAGGTTATCAATTTAAATATACTGTTTATGTACTATATTTTATAATATATATGTATCCCTTATAATAAAGGTTTAATCATGTATTTTTCATGTTTCCAGTGTCAGAAATTTGGAGAATATGCCAAAGACGATCCTAACAGCTTCCGTCTGGCAGAAAACTTCAGCTTGTATCCTCAATTCATGTACCATCTACGTAGGTCACAGTTCCTTCAAGTTTTTAACAACAGTCCTGATGAAACATCATTCTATAGGTAATATATTTTATTGTGATTTTAAACTATCTTTGTATTATTGTTTCTTTGGACAAATAAAATTATTATCACTATTATTAAGGATAGTTTGGTAAGGTAGTTTATCTCATAATAGTTTCATGATTTAATTTGAATTCATTTTGAAAATTTTCAAGTATAAAATGTTTTTCCTTAGTAGCAAGTGATTTTCATTTCCAATAGATAAAATAATGCGAACTTATATTTGCTCATCTATGTTTATTTTTAATATTATATATATCTATATTTATTCTTACAACTCAATATAACAGAAAACTTTGATATAAGAAAAAATGTTGGGGTTGGGAATGCTCTAGGAATTTCTTTGCTAAAGAAGGAGAATTGGATTATCAGTCTGTCTCAGAACTATACTTACGTACTTTACATATTTACGTATGACTTTTGGCAGAGATGACTACTGGCATTTCTTATATGCGTATACATATACGTAAATAGAATCGCATACAAGCATAGTAATTATTTATACAGTGCTGTGAATGGCATGGCTGCATGTCTTAATGTGCGCTTTAGATTCACAGGCAAATGATTTTTCAATTTCGAATGTTTGAATTTTGGAGTGCGCATTACATTCAATGGCACATTATTTTCAAGTAAAAATGGTATTTAAATTCTGAGTAATGCTCCAATAACCTTCCTTTGGCAAATTAATTTATTATTACAACCATTGCATTTATTTTCAGGCATATGCTGATAAGGGAAGATATGACTCAATCCCTTGTTATGATCCAGCCAATTTTGTACAGCTACAGTTTCAATGGACCTCCTGAACCTGTTCTCTTGGATACCAGCAGCATTCAACCGGATCGAATTCTCTTAATGGACACCTTTTTCCAACTTCTCATATTTCATGGAGAGGTAAGAAAACATAGCTTATTTCTATCTACGGAAATATCTCAACTTTTACTTGAAAATCCCATGTAAGAAGGAATTTTCAAGTTATAGAATGTAGAAACGGTTACACCTTAGTGTTCAGGCAGATTTAGGAGAATAGAAGGAAGCTGTGTGCTATCTCTTGAGGAAGGCATTCATTTCTCCTCTTACCAAAGTATAAAAAAATGAAACTTATGCTTGATACCTTTTCAGATAAACTTATAAATATTGTTCAAGTGATTTCCCAATACCCAAACAAAGAAAAAAGATATTTTGTTTGGATAAGTTTTTCAATGTTAATATTTTTAAAGGATATCTTATAATCTTTGTGAATTCTCTTGAAGGGAGGCCTAATGACCCATTTTAAAAACCAGGAATGTTATCTTGCAATATAGAATTTTTCCAAGGTCATAATAATAAAGTTTCATTAGCCTGAGAACCAGTCAAGAAATAGGTAAAAGACATTGTCAAGTGAGAGTAGAGAAACTCAATACAGAAAAATTAAAGGGATAAAAATATATATAAACACAGTTAAACATACATTAAAGAATATAAAATATAGTTAACACTTTCCTTGCAGTGTTAATTTCATTGGTTGCTATCCTATGGCTGAATACTTTTAATATAATATTTATATATATATATAATAAAATAATAATATGATATAATAATAAAAATATATAAATAATATTTCAATTATACATAGAATGTTAGCTCTATGTGCTGCAATAAGTTTTTAAAAAATGAATGCTTACATTTAACGGTTATTTTAAAAATATTTATGGTGTGATATGCCGCTCTCAGCCTCAGGGTAGGACCAACTTGAGTGGTATCTCCACACGGAACGTGTTAAACAGATAAAAAAGAAAATAAAGACAATTACAAATGATTATAATTTACATGCACAGTCATTGAATTCCTTTACAGTATACAGTGGATTTTCTGTTGACAGATTAGAGATAATAGTCTTAAATTAATTTAAATTAAGATTCTGCACCTGTGCAGGAAGTTTATTGAAGAGGCTCTTCACATTGAAGTGGTTAAGAGACCTTGAAAGTCTACCTTGAGGTGTATCAACGTTATTTTTATCCATATAATATATTCTGCAAGACTTTTAAGATTCTACTCAATTGAATTTTCTTTCTTTTTGTTTTTACTAATGAGAATATAGCTATTTGATCAATTACCATACTTCAACATCCTATTAAGTATAGTGTTCTTTTACAGTAATTAGTGACATTAAAATGAAATTATCTAAGAAATATATAGAATGGATGTACCTAAATGTGCAATGTATCCTATATATTCACCTTTAGCAGCTACTGTTCAACTTAAATTTACCATCATAAAACCACCTCAGATATTATTTCATCATTAATACTTTTTTCTGCTTGTGAAAGGGAAAGAGCTTAATTTTTATTTACATCAATCAGATGTTGACATATCTTATGGTAATGATTTTTGAATAATTCAATCCTAAACTTAATCCTTTTTATTTATGTAGACAATTGCACAATGGAGGCAACAAGGCTACCAAGACTTGCCGCAGTATGAGAATTTCAAACAGTTACTTCAGGCTCCTGTTGATGATGCTCAGGAAATCTTGCAAACTCGGTTCCCAATGCCCAGATACATTGACACAGAGCAAGGGGGTTCTCAGGTAAGCCCATGTACACGGCTGAATTACAGAATATTGTGAATACATGTTAGCAAGAAGTGTTACTATGTCATAGTTCTGCATTTTCAGGGTTATGCATTTTTCATAAAAATTATTCTTTCCATTAATACCTATGCACAATGATGCATATATTAGTCTCAAGTAAATGTTGTACCCCAAATTTAACTTCTGATATTCTTTAATTTTTGTCTTTACAAATTGTGGTGGTTTATTCATCTTGTATGCAATCAAATTTATTTTGGATCATTTAAATGTATTAACACTCATGAACTTTGAATCTGACATTCTAGAAGTTTCACTCTAATGACATATTTTATTCAATTGCCTGGGAATAAATTTCATTTATTGAATGATTTTACAATATTTTCATGAAAATTTTCAATGTAGTATTTATTCTTTTTATTTGTCAATTTGAAAAAATTCTTAGCTTATTGACTATTATAATTTTCCTGTTTTGTTACAAATTTGTTTTCTATCAATCCTATTTATTTTTCATCTTAAAACAAAAAGTAGTCAACTCTAAGGAAATAAAAAAAATAAAAATATATCTGCTAATACATTTATTTATAAATAAGATATAGTTTTTGTAAACAATTTAATTATTTTAATTTTTATGGTTATCCTAATCAAACATGTCTTGAATGTTTTTAATAATAGATTGTAATTTATTGTGTCCTTCTGTCTTACAGGCAAGATTCCTTCTATCAAAAGTAAACCCATCCCAGACGCATAACAATATGTATGCTTATGGAGGAGTAAGTATTATTTTCTTCTTAAAAGTTTGTGATAATGTTACTCACCAAGCTGAATAATCCTTGCAAGATTTTGTAACTTGTGTTATTTGAAGTGTTTCTTTTAGCAGAATAATTAATAAGTAGAGAATGATTTTATAAATAGATTTGAAGTAGCTTTAGAGTAGCATATGTTTGTTTCATACCATTAAAATTCCAATTTTTTTATGTTAGTAATTATTTCTAGTTGTTTTTTTAAACTCATTCAAAATTTCTTTCTCTTTCCACTTCCTCAGCAAATGATGCCGGTGCCACATGCGGTAGTTACATTCTTTTTATTTATTGCTTTTGGTGGTGGTAAAAATATGCATGTTCATGTTGCTAATTGTTCACTGACGTGTCTTATGTGAAATTCTGCTATGTAAAACTGGAAAGCCTTTCATATTTTCTTCTTTCAGTGCAAGCCTTTTGGAATGATCATTGTAAAAGTATTTAGCTTGCTCAGTAATTTCATATGTTCAACTCTCTAAAATTTTCTAAATGTTCATGCAATTAAAAGTTAAAAATAAGTCTTATTTATGTAATTTTATTCAACTTTTTCGAAGGAATATGTTTAGATCTTGCATACAAAAATTAGCTTTTATTGTCTCTTTTCCATTCTATTTTCTTCATTTCTTGCTTCTTTGTCTTTTCAAATATATTACTGCTTTTAATGTGATCATCGGTCAATTTATTCTAATGAAAATTCTTCAAGATTTGAGATAACCTTTTTTATAACAGTTAAACTTTATCATCTGGTTGGTCAAGAAATATTTTATCTTTATTCAGTACATATTTTGTAAAATTTATCTCAGTAAAAGTGACAAGTCTATCCAAAGTTTCAAAATTCTAATTTTATGCAATGCCTGATTACTGTGCATTTTGAAATATTTTGTTAAACTTGCAAATGTTATATTTAAATGATTAAGAAAGAATTTCACAGCTAAGAAAACATCACTTAATGGGAAGTTTTGGTGAAGGGTACTTTCTATGTTATATTTTTGCTAAATTTATTATTCTTTGTAATTTTTAGATCTAACTGTATGACAATGGCTTAATTCTACTTTACAGGATAGCGGTGCTCCTGTATTGACTGATGATGTCAGCCTTCAAGTATTTATGGAACACTTAAAGAAGTTAGCAGTCTCATCTACAGCATAAATACCCGAATATTGTCTAAAAAATTTATTTCTGTAATGGTGTAAGAAGAATTAATTCAATACATACAATTATGTAAAAAAGGATGAATTTTATTAAAATATATGTTCCGTAATTTTGGCATGTTTGCTCTGCAGCTCCTGTGGTTTATAAGGAATGAATGTGCAATCCTATTGCGTATTTAAGTTTTCTTAAGTACGTTAATAGAATAAAAGACGGTTTTGTTCATAATTTGTTTCTGTTATTATTAACCTATGATTATATGAAGGAAGGACTGTGATAGTTTTTCTCAGAGTAAAATTAATTTTGAGATTAACATTTTTTACTGCTTTGCAGGGATCACCAACCTAACTTATATGAGTGGGCTAAATAAATATTCTAACCAATTTCTGTGATCTTATTTTCAATTTCAATAAAAAAAATTTGACAATTGTCCAGGTTAGCTGTATAAAAACCATTTAACTCAAATTAATAGTGAAGAACAGCACTACATAAAATCTTAAATATTGTTTAAGGTATAAATCAATCTTGTTAGTTGATAACATTGACAAGAGTGTATAACTTTCTACATTGATCTTTCTAGATAGAGCTAGAGATTAATGAATTTAAATAAACTATAATAGCTGAATAACTACTTAATGCCACTTTTGGTATTCAGTTGTCTTCATAATGATCTTTACTGTATTTATTTTAAAAGTGCAGGAAGGAAAATGGTTTTCTTAAATATCAAAAACCGGTCTTTCAACTGTTTCCTGAATGGAAATAGTTATCACCATATTATACCTTGCAATAATACTCTTCCACACTCCATAATACTCTGAAATAAATACTATTTTTAACCCATGACTAACCTTTCCTGAAAAAATCAGACAATTATTGCTTTTTCAAAGGAAATTTCTGGTGCATTAATTCAATGATAACTTTCTACCTCATTGTATATTGCAACTAAGTAAATTTAATTTAACTTGAATTGGCATAAAAATTACCATTTGTTAGAGAAATCTACCATGCTAATCACAGCATATTGAAAAAAAAAGATAAAATCCGAGGTAATTGGATGCAAAAAATAGCATAATTTAAGCCAAGCTTATCCCATTTTCATGCAGGTATTTACAACCATGGATCTCAGACAATAAATGCTGCAATATTGAAAAGATGAAACTTTAATGTTATCATTGGCCCAATTACAAAGCTTAATTATTTTATTTACATAATTGATGCAACAGTTTGTTGAAATCACGACTATTATTCATTACAAATTGTAAAAGATCCAATTACATTTTTTTTAAACCCCAATAACTATTTTCATAAATACATTTTTTACAAGCTATATGAAACGCTTTTATATAATTTACAAAATTTATAGTAATAAAATATTTTAGCTAAAATATATTAAAGCAAATTATTTACAAATAGTGACGACCTTTTAGAAGTTAAAGGGAACATCTGAAACAATATTTTGCTCCCCATATACGTGCAGGGCACGAAACAATTTCACGTTTGCCTTACTCTGTAACTAGCTTGACTAAGGGTGCAAGACAAATTCTAATATCTACCTCCGAGCTCACAATCACAGGTGTTTTGGAAATGACTTGCTCAACTTAAAGATCTAAACATTTTGGCAAGTAAAATCTGTTTGAAAGATTTATAAAACAGGATATAGTCATGATAGTACTAAGTCATGGCATATTCTTCCTTGCAAGAACTGCTTGATAGAAATAAGATCCTAGAACAACAGTACATAGGCAATTCCTGTTAAGTACCAGTAAGGAATTTTTCAATTCAAAAACCTAATAGACATTTTTTGTTCAACATCGGTGCGCTCAAGGGCTTTGCAGAATTCTTCAAAAGATATCATTTGATCCCCATCTTGATCAGCTTCCAGGATAGTTCTTTCAGCAATACTGATTAACTGTTCTTCACTAGTAGGTAAAAAGGGAAAAACTTTTCGATAAAAGAAACCAACTCGAAGAGTTTTCAAAATAGAAACTTGAGAATAATTTGTAATGTTAAAGTCTTAAATGTTTAATTTTGTTATATTTCTGCATCAGAACACACACAGATAGAGATGAACATACCTTATATTGGCACCCACCATCATATGCAGAATAGCGAGCAATTCATCTCTAGAAATTCTGTCGTCACTGTCAAGGTCGTACATTTTAAATGCGACTGAAACATAACATTTTATTTTAAATTCGAGTTTAAGTTAAAACTTCTTAAAAGATACCAAATTTAACAAAATTGAAAATCGACATACATTTTAACTTCTGCTCCCTTGAATTTAGTTTATTATCCTTATTTTTCTTGATAGGCCGAAAATGTGCAAGAACTTGCATAAACTGTAGAAAGTTGACACGATCACCGCATCCTTCTTGAAAGAATGCATGCACAATTCTGTCCCCAAGAGGATTTATTGCGAGCTCAGGTATTCGCAAGAAATCTTCTCGGCTTAAAGTACCACAGTCACCTCGATCTAGGCTGGTGAACCGACTGTACAAACGTTCGATTTGGTTGGAAGTAACTGCATCGAAGACAATACAAATATTACACAAGTTAAAAGCATATCCTTTGTAAACAAAACTATGATTGCTGACTTACATCCTGTTTCTTCCTGTATCTGAGCGATTTCTTCAGCTCTCAACAACAAAGACGACCGATTTCCCATGTTTGCTTCTATTGCTTATCAATCACGAACTTTCCACAGCTACGTAGATTGATATACAAAGATTGACGGAGCTTAGTCAGCTGTGACCCAATTCAGTGACGAAGCGATTCCAGGATGACCAACTCTCAATGTTAGCTTGTGTTTCTCCTAACATATATTTAAAAAAAATATTTTACTGCTTTACTTTTTCATGGCAAGAATGAAAGTGAGAACCTTAGCCACAGAGCTTCTTTGTTCACAGAAATTAATATCGCCTCGTTCTTACATGTTACAATTCTGTTTTGCACTGCACTTCAGCAATTTTACTGTTGTCACCTAAATGAGAACAGAAATGCGGGGTGATCATTGGGGCGAAAGTTTTTCTTCTCTCTAAGGGAAATCTGTCTTATTATACAATCGTGTCGTTGTCAGGTATCATGTTTGTGTTAAGAAGTCCACAAAAGGAGGGACCCAACACAGTTGTGATTCATGTATCAAAATTGCTGTTATTTCTATTCTATCATTGGTAAGAATGACATTACGCGCTAATGAATGACAGTGTGTCATGAACTTACGAGCCAGGGGCTTGTGCATTAAGCATAACCAGAGGATCATTTGATCGAGCCTGGTATATTATGATGGACCAACTAAACTACTTTCTATCTAATGGATTGTGGAGCATTGTCGAGGCCTTATTTAATTCCCCTAGTCAGTTCATAAAAGAAGAGGATAGAGTATCTGTTGAGAAATGGCTTTTAGAAATAGCTACACATCCAAATCAATCAAGGTAAGCATTCTGATCCTAGATATTGTAGAGATCTTTTTGAAAAAAACAGCTGACAAAGTCTTGTTTTTAAGGTTCACAAGCCCTACTTTTCAACATCCCTGGCAGTTAAGCTGGTTAGCTTCTTCGCTAATTCTAAAGTTAATTACATCCAGTTCCCCCGAAATAAGGAATGTGAAATGGTTTTCAGAGCAAAGACTCTCGCGTTCAGATATAGAGAAACTGAAGAAAGTCTCTGAATTACACGGTTTGATTTGTAACTTACCTGAGGAAATACCCGTGGAACTTAAGAATGTGAGTTGTTGATGTAATTTTGACCCTAATTAATGCAATTGAAACAACTAATTAACCATTACATTTTCTTTAGGAACTGGTACATCTCTACATCCGTATCATATCAGTGGATTATGTCAAAAGTCATTCCAGCGGCTCTTCCTTTCCACCTGTAAAAGAACTGTCATCTGACGCTGTAGCTTACCTGAAACGATGTCTTTTGAAAGACCCGCTGTCAACCAATTCAGTCATTCAACGTGTCTTATGCCTTTGGAGTGCTCATTTTATACAGTCAGATAATGTGCTTCAGGATATATATGAAGAAGCCCTTTGCACTTTCATACGAAATATAAAAGATGACAAAACTGAGGATAATGCAAAACTTTTGTGCCTCCTTACCGTTTTTGAAGTTTCTGAAGATAAAGAAAAGAAAATTATTGAGCATGTCTTTCCTAATCTTTTAAATTTATGCAATGAAGAAAAAATACCCCTCTCTAATGTATATTTAAGTTTGATAGGAAGGGGAAAATATAGCCTACTGAGAGCACTAGTAGGTCTGGAAGAGGCCGAAAGAAAGTGGAAAATAACTGCTGATGAGGATCCTCCTTTTCATAATAAGTTGTTGCAAAGTTTCATAACAAACGATGGAAACATAAACATGAGAGAAATTTTCATGCGTGCTTACAAGAGAAATGTGCCTTGGATTGAAGATGTTAAGGTAAGTTCAAGCATTCTTAATTTCATATTTTAGAGTTAACATTTCCTATAACCAAGCTGGGAATAATGCATAACCAATTCAAGTAAGGAAAGGTTTGTTGTACTTGAATGAAAGTAATTGAGAATGTCTTTGAAATTTAGCTACAATTATGAATACTTCCTCCATTAAAATTTTTGTGATACATAGCAGAATTATCCCTCTATTTTGAATTTTTTGAGCAAATGTTGAACTATTATTCTTGATCTTTACTGTGTGACAGTAGAGTATTTTTTCATTGTTCTTTCTGTAACTCTCTATATTATGAAATTTATCATTTTGTGCCATTTGATTCACTGCAACCTGTTGATTAGTGACTGCCAATAATTTGAACGAGGTTAGCCGATTTATATTATTTTACTGAGCAAAACTTAAATTGGAAGTAAAAACAACTTGTTGATCATTTAATCATTGGTTGTAATCTTTATGCAGAGACATAGCTACATAGTAAATACATATTATTTCTCAGTTTTATCATTTGGAAAAATTCAACCATTTATCAACAAAAGAATTCAGTGAAGATTGAATTGTTGCTCTTGTTACATACAAGTTGCATTACATACCAGGAATATTGCAAATGGTGTCTCATTCAGGACATTTAATGTACATATATTTTTTAAAATACTGTCCCAAGTCAGGGCAAGATTGGAAGAGTGATGTAAAAGGAAAGGGGAGGAAGGTCCGAAAGTATGCAGATGGCACTGGGGGGGGACCTCCCCCTTATCTTATGTGATTATGTTTGCTTTTGAAATTTGGTTTAATGAATGAATAATAATATTCGTTAGTCAAATTAGATGGGTGATCTATCTATGATTCAACATTAACTTCCTTTGGCTGTAATAATACCTGGTGTTAAACTAATATCTATTGTACATATTTCTTTTTCAGGGCATTTGTGTTCAAGCCGTTCTTCTTCAGAACATAGAAACAGTGAGAGCTTGCTTAAACATCTCTGGTCTCAAGGAACTTTGGCCTCTAGTCTATTTTGAGCTGTGGAAACATTTTTTAGAATATGGCAGATCGAATATCAATTTGAAAACTGTAATAGAAGAGTGCAAGGTAAGGATTTTTTCATTTTCTAATCAAGCCATCCCCATTGGATAGATTTAATCCTCTCTTCTGAACATCTGATTGTCTCCATTTCATTACTTTTCTTTCAACCAAAATGCCTTGAAACAGTTTCTTCATAAACAGTACAGTTACTTCATAAACAGTACAGTTACTTCATAAACAGTACAGTTACTTCATAAGCAGTACAGTTACTAAGGAAATTAAATTATTATCTACAAGAAAATGTAGTATGAATCAGTTTAAATAACAACAAAACTTAGAATTTTCCAGAGGAGTTTATTAAAAGACCAGTTTTTATCATTAATAAAAGGTGGGTTACTTTTTGAGTAGGGAAAGGGTTGCTGTATGTCATGTCATTGGTTATGGAGGGGGTAAGAGAATTTTCTATCTTTTCCAAAGCATCCAACTTCCTTCCTTTGGTTTGGTGGTGTAGGATTCTAGCTGTGAAGGATCTGATATGTCCATTTTTGGCCTGGTGATTTGCTAAGGTTGAGTTGGTATATCCCAGCAGGAAGCATCTTCTATGTTCTTGTGCCCTCTTTCCCAAGCTTCTACCTGTTTGGCTGACATAGCAGCTAGAACAATCTCTGCAGTGCAGGAGATACGACCCGGGTTGGTCTGAATGGTCTCTTCTATCTTTCATTTTAGAAAGATATACCTGCAAGTTCCATACACTGTAGAGCTCTGCTTCCAAGTCTGCATGTTTTGTAATATTTATGCGATAATCCTCGAGGAAGGGAGTTTAACCCACCTACATGCTGGTTTATGTGGGCAAATGGTTGGAAATATGCTCCTGGAAGTGGTTAACCTTTCTTTCCTTTTCACTAAGTTGTCTATTATATTTGAGGAATACCCATTAACCACAGATATTTCTTTTATTGTCAATAGTTCTTTGTTATATGCATCCAGGGAAAGAGGCAAGAGGCAATAGATCATCGAGTGAAAGGCTACTAATTTTTTAGTAGTATGGTGTGTTGAAGAAAGTGGTATAACATCATTAGTATAAGTAAACAATGATATGACATAGCACATTCCTTCCTCTCTCCTTTCCCTACAGTCTAAACTAATCAACCTACTATAAATTCCATAATTTCTGTGCATGGTTACCCGAAGATAATAGTAGGATCAAAACTGATTCATTTGAATCAATTCCTGTGGAAAATACTAAGTTATGTTGTTATTTGTACAAGAACTCCCTAGAAAAATTTATATATCATTATATTATTTATATGTATCATTTATTTGTTATTATTTATTCAAATGGTGATCCACAAAGCTCGGCCTTAACACCTTGAGTTTATATGGATCAGTTTCTTTTCATAAGCATTATTTTTTTGTAAATAAGCAGTTCATTTTCTCGTTATAAATATTTCTATGTATGTTTTTAATTCACTCACTGAGTCCATATTATTAGGCAGACATGCTATAATTTTTAAGTTTACTATACTTCTTTAATTGGGAATTTATTGGTTTATTAATGTAAATATTGCAGTGACTTGCGTTCTGACACTAATCCGTCACTAAGTTGGTATCAAAATGTAATACTGTTGAATTGAAAATGATGAATTTCAGGACATTATTTCAAATACTGGTTTGAAGGCATAATGATTCTTTGTTGTTCCCACCACAATGTCTTCTACACTAGTTCCATTAGCTTCGATTACTGTAAAAATTTGTGTATGCCATTCATGAAGAAGGAAGTTAACTCTTTAACTAAACCCATATGTTATATAACTATTTTGTTATTGTTATGTAACTTTTTTAAACTTTATAAAATAAATAATGGCATTTTTTACTTTGCCTACTTATTAATAAGATCAACAAAGTTTGATATTGTATTTGTACTAGAGTTCCTTTAAAATTTCACATATTTGTGCTTAAATTTCCATGTTGAATATCAATTGCTGATGTGTTTTGGTAAATAAATTAATTATAAAAATTTCAATCAATTACTTGCAAAATTGTAAACCACAATTGGTCAAAAGTCAAATAATTGACAATAAAGTGGATATTGTGTAGTATATCCTATATTCTTGTATTTTGATTTGTGTAATTAATCAAATTTATGAAACATCTTAGTTTTCCTTGTCACTTTGTTGTAGGTCAACTCTGTATTACCTTTGTAAAATACGCTATGTATTTTTTTGGTGGAATGAACTTAGCATTGTATTGATTGTCCTATATCATTCTATAACCTGCAGAAGGCACTACCATAATATTGTCTAAAATTAATTAATTAATCTTAATTATTTTTTTTCAGAATGTAGTAGAGGATCAAGAAGTCCTGCTGAAAATTTCTCAAATGGAACAGTGCCTCATATTTTCAGAATGGATTATTGATTCAGGTACTGCAAAAAATGATAGTCTTTCATCTGTTGTGGAGAAAGTTATAAACAGTTGCTGTACCATCCATGCATTAAAGAGAACTGCTAAACTGTGTGATCTCGAAGAAGAGCACGTAATGGAAGCTCTGAAAAGATTTAGATTGGGTTTGTATAATATTCTATTATTATAAAGTAACGTTATTTAAGTTGAAATATTGAACATTAATTTTGTGACATATTCATGGATTTATGTATGTTAAGATATCCAAGGATCAAAACTTATTTTATAACATTTTGAAAATGGAATAGAATTGTTTGATATGTAAATACTCTTGTGCGTGGAAGTTTTATGAGTCTCTGATCAGAGATCATCATTTATATAGGAATTTGTTTTTCTGAAAGGCTTGTTCATTTTTTGGCTGATTATAGTTACCATTTTACTGACATTTAGCACATATGGCAGGACTGAAAAATGAAGTGACTTGAATTCTGTGTGTGTTTCAAGAAATGGGAAGAGCCCAGGTGGAGGTTTCCCACCTGTATTTAGGAGTAGTTTTCATTACTCTCAATTTTCTGATATTAATCAAAAGTGTGTTTTCCATAACAGGCTGTGGCGCTTCTTCCAAAGCATTGCTCCAAACTGAGATGTGCATCTTCACTGGATATTTTTTAGTGATGAAAGTTTACAAAGCAATACTTTCATCCATGGACCTAGAGAGTTCTGGTGAGTGGATGTTTACATCTTAAAATATATGGTGTACAATTTATGAACTTATTTTGAATTTTTAGATATAAAGTCCTCATTTACACCCAAGATTTATTTATTCATATTGTGTACATATTACTTTTTGTGGTAAAAATATTTGTCCTTATTGCTCAGATATGGGTATTCTTTGCCTTCCAAGTAATATTTCTTTCATTTAATTAGAATCTAGGAATGCTGATAATCAGGATACCTTGGAAATGAAGTATGAGGAAAATGTTAAGAAGAAGTTGAAAGAAGTGAAACATTCAATAAGTAAGCTGTATCCACTGACTTTCAGGTATTTCATACTTATATTCCTTAAAGTGTTAAATTTTTAAACCTCATCTATAAATTCATGCCCATACTTCATCATGTGCTCATCTTTCGATCCTTTTGCTATGGTTTTATTTAAGGTGCTGTAGTTTTACTTTTTTCTAATAATAATAGTTTATTTACACACAAGGTATCATGTACATTTGGAAGAAAATGCAGTTACAGTTCAGGTCCTACTGAGCCTTGTATGGCTCATCAAGAAGTGCTTTGATTTAGTACAAGTCTAGTGATGGATGCACTTCTTGCATTAGTTATATTTATCGGAAAAGTTTTGATTGTTTATGCAATTCTCTGTATTTTTTATATTAAAATATACCTGCCTATATGTATCTAATTTTAATGTGCTAATAGCTATGATATTTCTCTAAATAATGATTTTAAATCCTCACATGATCGCTACATTGAGTGCCTTATGCAGTCCCTGAATTAGAATATTCTTATTTTGTGTACAGTTTTAAGATAAAAGGCTCATCAGAAACCATTTGTCATACATTCCAACTCGTTGAGCGTTGATTTTAAAGTATAATATTTTACAAAACTTAGGTGTTCTTTCAATAAATTAATATTATGTCTTTATTTGGGTGAGATTGAGACCAAAAGTATCCTCTTCCCTTTAATCCATCTAAAGTTGGTATCTTTTTTAGATATCTAAATAAAGCACTCTTTGATCTTTTGTTTTCAGATGCTTTAATGTATCAAGTACAGTATATTTGGATTAAAATATTAATTAACAATTAATACTGTTACTTTGGACTTCATTGTAATTAATTTCTTCCGGGATATTCTACAGTGTTTCTTGTGACAACATTTTGCCAACACTACCATCGGCTTCTTCAGGCTAAGTGAGCTATACTTCAAGAACCATTATTTTATATTTTCTTTCCCTCGTTGGTTTGAGAAGTTGTTTTTAGATGGACAGGAGGGGGTGGCTGTCCTCACGATTGAAATTTCTGGTCATTTTGCAATTTCAATAGCTGTGTTATTCTCGGAAAATAGTATGGTTCCTTGGAGAGAACCTTGGTTTTTTCTAAATCGATATCATGTTCGGGTTTCAGCCAAGCATGTTCTGCGACCCCTGATAACTTGCTGACTTTGTTCTTCATCGCTCTCCTATACTCTCTAATTTGGCAATCAATTATGCATGTATGATTTTTACTGTGCATCTTATTTCATATACTCCTCCAGAGAGGGTGGTAAATGGTCCTTACCATTTTGTAGATATTCATCCGTTTTCCTTACAGTTTTAAGGGAGTTGCCATGTTGAACTTTTGGAGCCATTTAGTGTTTTTTTCCGAAGTACCAGAGAAGTATGGTAGAATAGCATATGTTGCTGGTCACTCCTTCATAGTTTTGCCCTTCTTTTCCCTTACTTTTTTAATGTTTTTTCCCAATAATTTTTTTTAGGGCTTCGTTTAGGTGTTTCTCTTCAAAGGTCAAGGAGTGAAATTACCTAGGTTCACATTCAAATGTTAAATTATTTTTATTTTGGTTTCTCAGGGTTGAAATTTTGGAGTATATATTCTCCTTGCTGTTCTTACAACATAAAGACCTCCATGATGAGAACACTTCTGACAGTGGTGGTGAAGACAGTGATGTAGGAGCGGAAGAAAACCCATCAGCTGACAATAATCAGGAAGGGAGGCCTCAGCTAACCAGAACTAGTAGTGTTATTTCTGTTTCTATCGATGATTCAAGCAAGGAAAAGTTACTTTTCAAAGGGTCTCAGCCTCCCATTTCATCTTCTTCCACATCTAAGAGAAGACTTCCATCAGTAGAGTCAAGGAAAAATCTTGATAGTGCCACAGAAGATAACAAGAGATCCTCAACTACAAGCTATCATAGTGGGAGTGAAACTTGCGGGAAGACACGTAAGAGATATCATGGGCCTAGTCTGTATGTATGTGGATCTCATGTTGTAAAAGATCTTCTGCAATGCTTGAAAGATTGCTTAGTGGATGCTAGCGTTGCACTGTTTAGTTCTTTAGCTAAAGTAGAAGAAGAAGGAGGTGGCCAAAAAGATGAAGATCGTCATAGAGTTCCTTCAACAGTTACAGAAGATTCAGTACAGAAACGCATGGCAAGGTAGGTTTACCACATTTATCCATGTTTCTCCCCATACTCTCAGAGTTTAAATCTGTTGATACAAAGATACTTTGCAGTATTTGTACTGTAAATTTTCTTTACTATTGAGGAAAGCTAAATTTAAATTAAACAATCTATTTATTCACTAACCATATTCATATATTTATTTTTTGATGTAATTTTGGTCATGTTTAGTCATGCTCAATGCTAAATAAAATGCACATGTATAAACATCAAGATTTGATCATCCACAGCAATGCTTGGCTGCACCATTTTTTCTCAGTTATTTTATTTCATTTTTTTTATTATAGGCTCTCTCATTATGTTGGTGAAGCTGCTTGTCGTCTTGAGATAGTTACCAGTGAAAGATCTACAACCCCAAATATATCAACATCTTACTTGCAACCATTCTGGCATGAACTCCCTGGCAAAGTTGGAAAGCCAATTAGGACGTTTGTCACTAGTGACCCTTCTGACGATAGTGAAGAAGAACGTGGTTCAGTCTCAACTCCAAAGACTAGCTCTTCAAGAAAGCGTAAGTCTTCCTCATTTATGAGTTCTTCGGTAGTGAACGAAACGAAGTCCGGAATGAAAAGGATATCTCGTTCAGAAGCTGAGAAATCAAGTGAATCAGGATCCCAGTCAAACACACCTGGTGAGGAGACTTCTCTGTTTTTGGGAACTAGAAAGGATCAATCTGCCAATCAGTTAATGCATGCGCTTAAGGCATCATCCATTTATGTTAATATTCTAATTTTAATTCTTAAGATATTGTTTAGGCATTTAAGTTCAACTTTAACCTTCATGTTTTTCTTGTGTATGCAGCTGGGAGTGGTTAACTTTATCAATATTATAATGTTAATGCAATTAGAGTAGACCTCAGAATTACTATGTTTGACAGTTTCACTGTATGTCCAATTTACTCTGGAAATATGTACGAGTATGATTTCTGTATACTTATACTCATGATCTTCATAAATATTTTTCTTTCAAGACTCTAAGTGCACTACTTGCAAGTTCTCTCAAGAAACTCATTATTTCTATTGTTTCTAAAAAGCTGTTAGAGCTTTTTGGAGAATGATTCCGTTCTCCAAAATTTTCACGATTCACTTTGAAGATTTCTGAAGGAGAATCTGAAATGAAACGTTGCGATGATTTGCTTCATCGATTAATAAAGCCGATAACAGATCTGCCCATTGAAGTCTCTTCTGAACATCACGGTTTTAAGAAGCATTAAGGACCCCAAGTAATTAAATAACAACTGCTTTCATTTCACTGAAACAAATTTCAACTGATTTTCATAAACCTCCTTTTGACCTGTTAAATATTTACTGGCAGAGGAAATGGGGCCGATAATAATTGGGGTTAATGCTCAATATTTTTGGCCTGCGTCTCAGTTTGCATAATATCAATGATTCTGATGAAGAACAAGGCTGCGGACGCATAACTTTCAGTTCCTTTGGAAGAAGACTCTTGAGGAGCAATGATCGATCCAAGGTACTCATCAGATGCCAGTTTGCTTATAACTCACCCGGATTAGAATGAAGGTAAATGCAGAGCGTAATTTAGACTTTGCTACGGAGCAGAGATTCATAAAGGTTTAATAGTCGAAATTTTAGCAATTTCTCAATCTATTGTAAATTTTGCAGTTAGGTTAGTCTGATATCATTCAGAGGTTTTAGATTTTATAGTATATAGTAGATGCATAGTATATTATAGATCTTAGAAAAAACATTCAGAGATTTTTAATTACCTAATTTGAATATTACTTGGACAGAACCTTAGAAATACATTTTAGGCAGAAGGCGATAAAAAATTCAAGATATATTGGTAACAATATATATGTCCTACATAGAAAACTTGTGTTGATTTTATACTGCTGACTTCAGTTACCTAAATATTGTAACTGTGGAATTTGGAAATCATATGTGTAGTTTTAGTTTATTGCCATTTAAAATTCATTAGGAGTCTTTGATGAATGAAAAGGAGTACAGAATTGAATCATCGACAACCTGAATTATTTTATAAAGCATAATACTTGAGCAGTATAGTATGACAGTTTACATTTTTTGTATATTGATTATGAATAATAATGCCTTTCTGCTCTAGTCCATTGTATTTCCAAATTTTGACCCTCTTTGGGTCAAATTCTATAAATCCTTGAAAGACGTCTACTTTTGAAACATCTGAGTAATCCTTAGGATTGAGCGTAGTCCTGGTATTTTTGGTTCAGTTTGTTTTGACCAGTTCCAGTCTAAGTTGTGAATATTAATAAGTGGAATATGTTGACATCAGTGCACTTCATACAGGGTTGAATGAATCTTGGATCCACTTAGGCAAATCCTTTCTATATCTTTATCTCACCAATGAGAAGCAGTTTGTTGCATACAGCAGGCAGATATTGTGGGCGAAAATAGTTCTTAAAATTAGTTGAAAGGTTAATTTACTAACACCAACAAGCTCTGTGTTAAGCTTGTCAGAAACAGAAGATGATTTGAAGAATGTTAACCTATTTTTTCATGTAAATCTCGGGTTATTACCATTTACTCTTATGTTACCAGTTCGATGTTGAAGCCAGAGGTAGAGCTGGATTCCGTAGAAAATCAGCATTAACTTGTAAATCTACTATTATCCTTCAAATGATGTTGCATAAGACATAACCATAAGGAATTCACTGAATTAATACATGCATCATCTGAATATTTTCCGATAAAAAGTAGCTTTGATCAATGAAACAGTGGCTTTTGTGCAGTGCTTCTTCATGGATCACGGCACTTTTCTAATTCTTTGATATTTGAGAAAACCTTAAAATGTCAGTGCTTTGAATCTCACAAAAGAAAGTTATAATATGTCATTTCTTGACTCATTCATGCTATGACACTGCTAATAATTAAATGAAGATTAAATTCATTACCTTTTCTGCTGTACTTTCTGTCTATTGCATGATCTTTGTTTTTAATATTACATGAATCATTTCTTGTCTGCTTTATTGCGTAATTTTATCCAAGTTTCTTGC
The DNA here is from genome assembly GCA_947579665.1 of Sympetrum striolatum. Taxonomy (NCBI): domain Eukaryota; kingdom Metazoa; phylum Arthropoda; class Insecta; order Odonata; family Libellulidae; genus Sympetrum; species Sympetrum striolatum. The sequence continues at coordinate 17,035,863 of OX388351.1, read as the reverse complement.
ATGGAATATAATGCTATGTATGTTTTAGCTTAACTACTGCTAGTTAGAAGAAATCTATGTCTGTATGATTGATACTTCTTTCAATTTGTGTTTCCTGTTATGTTAGTAACTAAAGATATCAAGTATAATCAGGAACGGTATGCCCTGAAAATGCCACTGTTTCCTAGAGCCATGTTGCAAAATAGTCTTGACTCACCAAGTGATATACCTGCCTAACATCAAGCACCTTATTACCGCTTACATTGAAGAGTTGACTGTGTTACGTCTGAAACACACATAAATCATTAGAGCTTAATACATCATCCATCAGTTTGAGAGATGGCATATATGGCTCTGATTTTAACATTTATTTCTCAATTTGGATCTCCATATCAGCTAAATGGATTCCAAACTCTTAGAGTGCTGAAATGAAAATGGGGAACAGAATTCATGTATTTGCTATAAATTATAATCAAAGAACAAGTGTTATTCAGCATCCAACACAAATATCAATGTAGTAGTATAAAGAGAACAAGGACGAAGAAGGTTCGCATGATTCACATACTTATTTTGCCGTAGCCGGGGATCGAACCCGGGTCTCCCAATTCCCGGTCGGTTGCTCTAACCACTAATCTACCACGACTGCACAATCTCCCCTTCACTTCCAAGGGCTATGATGGAGAAGAAGTGTGGTGGAGGGTCCATCAAAGATGGCATTGCCCTCCATACACTGTGCCCTTGGAAGTGAAGGGGAGATTGTGCTGCCATGGTAGATTAGTGGTTAGAGCAACCGACCGGGAATTGGGAGACCCGGCTTTGATTCCCGGCTACGGCAAACTATTTCTCCTTCATTTCCATCGCGTAAAAGTAGTATAAAGAGAGTAAATAACTATTAATGATTACTCTCTTGTACATAAATTTATCTAATACGACAGGCTCAACTCAATGTCATTTATTTTCCCTAGCATAAAATATTTTGGATATCCTTACTGTGTAAGATTTTAAAAATTGTATAATTTATTTACGTTGTGCCTCAATTCTCATATTTCTTCTAAGCATTTTTCATCATGTTCTTACTCTAAACAGTTAAAAAATTACAAACATCTGTAAATAAAATTTAACTCTAAAAGTTGCTTGGCTTGCTTGTTTGATTGGAGTTGGCATGAGCTAAACTTTTGGGTGAAATGTTCTAACATTGGCTGATGTCTAAACCTCTGTGAAGGAAATCTATTTCTTTACATCCATCATATTTTTTTTACTTTCATTCTTTGGAAGTTTGGTTTAATGGAATGTAAATCCAACCAAACTTTTCATTCCAATATTCGATAAAACATTTTTCTATGCACAGATTTATTGTAGAATAGTGCTTTGTAGGACTCATGCAATTATATTAACTTGAGGAAAGTCATGTTCTCCCAATCATCTGCAAAAGCAGTACAGTGTAAAATTTAGGGTATAGTTTTTAGCATATGTACTTCATTGAAATACTGATGTATTAAATGTATTGTATTGTGCATTTTAATGAAGACATTTTGCTATTAAATATTTCCTAATATGTTTTCATATTGCAATGTATAAATCTCATGGTGTTGTCTACATAACCCTCTCATTGACTTTGCTTTCAGGAGGGTTCATTTCAGAAGGTGGAGGAAGGAGAAGAATCCGAAGAAACACTGGAAGTAGAAGGCATTCTAATAAGTCTGCAAGGTTATCTGAAAGAATGTTATGTGGTTTCTGTCAGCCTTCCAGAGGGCAACCTTTTCTGCCATCTTTTGGAATAATTGACCGCATGCTTGCCTCACCCAAATGCCTTGTTATACAATGTCTTTCTCAAGGAGAAATAATGAAGGCAAGGAAAGTCATTGAGGTAAGTTACTGCTCCTCATATGCATCTGCATCCTAATAAAGACATGCAGAATGCACCAACATCGTAACTTTACTCTTATATAATCTCAATATTTTTTCTTAAACTTTGGAGTTGAAATTTATGTGATAAATTTTTATAAGGTAAAAATTTACATGGCTATGAAGCTGGAGTAAATTATGTAACGTAATTACTCCAAGTTTTCTTTGGGAACAAGTTCTGATGAAAGCTTTTTAAAAGAAGTCTGAAAACAAAGGCCATGAGCAAAACTTGCAACCAAATAAAGAATTGGTGGAAATAGCAAATGTATCTCATTATTAATGCAAAGTTTTTAGAGTTTATCATTTGCACTTAAATTGTTTGATTATGAAATTAATTTCTGGATAAAAATTAGTATTAATTGTAGTGTAATTGCACACTATGTTTTGTTCATATAACTATTATACCAGTGGTGATCGTTAAATAAAGACCATTGTGTAATCTTTGATATTGATCTTTCATGATCAAAATGAAAATGTTGCAATTAATAAATTCAGTATTCCAGAGCTTAGATTACTTGGGGCAGTTTGTTTAGCTTGAAGTGGAACATTTTGTTAATTTGCTGGTTTGAAAGTAGATATTTTTGAGAAATCGAGGGTAAAAATGAAAATCCATATTACATGTATTTAATTTATAACCGCCGCAAAGTTACGCCTGATTCCGTGTCGTAAAAATGAGTTAGTACAATGTATATTGTGTGCATCAAAGGAAGCTTAAGATTAGTGGTTGTAGAGTTATAATATGATTAAATTTAGTCATCCGTGTACAAAAATGTGAGCTTTTTTATTCAGTTAGTCTAAGATATATAAGTGACTTTTTAAAAGTTTTTAATCATACGCTCTATTTCTTTATAAGATTCAATTTCATATTTAGTTGCTTCATAAAATTCCTTTTCTCCACTTGGAAGAACAATATCTCCAGGTTTATTTTCATACAGAAATCGTTTTGCTTTCAGCACCACTTTTCTCGGAAAGCAAAATTCACATCGACAGCAACAACAGCACCAGCCTGTGTTTGATAGTGTATTAATATTTCGATTTGAATTTATATGTAACAACTTTAAATATTTTCACTCATTTAAATTCACCTTTCATACACCATAAATAGATAGCAACTAATAAGAAGATCAAGATCCAAAAAGAAAATATAGAAAAAGCCCTTTTCAACAGCTTGTTCCTTGTTTGAGGAGACATATCTTTCGAATAATCTTTCCACAAACATTTTATTGCCGTAATGCCAATGATTACATCTTCTTCGTGTTTGCAATTGTCTGGATCTTGACCATCTAGTATGCTATCAACTGATTCACCTGATATTTCTTGCGGTTTTTCCTTTCCTGTATGATTTAAAGATAAACCAATATTTGCAGTCTCATTGTAGTATTCTTGCCTTAATTCTTCATAGTTGTATTCATAATCATTACTGATGTTCAGTGATTTTTTCAACCTCGTATTCTGGCTTTTTCTTTTATAAATTATGGATTTATACTTCCCAAAATAATTAATGGAAACTTCCTTTGGATTGCTAGCATTATACTCGTGTGTTTTTTCTGGCAATAACCCATCTAAGGCTGTGTCAAATGAAATGACATACTTCTCTTCATTTTCTTTAGCATCTGAGATATAAAGAAGGAATACATGAATAAAAATTAGCTGAATGGAAATATTTTCCATTTTTCTTTTGCATCATCAATATATTTTTCCCTATAAGTAAACAAAGTGAATAATTACTATGGTAACTATTATAAACAACACATGCAAATATAAAGTAAAAACAATGCCTATAAAAAACATTTTCCGTCTATATTTGTGTTCCATGTTTTATCTTGCATCAATCACCATGCTTTTGTTAAGTTCGCATAACCCATTGGAGGGGCGTTGCAACAGAAAGTGGATTAAATTTTTACTAGTTCAATCTTGAAATACGTACCTTTCTTGTTTTCATTACCTTCTTTCGAAAGCCTATGAATATCTCCGTTATCAACAATTTATCATTCAAAATTCTCTCTCATTTGTGATAAATTTGTAATTTGATGTTCCCTTCGAAGTGGTGATGGACCATGTTATGAGAAGGTAGATATTAATAAAAACCTAAAAATGCCGTGTATTGATTTAATTAAGGTAACAAAAAAACGTTTATATGGAGGTTAAAACTATAGATATATTAATTTCTTTGTATCTAATTTAATTGAAGTAATTTAGTATCAACAGAGAAAGTTGGAGGGTTAGATATTGAGAGAAGATCATTTCTATAGAAAATAATTAAGGGTAGATTACAAATAGAAAAAAAGAGAGGAAGGTAAAGAAATATTTTATATGACCTAAAAGTTGGAGTAAGGTGCCAGCAAATTAAAGAAATACCATTGAATATGAAATATTAAGGTACATGAACCTACTGAACGGTAGAAAAATCATATATTTATCTTTTTTTGTTTCTATTATCTAAAATTTCATAAATATTTTATTGAAATTTACAAGTTAATTGGTTAGCATAATCTCATTGGCTATTTTTTTGAATGTGCATTTGCCTGCATATTTTTTGCTAATAAGAAATAAAATAAATACAACCATCATCATTTATCCATAATTTTAAACATTATAAGATAGCTATAGAAAATTTATCTTGAGTTTGTTAGAAGAGTGGATCGCAACATTGTAATTTTTATTTTATGCAAAATGCATATTTGTGATACACATATTTTACTGTTGTACATTTGGTGAAAAGTAAGGTAACTAATTCTTTTTAATATTTTAGATCTTCAAGCTAGAAGAAACCCCTTTAGCTTATGAAGCAAAATTCTTGGAGGAGTATGTATCTCTTTTGCACAAGTTGGACAAAAAGACGAAGGAGCATCAACTAAGAAGAACATCTTTTTCATCTGCCCATTGGAGCTCTACTCTTCAGGCATGTTTTTTATACTTTATTTTAGTTGAATCAGTTAAATCTGTAGATCAGTTATACTAGTATTTCTGTTGATCTCCAGGATGTTTCTTCTATCAAATTTCTTAACTTCCTTGTTCCTTTATTTGAATTTCAAACTTATGTTTACATTTGTATGTATTTCTTTTAATTTTATTCAGTACTGATTCAAGTATTGATTTTGTTGAATGGGAAATAGGTTGGAATTAGATTCAGTTGGAATTGCTCCAGTAACTCTGGTATAAAATTTATTACAAATATTTGGATTGTTCTAAATTAATTCCTTCTCACCTTAAATTTATTTTAAAGTAGTGATGTATGAAAGCTGATATTTTTTAAGCATCATTTGACCTTCTTTGTGAATAACTGGTATTTTTCATTTTGTTTCTGTATTATTAGATATACTAGTAATTGTTTTTTAAATTCATAGTGTTTTCCTTTTCTGCTGTAATTTTGAATTTATCTTTATCTATTTATATGAATTAATAAATAGAATTTCAATTAGGTTTTTGGATTTTTTAAATTTCAACATAATGGAGTTTTTCAAATTATTGCCATCTTGAGGTCAAAAGTTGTATGTATTTTTAGGTTTAATGGGACCATTCGTTCACTGTAATTATATTTATTATACATGTCTTTTAAGGAAATGTATTTGTCTATTTATAAGTCTACCATTGTTTTAAAAGCCAATATTAGTATCAATAACCTCAAAAAAATTCACATTAAGAGTTTGATGCTTGCTGTATTTATATGTCATTTAAAGATTCATAATATTATAATACTAGTGCAGTGTATGTGATTCAGAATTTTTTCCCAAAATATTTAGAATATGTCTGGGTAAGTGAATTATATAATTCAGGCCAGACTAGTGGTGAATTTAATCTAATATTAGAATTGGACTTTTTAGTAGTTAATCATTTTTGAAAAATTAAAAGTAAATGAATGGCTTAGATAATTTCATTACCTTAAATTTCCAATTGCTCAAGTATTAACTCTTTGAATGCTCTATTTAACTGACTTCAACTTTTTCCTACTTTGAATGAAAAAATTTGATGAGTATTGAATAGATGTTTAGATAAGTCCCTGCAATACTGAATTCCCTGATTTATACAGTTTTGTAGCTTCTACTGGTTTAAACTTTCAAATTGTATTCTCCAGTCTGTGAAAAGAGCTGCAACAGCAGGGATGCAGTCCACGTCTTTCACGAGTATAGTCGAAAGCTTTCTGACAACTGTCAAACCACCAATCATTGAAGGATTAGAAAGTGTTGTCTCAGGTAATTGCTTAAGATTTTGCCAGCATTTATATAATTGTATGCAACATCAATAGAGTACCTCTTTTCTTATTCTATCCACTACATTCTTCTTTCTGTACAAATTAGATAGCCCAAGCAATCTAACTAAATGATAAACTCAATAATAAATTATTTTTAGTTATGCAAATTTTCTTATTTTGGCATTCTCTTTGCATTCCTTAAATTTTTCATCAACGTTTACTCTTTTGAGGTTTCTCTCTCTGCTATCTAAAACAGGACTGAACATATCAGCTGTTTCTTAATGAAATGTAAAATCTCAGAGTATGAACTAAACCATAGATACTAAAATAATACATACTTACATTGTTATAAATAATAATAATAATTTTTATTAATCCAAAGACAATACAGTAAGTATGTATAGGACAAGTCAAGTTCTAAATCAGTCTAAATAAAATTCATATTCTGAATCACTCTTAGTATTCCTGAACACAATAATAACATTTTTCAAGTAAGTACTTGTGAATGGTATGCTTAAAAGTCATTAAATTACCAATCTCCTTAATTTTGGATAGTAGTTTATTGTATATAGTTATGCCCGTCACCTTTGGGGCTCTTGCGTGGAATTTATTGAGAGATCTTGGTAAATGTAGATCTCTTTTCCTTTTCGTGTCATGGTGATGAAAGGACTCATTTAATTGGTAATTCTTAACGTTCCTTTTAACAAACAATAGGACATCATATATGTAAATAGATGGCATAGTTAAAATTTAAAATTTTTGAAATAATGGTTTGCAGGTAGCTCTAAAAGGTGCATTTGCAATTCTTCTGAATTCTAAAAATTTCAATCAGTCTGGTTGAAGAACCCAAGAAACAACTATCTGAGTTTTTTCTTAATTTAATTTCTGTCTATTGTACAGGCACCATTCTGATGATCTGGAAATTACAATGAGTTATATATTTATTTAACCGACATCATTAACTTACTGTTTTTCTTTTGATGGAGTAAAGCAGGATTTAGCAGAAAAGCTAGAAATGCTTTTCTCTTAAGAAATATGCTGGAAAGTCATGATAGATAATAATAATAATAACTTCTCTAATGGAAACAGGAAGATCCCAACTACATCCATTTCAATAATTATTATTATTTACAAAGACACACAACCATTCCCTAGCCAGAAAAATCCGACTAGCCTGGATTCGAACCCGGGACCTTGGCAATAGTGTTAGCATGTTAAATACTCAGCCACCGCAGCTCAGATGTAACTTATGTTTAAGTTGTGATGAATTTGACTGAAGGAAGTTCCCAAATGGATCATATTTTCAACAAGTAATCCATTTAGGTCCTGATTGAAATCATTTCATTGTATTCATGATGAGACGGGTGTATGAAATTTAGAGAGCCCATGATATGACGCTTATATGACAATATAATTATCTCATAGTCACCATTTTCAACCCTTTCTTCAACTTAATATTGCCTGAAATTTATTTTAGAAAATAGGCCCTAGATGAACATTAAAGTAAGAAATTTGCTCAAGATTCTTATTCATGTTACTGAATATTTTTTCTTTTGAAATATTTAAAACATAAATAAAATATATCAATTTAAATTCTGAATATTTGAAATCAACGGCAAAATTACCAACATATTTTGAAGTTATAATTCCTTGTGTTTGCCTGTACAGTAACTACTAGAAGTACTTCTGTTAGATAAATAACAAGAACTTCATATATAAAGTGAAAGGTGATTTTTAAGCCATAATTTTGGTAAAAAGGCATGTCTTAGATGCTGTCACATATGGTAAATCTGACTATGGTTGCTACTGAGAGAAATGAAGTTTCATTTGGGATTATAGGATACTTTGTTTATTCTAATAGATAGCAATTTATTTCTTTTTTGTGATTGGTATTTGAATTCTTTTCCATTCTTTCACTCTCAGATTATCCTCAAGCTGCTACCTACCTTTCTGAAATACTCCCTGAAGAATCTTACAGTGGCCACAATGAAGGTTATGTGGCTGCTATCCTCACAGATCTTGCCTTAACTTACCCTGGAACATCCGAACAATCCATCAATTTGTTAGAGATAGCTCTCAAGCACTGCTCAAAGAAACCTGCCCTTACAAACAGTGACGGAGCATCGCTTAGGCAAGGAAGGAGCAGTCCTTATGGGAGAAGTGGAAAGTTTCAGGCACCTTATTCCCCCAACACTGCTTCTCAGCCTCCAGGGCCAGTTGGATTTGCAACATTCCTTCATAATGCTGTAGGGTCCTTGAAGATTCTAAATGAGCGTCTTCAGGTAGAAGATGGTCCGTGGAATTTTATTGAGATCCCGCTGTTTCCTAAAGGGAGAAAGATGTCCATGCCGGATCTGATAGCAACTCTCCTACCTCTTAATCCTTCTTCCATGGCTTCATGTTTATCTTTCTGGGAGGAACTGTTCAGGACAGTGAGAGATTTTAAGAGTATTATGTTTGGTGATATCAGTTCTGAAGTTGACAGTGTTAGTAGTTTCAAAACGAGTGATGAAGGACCGAGGAAAAAGGTCTCAGTGAAGGAACTTAATATGTCTAGTATCAATGGAGCTTTTAATACAATCATCAGTGCGTGTTCTTCCGTACCATGGCAGACTGAAGGTAATTTTAGATACTTTATAGAGTGTGTTATGGTTTTTGTTTTGTTAAATAATTGACATTTCAGTCATGGTTTTACTGTAATTTTTATTCTCAAAGCAGTGTCCAAGAAAAACTAGTCTTTCATTCATAGCTTTCTTCATATTCACCAAAATTTATGTGCTAATTCTTTGAACTTATAAGTTTTTCAATTTTAATTATTGAATAAATTTGGAAATCTTTAATGTTGTGCTGTAATGAAAATTCTTAAACAATTCTGTTTGATTATAATTCATACATTTCATATTATGTTTTCATAGAAAAATTTTAAAGTAAAATTAATTTGTATGATTTTACCTTTTTGGTTGGAATCTTGTAAGTTATATATTACTGTTAAAGTTATTAGTAATTATATAAACTGTTAGTTATTTAAGTTAATTACCAGTTTAATTCTCATTAGGTATAATTCACATGTACTAGTGTTCAGGTGTAAGACTTCTTACAACCTTCAATTTGCCACAGCTATTTTTGTATTCCCTACTAGATAGATACAATGCTTTTATAAAGTCCAAAGTATTTATTTTAATCATTCTTATGAGGCATGCTCTCTTTTAATAAACTGGACTGCTTAAAAATCAAAGAATTTTCATCAAGCAAATAGGGACTTGCATAGGAGCCGATGGACTGAAAAGTTAGATTATAAAAGTATTAAACCAATTTATATTTTAATGAAACATTACATAATGTATAGTGAGCATTTGAATCCATTTCATGATAGTTAGTTACACTCAGAACCTACTCTAACTCAAATTCCGCATCACTTGTATCATAAAAATAAAACCTTTTGAAATGATTTTAAGGAGAGTCAAAAAATTCCATTTATAAATACTGTAAGAGAAACCAAGAAGACATTTATAAACCAAAGACTAACTATATATGTTATCAAAAAGCTGTCAGCTAACCTCCTAATATTTTGAGTTTATTGAACTTAGTTCATATACTATTAAATTCCCAATGTAGCACTGTTCCATTTATTTCTTTCTGAAGTAAGAATGGAAACCTCCCTTTATAAACTACTTCTGTAAAATTTTAAGTGTGATGTTTCTTTCTATGCATTTAATTAGATAATGACTCACTGTCAGTATTTTATATTATTTATCATGCTTGTAGAATATCTTCTTTGTTGATCAAATTAATGAATGGTTTTCCTTTTTTATTTCAATAGCATACAAATCTGACCGCAGCAGAAAAATCTCATCTATTGAGGAAGTTCAGTATTTGCAAATGTTATTTTCATATTTGAAAGCTATGTCTACAATAATGATTCAAAGTAATCTTCAGGGAAAAGGTAAGAAACCGAAGCATTTCAATTTTCAAATTTCATTTAAAATCGTCAGCTGGTATTTTATAGAATGATTTTATTTAAGATGTTTAACTTTATTCCATTTGTGTTAAATTTAGGATTTCTGGTGCCTTCCTGTTATTTTGATGTTTTAAACGAGGGACTTGATAGCATCATAGGAAAGTTATTGTTTGAGTGTGATGTCAATCCTTCTAGATTAGAGTCAATGGCTGGCAAAATGAACTTGGATCTGGTTTCTTGCATCATACGGATTTGCTGCCCATCCATTAAGAGCTTAATGCCTGCTCTGGAATGTGCTGTAAGTTAATTTACCATAAAAATTACAGAAAATGTAATCTCTGAAAAATCTTTACATGGGATGTCTAAAATTAGATGAAAACATTAAATAATTGATTTTAAACAACCAGTTTGAGGATTCCATGGGTTATATTTGCAGTTTATATTAAAAAATAATCTCATTAATGTTTTGTACTTAAATTAATCTGAAGTTTATTGTAGGAAAATTATATACCAACAGTATATAGTAAAAGCTGAGTAGAAAAATTCAGTGGACATATCAAAATTAAGATTATAAACAAATATTTCTGTGACTAAATTTACAGATATTATTACTTAAGACTGATTTTACTGTTCCTGGTCATGTAAGAATGTTTAAAGGGCAGTATAAAAGGTTGCCAAATGCTACTGTGAAAAAGCAACAATATATTCTACGCTCCAACAGGTCTTCTCAATTAAAATGTTACAAGAAAGCTCTTAAGTGTACTTTGCATATTCTTTTAGTCATTGAAGTTGATATCCCATTGTTATAATAACTGAAATTTGTGAGGTATATGTTGAGATTGTTACTATATTATTCGGAATACTTATTCTTTTTCACCAGCCTTGTTGGTCGAGTGGTTAGCATTCATGCTACGCTGTTGCTCCAACCCCAAGGTCCCAGGTTCAAATCCTGGCTGATTGGATTTTCTGACATGGAATGGTTGTGTCTGTTCTTCTGTTGGTGCTGTTGCCTTGGTGAAGCACCTCCTGTCAAGTTTCTTGGAGCTTAGGAGGACTTCACCAGATAGTGGCAAAAGCAGCACAGCAACAGCAAAAGAAAATATTTACTCATTGTTTTTAATGAGGCATGAATGAATTTAAACTGAATCTGGCAAATATGAGATATAGCTTGTCCTAGGCTTTGATTTAACTTGTGTATTATAGAGGACAATGGTTGAGCACTACTGAGAACTTAGCAATTTTGTATTGCGCATAATTTTCAATGACCTTATACAGGTTTTGCTTACATATTAGAGGATAGTTTTGAGAAGTATGCATAGAAATCTGAAATATCTTCCCAAACACAATTTATTGCTATAATTAATTAAAATTTTACACTTCTCAGGGAGAACACTTTCTGGAAGAATGCCATAAACTTAGTTTCATATTAAATCATAATGTCAGAGAAGATAAGATGCTGAATAAATTTTAGCATCATGTCACATCTCATTTTAAATTACTTGCTAATTTCCCTCGGTTTTATATTGTATCGATTGACATGGTTGTATTTAATTTTTCTTATTTAAACTCCTTTTTTTTAATCTATTCTGTAGGATCAGTTCCAGAGAGGATTAGTCACAAAGAAATGGGGCAAGGTTATTCTGAATCCAGTTTCCAAGGTATGCAAATATTTATTTAGTGAATATACCATCTGACCTGATGCATTTATTGATGAGTTCATGAATGAATTTTTTTCATATTTTACGATTGATTATCTACGACTATAATTGTGTTACGGTACTCTACTTTTGAGGCATTTTATCATAACACATTTTGATAACATGGAATGGGTACACTGAAGTCATATTAACATACATGCACACTCCCATTTATTTGAACTGGTTAGGAAATCTTAAGTATTAGGAAGTATGCCTTACTTTTAATCAATTAATTCCTATAAAAAAAATTTGCCATTTATTTGCATTTATTGGTAGGCAATGGACAGCTCACCTTCAATAAAATGTATGTGTATCTTTTTGTGGTATTATATGCCATCACACATTTTGCAAAGCATTTGACTTTACTTTGTCATTGTATTGTGCAAAGCTTAAAATTCAAGGAAGAAAATATATCACTTACATTAATTACAACATCAGAGAAACATTCTCTGGTGTTCATCGACAGTAAAAGAAATAGCGTACTTTTCCCTGATTCCACTTCTACTTGAGTATTGCTGTGCGATTTGGGATCCTCACAAAGTAGGATAAATTTCTGATCTTGAGATGGTTCAATATAGAGCAGCAAGGTTTGTCAAGGGAGATTTCAGATTTGACAGCGGTGTTTCGGCTATGATAGAATCCCTCGGATGGAACTCTCTTAGTGATAGAAGACTTGAATATCGATGGAAGCTTTTCGATAAATTTATCACTTCTGATTTCTGAGAGGAGATAGCTGATATTGTTATCCCTGTTATATATTTCACGATCTTTGGTAGAAAACAAAAAAGCGATACAGGGAAGTACCTAGTTGCCAGGACAGATAGTTACTTTTGGTCGTTTTCCCCGTGAAGTATTAGAGAAGCTTATAGCTCTCCAGGTTAGATAGGGATTTCGGTGTTTTACACCCCTGCCACTCGCCATTGGCGGATTGCAGAGTTTAAATGTAAATATCAATCAGGAGACCAAGTTTCAAACTGTACTTTGTACAATTATTTTCAAATATTTGTTACTAACATCAGGATTTATTGAAATCATATTAATTTTTTCCAATGAAGAATAATTGACCAAGTGAATATGCTGTTTACATAATCTGACTGCATAAGTAAGTTCTGAGTTTCTGCTAGCTGTTTGTCCAAACAGCATATATTTCATATGACTACTCCCATATTCTTCTTAATCTTTTTAATATGTAACCTTGATAGTCTGCCTCCGAATAAAAAGTTAACAATTGTCATGTCAGAACATAACTGAAAGGAAACTGTCAGTGATTACTAATTTTTCTGATCTCATTTTCAGGATTGGCACGGTCCATCTCGACCTCCTGCTGAATTAGTGGAACAGTTACTCACTGAACTATTAAAGCTTCTTCAAGAGAAAGTATCAAAGATTCAGTATTCCTTGCACAGGGCTGACATTGAATCAGCTTCTCAGTGTCAGGACATTCGCCATCTGTTAGTTGAAGGAACTCATGAGTTAGCTGATATTTCCATGGACCTTCTTACTACTGCAGACGAGTCTAAATCATTTTTTGCAAACTTGTGTAATCTTGCTACTTTACATGCCATATTAATTTTGGAAGTCAATGAGAGGCAAGAGAAAGTAGATGATGACATGAAGAGTAGAAGTTATGGTCTGCTGTCTCCTAATCCATCGGAGCAGCTCCTTTCCCGCATGAGCATCTGTTATAAAGTAGGTTCCTTGGGATATGTTTCCATTCATGACATGAGTCAAGTATGTCTTGGGATGGAACTTTCCATGGCCATCTGCAGTCCATCATCATTTAGGGATTCATATCTCGGAAATCTCAAGGTTTGTTAAATTCTTAAATTAAATTTATAAAGAAATTTTTGATGGTCAATTGAACCAGTACCATTTAAAAAATTAAGATCCGGAACTAGACAGAAGTAAAATGTAGTGACATTACTGGGACTCAAAAGCAGGTCTCTCACTTTCTGGGCTGGTATACTAACCACTGAACTATTATTCTGCATCAATCCCATTTCTCTTAAAATGTGCATGCTTATTTGGGCAATATTTCATTTCTTAAATCATAAGTGATTTTTTTAGTTAAAGCTACTCTCAATTTATGTTCTAATTGGTAGAATAAATCTAAATTAGAAAAATTCAAATCATACATTTAATTTTAGAGGTTAAAAATTGAATTTTTTTCTTAATCTCATATAATGTCCCTAGTGGAGAATCATAGGTGGTATTTCATCATGTGTTTTGTGTGAATGGGCTCAGAAATGAGAGGAAATATCATTTTATATATATTTATGGTATAGCTTAAAAGCAGGAGTATTTTAAAATGGGTTTTACTGTATTTTTTAGGTACAGTCTTTTCATATGTAAATAAAAGTGCTTAAACTAATAAAAGCATGCAGAATATATGTATTAAATAATTATTTGGACTATAAGACCATACATATTAGTCAGTTCATAAAATAATCACCCTTATAACTGAGTGGTCCAAAGCAAATTGTCCAATGGTCACACTTTCGCTATAGTTCCAGTGAACAATTGTGCAATCAAGTCTTCCTTACTGTTGCTTGCTTATTCGTTAATATTCTACTCTTTTTAATTTTAAAATTTATATGCCACGTATCACCATGTCATAAATATCTCTGTTAAAACTGCAGTTTTGTGTGTGTAATCTGTACTTAGCGTTTGTTTTTATTCACATAATCTTTTAAAACAAGTCTATTTGTTTGCTCAAAAATGTGATGTTATTCATTTTGAAACTCAATCTATTTATAAGATTAGAGTAAGAGAAACTACATCACAGTTGTTTATATATTTTGTTAATTTTGAAGTAAACTCTCAAAGCATTTACTCATACAATAATCATTAAATAATTTCAATTTTTTAAATGAAAATTCTGTGAAATTTCAAGCTAATAATGGTATAGCTGTAAGAGGTAGTTAGCTCTTAATTACATACTTTTTTATTTAATTATTTATATTTTTAGAATTATATTTAGATGACCACTTATTTTATGTAATGTATTCTCCTTTATTACAGTCAAACCAGGTCCCATCCCTCACTTTTCCTCTCCATCCATCTCTAATTCCTAGCTCTCTAAAATTACCCTCCCCTGATCCAAGGCTTCTCTTCATCATTACCAGTGGACAGGCTTGGTGTGCCAAAGTGTCTGTGTTACATTGCAAAGTTGACATTGATTCTCAACTAGATTCAGTGATAAATGACTATCTCACCTTCAACGTTAGATTAGATCCAGTCCATCCCATGAATGCTATCCATCTGCCGCATCTATTGCGACTTTACTGCCAAAGTATTCATAGTTCTCCATCGCCGGAGTGCCCTGCGTCATCTTCAGCAGATTCATCTTCTCTGAACAGTACTGCTGCATCTTCTCGTGATGGTGATGCAAGTCTTGATGGAAGAGTCAGCAGCCAAGGAGGATTGTTTTCAGAAGAATGTGTTCCAGGATTTCTAGATTTCCTATTAAAATACTCTAAAGGCCAGTTGAAGGATGATATTATTGACCTAGCAGCCAGATTAAGTCCTGGGAACACGCAAGGTTGGTACTCTTTCCTCAGCTTTGTGGTTTATTTTAATCTTTCTTTGCCTTTCTAACAGTTTTCCATTTATGATATCTGGAGCCCTCCTAGTAAGTGTTTACACATGATGTCAATTTTTAATTATTAATTGATATCACTAAAGAACTCAGTTTTGGTCTTGAAGTATTTTTTTCATTTTTGGGAGATTATTATTCTCTGTAAGAAAATATAATTTCTCTATCACAAATAGGATAAAAAAACAATGAATTAACTACATCAATTTTTTTGTGAAATAAAGACGTAGTTTGTTTTTTATTTTATATGTATTAAGATGAAGTTCCACCAATTGAAGGCTAATGTAGTTGTACAACTTTTTAGCTAACTCACCCAACCAAATTCTCAAGTTCCTCAGTTAAAATTCCTCACAAATTCCCTACTTCCCCCATAAACTCCCCCATTCACAACTAACCATTCAACCCTTTCCACAACCTCTCCTATACCCCCTCCGGAAAGTGTATATAAGGAAGAGGAAATTCTTTTCTTCACCTGAAGATGTTGCAATGCAATGAAACCTGGTTCTTGGTCTAAATAAAGGACAGTACTGTGGAAATACAAAGTTGTTTTTATTTTGATAAGATGGAGAAGTTCCATAAAATAACGCCTGAAACCATCTCTTAAATTCTTTATATTTTTCAAAGGACAAGTACCGTAATCAGATTTCATGGTTTCCTAACAGCAATAATTGTTAAGTAAATGGTCCAAATACAAATTATAATTCCTATATCCTATTCATTGTTTCAGTTTTATATGTTTATTAGTACCCTTTGCTATTTTGTGACCAAGAAATTTTAGATCATGAAAAGATTTGGAGTCAAGATTTCATAATCAGGCGAGATATTATGCATTTATCTTCAATTCAAATATGCATGTCTGTCGTATAGGAGTGTCTCCTGTTACTGAAGATACCTACTCATTTCAGAGTTACCAGTGAAAATCATTGCGGCTGATTGCTCTCTTTGCATCACTCTGGATAATCAGAAGCCGTCAGAAATAGAAACAGTTGAAGGCTTTGATGATGAAAGTGATTTAACCATCAACTCTAAACCAGAAGTGGGAGAGTGGGTTTGGAAAGGAGGGGAGCTCCCAAGTGCTGTCCTCGAGTATTTGGAGCTTCGTTGTTGGCCTCTTTCAACCATCGCTGTCCTGGTGAACAATTCAGAGACTTCAGTATTTCTGCCACCAATAATGTCCCATGCTACCTGTCTCAAACAACTGCTCCAAGGCCTGCTAGACTATCCATCAACTCTAAATAAGGCCGATGGAATAGTTGCTCTCCTAAGTCCTGAGGGTCTACCTTATGACAGGCTGTGGCCAACTCTGAATGATGTATTGTTTTCAGTTGATCAAATTCCTACTCAAGATATGATTGGATTACTAAAGATGATTCCACAACCAAGGCTATTTGAAGAGCCAAAACTGACCGTTCTCCATGATTTGATAATGTGGAAGATATCTTCAAGAGAGCCAAACAAAGGTACATACATCAGATTTAGTTATGTAACATATTGTGTGATATAAAAGTATCCCAAAGTCTGCTTCCAGGGCAGAATATTAGTGAATATAAATTTTTATTTTTTATAAATTTGTTGCCCTTAAGCATAATGAACTCCCAGCCCAGAAAAAATGTAGACACAAGATGTAAATTAACATTTGCAGAGTGACACTCTATACATCTTGAATTACTTTACCATATCACTTAACATACAGAGTAGTTTTATTTTAATTAGGAATGCATTTGAAGAAAATACTCTTGAAAAAAATAGCATGGAAGTGTAATTCATCAATGTGTATATGAGTACAACAGTGAATGCGTCAAGTACAAAATTTCAATGAAAAAATCTGATGTGGCCAGCACATGACTTTCTCCATATATAAGATGTAAATAGTTAACTACGACAGTATTTTCGAACTCTATATTCAATCTAAACTTGGAAGATAAGTGATTAATTTATATCATATTATCTTTTACGTCACAAACATTATAAAGAATGTTTTTTGGGACATATTCGATGAAAATCGATGAAATTGGCCTTTCGCCCACAGCGCCCTCAATGCACATTTATCCAGATACTTCTGGTTTATCAGTATTTTACAAATAACTCCTAAACAATCAGTTATGCAAAAATATGTTTCATGCAAAAGTTATAGTAAATTATATTTTCTAAAAATTTTATAAATAATAGTGTATACCTAAATATCAGATTAATGGAGATATTTTGCAAAAACAGTAACAGGTTTCTAAAAGTAAAGCTCAACTTTCGGTCAACCGATTTACTCCAAAAACTCATCAACTCTAACTACACCAACCAAAGTAATAGATATGAAATTGTGAGTTGATACATCAAATAGTTTTCATGTTCGAGCACCCACAAAGTACATCATCAGCAACTTCTGGTTTATCAGTATTTCACGAATAACTCCTAAGCAATCAGTGATACAAAAATATTTCTCATACAAAATTCATAATAAATTAATTTTCTAAAACTTTTATTTTTTAATAGTATATACCTAAATATCATATCAATGGAGATATTTTGCAAAACCAGAAATTTGCTTCAAAGAATAAAGCTTGACTTCCAGTTAACCGATTTACTCCAAAACTAATCAACTCTGACAGCGCCAACCACATTGCTATGTATGAAGTTTGTTATTGATACAACTAATAGTTTTTAAGTTAGAGCACCCACAAACACATACTCACATACACATAGACATCATTCCGAAAATGGTCAAAACCTGTACTAGGGGCCCCAAAACATGTATTTCCATTGAAATCTCAAAGTATATTTTTTTCATGAAAACAATACTTTCTCTATACTGCATATATGGAGAAAGTAAAAATGTAAAGTTAAGCTATACACTAAAAAGATTTTTAAGCCAGCTAAATAAAATATTTTATTTTAGGTTATAGTGCAAGTTCTATACAATTTATAGATTATATATTATAGATTATCAATCAATTTATTTAAATATTCAATCAATATTAACTGCATAAAACTTGATGAGATTTGTAGGTTGCATTATTCAAAAGCAGTTATTCAAATAAATTTTTAAAATTATAGCATGATTACATCATTTCATCGTTAATGAAGTCACTATTGTATTTAACAAATGTTATGTAATTATTGAGAAAATATCTAATTGATTTCCTAGTATGTCAGTGATACTTGGTATCACTTTGTATTGATTTTTAAATTGTCTATACAATTTTTATTGTTTAATATTTATGAAATCTAAGCCACTGATTTGGTTGTTTAAATAATCCATCTTTATTTACATTGAATCAATTTAATATTTTACAGATTTTGAAGAGCCTTGGAGGTACTCATTTCAAATAAGAGATCCACTTGTAAGGGTTGCTTGTGTACTGAGTAACATAAACAAATGGGCTGGTGTCAAGGAGGGCTTATGCAGAGAGGGTCTGTTGTCATTATGTGGGGATAAAGAAGTCAATCTTTTTGCTCCAGAGCACACAAAGGAAATATTGCTAGCTACATTGCATAAGGTTGAAATTTATGAACAGGTCAGTGTATAGAGAGTATGGGAATTCATTCCTTATTTAATAGGGGTGCTGTACTCTTTGATTGTTGGAATTTATTCTAATATTATGCTTTTTTTATTTTTAACAATTCTGTCATCATGCCAGATATTGCCATAATATTATCTCAGTCACATTATAAAACTCAAATTGCAAAACTAGAATTTTTGAACTCTATATCTAATGTAAATGTTCAGTGTCAGTTTTTTCTCTGTTTCATAGCAGTATATGCAATGACTGTAACTATTTTCTTTAAATTAATTTACTATATGCCTCTTAACAAAATACTAAATGTCTGCTTTATTTAATAAAAATAATATTAAAACAAATAATTATGCCATATATACTTTCACGCAAGTGGTAGGTAGGTATGTAGGACTATTCAACCATTACAATACTATTAAATTTCTGCAATGCTATAATCAGAGCTACCATCGATTGGGTCCCATATATAAGTATACAGGGATCAAAAATAAGATTTCTCTCCAGAAAATAAGACTATTGGTAAAGCAGTTTTATTCACAATATTTTCCATTGCTAAAGACTTTCTCCAGAATATCGTTGTCTTTTGAAAGCAGTTCATGCACCTCACCACAGGTCATATTGAGATTTACCTTCACCTGGAGCAAGCATTTGATTGTTCTCTTGCTGAGGCTGTTCCTCTCCTTCTTCCACTGCTTAGAGACAAGGGAGAAGACATGCTCCACAAATGCGTTGCTGACTGGCTTGTAGAGAAGCGGCAGAGAGTCATTTCCAATGAAAATCTTCATCCACTTAGCCTCAGGATCGTCCTTGTTGAACACATTGTCTGGTATCTTCAGCAGTGCATTGAGAATTGAGATCTCATTGAAAAGCTTGTTCATCCTTACCATAGGCAGATCTATCTGCTTCGCCAGCTCCTTCACATCTTCCTATCTGATGTTGCGCTCCCTCAGGAGTGTCCAGGTGATGCTTGTAGGATGTTTCTCCATTCGATACCACTTGTTGATGTAATCCATGGTGATGATGTGAAAGCTGGAAGCTGGACATGAGGACTTCAGCTCGTTTTGTCAACCCCTCTCAGAATTTCAGCTGTTATTGCTCCAAAAATCCTGAAGTCTGACACTGCAATATCTGGCCCTTGAAATAATAGATGATTTCTGTTAGCTCTGGAAACTGGTCTTTCGTTTTTTGCAGGAGAAGGAGGGGTTGTGTCCATTAAATGAAAGATGTTGCCAGAATTTGTAGTAAAGGTCTTAGCCTCTGTTAATTGTGAATTTTAGAAGCTTTAGGACAGGCAACTATAATGAGTAATAACGGACTGCATTTTTTATGGAAAGTAGCTTACAGTACAATGCAGAAATATGTGAGCACTGGGCATCTTTCAACGTCATGCACTCCCAGGAATATTGACATAATTTTTTAATTAATTATGGTTGATAGGTGTATCATCTACAATGATTTTGAGAATGCTACTGGTCTCTGTAGAGTAAAATCTCAATCATTTACAGCATTTTACTAATGACTAAAATTTTCACTTATTAAATGCCATACAACTTGTCTTAGGTACAGAAAGGTTAAATGTTGCTGGTGGTTATAGTCATTTTGCCAAATAGTGGCAGATGGAGTCACGCAAGAGGGGAAAAGTGGAGTAGATAGGAGTATTTAGGGGTAACTGACAGCTGTGCTTCCTGAACCACTGCCTCTCCTATTTTTTGAGTTGGAGTAAGCTCACCTGTGCAGTAGACTGTGGAGTATCTGCCAGTATTTGGTGAAAGAAGTATACATTGATATCCTGATCTAATGTTCTTGTTTCTAATGTTTCCAAGGCTCTTAGGTTTAAATTTTGAAGGTACCAACTGCAGCAACTATATTCTTTGTTTTTTGCATTTTATGTTTTTTCCACATCTAAAATAGATTTATTTACCTTGGTCCGGTAAAAAATGTTACATTGAGAATTCACTGTACTTGAAATGCTCTATAAAAATCAGAAAAATATTCAATATCCCTCCAAAGCAATTATTTTTATAATTGTTAAATTCTAATTCATATTTTCAGATATGTTTTCATGTCAAAAATGCAACAGTGAGTAATTGGTATGATGTATGTCGTCTTTCTGAAAATGATCCTGGAGCAATACTGCAAAGACTTATCCAAGTTAAACAGGTAAATTTAATATTTAGACATCCCCTAATTAGTTGTGTATAATTTTGTGAAAGCTTTCATTGTCAATATGTTTCAATAGCTTTTTTACATGGAGAACCACCTTATTGTTTGTACATCATGGATAATTTAAATGCTATCAAATTTTGTAGGTTTGAATTTTGATTATGCTCTTACGTAGCCCTTTTATACAGTTAAAACCAAATATTTTAGCCAAAACTGAATCTTTGGGTCTTAGTTTGACCTCAGCTGATAACTGCTTGCGAAATCTTTTAATAAGCATGCAATTTTAATACCATCCTAGGTATCTCATAATAAGAATAATGGAAAGATTCTGTAGCATTCTATTAATTTGAATGTATTATTTTGCAGGTTACATTGTTCTTAAAGTGGATGGAAATTCACAGTCTGCCTGAAGATATCATATGTATGACAAACCATGCTTTTGTTTTGATGTTAACTTCCAATCCACCAGATTTTGCTTCTGCCAAAAAGGTAAAGTATCTTATTAAGATGAAGTTTCTAGTGTTGGGTCAAAATTTATGAATTACGCTACTATTGGATTACAAAAACTGTCTTTTGGTAAAACTCTACTTCCCAATTTATTGCTCATGAAGTTTTGATTTAGGATTATTTTCATTGCTTATGCTTTCAAATAGAATTTCCATTGCTATATTAGTTACAATTCCGTTCAACTTAGTAATTTTGAAGTTGTCGTTTATTAAAAATATAGTATGTGTTAAAAATTAGAAATCATTTTTTAGAACAAGATTCATCATTCATGACTCTTCCTGATATCTTTTTCATTTTATAGTCATACATGTCATTGATGTTTTAAGAACAGAGATAATTTATTTAATCGTAAATCTCTTCCAGAGTTAATATTTTACTTAAGGTAAAATAGTATTATAAATATTCTCCTGTAATCTTTAGAATTTAACCATTATTTTCTGCAATTTCTTAGTTTTTCTTGGTACTTTGAAACAATTAATTCAGTATTTGCTTCCTGAATGATATCCAGGACTCAGGAACATATTAATGAATATTCATAGATTCCTGAATCCTGTGAATTACCTATAGTAAATATCTGTCTCAAATTAAGAGCATAATTCATGTTTGCATAAATCCTAAACCTGGCTCTCCTTATTTTTCTGCATTTCTTTCATAGATGCTCGAACACCTTCCTTCAGAGAATGCTGCGCAAGTAATAAAGGAATCCCTACCTTTCTTGAATTCGTTATCCACCATTAAATTTTCCATCTCCTTTTTGTTGGAGAGCTGCAAAAGTGCTTTGACCTCAGAAGAATGTGCAGTCTACGAACAGTGGGCCATAGGTCTTGTGATGGTCTCACATCGCTTACTCCTGGGGAAAAGTAATCCAAAGAAGCAGAAACGCAGCAGCTATGGTAGATTGTGGACATGGTTGGATCTCGCCTCAAATCCTCTACTTATTTTAGAACAACTGATAATGAATGTCCAACTAGAAGCTCTAGATGGAGTACTTGCTTTGCTCAAGTCTCACTTACAGCCTGGTGGTGGTAAAGTACATGTAGAGAATAAGAAACTGACAGTGGGTGAAGTAGACAAGTTACTGAGGCAGTATGCAGCAAAAGCTTTGGAGTTCCGTGTTTGTACTGGCAGTAGAGAGGGGGCATATTTCCCTCATTTGAAGGCCCCTTCCCCATCATTCAGAATGTCTGCATCAGCTTCCTCCCTATCCCTCTCTGGGATTGGGAAAGGAGAGAAATTACTGGAATCGCTGTCTTCGGGCTCCGTGCAGAGCATTGACTTGGAGTTCACCATGCCAGCTAAAGTCCCTAGCAAAGCAGAATGGGTACCTAATGATGAGGTAATATTCTTTCCACTTCTCTATTTAATACATCTATCATGTGAAAATAGTCACACATATTATGTGAAAGGACCGTTTTTAGCAACTAAGCTGGATAAGCTTAAACAACCCCTAAAAACAAGACTGAGGTACTATTGGTTCCTTACTAATCTTACTTCATCACCATTTTGTGGTAAAAATATGATTAAATGATCTCCTTTAGAAATATATCTGGTATGGATTAACTTTAGTTGGGAATACTTTCAGTACAATTGGAGAATAATGGAATATTGATTGGCTGGAACTTTCTCTCTTTCACTCATCATTTGAGATTTACATACTTAACAAGGTATTATTTGTCTGGTTTAATCTGTACTGAAAGACTAGAAATTACTTCTGCATATTAAAACAAATAAATTAATAGTTTGTTTTATTTTTAGGGTAAACTTTATTTAACACACTGAAGAATATGTGACCTCCTTGATATTAATTTCATGGCAGTGTCTATTCAGAAAAAAAAACATATATTTATGCTTAAATTGTATTTACCCTATATGCTGTCGTATAAGTCAACCTTAGAAGCATAAAAAAATCCCTCTAAAACCAGGGGTCAACTTATACACAGAACATAAAATTCAACCCTTTATCACCGAGGGGTAAATAAGTGAAACTGCCTGTTTAACAATTGTTATACACAAACTCTTGCAACTCACCTCAATTATTTCTTACTGAAACTAATTTTTGGCAAGTCTAATTAACATATCTATCATATTAATCAAATTTCATCACTAAATACAATTGTGGCCAATAGTAAAAATGTAAAGCCCTGTAAACTAATTATCGGCAAGCTACTGCTGAATTCAACAAGTACATAGCAATGTCATCCAGTTCGGAAGATGATCCATATGATGATACACTAGTTGACAAAGCATTAATGTTTATGTCAGGTGATGAAGATGAAGAATTCTTAGGGTTTTAAAATTACCACCTATGAGTTATGACAGGTTTTCATTATAAAAGAGTTGAATTAATAAACCATTTTCATATCCTTAAAATAAATTTGATGCATATTTATTCTTTGCAAATTATATTCATTTCTTCACATGTATTTTTTTTACAATTATTTTAATGTATATTTCAATGTTTTCATTTTACAAATGAAGATCAATAAGCACATCATAGTTTGTTTTTGTTTATACAATCATTATAATTCGACGGATTTGACTTAGCGTTAGGAGTTTTAGCAGTGTCGTGATTTGATATTACCATGCTATATTACCATTATTTCTATAATAAATTTTCAATGCCATTGTGTTTCTGTTTTGTAACACATTTTTATTTGTGTAGCCTGAGTGATACCAACGAAAAAAATCTGTGTAATGTTTAGCAGAGGTGAGAAGTTGATATGGCAGTTGAAAGATACAATTCTAGCATCTTAATTTTATGTGGTAAATACTCCTTAAGCTATCGTACATTTATGAATACCATAGTTTTTCTTCCCATAAAATAGAGCTGGGGAAGTGTTGTTGCCTTATTTATTTATATTGGGTCAGCTTATACGCTGAACTTAGGCTAAAACCTGAAATGCACCTCAAAATTTTCGTGGTCGACTTATACGCCAGTGTATACAGTAAGCAAACTAACAGCCATCTGCCCTCTTTCAGGTTACTGTTTGTATGTGCTGTAAATTGGTGTCCTTCTCCATGTTCAACAGAAGACATCATTGCAGACGATGTGGAAGGGTCATCTGTGGTGCCTGTTCAACACGGAGACTTAAGGTCAGACAGTTCTCTTTGACTTCCACAATTGCATCAGTCTAACATGCACACTTTCTCTGCCTCTTGTGTGGATTTTCTGTCCCCTTGAGTGTCAAGGTTGAGGAAGCTATCATTTGAATGAAAAATAGCACATTTGTAATCCTAAAAATTTCTCTTTCTTCTCAAATGATAAACATCATTTTGTTTTTCATAATTTTTCTGTACTAACAGTTAGGAATTTTTAATCTAGAAGATATTACTCTAATTTTTTTCTCATTCTTGGAATGGAATTTAGCATTGCATGCACTAGTTGAGCACAAAAATTATCAAATTTAGTTAGTTTTGTAGCTAGCTATATTGATGTAATTACTTAATTTTGACATAACTTATAGAATCTTTAATATTTCATGTCTTATTGATAGCTTGTATATTGTAGAGTAATATTTCTGTATTTGCAGAGATTAGTACCTGTAGGAATGAATCAATTGCCAGAAATTTTGATAGATCCTGCATATCTTCATATTTTTTCTATGTTACTTTTTTCTAATTGAAGTTTAAGTTGATGGAATTATCACACAGTTTTCAATCTCTTTCTATTATTTTTATATCGAATCCATGGAAAATCTATTTATTAATCTGATTTTTTACATTATAATTATAATAATATATATTTACTTCAAGGAACAACTCCTCCTAATTGTTAGCTAATGATAAAATATATTACTGTTTGCAACAACAACTTTTTCTCTGGTAACCTTTCTTATATCCATCATTATTATCACAGAAATGTCGAAATGTATTCTCCCATTCCCCTAAACATAAAATTTAAAGTTTTATGTCAACCAAATATATAGATCCTAGATCAGGTGTGAAAAAGCATATAAATATGAGTTAAAACACTTAAAATGGAGATTATAATAAAAAATTACAATTGGTGGAATTCACTGTAAGTGAAAAGCTTTTTGCTGTCTATCTTTCAAGGAATAAAGTTGTTTGCAGGTAAGTTAAATGGAGATTATCATTGTGCTTTTTAACTAATTGTGTTCACGGAACTAATTATTACATAAGTTTATGTTTCCATTGTCACTCAACTGAGATGCTTGATTCAGAACTGTTCCTTTAGTAGTTCAGTAACTTAATTACTATTAATTAATTAATTATTTTGAATATGGATTAGTTGTAAGAGGAGAATTTTAGTCTCAATCTTGTCCAAATAAAGATGTATTTATGTTATTAATTTCTGTTAGTTTCATAATTGTGAAATTTAATGTTTCTAACTGATCTAATGCTTGAGCCTTAGCAGTAAAATAACATTTAAAACTCATAACTAATCTATGATAGAAACTGAATTTCCTAAAAGGGAATATTTTAAGTTATTTCAAGATAATTTCATTTCATAATTTTGGTGGCTGGAGGTGGCTTTAATACCATTCAGTTAGGGAATCATAGTTGTTTCAATCATATAATTTATTTTTTCATGAATTAATTAGAAGGGAATTGTGTCATAGAAGAATTCAGCTGTAAATGTTTATTAATTTGGAAGTATCCTGATGCATCAAATGATGCTGTGTTTAATGATGATGAAGTTTTTCCTCATCAAAAATTTCTTCTCCCAAAGAATAATATTGGACTTTTAAATAATACAATATATATTCAGATATGTGTTGAGCGTAAAAATTTTTACTTGAAATTCCTGTTATTTTTCTGTTAGCCTTTTGTCATTTTTTAGCATTCACATAAACTATAAAGTTGAGCATTGTCGGTACTTATTTGGATCATTTCATTGTTTCAGTCACTTTTTATATAAAAGTGATTTTATAAAATTATTACTTGTACTACTTCTATTATTACTTTATATTTAGGTTACTTTGATAGCCAATATTATTTTGAATCTTTATTTTAACGTTTTCTCCCACCAGGGCTCAAACTTGTAACTATTTTTGCAAAAAGCATATCATGGTGAAGACACTTTTCCCTCTTTGATATCCATAGGCCTATATAAAAGTTTAATTCACATCTCAAATGATATACCTAATCATTCAAGCATAAACTTTGATAGGTTGAATTTTCATGTTTTTGTTAAAATATTTATTCCAAGGTATAAGCATAGAGTAACTTATTGTATACTTACTCTATGGTACAAGGTACTAGTGTATGCCGTGAGTACAATATAATCAATGTAAACAATAAGACAATATAATGAGTTATTATAAAAGACCCTTGTGTTAGTTTTTGTTCCTTTATTTTTATAAACTTCTGCATTTTAAAATATCATGGATAGTGCCTTTTTATCCTAAATTTACCAGACTTTAATCCCAAGTTACGCTTTTCAAGGCTTGACTTATTCTTAACATAAAGCTTCTCTGCTTGCTTCCCAAGTGTCCTGTGTATTGCTTTGTAGATAAGAATATGTGTTGCTTGAGCAGGTGGAGGGGTACCAGGGAGTTCCAGTTCGTATATGTGATGACTGCCATTCTGCAACACGTTGTCAGGATCAAAAGGTAGGTCATGAATGTTGTCAATATGGAATAATTTAATTTTACTGAACAACTTTTTTATGCTTATCACATACTTCTTATTATCAAGGACACTATATGTTAAGGAATTTAATAATTATTATGTACTGCATAAACAGATTCTTTAAAATGAAAATCATGACTATAAGTATACTCGAATTTTATGTATTTAGATCCTTTAACAATTAGCAATTCTAAAAATATTTATTCATTCCATTAATTTACGTTATGAGAGCCAATCGTTACTCAAAAGATTATAAGTGACATCTTCATGAAAGGAATTAGGTAATAAAGTAAATTTTATTATATTCCATAATAACATATCAGCCAATGAGTATTTTTTAACTTGGCTGTAATTTGCAGCTGATTATTTTTCTCACTGGTGTACTGTGTGTTTGTACCTCCATAAAATGTTCCAACTTTCATTCTTACTCTTTAATTCATCATGTGCTATAATATTGAAGTCTGTAATCACTCTATGTAATTGTGGAGTGGGGTCAAAAAGTAAGCATTTCATACCTGATGAATATGGAGGAAATGAAATGCAATAAAAATCCACCTTTGCAAGAGGATTACATTTATATTCGATATTTATTAGCTCAGTTGATTCTTTAACTCTTCATATCTTCCCATGCATTTTAGAATCTCTTTGTGATGATGAGTTAGTAATGCCATTGTAACTTAATCTAAGTTCGTCCTACTCCTGTTGGCATTACTTATCAGTCAAAGTTTTTAAATAAAATGTTTTCCTCTTGAAATCTCTTAGCTGAAACTGTTTTGAAAAACATTGATGATGATGAGATTCTATCAAATTTTATTGTAGCATGAGCATGAAGTTTTTTTTAAAGTAGCTAGTTTATAAATGAAAAAGTTCTTTTTGAATTATAATGAAAATCTTGCATGACAAATTATAATTATTCACTGTGTGAGCTGAATCAAGTGGCATGTTAATTTTTCTTGCTCCAATCTGATGATGTATCACTTCAATGCTTGCTTTGACTTGATTGCACTTTGCTTAGATGCACAAAAGCTAATGTTTAGTGCAATATTGTTGTGCATTATTAAGTATAGTTAAGGCTGTTTCACTTTCTTTTTGGTGTTTTAATTAGTATATTTGTAAGCACAAAATCTGCACATCCTGCCTTGTGATTAACCACATGGTGATATTTGAAGAAAATTATCAAATCTTGTTAAGTTTTGAAATTCTGCTCTGAAAAGACTTAATCTCATTTGGTGATTCCTGCTTATATTTGCCAGTTTTTATTATAAAAGTGATTCAGTTATCCTTTCAGGAAGAATATTTTGTTTTGTAAAAAACTGAAGTTTTACAAATGCCTTCTGCAAATTTCATTTATTTATCATTAATTATAATCACCATTATATTTTACCATTTACAGACAAACAAGTTAAATCTTTAATGTTATTTTAATTTAAATTTTCCATCTTGCTGCCCTTCCAATTCGTATTGGCTGAAGAAGGATGAAAATAAATTTGAAAATTATATATCTAGTTCAGTACATATAAATGAAAGATTTGGATTTGTTTGCCAATTAGTGAGAGTTATTTTCCTAATTCCTCTAACAATTATAATTCATAAGTATGCTGTAATAACAACTTCTAAGCATAATCATTTTTCTGTAACAATTTTTGCTCTTTTTAGTTTCTCTATTTATAAAGATTTTGTTTGCAGCAATTAGCTCTTTTGTTTGAAATGAATTAAGCTGTCAATTATTATTATAAATCAGAGATGAATTACATTTTAAAATATATTTCTGAAAGAGCACTCTCATGATGAGACAGTTTATCTTTGAAGTTGATATATTTTCATGTTGTACTTTTTAACTCAAAACTGCGAGATAAGTATTTATTTTATTCAATGCAACTTT
The DNA here is from genome assembly GCA_947579665.1 of Sympetrum striolatum. Taxonomy (NCBI): domain Eukaryota; kingdom Metazoa; phylum Arthropoda; class Insecta; order Odonata; family Libellulidae; genus Sympetrum; species Sympetrum striolatum. Next base: position 17,006,884 of record OX388351.1, on the reverse strand, counting down.
TAGGTTGAAGGTTATGGTGATCTTCCCGTAAGGGTCTGTGATAACTGCCTGAATCAGAGCCAGGTTAATCTAAAATCTGAAGAGGATGACATGGATCATGAAGAGGCTGAGGAAGTGGATGAAGAGGAACCGGATGAAAGACTTGGCAATAACGGTTGGTGGTGGAGGCTCTCTGGGGACAAAGCGCAGGATGCAACAGTTAGGGAAGAGTTCAGCTTTGAGCAGTCTCCAAGTGTATCACTTTGCCTGGCCATCTTAAAACACCATTCTCCAGGAGATCCTGCTCATCCCAGACTGTTGCTAGACTCTGCTGAAAACTTGTTATCTCTGCTCCGCCCATCCTCAGATGCGCTCAAGTCCCTCAATCCAGAAGTTGACCATGCTCTTGTGATTCATATGGTCAGGTAAATTTAGTAATGAATTACCTGTCTTTTTGGCTCACTTTCTAATTTGTAAGTGAATTTGTCAGATTTCTTCATTTCATCTCATTTTTTTTTCTTCTTTACACTTTCCTTTCAATATTACAGTAATGAAATGAATTACCATGTTTATTCCAAAATAGCTACACCCTTTTGGGTCTTTTTTCAGCTCAGAAATCAGGGTGCGTGTTAGAATTGATGGCGCACTAGATTGAGGCACGTGTTCTGTAGCACAGAGCCGGCCGCATCCTCAACTCATCCTGGTTCTATGAAACCCATCAAACGTTCCACCTATGCGCTATCAATGTTTTCACTGTAAAAGCCCCCAAAAACTACAGACTAAACAGTGGGTCGATAGTTTTTAATTGAAATGGAATTGGAATGCCCTTGAAACATTGTTAATCCAGAAATCCTGTTCATTGTATAGAAATTGAGGAAGACTCAAAATCTGCGTAAAGCAAACTAGGCAACATCTTTAATTTCTATCTATTCTATTCTAGGAGATTTTTCAATTATGTAAACTGATAATGTAATAAAATTGTTAGCAAAATGTATGTAATTAAGGAGCACCTTCTTTATGCAGGTTAAGCATATTTTATATTAATGGTAAACTTGGAAGTTTTCTCACATACCATATGATTAGTTGCAAAATGTTGCACCATTATGACTGATGTACAGTCCTGGCCAAAATTAACGCACCACCTACCTAGCAATCCTAACGACCGGTGGTGCGTTAATTTTGGCCAGGTGTGTACTTTATTAAGTTGACTTAGAGGTACATATAAATATAGGACTTTTTTTACTCTGATGTGCTTCACTTAAGAGGGTGCCTTCATCTTTTAATTGATAAATAGTTATGTGCTACTACTCCTCAAATATAATAATGCAATGGTTTCTTGTTTCTGAATACTATAGAATTTTCCATTCTTCATTTTTCAATAGTAAAAATTAATTAATCTAACTTTCTATCCCTTCTATTTTAATGCTCATATGCTGCAAATTGACGTTTCAGATCTCTTGCTGTGGCTTCCAAAGTATTATATTCTCGCATTGGAGTTGGTGCTGGGGTTGAAAGATGTGATAAGGTTATTGGGAGGGCAGGACTTCTTAACCTTCTGGTAAGAAGTGGTTGGGCAGAAGCTGGTGTATGGGCTGGTGCTTTGCTGGAACCAAATATAGGAACACCTGCTGGTGAGTCTTTCCCATGTACCTATGCCTCGGATATCAAAGGTCCTAAGATTAGTAATTCCTATTAAAAAACGATAAATAACTCCTCTAAAGGTTTTTGCAAGTTTACATTCTTTAAATTTAGTTTTAAAATGCTTGAAACTCTTTGATTGACAAAGAATTATATTCCTATGAATATTTTGATATTCCTGATAATCTGGGATAGGTCTTTTAGCTCGTTTTCAACTGATTATTACTGCATTCCGCTCACGATGGTTTAGCAAGTGGGCTTATACAGTGTCTAGAGGCTGGTTTATCAAACTGAACTTAGATGACTAGAGCGATATGAGATCACTTTGAAAAAGCAATAGAAAACTACTCAGATTACATTGTTTCTTACTGCGTACACTTTGAGACTCAGCTGTGGATATTACTTGATAAACATATCACTTGTGGCATTGCCAGGTTTTGGGTCTAGGGGGCGCCGGAGGGGGGGAGAAAGGGCAAAATTTTTGGGGTCGTTGACTCAATTCACTTGTTTACAACACTTAACAAACCGTTACATACTTTTCCGCATTATTTTGTTCTTAATATACTGTGATCCAAACTTGTAGGCTTTTTAGAATTTATTATTGAAAATTTTGTTATGAAATTATTTCACGTACATATTTTGGACTTAAAGTGGAAACATTCACAGACTTAGGGGTGCCAGAAAATAGGGGGTGGGGCATTTGCCCTTCCTGGCTACGTTCCTGGTGCTCAGGCCGACGCGACGGCAGGCTATGAGCAACGAAAAGGCAATCAAGTTTTTATCATAATGACCGAAGCGGCAGGGAACGTGTTAAGTGCACTGAACTTGAATATAAATCCTTATGTGTTATTCAGGGCATTTTTTGTAGAAAAAAGGTGGTGGAACTGAATGCATTGGTAACTTAAACGTCCACAAGCGTTACTATGATGACATACTCGCTGTGAATAGGAAAACTTTGCATCGTACGTGGGTAACCAAAATCGCACTCCATAAATACACATTCAATGATTGCACCTGCTAAAATTTCATATTGCTGACTAAATTAGTTAGAGGCAATTTACTTCAACTGAAAAAGGTATCAGAACCCAGTTCCACTGTGTTATGTCAGAAAAAAGCCCGGCTGTTATCTAAAATAACATTGAGGACAATATATTCAATCTTGATTATTTTACAATGCCTTTCTTTTTTTGATACTTACCTTGTAATTATGCAGCACTCTCAACACAATTGAATCGCTCAATTTTATAGTTTACTAAAGTGAACGATTCCCACTGGTGAATCAGTATTCCCATCGCTAATTAGAAGTCCATTTTAATGTGTACGGCACCTAACAAGAGTTGCATTATAGCAAGTGACTTTTTGGCCATTGTCTGTCTCACAATAAAAAGGATAGGGAGTGGTTATAATGAGTGGTTATTTTTGAAGTATCAGTATAACAATGTCACATTTCTATATATGTCTTGCAGGAGGCATATCTCAGAATTTTCAATTGACGTGAGAGATGAAGTCCGACAAGCAATTGGTAATCTGAGGTGCATTTTCTCTCGAAAAAGCAGAAAAAATTAGCAAAAATTTTCATCACCTAATTCATGCATTTGTTTCCCACAACTGGCCTCACCCTTTCTCAGCAAAAATGCTTCAGGGAGCTTTGATTTGGGACTTCTCATGAGTTTCACTCTCCCCTTTGTCCCTCTGTATGTCTTAACCTCTTGTATCTTGTTTCTTTTTGGCAACAGCCCTTTAGTCAGTGCTGGAATTTTTAATCGAGTTTCCATCATATTGGCATTCATCTGTGAGATTTGTGTACTCACAAAACTTGGCACCCAATCATCTGATGGGGGGAGTATAGTAAAGCAGTGCTGATATTGGTTCCCTGGGTAACCTCTCCCACTTCCTTGCCATACAGTCATTGCTTTTGAAGCATATGAATAAAAAATATCTCGAGAAAGAAATTTTAAATGGATATTGGGTACTTTTTCCACATGATGGACATCGCTCCTTCATCAGTAGATTAGATCATCATCATTAGATGTGAGTCCGGAAGGCACTTCTGTTATGGTTTTTGGATCATTGAAATAATATTTTTGATGCAAATGTACTTTTTTACGCATTCTGAAACATTTGCGAGATAATTAAAAACCTAACAGCTCCATTCTGCCACACTTGCTACCCTTCCATTCAAAAGGATGGACATGTAATAGTAGAAATTAGCTATAGCAAGTATGTTTTGTAACGAGTACTTTTCCAAATTTTGTCAGCTCTCTTTAAGTGCTGTCCTCCCATTTTCTAGCTTACCTCTTTTGATGCTTGATGAAATGCTCTACTATTCTCTTTTTAGCGATGCTAGAAGAGTCGAGGGGTGGCAGGAGTGGGTCCATTAGCAAAAGGCGGCACCACGGTTTAACAAGTCTTCGAGATCGATTAGTCCAGGAGGAGCAGTGGGAACTAGCTCTAGAAGTGGCAACTAAAGGAGGTCTTGGTCGAGCAGGCATCTGGGCAGCTTGGGGAAAAGCTTGTCTGCGTGTTGGTGGTTGGAGCAGAGCACGTTTGCTCTTTGCACGGTGTCTTCAGAAAGGAGGAGGTAGTATTGAAGGACCTCCTGCTGGTGCCTTAGCAACAACCTCATCTTCTCATCTTTCAGAGATCATCAAGATATTGGAAGAGCACAATGTAGCTTTACCAGTACTGTTAGAAGATCCTCCATCATATTCATCACACCCCTATCCGTCTGTCATTCATTCCCTTGCTTCCTTGGATGCCATTTCCAAGGGCATCATCTTACTGCCTCCAGCCCCCTCTCGGGAAAGACCAGTTGGTAGTGGTCCACCCCTTCAGGAAGATGTGAAGGATGAGTGCTTGTTTTATCTTAAGACGTATGGGACAGATCAGATGGTAGTGGATTTTCTTCTTAGGCATGGAGAGATCAAGGCAGCATTATTGCATTTCTTAAATACTCGTATGAGTCCAGAGATCTTCCTTGATGAGGTATATCTGCGATGCCTGAAGATGGGCTGGGTGACGGAACTGGAAGCTGAGATGAAGGCTGTTGATCCAAATTTGGAGCGATGGAAGGTATGAATTTATGGATTTAGATTTTTTACTAAACATGAGCTCGTAGTTAAATTATAATCCATGGAGGAAGGCATTGTTTTGTGGAATTCTATCATAGCAGAAGCAGAAAAAGTGGAGAAATAGTACAGTCAGTTGTCAACTTACGACCACATTTGTTTCCAACAGACAGGTCATAAGTCAATTTGGATGTAAATCTAATATTCAAAGTTTTTATGTAGATTTTGATAGAAATACTTTCTATGCATGCCATTTGTTCTAAAATAGAGGCTTCTCAATTTAAAATTGATAAATTTAACTTTTTTGATTTAACATCAAGAAAAAATTCAAACTATTTACGATCTTTGTTTAAATTATTTTGATACCCTTTCATAATTTCTCTGCATATCATGTAAATAAATATTTAATATAATTTCTTAAATAACTGTTTAATCTTCTTCTTTTTCTTCTTCTTCCTTCCAGGATTAGGCTTTAAGCCTTTTTCAGCTTCACTTTACCATCTTAATCTTGGTCTTCTAACTCTCCTTTTACCCAATGGCTTATATTCCGAAGCTTGCTTTGGAAATCTTTCTCTAGGCATTCGCAATACATGCTCTTTCCATCTGTTTTTGTATTCTATTAATCGCTCTGGCATCACCTGAACTCCTAGTTCCTCTCTTATAGATGTACTCCGTATTTTATCTCTCCTTGTACATCCCTTAACTACTCCAAGAAATTTCAAATCAGAGGACTCTATCTGTTTCGTTGTCCAACATTCTGACCCATACATCATAGTAGAGACTGCCATCGCCTTGTAAAACTTAATTTGGGTTTCTTTTCTCGTTTTACCTTTTCAGGTTCTACTTATTGTCCCGCTTATCCTCTGGAAGATGTTAATTTTATTTGTGATGTCTTTATCATCTTCATAAGTTAGATCACATCCTAAATATTGGAAATGGGATACATGTTTGAGTACTTGGTTTTCAATAACAATTTTTGTTCTAATTGGATAGCTTCCTAAAAATGCCATCGCTTTGGTTTTTGCTGTTGAAAATTTTAGGTTATAAATTTTACTCAGTTGATGTAATTTGTGAACCGCCATTTGAAGTTTATCTTCACTATCTTGTTTTATAATAACAATCTGTTTAAATATTCAGAATGTCCCAATTCTATGCCTGGCAAAACACTATCTTTCTTCAATTTTCTTTTGTTGTCTGATTTCACTTGAACTATGATGATGGCATATAAATGAATATGTTAGGAGAAGAGCTCTTGTTCCATCCAGTTAGTACAAAGTAAGAATGTGAATTAGTTGTAAAAATAAATCACCCTTTCACCATTTCACCATTTCTTAGAAAATGGATAACTATTTCATTTCTTCAAATATTGATACTATGATACTCTTAATCCAATAAACCTACAAAAAATAGCAATTAGGTATAAGTTGACTTCATATGTTCTTTGTCAAAATTTTGTATTAAATGGCTGCTTTATCTCTACACCAGTATACCATGTCAGCTATACACCTATACAATTTAATGTTTGTAGGTTGAAGCAAGACTCTGTAGAAGTTTAATGTCTGAAACATTGTGGATATGTGTGGAATATAATTTGTAATATGTAATATGTGGAAAACTTTCAGTTTTGATTAGGGTAAAAGTTATTTTATGATAGCATTAGAGTTCACTGTAATCTTGGTCATCTAAATTTTATTTCTGGAACAATTTTATTTAAACAGCCTCACCTTTGCTGTCTATGCCGTCTTCTGGAGCGTAGAGGAATGCTGCACTTACTGTATACAGCACAGGTATTTGCAGAAGATCAAGTTCGGGCTGCAATGACCTGCATTCGCTTTTATTGCAACGATGTAAACTCTTATTCACAAATGAGGCAGAACTGTGTCCACCTGCTTAATGCTCAGAAGCACATGGAAGCTGAATTGGCAACTGTTGGGTGGGCAGCTGAGGTGCCGGCTCCACAACCGGTAACCTCAACACGCTCCAAAATACCTCCATGTAAGATTAAGATTATGTTTGGATGGTTAACAGATTGAGTTATCTCTACACCAGTGTTACAGACTCTTAGTCAGGGCAGGATATTACTTTATTGTATTCAACTAAAGTAGTAGTGATTTGAGGCATTGGGTTTGTAATATTCAAAATAATAAAGAGAGGCATCATTTCTTATTTATAAAAGTTGAACTGGTACCCTCGATAGAAAAGTTGGAGATATTTAACAAGAGTGAGTAATAGTTGGCAGCATAACTTCCATTTACGATGGCAGAATGTTGATTTGGGCTATAAATGTTTTGCAATAGCTTCAGCTTTCTGCAGTCGCTATGATCTGTACTCTCGGTGCCAAGTTAATTAACAACGTAATCATTGAAAGTTGATAAAAAGCATGGACATGATGGTAATTATTTTAATGATTTTGAATTGCAATTTGAATTTTTTATTTAATATTTGATATATATTAACATCAGTGGTCTGTAACTGCCATTAAGTGCTTCAAGTCTAATAAATGAATTCTTTGTAGTTGGGTGAAATCCTCTATACGAGTTCAGATTAATTTGTTGATATTTTTTAAGTAACTGAGTGCTCCTTCTGTAAATTTAAGTATAGTTAATAATGGTAATAAAAGTTCCTATTTTATATCGCCGTGTGTTGTATATTTCATTTTTGTATATCTATAAATATAGATTCATTTTGATATTAGTGATGCTTTACCATTTATGTTTTTAAATTTGTCAATGATTATATTAATGATATCTTCATTTTTTTCGGGGTTACTATCCCTGTTCTTAATTGGCCCAGTACCCTTTAAATTTTATTTTTATGCTTCAGTTACTGGCAGTTCATATATTAGATTTGTCTATTCTATCAATTAAATTTGTTTTCATCAAATAAAATTTTCAGGCCAAATGATGCTTAGATTCTATGTCTATACCTTTATATCTTTAAAACTATAGATATTTATGATAATAATGTAGATACAGCAATGAAGCAATCTTTCTGTGATAAATAAAATTTAATGTTTGCTTTTCTGCGATTTTCTAATTTTAGTGGGTAGAAAAACATCTGAAGGATCAATTAAGAGATCAAACTCAGAAAGCTCAATTTTACCTCTAAAATTGGATCCAAAAGAGTTAGATAAGCATATCAACACCATAAGAAGGCAGGATGAAGTAGCGAAATTTCTTGGGAATTGTGAGGCAACTGGAACTCCCGTGGTGAAGCTGGCCACTAAGCTCACAGAAAAGTCAATTAAATTGAAGGCATTACCAACATTATTTGGGTCAACGTTAGAAAGGATGCACCTTGCCGTCCTTGCTATCATTTGTGGAAAGAACGCTGAGGAGGGCTTTGGTATTGCTTTCAGGTGAGGCAGTATGAGATTCGTTTTGGGTTGATATTATTGTGTTATTGCGAATCCACAAATTTCAAATTTTCATCTATTATAGTTATTATTTAGCTGGTTGTTATTGATAATTTATGCAAAAATTTCAATCGATTAAAATATTATAATATATGAAACAAAATTTAGCAGAAGTTTGATTTCAACCCTTTAATTTAGTGTTTCATTTTGTTGACTTTTCATAAGTATCAACTTGATATTTTTTTAATTGTTCATATTTAATGGTCAACTTTTACACAATCATATGTAGTAAATTGTTACAAGTACTCCTATGTACATATTTCTTGCATTCTCTTACCCATCTTAACTATTCCTCTGTGTAAATTTCATGTAAATCTTTGATTCATTTACTCATTTCTTAGAAAATATGTTGTTTTATATCAACTCATTTTTTTCATGTGCATTGCAGGATTATTCAGGATTATAATCTAAAGGCTGTTGGGGTGTTTGAACTAGCAGGTAAAATGCTAGTTTCCGAAGGAAGACCAAAGGATCTGATTCACTTAATATCTTGTATTCAGAGTTCTGGAATTTCAGAATGCAGTAGTATATTAGATCATGTTGCTTATTCCTGTATTCAGTCACTTGTAAAATTGTGGGAGACTGGATGGGATATTGCAAAAAGTGCAGAAGAGGAAGATAATTCATCCTTAGAAAATAGCTCAGGAAAAAATATTCTCAATCCATTGGTTGATCCACTGCTGAAAGTTATAACAGACCCAGAAACCAAGGTGAGAGTTTATCAATAATTTTTATAAATTAATTATTATATCTGCCAGCAACTTGTGGTTGCAAATTCAGTTGAAATTGTAGCTGATTTTAGTTTATGAAATTTTATGGAAATTTTGTCAGTTTTCTCTGAGCTCCCTTCTGCAAGAGAAGAGGCATGTGTATTCACTCCTATATCTAAAACAGCTTGCATTATATGAAAACTTCTAAGTTTATGACTTTAGTCTTACAAGACTCGTCTTGTATAGTGACTAAGCTATAGATTCTATGGAGGCCATAGGTAGAAAATTTGTTGGCACAAACATTAGCAGATATTTTTATATCAGTCATCTCAAGTTTATCTTAACAGAAAATTAAGAAAAATATACAGATATTAACTTGCACTGCATAGTGGTAATTATTGTTCAATTATTTCAATCATAAGAAATATTTGAAAATGCTGTTGCCTTTTTGTGAATGTTATCTGCGCCGTCATCACTGAAACAAACTTTAACATGTTTTGTATCTTGTATGGAGATGAGAGACCTACAGTGTTTTAGTAATTTCATTAAACAAAAGTTCTTCCTTATATAATTTTGTTTCTTGTCTTGTTTATGGCAAGGTAACAGCGGTAAAAGGGAAAGTGCAAGGAAATAGAGAGGCTAAAAAAAGTGGAAGGGTTGACCTATTGTATTAAAAAGTAAAGCAATTAACAGGGAATAAAATCAGTAATATGATGTTTACAGTAAAATATAGCAAAGAAAGTATCTTAAGGGATCCAGACAGTGTAAGGGTGGAATTAAATGGAGGACTTGTATGGAAAATGCATGAAATCTATCAGCATAGAAATAGAGAAAGAAGTTTAAGAGGATGATGTTGTACCTGGGTTGTGAAATTGAAAGGGCATTGCATGAAGGGAAATGACCAGAGGATTTTACCTAAACCATCCTGATTCTGTTACAGAGAAAGGACTTCGCTTGTGAGTGTCTGCGTTATCATACAATTATTTTTATATCTCTCATGACAAAATAAATTCCAATGGTCCCAATAGATGGATTTAAGGAAAAATTAAAAAGTAAATCAGGGAAGAACAGTTTAGTTTTCAGAGAATGAGTGATGCAATTGGGATTATCAGGGTACTTGCAGAGTAAAGCCGTGAATTAAAGAAGGATATATGTGTATGTTTTGTTGATTTTGAAAAATCTTTCGGTAGTTCGAATCAATGACTTATGAATTGTAGCGCATTCACAAGTGCACTTATCATCTCTCAAGGGAGTTTGAAAAGAATATTTTATCAGTAAAATACTCTAAAACAATAACACACAACCAAAATATATTTATTCAATTTCACTTCGTTTGGCCCTTGCCTTGAATTTGTAATACCAATATCTCCAATTTAATTTTGCAAAATAAATTAAGTCTGCAATGACAAAAGGGAACTTGACACATTCTTTATGCAAACGCTGTTACTTCTCTGGTGCAAAACCAGTAGCAGTTACTTTAATAAACAATTAGCTTATTATCTGCACAGCATTGAATTTTAATAATGTGCAAGGTTTGAAATGTTTCTGAATTACTGTTTTTGAGTTTTAAGCAAACATACACACCCTCCTTCAGTGGTATATACAATAAATTATCTATAATAGATATAGACTGACTGATGTGTCCGTTGATTCTCAACTGGGAAAATAGCTGTTGGATTAAATTTTATTGCTGCATGTGTACAAAGTGAGTCTAACGTCTCTTATGTTATCTTATTTCAATGGGACAGGTTATCAGAAAAGAAATCTTGTAATCTTACCTGTGATGCCATAATTTGGAAGCGAAATCTATAATCGGTGATAAGAATATACATTTTAATAGAACGTCTTACATCCATGTGCTTCATTGTCACCTCATTCTCTGGCACCCTTTTAACTTTCATCCACATTGTCTTCTAATATTTACTCTTCTTACTGAGCCAATTTCTTTCAAAATTTATTCTAGAGATGATAAATTAATGATAGAACCTAAATTGAGATGCTTTAATAAAATTGATGTGAGAAGGAGTAACTTTGTGGAAAGCATCTTAGTAATGTCCACTAAATTTATTCAAGCATGACCAGTTTCACTCAGTAAAAGCATCTTCTAGTGGCAGTAAAACTTATTCCATTGTATATTTATAGGAATTTGCTTCGACAGAAAAAAACTGGTCTAGGTAAAATAAATGTAATGTGGAAATTACTAAGTTACTTGCTTTGATCATGGCTTTTGTGTCCTTCCATGACTATTATTATTATTGCCCATTTATTAAGATGTTCCATTCAGCTGTCAGACATGAGTGACCTGGTGAGGGCATATAAATACAGTTCCGTTTATTTTAAAAGAAGGGGTCAGGAAGCTGTGATAATTGACAAACATAATGATAAAAAATAGGGTAACATTAATCTATAAATTCGGAAGATTTTCTCATATTAGACCTACACTGAATATGTTAAGATTTCTCAATTATTTTGTGATATTGTAGCTTTAAGGAATTGTTTACAAACAAAATGAATTGTATAGTGGAAATGTGATTTTCTTTTTGGGAAGTAGCTGTCAACACTTGTTTCAAATTAATAATTATATTCCAAGTTTTCAATACTGCTCACAGTATAAGTTGTGCCACATAGAAAAGGAATGGCTAACACATTGCAAATGCTTCATGAACACCAGGTGAACTTTAAAAATATCTCCTTCAATTTATGTCTACAAGAAATAATCCAGGGCCTAGCAAAGATAGTAATATATTATATCAATGATGTTACAATTTAATTTCAATCCTAAGGTAATTTGTTAAAGTAAAGCTATTCTAAATTTGTTGATAAATTAATGTTTATCTGCCTTAATTACAAATTTATAAAAGAAGGTATCAACATGTACGTAATAGACACAACTTGATTTTGGTGCATTATGGCATGATGCATCTTAATTAAAAAATTCAAATTTTGGCTAATGGAGTATGAGAGGTTGGCCAGTTGTGATACATATTTTACTTAAGCATAGAACGATATTAAAAATTTTGTGCATAGAAATGTTAGTAGTTTTCTAAATTTCTTTTATCTCTAATTCCATTTGTCATGTTTATTCAGATCTCAGCATACGTTGTCTGTGGCCAGTTGAAGAATGCCTACTTAATTGCTGTGAGAATCAACAGCAACAGTCACGTTGAGAGGATAGCCGATGCTGCGTTAAAATCAGGGCAAAGTGCAATTTACAGGATTTGTCAGAGGCGATTAGAGTTGGTAAAGACAGCACCAGGAGTCAAGCACTGATTAAGCGCAGCATTACCAAAGACTGAAATTGATGGAGTTGCAATCCACTACCCCAAGGCTGTAACCTTACCAAATGATATATATTTTTTGACTGTGATAAGGAATTGTTGGGATTCAATTTCTGAAATGATCATTAACTGACTGCATATCCTGCATATTTTCTCTGGCTTTCTTCAGAACAATGCGGTGTTTCTTTCCTTTGATGATTGTCTTCCATAAATCATGATACATTGTAATTCAGTCACAATATTTGCATGAGTTTGTATTCACAGAAGTTTTGAAAGCAAATAATTTAGAGTTTATTTTCTATAGTTAAAAATAATTTTATTTATTACTGTACACAGAAACCAACAATTATTAAATATAATGGAATTATAATCAAATGAAAATAGCAGAAAAAATATATTAACTTTCTTTTTGTCGTACCATTATTTTTCTTTATAATTACTTTCCAATCATCACAAACCTGTAAATCAAAGAATACAGACTACAAAACTATCATGAGCATAGTGACAAAAATACCAATTTAATTTTTAAAGAAGTCACCAGACAACCCTAAAAACTAGCAAAAGTATGAAGAAATGCTGCTAAAAATAAATTTACATAAACAGGCATTTATCAAATTAAATTTATAATACTCGGTCAACATCTTTCATCTACAAATGTAATGCTGCTTTAATTTCAAGGCAAATCTTGAGTTAGGAGTATATAGAATAAGCACTATGAAACAATATGATCCATAAATTGCGACATGTCGCTAAAACAGATGTCTCGAGGAAAAGGAAAGTATCACTAAGTCCAGTGACAAAATCATTAAATTGGCATCTATGCATGCTGATTTCTTTGTAGCATTCAGCAACTCAATCTAACAATCTCGTTTCATTCACAGTAAATCATACAATCATGATTAGCATGAAACATAAAAACATTTGTACATAATGTTGACATCCATTAGCCTAGGTTTATAAAAAGAATATAAAAGAGGAGGAATGCAAATATAAATGTTCAACAGTCTTCTACTGAGTTACAAGGAACTTTTACACAAATATACTCTCAATTATAACTATTTTGTTCTCAATGATAACATTTTTAAGGCGTAGATATATATAAATGTATTTTGTGTATATTAGCTGTCATAGGAGATTCAATACAATACAGCTGATATGTGAATTAAAATAAAATGAGCAGAGCTTTTAAAAGTCCTCAAATACTGTTCTAATACATGAAATTATAGAATTACTTTCAGTGACTAGTGGAGAGTATCAATGAGATAGTTTGCTTCCACAATGAATCCATAGATTCTCAAACAGTGAGCAAAAATAAAGCCACCTTAGCTAGCATAATATCCGTAATACACAAACATTTACCTCCATTAATGTGGGAATGATTCTGTAGTAGTTTTATTGAAGTTATTTAACTTTTGGAATATGCGATCCCGCTAAAGTGTTAAGAAGATCAAAGAAGTAGAGAAACGTAAGATCATAAATAGGCTTCAAACGACTTCACCCAAATATTCGTCAGAAGCTAATTCCTGATTGGAAACCGGGCTTTGGGAAATATTCTGTGACTCGACTACTTCCCCTGGAATGTCATCTGCCTTAGTTTGACCAGCTACCAACAAATGGAAACCAGCTTCATATTTCTCAATAAATTGAGGATCTAACTCCTTCAGGCGAGCGAGGAAGTGATCCTTGTCAGCTTGGCTCCAACCAGTGACCCACTCTCCAAACAATTTGACGCGACATTGAAATAAGCTTGGAGGGCGATCAGCTTGACAGGAGAGACCTTCCATCCCGGCAACTACACCGTTAACGCAGCCGGAAGGCGAAAACTTCTGGGCGAGTATTGGTAAGAAGTCGCCTCGTTGCATTTCACTCCATTCTTGAAACCACAAAATGACAAATCGTATTTGCGCTGGGACAGGGTAGCGATTGTTGGATCCCATTCTCTTATTTCAGCAACAAATCAGATTTCACAGTTTCACCGTCGATTATATATGCAGTTCCTTCCCTGGATAAACTACTAATATTTCTCATAACAATTCGGCTATGGGAGGTCCCTTGACGCACAACTTGCTGAAAAAATAAAAGATAGCAAATGCATAAAAGTCAAGAATTTCAGTTATCGAGTCAATACACGTGATACGCAGTGAAGCAAGGTATCGCTCAATCAACGCTAATGATTAGGTAACATATTGTGAAGGGAATTTACTTACATCTTCGATTATTACGGAGCTTTAATTAGATTATATCATAACTAACAAAACGGAGAAGGCTAAATAATTAACTTCGCATGTAGAGTCGAAACTGATATTCGTAACGGTTTAATTTAATGACTTTAAGTAGGCTACTTAAAGCCCTCCTATGCTTGATTAAACCGGGGACGAATGCTTCACGTAGCCATTCACGCTTTTCACATTATACGCGGTCAGTGTTGCCATATACAGATCGAATATGCCGTTATAATTTTTATTTTCATTTTTGTAACCTTCCAACCGTAAATTGAAAGATGCTAAATATTAACGAATTAATTAAGTTATCATCCGTGGTATTTACGCATATTTTGGTTAAATATATTAATTTATTGTAATAAACAAGAATGCGTTTGCTTTGAGCCCTCTACAGCTTGCATAGAGAAACTAATGGCGGAATTTCAATTGCTGAATCAGTTTGTATGGAGTCTAGATATCATTTTCCCAAGTGATAATGTAATTTTTAGAATCATGTAAGTGTTAAAAGATGTCTAGGTCGGCTAAAATTTTTGCCCTTCCAGTTAAAAGAACAGTGATTTGCTCTTTCACAGTAGTTTAGCGAATATCATCTATGGAATATTCTATTTGCGCCTTTAAAAAAACACTCGTTGTGTGTATAGTATACGGCTTTCTATATTTTTATGTTATTAGTTAAAACCTCTTTCGTAAATACAACGAATTAACCCTCTTTTAAATCTGAAATTCGTCAACCCTGATAAAGCATAATTAATTGGATCATTTTCGTCATAATTTCTCAGTAGGAAACTACTCTATACCTACGGACAAGATGACGGACCTAGCAAGGATTTTTTGCGACGATTCAATCATTTTGTGAGTCATAATTTTTTTTCGATAATTGCCAAAATACAAGATATTGGATGCAATATTTATCGCTTAAACAACTCATAGCGCAATACACTAAAAAATTCTGTACCTGTCAGTTCCAGTCATCGCGTTTTTTGTTTTAGAACAATAAGCCGCATATTCATAGTTTCAACAATAAAACATAATTTTCCGTTTAAACCGATGATATTATGGTTTCTAGAATCCAACACAAGAGCAGTATTGACAGGAATGCTCTGCTCAGATTTGGTCAGTTTTGTAGATTTCGTTCAGAAAGGCCGACCCAGAACGCTTATTATCCAGATCCCATTATTTTGAATGAAAGCAGTAAATCTATTAGAACTTTTAGATGTCACACTTCCTACTTAGTAAAGGAGTGGGAAAAGGGCCCCCTTGGATCGATGGCCCAGGTTTTCGGGACTGTTGAGTTGAAAAGTCTCCCTGTTGCGACTTTGACATAACTACACTCAAAAGCAGGGACGGATCCAGGGGGTGGTCCTGGGGGTCCGGACATTTTTCGAAAATGAAACTCAAATAACGCAAATAAACACACAATTTAATAAGCAATCACTAGCGAAAAAATTCGAGTTTGTCTAACACAATTCTAACGTCACGTTTTGTGAAAGCCGAAATATCTTTTATTTTAAAATTTTTCGATCGGATCCCCCCTCAAAAATTTTTTCTAGATCCATCCCTACTCAAAAGCCTCCTTTTCAACAACACCCAAGATACATCGCTTACATAATCGAAATTAGATGCCCAGAAGTACTAAAGAAACTTTTGGGAACACCCTAATTTAAAGAAAATTCCACATTAACTTACATTTGAATGCTGAAAACTAATGTAAAGACGTTTAGGTTCACTTAGGGTTTAGTCACAGAAAAACGAGATATGTATTATTTACACCATACGATATGTATTAAAATATGTTTCGGATAGCTAATTCAACAGTAAATCTACATGCATAATAAATATGTAAGTTTTAAACGATGCATTACACTTCCACAAAGATTAAATCAAATATAAGAAAGGCTGCGAAGGTAGAAAACATTTTGAGCATTGTATTATCTCTCACTTGAATAGTTTAGCAATTATTTTACAGAGTTAATCAAAGAACTTCGTTAATCAAATTTATTATCTGTTACATTTTATAAGTTATTAACCTTACATTATAAAAATGAAGTAGTACTGAACAATAAATGATGCCATATATGAAAGATTTCACCATCACATTAACTTGAAACTGCAAGTGGAGTGTATCACCGCCAGTTCTCACTAGATGAGAATACACCACTTATGAAATATATAAATAAACTCACTTCACGATCAAGTTTTGGAGCAAATCTTGGGTAACATTTGTAACTCTCGGTATAAGTCATGAACAATATTCACATTTTTTAACGATTAAAAATGCATCTGAAACATACTTAATGTTAAATTTGAGTGATTGTGATATTTATTGCTTAATCCGATCTGAAATTTCATTTCCAAAACCGTCAACGTTGCATAACTAAAGCATACCTCTTATATTAACCCTTCTCATATGGCTGAGTTTTAACAATTGATCTTACACAACATTTAATTCAGACAAAGACTAGCACACTCATTTCACTCCCACACAAGAACTACAGTCACAGAAATTGATTGAAGGATCTCCTTCAATCAATTTGAATGAAGAATCAACTCTGTTGTCATTTCGTTTTGAGTTTCTTCACACAGTGTTGATCTTTCTCTTCTTCGTCTTCACTACTCTCTTCTTCTTCCTCACCTAAAAGATTGAACGATTAAGTAATTCGCAAAACAAGATCTACAAAACGTTTTGATGTAGTTTACCTGTCTCGACTGCTTGACTAGAATCATTGCCGTCTATTAAGCCAGTTAGATGAGCATTTACTTCTTTTTGTACCTTCTTGAGTCCAGAAATCAAACATGAAAGATTCTTTTCTGTGACTTCACAAGTCGTTTCGGATAATATGTTTCCTGCTTTATTGATTATTTTTACGGTTATGTGGCTATCCTCCATTTTTTGGACATACCGACGCCCGCCATGGTAGATGATGAACGAAATGCGCATATGCCAGAGCCGCCGTAATTAATTTACTACGGAGGTATCTTTGAAATCTATAAAGATCATTGTTATGTGTAGTGTGGTAATCCACATAGCACTATGTCGATTTGGTTGCTAATAATTTAATATTGTAATTTCGTGATTCCATAATGTTTACTAATATGGATTATATTGGAGAAACCAGGGAAACTAGAATGAATGCGCGCCATTCACATTATTAATACCTCAGATCCCTCAGATACTTGTATATTATCTTAGCCATAAACGAGATTAAATATGTAAAAAAGATATATTTTATCCTACCATTACCAAAGGCCGAAGAAACATTTTTCTATTATATCCACTCCATTATTTCCAACCCATCCCACAGAGTACTTCATATATGTCTTTATTTTTTTATTGACCTATTAGAATAATAAACAAAGAAATTGCTGAAAAATTTCACTCTTAAAAGGTATGGTAAATGTGACATTTTGTATGAATTGAATACCCGAAAAATAAGATTAATAACCGTTTCATACCTTTAATATATTTCACGAATATAAAGGTTCTGTTACCTTGCAGCCTTGATAAAAACAAAACGTTTGTCATATTCCTTCATCGTGTTACTGGTCGCATTAGGAGGCTGATCTGTATATTTAAATCTGAAGAAATCTCTACAATATTGCAACCGTTCATTTTGAGATCAATATAATTCTAATGTCGTTAAGTTTTCTACCAAATTGATTGATTAAATTATTTCTGATTGGATTTATAATTAAAAATTTGATCGATTCGTGGTCTTAACTATTCTCCTTTTTTGCATTAATCGGTTTAAACCAATTAATCAAATTTCATTTCTTTAATCTTGTTCAATCTATTTACTTAAGAGATTTAAGATCTCATTCAATTGTTTTTTTCTGGTTTTTCTCACTTTATGCTGAGTCCGCTGGGTATTCCTTCGATGTTTTATTTCCAATTGCGAAATCCTCTGTGGTTGACCTATTGACACCCCTTTGAAAAACTTGTTGATGGACCTGTGATGTTGTGAGGATGATATTTAATTAATTAGTTTCCTTTAAGAAAACAGAGCCATAGATTGAGTGTGCAGGTTTTAATTCATGCAAAAATAATAAATATTTTATGGAGTAGATTAAATCAATAATTTTAGAAGAGTATGAGATTCTCTCATGCTTGAAGGCTTGTTGAAAATGTGAGATTTATTCTATTTTTTAAATTTGGTGTAAATACATTATGTCGAAGTAAGTTCTTGCAGTATATCTTGACAAATGGAATTTTTTTCAAAATTTTCTATCGATTCCTTCCACTGCCTCCTATATTTTAAGTTTGAATTTTATGTATCTATCAATTTCAATAATGCTGTATATCTTTCACTATGTTCAATATTCTTCTTTGTTGGTCAATCCCTGCATTTTCCCTTAAAATTACAATCTTTTACATGTGGTTTTAAGATTTTTTGAATGCTACTTAACTAGTTTCAGTGAAAACATCTCATTAAAACACAGTTTCATCTTATGAAACTTTTAATTTTATGACATTAAGTTGACCAAATTTATTTTATTTTTCATAAAAATTATTATATTTAAACCAGTTTAGTTTAAGACAGCACTTAAAGCATATTTTGCACTGTAAATTAATTGTAAAGGGCTATTTGAATCGCCTCTCCCATCAACTGTACCTTTTTTCATTCGGATATTGATGAATGCTTAAGAAAAGTATTTATGGCATATTAAATAAGACTTTTAGATCCATTTGATGATTAGCAGAAGATGTTTTCTTTATTTTTTATCAATTAGTGTATCTATTTAAAACTTACTCATTATGGTACTCAGCTACTTCTATGATTACAAGTGATGGTTCTCTGCTGTTATTAGAACTGACAGTGGTACTGCAATGGAGTTAAAATCTTCAATTCATGAATGAATTTGATATTCAGAGACCAGATGAAGTAAGGCCACTGCAGTTGGAGTAAAAGTACACATAAGTCTACACCAAAAGCACCTTTGATGACCTTAAGAAATGTTAAATTTTGCTATCATTAAAATGATGTAATTCTTATTATTGAATGCTGGTTCCTTCCCAGAGAGTTGGGATATTAAAGCAGTCTGGTAAATGCATCTCTGTCTCAAGTGGGAATGCCATCATGACTAGTATCATGACTTTCTCGGAAATATGTCTCAGGATTTCTAAGTGTATCCCAGTGATAGGATCTGGACCTTTATATTGCATTGTCTGTCACTGAATTAACATTTAGTACTAGTCTTACGGCATTGTTCCTAAAATGGTCTAATTTTGGGCAACTCTTTACAGATGCAAGAAATTTCATTTCTGTTGCATGAATGACAATCTCTTTGTCTTGCTTATCCATATGGTAATGTGTCTGCCATAATTTTGTACAATTTATTGCATGTTTTCTTTGGTTATGGTGTTTCTTAAAGAAGGTCTTACAGTATTGGACGAGTTAAGCAATACTCAAGAAAATTGCTATACATATCGTTGTTATTTTATCTCTTTTCCATAGGCTTGCTTCCATAGGCTTTTGAAAATATTAATATATAGAATATCTTCATTTAAATTGAAGGATTTAAAAATTTTTACATGCATATCTTGGATGCTAATATCTTATAAATACAGTAAAATCTTTCTGGTTTCAAAATATGATTTTTTATTCTATTTTAACAATTTTAATGTACAGAAATGGTAAGATTTTTCATCAGTTGATTAAAATTGAAAACTTTGAATCTTTTTAATGTGATACCTTGGACAAAAATATAGTATAAATATTTTATAAGTGCTTACACAGCTGAGGGAATTTCACATGTATGGGCCCCGCCAAGAATTGAATCCATGAAATTTTTAACTAAAAGTGAATGCACAGCCCATTTGGCTCTCTGGAAGCTTTCAAAAATTTTCCTGTCATGTATGCTATCATATCTGAAGAAAAATCTGAAAATTTAAAAGAAAGAAAACGAATAACTCATCTTTATATCTTATAAGGTTTCAATACACTATTATTTTTAGTTCCAAGAAGAAATATATAAGGAGTTTCTAGAGGTTTATGCTCCAATCCATTGCCACAGTTAGCATGGGATATTTATATTTCATGACTTTTCATTTTTTGATAATTTACCTAGAGATTGCATATGCTATCAAAGTATATATATACAAAGTTTTAAACGATTTTGAAAAACTTCGTATTTTCATGCTTATGTTGCAACATTTTTACTTTAAATTTGCTTTGTTGCAACATAAGCATGAAAATACGATGTTTGTCAAAATCGTTTAAAAGTTTGTCAGTATAGAGTGGAAGTAATGCTGGACATGGCAGTACGATTTATTTTAGTGTTGAGTACTACCATCATCGCAGAAAAAACAAAAATTTAACATTTCAGAGAAAGTTTTGATTTTTTTCTGGTTTCGTTTGAGCGAGTACCTTCAGTTCTCTTATTGAAGAAACATGGAATTTTTTACATCAAATTCTGCTTCGATTTATTCTCTTAACGCTCGTGTTTTTAATTTAACGGAAAATTATTTTCGAGGTAAATATTTAATAGAAATTAATGAGGAGGTCGAGAACTTTTGGTAATACGTAGTGAAGAAAGTAGTCGCCAGCTACTTTTCGTCTTATTCGCTCTAGGAAAAACTTCCTGCGAGAAAGTTTCTAAGAAAACAGCGAATTTAATTAATGTGCATATACGAAATATCTAAGTTCATTTATAACATAAGATAAACGAATTGAATTACGAATATTATTTATTAAACGGCGCGGTCGGCGATTGTTTCATTGCAGGCAGAATGCTTCGTAGGACGCTTCGTAATGCCTTCTGATTGAATTTTGCCATATTTTCGAATAAAAAGAGTGGCTTTCTTTTTTACTTTATTGGTAACTTTAACTCTGTAAGTAAGCTATTTTTACTAGGTTGACTATTCGGAATGAATAATGAACTCCTTACACTCCTTAATTGAAGTGAGCCCAGTGAGCCTTTGACAACAATTGCTAAACAGCCTATCAAATTCTTCTCTGCCGCTTAATTATTGGATACGTTTATAATTTGGATTTCTAATGAAAGAAGCATATGAGCGTGGAGTTCTTTTGAGTGCAGTCTATAATAAAGTGACAACGTTTTCATGCGATTTGTAATTTTTATTTTCATTTAGATTATTTTCATTTGATAGTTTGTTGAGGATGGAGAATTTAAAACATTTACATAGTCAAGCGAAAGAAGTAATTTATAATGTGATGCGCTATTTTGAGAAGGAAAAGAGCTAGCTAAACCCCTTTCTACCTTTACCGAAAGCGCAGGAAAGAGCTGCTAAAGCTTGTGGAGTTAATTTTAGGAGAATTGAATCCAACGCTCGTGAAGGCAATGATTACTAATAACTGTTTATCATTTTCTGTTGTGTAATTTGAGATGTTAATTCGATAAATTAACTTTCTTAATGTTTGTTTATAGGAAGAAAGTCCACTGAAAAAAGGGAGGTGTTTCTTTTCCGTCTCCATGGTCTCCATACAGGAACAGGAAAGATAAGGAAAAAGGTCTTATCCCAAATGGATAATTTCCATAGACATGCTCTGAGAGCAGTGGTCTTGGGGTTTAACGACCAGGAAAAATACCCAACATTAAATGAAATTCTAATAAGACTTTAAGAAAGAGGTATTTGGAAAAATATGTAAAGTGAAAATAACTTAAATCGCTTTATATAAATATTTTTAGACCTATATGCTGGAGGACGCACTTCCTTATGGAAGAATTTAAAACAAAATGGTTTTATATACAAAAGAACCGTGGACGGGCGAAAGTTCCTCATGGAAAGGAATGGTATAGTTAGAGCGAGAATTGCTTTCCTGAGGAGGATGAAGGATCTCCGCAGAACTGGAGGAAGGCCAGTGTTCTATTTAGATGAGACCTGGCTAAACCAGAATTATTCGCACGGATCGGCATCATTTCGATAAGTACAGTCCTGGCCAAAATTAACGCAGCACTAGCCGTAAGGATCGCTCGGGAGGTGCTGCGTTAATTTTGGCCAGGAGTGTACATTTAAAAAAATGATGAATAACTACCTCAATGTATTTTAAAGGGCAGATATTTGCATCGTCCTTGTATCGAACCCAGGATGTTTTCTGTAAACGTCAAAAATGTTTCGATAGACCATGCCCATATCTAGAGGATCCTTGAGTATTGATTCTCTACCTATCCAGGAAGTATTTTTTAAAAATTCCCAAAAATCAAAGCAATGCTTTTAAATGGAAAAAATCGGGACTTTGGGGCCCTCTGGAATCGAACCCATGGCACTGAGGTTCAAAATAGCAATTTTTCTGGCGGTTACACGTTATGGCCAATACGTCGTAAAAATTTCAAGTCAATGACGCTTGTGGTTTAGCCTGTGAATTAGTATCGTATCTATCTATATCCCTATGTAAATGAATGAATCCAGAGAAGCATCTATATATAATAGATAGATAATCACTACGCTCTGAAGAGAAATAAGAAACTACGCCGGTGGTGGCATACGTAACTGTACTCAAGCAGGGAAGAGTACTGTAGTGGCTCAAGTTCATTAGTAGTCTTGAAGTCTCAATCGGCCAGTGGCTTAAGACACTGGCCGATATTAAAATTTCACAAGAATGTCTCCGAGTGATTTAGAATTTTTGATTAATATGGTAGGTCCAAAAATCTCGAAAAAAGATATAAAGTTAAGGAAAGCCATTCCTGTTCCAAGATAGGCGGGTTCTTACGTTTCTTGGAAAGTGGTGATTCATATGTTAGTCTTCAGTACCTGTTTAAAATATCCAAGCAATCCATCAGCTGAATCATTCCAGAAGTTTGTGAAGCTCTCATTGAAAATTTACTTACAGGTAAAGGAAAAGTTTTATTTATTACAACTTAAGAAGATAACAATCACTTAGACTTAATTATGAATACAGAGCTTTCCAAAAACTAGAAGAAAAACACTTTCTATTCCTCAGCCTGCCCCTTTAAACGGGAGGGAAAAAATATCCCTTACTTCTTCATTGGAGATGAAGCTTTTCCTTTGAGCGAGAATCTCATGAAGGTTTATCCGGGTAAACATCAAAAAGGTTCAAAAGAAAGAATTTTCAATTACAGGATTTGCAGAGTACGCAGAATTGTAGAAAAAGTATTTGGCATTGCGTCGTCAGATTTCCGAGTTCTCCGTAAACTTAGAGCCAGAAAAAGCACAACTTGTCGTAATGACTACTGTTTGCTTACACAATTTCTTGAGGAGACAGGCGGATTCAGCAAGAATTAATACACCACCAGGGTATTTCGATTCATTTGAATATGGTCAATTGATTGAAGGGAGTTGGAGGGCAATAAATAAGGAAATGCTACTTCCTTACTTTCTATTCGAAATGTTGTGCGTAAGTCATCTATGAAGGCAACAGAAATAAGACAGGAATTAGGTAATTATTTTATGAATGAAGATAGAGTGGAGTGGCAAGAAGACTACGCTTAAAGTTGTCACATTGTCACCGAACTCATTGTGTTTTAGTACTTATTGTGTTTAACGTCTGTCGTGGTTTATTTTTATCCAAAATGAAGGCTTTTATAAGCAAACCAGGAGCTTTTGTAAATTTCATCGCTTCCTGTAAAGAAATCGAATTATGTATGTACCAATAAAATTAAAAAAAAATAAAATCGAATTATGTATGTACCAATAAAAGGATGCTTCCGTTTGAATTTCATTTCAGAAAGTTTCTTCATTCGCCACTTCTTCCCTTGCGTCTTGCTTTCTTATTTTGTTGTAGTGCACTGGATTCTTTGGGTCCCAAATCACTTCTTGCTTCTTATAAAGATCTATTAATTCAAGTGCTATTTCTTGAGTCCACTCCATTTCCGAAGAATCACTATAACTAAGTAAATACCGGACAACGCACTGAAGCCCACCGCTCTCCATGAAAACTTCACGAAGATTGACGATATGGCAGAGGATCGGACGGTGCTGTTCGTCAACACGTACAGACTTGCACGGCCCGTAAACGTATCATCTCTTTGATGTGACGGTAAAATACCGACACCGCTCCGGAACAGGCCGTATCGTATCCCCGTAGCAAACCTTTGTTACAAGTCATTGCAACGGGTTCCGTCCACACTGCTACGATACGAAGATACGATACAGAGATACGCAACAAGTGTGGACCCAGCTTTTCCCTTTCAACATGCGTTGCGCATGCTTTTCAGGCATGCCTCATGAGGCATTCTATTTGTTGTCCACACTGCATCATCTACTGTGCGTCATGATGGATACAGCATCGGCAAGTGTGATAGCCATTTGTGCAGGTGTGTTTTAAAAAAAATGCACGTAAAAGAAAAAAGCAACGGGTCCTGTGGGCAAAGCAGTTTTACAAAAATCGAAATATTGGGCCACTCAGAGAACTTCAGCATGATGTAAACGTGTTCCGGAATTTTACACGCATGTCAAGGGAAAATTTTCACAAGTTGTTACGAATAATAGAACCAGCCATTTCAAAGAAAAACATTAGCTTCCGAGAAGCTATTCCAGCTGAAATGAAGCTATTGACAACGTTGAGGTTGAGAAGAGGGGGTTTGAAAAAGATATTGATTACTGACAGAGCAATTAGGTTTATACAAAGTATCGAATAATCTCTGTGAGAGAGGCGATACAAAGTATAGAACAGTCTCTAATTGTTCGAGTGCGTTTATCATTATCTTCAAATGGAAAATGTCGGGCGAAAAACTGCTGGAATGTTTGTTTAAGTTAAGGGATTTCGCAAAGTAGGAATAAGGTGAAGCATTGATGAATGCATTGAATTGTTCTTTAATGTGAACGTTAAAATTTAGGCAAGTACGACGGATGTAGAGAGATTTGCAAGTGTCGCAAATTAATTAATAGACGCCGGATTTATAAAAAGGTTCTACATTGTCTTTTTGAAGACATAAAAATTTAAAAAAGTTATTATTATTTCTAAAAACTGGCACAATATTGAATATTTTGAAGAGATTGGCAAGCTTGTACGAAATATTACCTTTAAACGGAGGGACAACAGGTCGTGGGGAATCCATGTGAGATTGGGATGCAACAGGAAAAAGTCGATTGTCGATGATGTCTTTCTTTCCGTTGAACCAATTTACCTATTTAAGCAGGTGGATAACCATTTGCAACAGCTATTTCTTTAATAGTTTCAAGCTTGAGAAGAAAGTTTATCGTAGATAAAGAAAATATTAAATTATCTGTGGCAGGGACGGATCCAGGGGGGGGGGGGGTCCTGGGGGTCCGGACCCCCCCCCCGAAATATCACTTGTGCTTATTTTTCGAAAATGAAACTCAAATAACGCAAATAAACATACAATTTAATAAGCAATCACTAGCGAAAAATTCGAGTATGTCTAACACAATTCTAACGTCACGTTTTGTGAAAGCCGAAATATCTTTTATTTTTAAATTTTTCGATCTGACCCCCCCCCCGAAAATTTTTTCTAGATCCGATCCTGATCTGTGGATAAGGCAGTGAAAAGCGGCGAGCTTATGTGAGTAGTGTGGTGATTGGATGTAAAGGGGATGGCACTGTTAATATAAGTTGATTTTCTGTATAATAATAACGGTAAAATTGTCGTTTAGGACTGACGATAATTTTACCACAACAACTAACAACAACAATTTTAACATAACAATAATATAATTATAAACATCGAATTCGATTTTTCGATTAACTAGATGTAGGGTGAGGTCAAGAAAGTTCAAGGTATTGTTAGTTTCAATATAAGAAATGAAGGGGTTGGATTCAGAGAGGTGAAGTTTCTCAGTCTTCAAAAATTATCGATTTGAACAGAGCTTCTTTAATGTTGAAGTAGATATTTTTAATACTAATGCACAAGAAAAAATAGGAAATATCTTAATGTTCGAAATTGGAACCAAGGAATTTCTTTCAAACCATTCGGTCTACTTTGTTCAACTATTGAGGAGCTAAAAATGGTAAAAAATATCATACAATTATTTTTACAAATTCTTATTAATGGAAGAAGTGATCGAAGAATAATTAGGTAGACGTTGCAGGGAGTGACGCATTTTCAAGCGAACTCTCAGCCGAAAAAAAGCTGCGAAATATGAGGAATAATGGATAAAAATCAGATATAGACATAAGAAGCTGCAAAGGGCCAAACTGTGACTCGGATCATTAACTATTCAAAGCAAGAGTAAGGGAGAAAATAATTAAAACAGAAAAAGTTCTAGATAAGGTTAAGAGAATATGGGACACAGATTAGTTAAATGAAGACAAGGAAGTCACGAAGCAAAACCAAAAAGGATTAGGTAGTAAAATGAAAACCACAGCCAATGAAAAACTTATAAAATAAACATAGAAAAAGAATGGGAAAAAATAGGAAAAACAATCAAAGAGGCTGTGGAAGAAACAATTGGAGAAAACAAGAGAATAATACATGCTGATTGGCTTGACAATGAGTGTGCCCAAATTATACAGGAGAAGAATAAAGTTAGAGAAAGGATGATAAGGAAAGAAACCAGAATGAACACTGAAAGATACCAAGAAATCAGGAAGGAAGCTAATAGGATATGCAAAAAAAGGAGAAAATGAAGAACAGCTAGAGAATATAGAAGAATACAGCAAACAGAATGAATGGAGATAGTTCTACGAAGTTTTAGAAAAGGTGAAAAGAGGATACCAAGCAAGAATGGAAGGATTTAAAAATACGGAGGGAAATGTAGTCCAAGAAGAGAATACAGTTCTGTAAAGATTAGTAGAACATTTCAAAGAACTTCTCTGTACAGAAGATAAGGAGAGAGTAACAACTGAGGAAAATGACAGGCTAAGGAAAGAATCAAATATAGAGTAAACTTGCTTAGAATTAAACCTACTAGACAGGAAATTGCACAATGCATACAAAAGTTAAAAAATAATAAATCTCCAGGGAAGAAAATATTGCAGCACAGCTAGTAAAATATGGAGGAGATATAATGAGTGATACTGTACATAAACTTAGTTGTATAATAAAGGAAACAGAAAAATGCCAGAAGGATAGAGCATGGAAATCCTAAGCCCAATATATAGAAAGGGAAATAAACTGGTTCTCAGGAAATACAGACGGATAATACTGTTAAATATAGTATATGAAATACTCTCCAGCATCATAAAAGAAAGACTGAAAGCAGTAACTGATAGGATCATTTGAGAATCTCAGTGTGGGAGTGGATCCAATAGAAGTACAATAGACCAACTGTTTGTAATCAGACAAATTTTGGATAAAAACAGGATCAAACTCTGAGAAGCAATGGAGGATATGGAAATCCCATCCAAATAATTATATTGATTCAAATGACATTGAAGAAGAGAATGGCTAAAGTAAAAATACATAATCAAATATAAAATGAATTTGAATTCAGCACTGGGATAAAGCAAGGAGATGGCCTATGGGCCACACTTTCTTATTCTAGGATTACACAAATCTGAAGAAACAAATAGATCAAAGAGGAACAATATTCAACAAATAAAGAAAAAGAAGCAAGCAAAATGGAATTTATAGTTAATACCAGTAAAACTAAATATATGCTTATGAACTCATCTGGCAAACCTAGAGTCACCCAGAATTTGGAGATACAACAGATGAAATTTGAAGGTGTGGAAGATTTTAAATATGTAAAATATATAACTTACAAGAAAAGCATAATATGAATAAATGAAAGAATACAAACAAGGAATAAAACTTACTTTGCAAATATGAAGATATTCAAGAGAAATTTAATAAACAGAAACACTTAAATACAACTATATAAATCAATTACCAGACCAGTAGTAACCTATGGAGCATAAAAATGGACACTCTCAATCACACAAGAGTATGGCCCTGGTAAGATTTGAAAGCAGACTATTGCAGAGAATATACCGACTTGTTATTGAGAATGGATTATGGCAAAGGAGAACCAAAGAGGAGTTTAAGACAGTAATTAATTGGGGAAGATGTAGTTAAGTTCATAAAATCTTTGAGAATATAATGGTTGGACCAGTTGGAAAGGATGCTTGAAACAGCAATGCCGAATAAGGTGATAGAAGGGAGACACTATGCCACTAGACGGTGAGGAAGGTCCAGATTGAGATGGCTAATTCATAAAGGACATGAAGAAGATAAAAGTGAGAAGACAGAGAAGTAGAGGCTGATTGGGGTGGAGGCTCACATAGGGATGTAGCTCCAAAGAGAGAGTTTGTCTATAAATTGAGACTTATGGACCATTTTTAAGTGATTTCTTATAAGTTTGGAACAAAAAATATTAAATTTTATCACACTTTCTAAGCCTTGTTTAATATTTTGTGTCTATATATAGTTTAAATCAGTCTATATAATATTAACATAAGTATACCATACAAAAATTTAAAGCTAAGGAACTAACAGATGAGCCAAGAAAGGCTCATGTGGACCTTGTCCTGTTTTCCCTGACTTTTCTTGTAAATATTGCTTTATTCTTTATTTTTCATATTACTTTATTTACCAATAGCTCTTTTATTTTTACCAATTCACGTTTTATTTAAGATTGTTTGTACAATAACTATACCTTGTAACGATAATTAAATAATATATTATACAAAAATAGCACTTTGAATTTAGTGTTTCATGTCAAAATAAAA
This sequence comes from Sympetrum striolatum, assembly GCA_947579665.1. Lineage (NCBI taxonomy): Eukaryota > Metazoa > Arthropoda > Insecta > Odonata > Libellulidae > Sympetrum > Sympetrum striolatum. The sequence goes on along the minus strand of OX388351.1, from coordinate 16,978,025 downwards.
TCTACATACATTATAGTCCGCTTTCATATTAATGAAAATTAAATGTATTTAAAAATCGTTTTTCAAATAATACCACTTATCGGAAATAATAATTTACATCAAAGTTTTCTACAATCAAAGGTTTATTTCAATTTTTTTTACAATCAAGAAAATAGCAAGAAAACGAATTAAGTAGTCATGATAGTAGTCAAAATAAAACCTAATTTTCATTATGACAATATTTAATTTAAAAGAACAAAAAGATATATTTGAAAATTGTGTTTTAAATTATATCGCTCAACAGAGTTATTGTTTTAAATCAAAGCTTCTTAATTAAATATCAAGAAAACAGCCGAAAAACGACTTTCGTAGTGCTGTCAAATTAAAGTCTATTTTTATTATAATCAACTTTAAAAAAAAAAAAATAAAAACAAACAGATGTATTAAAAAATCTTATTTTAGATAATATTGCTTTCCAGATGCAATGTTTTAATTAGATCGTGTGGATATATAATCAAAAGAATAGCAGTTTGACTCCATCGTAGCCACATTTACTTAAACCACTATTGTGCTGAAATTAAAATTAATAGTTTCAGTCGTTTCTCTAAATAAAACTATACAAAATGTATGAGCAATTTAAGTTCCGATGTTTCAGCAGAAAATACTCTTCGATTCTAAATAATTACTTTTTTACATGAGCCGTCATGTAATTAGATAAAATCTGCATATCGACATTATATCAGCTAATGCGTTACTTCATTTAAGGTCTTTTATTTTAATAACATTGCGATTCAATAAAAAGCGAAATACTGGAACGTGAGAACTTCCGTATTTTGCATTATTTTCCTTAGAAATCAAATCATGGCATTGGCGTTGCACAGATAAATATAACACGGTAGGAAATTAGTTTCCGCGAAGTCTCTGTTCAGATAAACTGGAGCAATAATAATTGTAATAAAAAATATAGGAAGAAGGTGAAAAATACGATTAGTCACTTGATAAATTTACAGTAAAAAAGCAATTCGTTTAAAAAATATGGCATGAAGTACCTCGCATAGAAGCAACTGATAGTATTTTCTTACCTCTTTAGATTTCCTCAAATAACGCTTTTAAATAACAAATCATAGCACTCCTTCAAAACTTAATTTTGAGCGAAAACATTACAACATATCTGATGACCACTGGTGACGAAACAAAACAATTTGCCAAGTAATTGCTCAACCTCACTGTATCCATTTTCGCTCGCAAAAGCAACACCTCTTAACACGTATATTCTTTCGCCTAACACTCTGAGTTAACTGAGTGTACTTTGAAAATTTAAGACAGAAAATTAATGATATTTTAGAAATAAGCACTGCAGTCACAATTCCATAATATTTCTTAGGGCGATTGCGCGACACTCGAATTATTTCCGCAGAACTTTCTAAACCGACTAAAATCCTTGTATGTTCAGCAAGAAAAACTGGACGTACAATTTCTTAGTGATAGAGCACGAAACACGTATTTGCACAATGCCAATATAGGTAAGTCCTCTGAAAGGTACATTTTCGATGTGAACAACTCGATTGCACGTGAAGAACTGAAAATGAAGTCCAAAAACATGACTACACGCAAAGCATTTCTATATTTCTTGTTTGCGAAATCCACCTTCCAAGTCACCCCGTATCTACTACCCATAGGGATAGAATAGCCACCAGAAAAGCAGGCTGAAACATTCGGTCTAATTGCGCAATAGAATATTCTTATCGGTGGTCAGGTCCCTCAAACTAATCAAGGGAAAAGAGAGCTCAAACGACTCATCTCTTTTCGAGACAAAACTAATGATGTATAATTAAGATGGTCAAATCTCTATATCGATGCGCTTCAAATTCTTAGAGATATTAATCGTTGCAGAAGTATTTTGGTTTCACCAATTAAATTACACTGATTTGTGATGCGGTTTACACCGTCTTTAGAGTGAAATTATGCCTTTGCGTTTTATGTAGCACTGGGAAGTTACGCATTTAATTTTCTGTCTCAGCAGAGAGTGGATTATCGTGAGTTATGATGGAATGAATATAATATTTGAGCCGCAGAAGTTGCACTGGAGTTCACTTGCACGAAAATTGAATTATGCTTTTGCTCTATGAGTTTAGAAAGATCATAACCAAAATGTTTATTTTCTGGGAGAAGAAAAAGGGACATACACTCTCACTTAAAAATATTGAAAATTAAGATTGATGCTTCCTTTTGCAATAAAGCTCTTCAGCTGAAAATACATTTCTTTCAATCAATCCTACCCAGGGGCCATATTATATAACTTGTCGGTTTGGAAGCAGTTGGTTCGATTTCAAATCCAACCGACTGGAGAGGAAATCGTGATCTCTCACCGACTCGGCCTCTAAATCCTATTCTGTAGCATCGTCGGGCAGAAAACTGCCAAACCGACTGCCCCCACCCACTTTAAGGGGAAACATCGGAGCATTTCCGAAAGTGACGGTCACGTGCTTCATCTCAACCAATGAGAGGGCAAACGAGTAGACAAATGAAGAATGAAACAAGGCGTGTAAAAGCAGATGTAAATATCGATGATATGTATGAAATTTTTGGTAACTAAGATTTGTTGTTGTCCTTTGTTGATTTCTTACTACAGTTTTGAAAGAAATCTTACAGGGAAGATATTTATAATTGCATTAGTTTGTATGGTCTTAAATGGTTCATGTTTGAATTTAACATAAATTGCTTGCAGAAGATTTTCCAGTGCCCAAATTCGTGCACAAGGATACTTATGGTAATAAAATATCGATATCTAATATACTATCAGCCCTACAGTGAATCCCTTAATTTCGTAATTTTATTAACTGGAAGTCGGTGCGTGATTATCAGAACTTAGTATCAGTGAAAGAAGTAGAAAATTAGGAGGTACATAGTACCTTCGATACACTCACTGACTGATTTCTTGGAGGTTAGATTTCCACGAATTCCTTAGGTGCTTCATAAAGTTATTGTTGGAACTGTTGCTGTCTTCAAAACAGTTTACTATTGGTCAGCTAGTAAGACCTCGATTCGTATATAGGTATCTTTTCTTTTTTAATATTTGCTACAAAAGCAAAATCCTCTCGTCTCCTTGTGAACCGAAGTACTGCAACTTTCTACTGTAGCACTTCCTTATACGTAATTAATACTTGTAATTAGTTTCGCCTGGATTAACTATACTCTACAAATGTTATTCAATTATCTTGGCCTTTCATATATTGCTGAAATATATGATTTTAATGGAATCTAATGGTAAAATTGTGGGTAATTTTCTAGTTTCACGGTGTTTGGGAGAAATTCTGTATCTCCCTTACTACTGAAGATACACTTACCATTCTTACACCATATTATAGAGGAAGGATATCAGTTTATATATATGATAAGCAATCACTTCTAAGTGCTGCCATTTCGGAGAAAATTCTATCCAAAAACGACAAATTTTCGACGTTTTTCGTCTGCTACTAGAAAATTACCAAATTGTGTTTTAAAATGAACAAAAATTATACCATCCACGTCAGTTAAAAGTTAATCATTATACGTTTAAAAATTAGAAAATTCGATCGCATGAAATCCTATGACTAGGTTTAATCTATTTCTCTTTTATTTAGAGTTTTCTTCAAGCGGGGTCATTATTTTTCCATAGTCGAGTCTCGCACGGGGAAACAGTAACATATGTTACGGATATTAAGCGTTCCCCAACACTTTACCTAATGAATTATTGATGGTTATTTACATTTATTATTAAAAGATTAAAACTTTTATTTTATTCCACGTCCTTGGACAGATGCACGCTCCAAGAAACGTAGTACATATGTGCATCCATATGTGCTATGGCGTACATCATTTTGCATCTAAAAGCGAGAATCGCATTCATTTTATGCGATCGCATGTCTTATTGCGGCTTTATTTTACATTCTGCTAATTACGGGCATTCAATTAACGCATTTGCCTTGATGATATTGTTAAATATGCACACACTTGCCACAGTTCGTCTGCTAACCGACTGACTCCTATCACTACCGACTCGTTTTCATTATCGGTAGAATTCTCCGGATTCTACCGACGATGGCTAGCCGTCGTACCGACGCAGGAGCTTACAGAATAGTATCGAGAGCTCGCGCAGTCGGTTTGCGATCCCAACCGACTGCTTGGCTACCGTACCGACGGGAAATGAGATACAGAATATGCCCCCAGAGACGAAAATGAAGATATAATATTGAGGTTGTACAAAAAGTGAAAAATAGTGCCTTGGCTGGGGCTTGAACAGAGATCCTCACTGAGGCAACCGAAACACAAATTGATATTTAGAGTTTTCCCCTCCAGATGTAATATTTCCACTTAAATGTGGAACAGAATTGCCCATATTTCAATAGTCTTACTAGCAGTATTTGTGAAAGAGTATACTTATTATACTCGAATACAAGCCGACCTCATTATAAGCCGAGGTACCTAATTTTATTCCAGAAAACTTGGAAAAGTAACCGAGTCAAATAAAAGCCTAGGGTGGGAAATGCAGCAGGTACTGGTACACAATGAAAATAATTAGCTATGAAATTACAGTAATTGAGGCATCGGTAGTTTAGTAAGAGAATTTTGTTTCATCTTCGATCAGATGTGGCAGTAGCGAGCAAAACTCCCCTTCGATGGACCTTTTCTTCCAAGCGTTGTGAACCCACTTCCTATTTCGACTGGTATTGTTTTTTATACTATTAATTTCTTCTTCCTCTAGTGTTAGCGCTATCATTCCTAATTCACTGTTACTGAAATTACGGAAAATCACTTCTACTTAGTAGCCACGTCGAAGTCGAAAAGAATACTAAACTGCTCCCTCCGCAAGATGGAGATCGAGCCAGAATACGGACAAAGTACGGGCGCGGCGCGGAAAAGTGTGGCTTCACATAGGACGAACCGTGACACGGCCGACTCGCGGCCTAGCTACGGCACGGTGATGGTGCGGTGAAGTGTGGCCAGACCTTCAGACGAGACGAATTTTTGAAAGCACTGCACCGTGCCGTAGACGGCGGCCGTCTGAAAGTGGCCTAATTTGTCATGTCGGTTCGGAGGAGACCGGATTTTCTAAAGGAGTGCAAATTGGTCCTGAGAGCAAATACAAATAAAAACGACGATTATCACAGTGATATGAATGTAGAAGTATTTACTAAATCGCAAGTTTCAGTATTCATAACTTATTATGCAAAGCAATTGAATTAAAAATTTGATATAGCTTTCGAAGATATTTTAATTTTGAAAAATACTCATTTTATTAAGATGTTTATTTCTAAATTGATAGGTTTGAGAGTTCTCTCGAGGCTTTAAAGAATAGGGACATCACAAATGCCATCATTGTGATGGATAATGCGTCATATCAGTCTGTCATGATAAACAAACCGCATTCGTCGAATACGAGAATGGCTGACATACAAAACTGGCTGGCAGGAAAAGGAGTGCCACTCACCAGTGACCAGACGAGGGCAGTGTTACTAACATTGGTCGAGATGAATAAATCGCCATCAAAAGAATATCAGCTCGACCAAAGAGCAGCAGCAGAGGGGCACAGCGTTGTAAGACTCCCGCCGTATAACCCTATAGAGCTAGTCTGGGCACAGGTGAAGAGATATATTACTGACAGGAATTCAACCTTTAAATTAAGTGACATCGAAACTCTGACTCATGACGTAAAAGTTACAGTAAATCAGTAAAATTATTTTGGGGAAGAAGAATTCGTACATTTTAAAATTTTATCTTGTACTCGATAGCATAACAGAGGAAAAATGGGCTTCCTGTGTTAGACACGCTGAGCAGCTGCAGGATGGCGATTTTCAATAGGAGATCTTCAGAGATGACATAATGGAACCCATCATCATTGACTTGTCAGAAAATTCAACTGATGATGACAGAGAGGACGATGATGAATCTTTTGCGAATTTTAGTAGAATAAATCATTGCTTTGGGGATGTCTCTCCAGATAGTTAATATTGTGTGCACTTATTTACAAGCTTTTATTATAAAAGAATGTCATTGAGGTAATAACATGTCCTCAATTTTTAAACGTATCTTCAATATAAACGTTAAATTTCGCAGTTTCTTAACGAAAGTATTGTTCTCTTTTAAATCAATCTCAAGGGGTTTTCTTCATAAAATCTGTACATGAACGAATTAGAGCTATATCAGAAAGGGATCGAAGTAAAAATAAATCGGAAACGTATACACGCAATTCTATTAACAATGAAAATCACATGATTTGAAGCAGTTTGAAGCATCCACGCTACAAAATGCCTTCTGTCGTAGCACAGTCTATCTATTCGAAATTAAGAAGCAGTAATGGACCTTGACAGATTTCGCATAATTTCTAAATAATGTCGTACATTATATTATCCATAAAAATGCAGTCAGGTAACGACCATAAAATAATGAAAATTGGTTATTATGCGAAATACATTCTAAAGGCACCTGAGTAAGACAGACATATCAACTAAGTGTTTCACGACATCATATTTAATTTTTCTTCCCAATGAACTTTCTTCACTTGAACCTGAACGGAAAATCACATATTCCTAATAAATTGGTATGAGAATTTTAATGTTATTAACAGTTTTAACAGACATCCTTTCGAAATTATACGCAACACCACGCATCATTAGCATAACGGTCAGCATAATTCTGTAATCCTTCACTTCGTTGCTCACTTAAACCAATTCAATTATTATAAAATGTATTTTCATTAAAAAAACTGTTTTCAGTACATTATATCATTTTATTACCTTGACCTTTCCGTTTCATTCGTCATGGCGTTGTAATTTTCATAAGATCTACTGCAAAGCTCCAGATCACATGGTAATATTACACTTCAATTAATAAGGACTGACTAAAAATCTATCACAGCTTCATGATAAAAATATGACCATGAGGAAAAAACAAAACATACCTTCTGCTTCCCCGTTAAACAAATACTCACTTTATTTTTTATAGCTATTCTTCATAGAAAACAATAACTTTAACTCGTCTACAGTAAAATCACGTATTCCTTTCTTATTTATTCGCTGCATCAAAAATTCACTTACTGAAAGATATTCTCTCAGTAGTGACCAGTTGTGCGTGGCATAAGTCGGAGAAGGATGAAGAAAATACGTTCCTTTGGGAAAGGAAAGCAAGAGGGGAAAACTTATGTGATATATACTTCAATTTCAATCGCACATACATTGTAATACACTGTTGCCACCTAAACCCGTTGCTGCATTCATTTCTTCAAGATTTCTAATACAAAAATGTTGGCCAAACTTACGCCATGCATGACATAATTCATTCCGAATAGTCAACCTAGTAAAAATAGCTTACTTACAGAGTTAAAATTACCAATAAAGTAAAAAAGAAAGCCACTCTTTTTGTTCGAAAATATTACAAAATAAAATCAGAAGGCATTACGAAGTATTCTCTCTGCAACGAAACAATCGCGGGCCACGCCGTTTTATAAATTATATTCGTAATTCAATTCATTTATCTTACGTTAATAATGAACTTGGATATTTCGTATATGCACATAAAATAAATTCGCTGTTTTCTTAGAAACTTTCTAGCTGGAAGTTTTCCCTAGAGCGAATAAGACGAAAAATAGCTGGCGACTACTTTCTTCACTACATTTTACCAAAAATTCTCGACCTCCTCAATAATTTCTATTAAATATTTACCTCGGAAATAATTTTCCGCCAAATTAAAAACACGAGCGTGAAGAGAATAAATCGAAGCAGAATTTGATGTAAAAAAATTCCATGTTTCATCAATTAGAGAACTGAAGATACTCGTTCAAACGAAACCAGAAAAAAATCAAAAATTTCTCTGAAATGTTACATTCTTTTTTTCTGCGATGATGGTAGGTGGTACTTTACCCTAAAAAATATCGTACTCCCATGTCCAGCATTTCTTCCACACTATACTGACAGTGTTTAAAACGATTTTGACAATAGACATGACATAGATATGACAAAATTTTTACAATTTTGATAAGTTCAAGAAATATCACATTGAAATTCTTCATGTCTAAAGTGTTCCTAAACATTAAAAATGTGTACCTAAACCTAGATAACAAATTTTGCAGAAAATTGACCAAAGAAAGAAGCTAGTGGTGATTTTTTAACTTCCCACAATTTAATTTGGAATACAAATGACAATGAATCATGTAAATATAGTTTTTGATAATAGGATTGACTGCCTTGCTTCTGATTGGTCAAACATTTGAAAGGTAAGGAAAAGTGCAATTAACTCAGCTTTTTGAGGCATAAGCATATGTAATTCAAAGGGAAATGGGATTTCAATAATACTATCATATCAAGTTTTTATAGCTAACAGAGAAGAATATTCTACGCTAGTTAACACTTATTCTATGGATATAGGGGAAGGTCGGGTAGATGATGAGGCGTGTAAGATGACGAATTCGCTATTTCCTCCACCTTGCCACAGGTAGAAGAAATTGCCCCGGCCCTGAAGGTACCCCTGGGGTCGAGCAACATGCCTATCTTGATAAATTGCAAATCAGGTTGCCCTGTGAGAAGTAGTCGACCAATATTTGATTAGTGAACTTGTTGATGTAATTTTTTGACAAGACAACTTAAGGAATTACAATTGTACGGTAAGTTATTTTAACTCTTGTGTAAAATATTCTTATATTACAATTCAAAACCTAAACAATCATCGAAAAGGTACGTAGTTTACGATGATGTAGGAACTGGTAGATAATGTTTAACCTAAAATGGCAAGGTGGGGTAAGATGACTAGGATTTCACAACTTCGTCAAAAGCTTGCCTGACTAGCTTTTTGACTACCTACGAGCCATAATAGCTTTAAATGCATATTTAATAACGGTAATACTTTCACATTTACGGTAAGAAGAAGCATGAAATAAAATTGCTAGAACGAAAAAGAGAGGAAAGATTAAGAAGGAAAGCTGTAGCTGTGGCGAGAAAAGCCATCTCCTCTAAAGTAGCAAGTAGATCTAAAAAAGGAAAAACTACCAAAAAAGCAAGGAAAACTACAACGCGTCGACTGAAATTATTGTACTCTGAGGTCCCTTATGTTCAAATCGCCGGCGGCGTTGACAGGAATAGTTTAGTGGAAGATGACAGCAGGGATTGCATTATATTTGGGGAGCAGGGAAAAGACGAACTGTGTTATCAGTGCTTTAAGTGCCAATCTTGGGCACTCTCTGAATGCACCGGCTGGGATGATTATCAAAGCAAACACAGACCCTGGAAGTGCGATATTTGTTCATGAATTTTCATAAAGATTTTTTTGAATTTTATGCCCAATGTTTAACTTTTCGGCGCATGAAATTCAGTGTTTTAGCTTAACGTTTTCATATTTTACTAATTTTTGACAAGTGAAATTCTTTCTCTGCCTTATTTTAATAAACTTTATCCATTTAATAAAAATGTAATCGCTTCGTCATCTTACCCACCCCCATTCGTCATCTTACCCCTAAGGTCGGGTAAGATGACGAAAATTACATTTTCAAAACAATCATTAACATTTCATCCTTCAACAGCGGATGGCCGCACTTCATAAATTTATTATTAGAAATAAAGGTTGAAGGAAGCTTACTAGTAAATTTCAGTTTTTTTATATTTACTAAGTCCAGGAAAAAAATTTGAATTTTAACCTGAGTAATATCTTATTTCCAGCTCGCTTTGTTTGGAGTTTAAGAACTAAAGATAATTCAAATTTCGATCTCTATGACGTCATCAGGGATATCAAAATTGCGCAATATCCGACCATAATCAATTCTTTCAATCTGATTTATTTCGCGCGCCTTTTTGAAGAGGGTTACATGCTAGCTCCGATTTTAATCCATCTGAATCCGTCTCTCCTAGTACAAGCACAGAGGCATTTCCATTCACAACTACCGCTAACTCACATTTCTTCCTTTCATTTGTTACTGACGTCACATATCTCACATGGGCAGATAGCGGTTCAGAGGAAAAGAGGGACGTACGGTGTGCAGGATGTCATTACGCAATAGAGCCTCGGATATTCAATGTTAGTGTCTGCCTCGCTCCAGTGAGTAGTTATCGAAAGCCAAAGTCGGGACAGCGACGCATATATTGGATTCACCGCCGCAAATTGTCAATTGCACAGTGATAATAGAAATGAGTGAAGTGGATTCATTTGTTCAGAATCACATCGCCTACCCGGTTTTACCCGTGATATTTTTATTTTTAATATTATATCTCGGAAAAGGTTACATTCTAAAAATCAGGAAAAAGTACGTTAATTGAAAAATTACATCAAAACTCATGGCTTGCATGATCTGAAGTATTTGCATGAATCTCCAAAGAAAAAAATGTGATAAAACTCGGTTCATTCTGAATTGTATATGGTTATAGGGCATTTGCGGTATTTCTAGCCCATTTCGCAGATCGGTATATAAAAGCCGCGGACAACGTAAAACGGAAGCTCTTTAGTCAGCTGGAAGATATTACGTCAAAGGATTTAAAGTTAAAAAATGAGGGCCGCATAAGAATCCTGGAGATTGGTATCGGAACAGGTAATCTTTTATTATTGTAGAATAATATTTTGCCTTTATTAGCTCTGTGACCATTACCTTATGTGAATCTGCGGTTAAAATTGCTCATTGATTCTAGGTATCAATTTGGCATACTTTCCAAAGAGTTGTGAATTGATACCTCTAGATTTCAACGAAGAAATCAAATCAAAATTAATGGAAAACGCTAAGAAGTATCCTCATGTTGAAGTGGAAGAATTAGTCATTGCCGAAGCCGAAAATATGAAGCAAATCAAAGATAATTCAGTGGACGCAGTTGTTTGTACGTTGGTTTTATGCTCTGCCAGGGATCCTGCAAAAGTTTTGGAAGAAGTTAAGAGAGTGCTGGTCCCGGTAAGTACTATATTTGGTTCATGAATAAGTTATTCGGTAACGAACGACATCCTTAGAATGCATACATACTTTTCAGGGAGGTAAATTCTTCTTCCTTGAGCATGTCCATGCCGAGGAGGGGACACTATTGAACAAAGTGCAGAGTTTACTTTCGGTAACTCGTATTTGGCCAAGCATTTTTCTAGGTTGTGAGCTTAATAGACACACCTGGGAAAGGGTAGACAAAGCTGGTTTCTCAGAGGTTGAATTTCAGAGGACTGATGTATTTGCTCCGGGTTGCATTATTTGTAAATTTGTTAGATCTCACATTCATGGTATTGCTACCAAGTAGTGTATCGGTTTTATAATGTAAGTTTTTGTAGTAAGTGTTATAAATCTTATCATTAAGTGTACAACTTTTAAAATCGATATGAACTGACTTTACTTGGTGGAACGCCATTTATGAAAATGAACAACAGACTTTGTATTTTCCACAAGAAGTATTTTATTACACGACCGGCCTTGACCTTACAGCCATCATCAGGTACATACAATGGAAAACAGACATAATTTATAACATAGCACCTAGTCTAAAAGGTAGAGTGAGGAGGGGAGAGGGGTTGGTGAAAGTAACATCATTGGTTAGGGTCACAGGTGCCCCCTCTACTACCACGATCTCAAGACAATCCAACTTCTTCCCCTTCTATGGAGGAGCCTCGGCAAAAAAGAGCTGGTGTGGTTGCTCTCCAGGAGGTGGTTCCCTTCCCAGCCGTTGGTGTTCTTGTGCCCTCACCTTAAGCGAACGCCTTGTCTGACCCTAACCCCTCACTCTACCTTCAAGACTAGGTGTTATAAATTCTGTCTGTTTTCCATAGTATGTACCTGATGATGGCTGTAAGGCCGAAACCAGTCTTGTAATAAAATATTTCTTGTGGAAAATACAGTCTGTTGTTCATTTTCATGTACAACTTTTGTAATAGAGCCTATATTTTATATATTTGCATTACATCGTGAAAACTTCTTTATAGTTTATTTTTTGATTCTTTTATGATATTTAATGATAAGGTCAAATAGATTTCATTAAAACTAGGAAACATATTTTAAAGTTGGAGAAATGAAATGAAAATTATTTTAATGTTTTCATGGCTTAAATTTTGTTTGAATTAGATTGTATTTTTGCATGTGTGCAATTTATTTTTATTTCTCTGTTTATATTTGGATGAACGCTAAAAAAATCAAGCCTCAAGACTTATAACAATCTCATTGATTAAAATATGATTTTTGTGGAATCTGAATGTATTTAATTATTTAAATTAAAGAGTTCAACATCCAAATATATCTCTTGTTTTAATTTAACATTGTATTCTATTGGTCATACTTACATCATAAGAATAAATATGAATTGTACTCTAGATAAACTGTGTAATGAATAAATATTTCAATGTTTGTTCTTTGTTGTTATTTCATGTATTTTCAATGAGACTTTCTCCAGATTATATTTAAACAGTAAACTAAATGAAATCTTTCGCCTAGATTCCCTTGCAAGATTTTTTCTTCAATACCTGAGAGGTTAAGTCAACTAAGCCTTATCATTAATTCTGAATTTAAGTTAGTAATTTAAAATTTTTTTGAAAATATTTTAACAAGTTCAATAACATTTCCGTGAAGAAATAAATCATTTTAAGTAAATTGAGCCATAAAGAATCTTTTATGTGTATCCTTTTTAAATTGAAAAAATGGTAGTGAAGATATAAAGATTAATTTTAATTCAAAGAGGTAATGAGTATTTGAGTTATTTAATCTTTTAAAATTTTTAATTTGAAAGAATTTGAAGTAATTAATACAACTAAACTATCTAAATACTTACTTTAAATAAACTTATTAAAATTAAGATAATTAGAAAAGGACTAATTTTTTGTTACCTTATTTTCACGTTATTTCAGCAAGCAAATATTAATTTGTCCATGGAAATTCAAAGAATTGGAGGATTTCAAATAGGATTAAAAATAGGGATACTAATTATCATGTGTCTTGAATAGATATGAATGCAAAAGATAATTATCGCTCATTTTCAAAAGAAAAGTTTTTATACTTACAATTCTTTCACCAACTGGCACAGTAAATGTTTTTGTATTATTATCAAGTTAAGGAGTTGAATAGACAGATTAAAATACAATGGTTTTCTGCTCTCAAATTTTCATTGTGATTTCACTCCATTTCAATCTATTGTGGCCATTGGATGGGATTGTCTCAAAAATGCCTTGAAAGGCATAATTCCCTTAAATTGTAATGCTTACAAATTCAAACCTAGGCATGCCAATGTAGCTAATATAAAATTAATAATAACTATGAGGCATTTTGTTCGTAATTACTTATAATGCAAGTCTCAAAGAGTTGACACCAGAAAATGTGAATAATAATTACAAATCTGTTGGATTTTAGTCTTATTTTGGTAAGTTATTGAGCACCTTATATATAAAGAATACATTATGTATGTATAATGTCTAACATCAGCTGTCAGTTTTCGAACTAGTAACTCTTTAAATTATACTGATGTAACAATTTCGTTATGAACAGTGTTCTGATGCAACATAAAGAAATTAACTTCTTCACAGTGTATTTATAAAAGTTAAAAATCCATATCATTATAAAATTATGAATTAAACATATTAAGATTGTCTCAATAGTCTTTATGTGTTGAATTTAAATTTTATGCCATAATTGAACTCTTATGGATTAGTTGAAAAATTTTATTTCCCTCTGAGCAGCCTACTTTTGTAAAATTTAGGCTTTCATGAAGGTTCTTACTGGTATTGTCAAGCACTCCTAAGTGCCTGAGATAAATTTATGATTAATTAATTTTGAGAGTTTAATGGTTAGTGGAGTACAATCATAGATAGATTGTTTAATTTTCATCCAGTTAGAAGTCTAAGAATTAAAATAGAAGAAGAAACAATGCCTTATTCGAGTTTATTTAAAGTTACTAACTGGAAAAATATTGTGAGCTGCTTTAGCTATTGTGTTGTTTAAGTTGAGAGATGGTAGGAGAATATAAAGGGCAGTATTGCATTAATGGCTTTGCCCCACAAATATCCCAGCTCTGAAATCTGAAGGTCAAGATAATTGTGCAATTCTCTCTATTCTTGTTAATCTATATCCAATCAGTTACTTTAGTGCATCTACTTTCTTCTTGATGTTAGTATTTATTGTGAAGATAGATATTTTGGTCTTCCACATATCTCTAAATTATTCCCTGCAGTTTGTTTGTGATGACTCGTATTTTATAACTAAAATTTAAGATATGTATATAATTGGAATGTGGAATATCTGTATTTTGAATAAATAATTTTATTTATGGTATTAATTACAGAGGTTTACCATAACCAAACTACAGCTGAAAATCCCTCTAGCCTTAATATCAGGAATTCACCAAAAGATACATGAATTAAAATTGAATGTGATTAGGACAAGTTTATCCATGGCCCAAAAAATGTAATATTAAGAAAGGTGGATACTTGGGATTCTCATTTCATTAGCAATCACTAGAAAGGTCTTACTTGACTGCAAAGCTTTATTAACCTTCCAAATTCTTAATCTATGGAAATTTAAAATGAAGAATGAGACATCGAGATTAAGGAAATTAATTATCAAAGAAATTATATGTTACTAATCCTTTTTGGATTATTTCACATCATATTTTGCCATCAAAACTAATACCTTAGTTTACCTCCATTCTATAAGTATGTTTCTAATTTTCTCATACAATTATTGATATAATTATCTCTTCCCTTTTAACAAATCAGTTTCTTTTCGGCCCTCTAGATTTTTTATTCTCTTCTAACATTCAAAACGTTTTCCTGCCTAATAGCCTCCTTCACTAAACATATCCTGTTATCGGATTTATCAATTTAATTTCTCTAGTTTCGGAGTTTAACTTTGATTACAAAACATAGTTTTCAAACACTAGTCATTACCATTTAAGAAATTAGTGCAATTCTCTTTCAACAATATCTCGTATTTGAAGCTTCATTTCAGATCTATTCCTTTTTAAGTCATTTTATTGTTTATTTTATTGTTTATATTTATTTTAAAGTCATTTTAATGTCAGTACTGGGTAAATAGTCGATTGAATATTTTACATAATTTTAGCAGGCATAGGCTTAGCTATGTATGAAATTTTAAAAAAATGTGAAGAATTTTGTTAAATAGTAGAATATTGCCTTAGAAAATGTGTTAATGTAAATGTATGTCGTTTCTTCCTTGACTTTCAAATGTCATTCCTGCTTGTATCTTAATAGCAATTAAACTCGCTTATCATTGCAAATGTTTACTTCTCAAATATTCAGCCATTCCTTCTCTACGCATTGCGTGACGTTAGTCATGATACCGTTCATCTCATACAAGAGCACCATTCTATGCATTCTATGTATACTAGCGCCGAAAATTCTCTTCATTTCCGAAGGGTGAATCACCTCAAGTTGTGGTTTTGTTATCATTACCGCGGTCCTGTTAATTCCAATAGTTCAAAAAACTCGTTTGGGTGAGATAAGGATATCACGGGCCTTAGTTAACCCTCAATTAGTCGTCTCGGGCCAATATAAACCAAATTTAATTTTGTTAATAAAAATTTTGTGTGTGGAGATTACGTATGAAAATGAGAGATCAACAAAATTATTTTTATATCTACCATTCTATATTGTAAAACTGGTGGTAACGTATTAAATTTATAGAGCTTGCGTCATAAAAATTTAGTTATTAAAAATTGATATTTTCATTTGAAGTGAAATAATTTTGATATGAGTAAAAATCGCTGTTGTTAATTTATCACAAGCTAAAATTTGTTTTTACCATCATCTATTCCTCACAATTGTTTTGATAGTGTTAAGTACATTAATTAAATCAATGTAAGAGCAAGTGCTTCGTAGGATCGTGTTACAATCCACTTTCCTGTTGCGTCTGTCCCACAAAGAAATATTCTTCCATTACTTATACTATTATATGTAATTGAAGAATACCATGTATACTTATACTATACGAGTAAAATGTTGCTTTCATTTTGCAAACATATTGGTGAAACAAATTTCAAGTTGATAACATACCAAGAAGGACCACAACAAAATCTGATTGAAAATATTCTTAAAACTCGCCGCAATTTATTTTAAATAGGAGAAACTTGCACTTTGCGTCAAACTGACACACATTTGGTGACAGTTTTATAAAAATAAATACATATGAGCACATTTTCTTGGACCACTGTGATTTTGAATTCTCTATCTTACACGGATGTAGCTGAAAACATTCTCGAAACTGTATCATAGGTTATTAGAAATTCCTGCCTTACGTTTCAAATAGTAGAGACGCCTGGTGCCGAACCCAGGATCTTTTGGAAAATATGAACACATATAACGCCATAGTAAATATGAAAATTCTTTGATTCAAATTTTGAAGTCGATATCATACCGGGAAGGTCCAAAATTAAACTCCATTATCCCCATCCGATACGCATAGGGTAATGTAAATGGCACTCTGGGATCGAACCAAGGACGATAAAGGAAACCGAAAACATCGTATATGATATGTAACTATGATCATTATTGACATGCCAAGTTTAAAGTTTCTATATTAATGGAAAGGGGTTAAAAAAAATTTTAAACAATATCAGTTACTGATTTTAGCGACACCTGGTGTCGAACCCAGGACCTACTGGTAGCTGTGAATAAAAAATTTGACTTTTTAGTGCTTAATCTTATTAAATGCAAAGTTTGATGTCGATATCATGCCGGGAAGTACCTAAAATTGGTTTCCGTTTTCTCCATTAGAAATGCATTGAGGGATGTAAATGCCTCACTGGGATCGAACCAAGGACCATCAGCGAAACGGTAAAAAGCGTACATAGAATACATTCATGATGTCTATCTACATGCCGAGTTTAAAGTTTCCATCTTATGGGGAAGTGATAAAAAAAATCTTCAAAATCGCCGCAATGCATTTTAAACGGGAAATATTTGCCGTAACCTAGCGTCGAACCAAGGATAATCTTTGAAGATGTATTTATGATTTTCGACGGATACTCACGGGTTTTAGTGATCCCTAGAATTTCAACTGTCTAATTTGCCGAGAAGTGCCTCAAAATTTTTTCGAAAATCCCCGCAATCTATCTTTATGGAGAAAATCGTGCCTTCTGGCAACGAACCCATGACACTGAGGTTCAAAATCGCTTCAAATATCAAAATTTTTCTAGCAATTACACGTCATGGCCAATACGTCGTAAAAATTTCAAGTCAATGACGCTTGTGGTTTAGCCTGTGAATTAGTATTCTATCTACCTACTTATATGAATGAATCCGGAGAAGCATCTATGTACGTGTAAAATGTAGCTTGCATACTGCAAGCAGATCAACAACACTGATTTCATAATGGCATCATATCGGGGCGGTCCTCAAAAGAAATAAAAAAGGATTGAAAATATTCTTAAAATTCGCTGCAATTTAATCGTCCGGCATCGAACCCGGGTCTTCCTGGTAAACTTACTATCCAGCACAACAGAAGATCGCCATCTCTAACTATGAGTTAAAATTCAACCAGAAATATTGGCTGCAACTGCCTCAAACGACGTCCTACTTTTCCCCTATATTTCTTATGTGAGAAATTTTAATGTGCTCTGGCATCGAACCCAGGAACAAAATTGTCGTATTAATTTTTTTTCTTAAGCCGAATCTTAATATACATCTTCTAGCAAAGCAAGAACTTCCTATTATTTCGATAAGTACATCAAAATAAATAATGATAACTAACTCAATGTATTTTAAAAGGGGATATATTTACCGCCTGGCTTCGAACCCGGGTCTTTCAGATCATACTTCCTATGCAACATAGAAGCTCACCATCTCTAACTTTATGTGAGAATTCAAGCTGAAATGTATGCTGCAACTGCCTCAAACGACTTCCTACTTTTCCTAAACGTTATTGTGCTCTGGCATCGAACCCAGGAATAGTAGGGTCTTATGAAATTGTTTTATTAAACCAATTCCATCCTCAAACCAAAAATAGACAATAGAAATATCTCAACAACGAAAATATTTTTTTTTCCTACCCCAATTTAATCGATACCTTTTCCGGAGAATTTCATTGGAAATATACCAATTTCGTTGAATTCATTCACTCTGTTATTAAAATGAATTTCTACTGAATTGCTTGATTCTTAAAAGATACTAATTTTATAATTAGTTTATTGCGGTTATTTACGAATTCAGTGTTGTGACTGGCAAATAGCCCCATTAGTTTATTACATCCTCGATGATTTTGAATGTGGTGATGTAAGAATAAGGGATCTATCATTGCCGATGAATATCGGAATGAATGAAATACGGAAGATTTCTTTGAATAATTTAATATTCGGTGATATCTCCGTCAACCTCTATTGCGCTCTGCAGTCGCCGTCACATTGAATCAACCAGGATTTTGAATAAACATGGACGCCGCTCAAGAGAGGTCCAGATATCCCTGATGTGCTGCTCCAGAGATGCAGGAGTGCGCTGGCTATCTGCCGTCCACTCTTTCATGATAATTCCCCATAAATTTTCAATGGACAAAAAACACTTCTTCGCCTTCTGTGACGATTTTGTTGGCGTATGGCAGAAGATTATCTTCCAATATATTGCAATAATTCCTCGCCGTCATTCTCTGAGGTGCTTTCACAAGAGGCCCGAGTCCAGCTGCAGTCAGTTTGTCTCTTTCCTTTCCTTTAAAAGTTTTCTCCATCATTTCCGTCAGGAAAATGAAAAAGAAATCATGTGAGTGAACACACTTTGGCCTCACGTATTTCATGACTCTACATCATTCTATATAACGCACTCAATCTCACCGTCACTCGCTGTTTAATGTAGTTTTCTTCAAATTATCTTTCTTCTCATTTCTCTCTCTTGTGCAAAGGATTCTTGATAAAGACCTTTATTGTCCATTATACGTAACTTGCCGTCATATACCACTCAGGCAAGGCAATGCAATTGAAGGCAATGTTTCATGAAATGAGGATATTAAGGAAGAATCAATCAACATCTGTTGCCCATTCAGTGCTAGATAAATCTTTTGAGAATACGAGTAAAAGTTACTTGCATACTGTGAGCTGATTAGAGTTAAATTTCCTCTCATTCCCCAAAATGTTTCCCCATTCGTACTTACAGCATTCTATCCGTCGGATCACAACGGAACAAAGGTCTGAGACTGAGACCTTTGTTACGTTTAGATTTATAACTATCGAAATATGAGCTTTTCAACTATATTGACTTCCTTGTTATCGGTTTTTGGGTCATACGAATAAGAGATACCCGAACTACTTATAATTTGTATAACACTGTAATAGAATATTGAATACATAAGTTATATGCTTGCAGTTCGTAATCACCAGCTTTTGGAGATGGATTGAACTCCATTTTCTGAGATTTCACCAGCAGCAGGGGAGAGATTGTGGGGTCATTGGCTGCTGGACGCTCAGTTTCGGAAGTGGCAAGGCAGTTCAGAGTGCATCGAAATAACGTCTAAAGATGGATCAATCGCAGCAATGATAATGATAATACCTTGAGGAGTAGACCAAGCCTAGAAGCACGTCGAACAGCAGGACTCGATCATTCGGGGATTATGGGGAATTATCATGAAAGAGTGGACGGCAGATAGCCAGCGCACTCCTGCGTCTCTGGAGCAGCACATCAGGGATATCTGGACCTCTCTTGAGCGGCGTCCATGTTTATTCAAAAACCTGGTTGATTCAATGTGACGGCGACTGCAGAGCGCAATAGAGGTTGACGGAGATATCACCGACTATTAAATTATTCAAAGAAATCTTCCGTATTTCATTCATTCCGATATTCATCGGTAATGATAGATCCCTTATTCTTACATTTCCACATTCAAATTCATCGAGGATGTAATAAACTAATGGGGCTATTTGCCAGTCACAACGCTGAATTCGTAAATAACCGCAATAAACTAATTATAAAATTAGTATCTTTTAAAAATCAAGCAATTCAGTAGAAATTCATTTTAATAACAGAGTGAATGAATTCAACGAAATTGATATATTTCTAATGAAATTCTCCGGAAGAGGTATCGATTAAATTGGGGTAGGAAATAAAAAAAAAATATTTTCGTTGTTGAGATATTTCTATTGTCTATTTAAGCATGGTAATATTTAATAGAAAAGCATTTATATTTCAAAATGATCAAGCCAAAATCAAAGGAACAGAAAAATGTTATTCCGCTACATTTTAGATGAATATTCAACCTGAAAGCAGCTTAAGAAGCGAAAATATCAGCATTAACGCTCACATTTAATATGCTAGAAGGCTGAAGTCCCTCGCACCAGCCTCAATGTTGTTCGTCTACCTAAAATAGAGAAACCTTTCCTTTTGGCGAATTTTCTCAGTCGCAGACCAAAAGAATCAAATTTTCCCGTTCTTTCCATTGGTTTGAGGCGCTGGTTCTATTCGAGTGCGGTTCCCAGAAATTCCAATGTCACCCGTAATTTCCCCTTACTCGCCGTAAGTTCCAAAACATTTACCCCCACCTCTGTTTGCCTTCCCTCCTGCAAATTACGTAGTACCAACAGGAATTTTAAGTGCACTCTTTGGCCGCTAGAGTATCGACAGGACATCCCCAGAGACTTATGCAAACGACTGTACGTTTTATACTACTTCACCAAAATATTGCTTAATAAACTCTGTATTTATGGCATATTTTATTTAACTATCATTGGTAATAGTATGAATTGTTATTACATTGGAGACGTACAGTTTTCACGAAAATCCGAATAATAGGCGCTGTTTCTGTCAACATATGCGAATGATTATTAAATTTTAACTGAAACCTAATGTTTATTACCAGTAATATGTTCCTTAGAATCGTATGTTACAAATTATAAAACTACAATTGGGGGCACTCTATTTCAATCTCTCTTGTACGTTTGTATTTCAATGAACGAATGAAAACTGATCTCCGAAAATTCCAACGCGAGGCGATATGCAGATTTTTTTGTAGTGCTAAATTGTTAGAGGGAGCTCTTGCAGACGAAAACGAAATATTCATTTGCATTGTGGGCATTGCTCGAGGAAGAGGTCATCGTGAGTTGAGTCTGCGATCGTTACATCGTGTTTGCGGTGAAGCAAAGTTTACTATCCACAGCAACCAAATAACGGGAAATGTATTAAAGCCTAGGATAACGACTGTATTAAGTACGTAAGCATTTACAAGATAAACTGTCAACCTCTTTTTAATTTTAGCCGGCTGAGTACTCCAGCTCATTGTGGTCGACAAGGCTGTTCATACTTCTTTAAACATTGTCATCCGGGTGAACAGAAAGGATTCGATGGTTGGTTGGAGTGTGACCGATCCCGAAATATTTCGAGCGAACCCAACAGAAGCTGTAAGCAGAGATTAAATACATTCCTTACGTTTATAATGGTCCGAATATTTTTTATTCGATTAGAATAATCTTTAAGTCCTTGAAATCAAGTATTCGTCTGTAATAGAATTACGGTCTATTTTGCTGCATGCGATAACTAATTTAGTGTTGCTCTTAAAGTTTTTCCAGGTAGAACCTGCGTGAGATTCCGGCCATTTGACAAAGGTTTGTTACACTTTTACTTATTATAATTTAAAAGTTCGTATCTCCAAATGATGACTGGATATGCAATAACCATCATTAAACTTTGTTTTTAAGGACAAAAAGGGTTGCCTAAGTCTTGCTACAATTGTGGGGACGAGACTTGATTCAATGAGGTCTAATAGGAACCGTAAAGTCCGTTGTGAGCCAAGACCTTCCGGAAGATTGACCTGAATAGTGAAGAATCCTAAACTGGCGATGGAAAAGGTTTGGAGGAAGGTCAGCTGATCCATCAAAAACACTGGAAAGGTCTATGGGAAGGAATTGCTCTCCATCATCTTACGATGAATATTGTGGAGGTATTTGAAATGTGTGAGTAATATCTGAAAAGGAAATAGATTTTAATTTATTTGCACTATAATCTATTGCTGATCCGACTGTAAAGTATTTTTTGAACGTCTGAATTAGATTGCTTTAAGTCTCTCTTTGCTGTAATTGTATCCTTTGCTGCTATGCCTTTTCCTTCATCTACTGTCATTCATATAAGGTTTAGGACTCTTGGCAATCTCAGTGGAAAAAACTATTCCCAGTCTTCATAATTATTTGCCATAAGTTTGAGTGTGCAAAGTTTACGCATTAGATTACTTTAAAGGGTTTCGTCTAAAAACCAAATCACTATTTGGTTAAAGAGTGATTTCGGCAGTGACATAGTGAGAAAGCGTTCAAGTCTGATTGAATATCTAATTCTTGTAATGCCTTAAGTGTGAACATGTTACTCGGGAGGACAGATATAAGTATATTATTCGGAGGTCGACATGCTGCTCTCACTAAATAATTTCCTGAAATTTTTTTATTCTCACCTTGGTATTCTTTAGATATCCAGGAATTATTACGTTAATTAACTGAAAGTCGATATTGCAAATTTTAAAGTTCAAATGCTTTAATGATAATGATTTACGGTATTAATATCTTCGTGAGCTGAATGAGATTGTGCGATATGCCGCACTTGGTTCACCACCGATTTAAATTGTGAGAATTCTAAATATAGGTAATTTTCCCTGCTAATTTCCACAATTAGTACTGGTCGACCTCCTACTCTTTCCGTGTTGCAATTGTTCTCCTGCCATCTTCACCAACCTCTTTCATCCGTACAGAAAATATGCTCAATTGATCCAATCCGTTACGTTATATTAAACTAATAGTTTATCTATCTTTTTTCTATTGTTTTTTTTACGAAAAACTGGTATTGTTTGTTTTTCCGTTTAGTTTTCATCCTCTTGCTTGGTTTCTGTTACGTAAAATATTAGTGGTTGCACTAACATTTTGGATAGTGTCATTTTTGCTACAGGTTAGTATTTAATTTTCAATTCATTTTTTTAAGATTCGGGAATACAATTGACTTTGTCTATCCGGAGTGGTTTCTTTATATTTCCTACTGTCGCACAGGTGGATTATTTTTAACATCATCGCTTTTACTCAGTCCTCGATAATAATACCTGTCGCCGACTTTTCTTTATGAGTGCATAATATGCATAATCTGCATCGAATACACAGGAATTGTCATTCGGGTGGTTCTAACAATAGCATATGCCAATTCCCATTTGCATTTTAAAGTAGCAGGGCCAGGTACTGAAGATTGAACTGTACAAAGAGGCTTAATAAATCCTTGATGAACATATTTTATTTAAGAAACACGGAAGAAGATATGAAAATATAGGAATTCTAATAGAGATATTTCTAAATTATTTCAAAAATATTCTAATTTTATGTAGTTAATTTGCTAATTCAAATATTATGTTAGGCATTACATCAATGAATGCCAATCTTGTGTTCTACCTTTAATATATGGTATCGCTAAATTAGTTATACACATAAGTTGCGCGACGGACAGGGTAGTCTGAGAAAAAATTTCCTTTATCAATTTGTCTTATTTTGTTTCAGGATCATGACTGTGGAAGACGTTGTTCATAGAAAGAACCTGGTCGACGCATTGCCACATCGCGGAAGCTGATTGAAAGCTCACGGCAGAACAACGAAATCGAATATCCTGATTTGATATATCTCCGATTCTGTCTGAAGTACAGTCCTGGCCAAAATTAACGCAGCACCGGCTGTAAGGATCGCTAGGGAGGTGCTGCGTTAATTTTGGCCAGGAGTGTACAATTTATGCCGTTGTTACAAATTGCCAAATTTTATAATTTCTTAGTATGTTGTACAATATATGCATATGCAAGTCACTGATGTATAAGTGTCACTGCATTGATTTATGCATATTTAAATATCAAAATAAAAATTTTTGGTTCTGTTTATATAAATGAGAATGTATTCCTCTGGGTATTAGCCTATATAAATTTGTAAAAAAATTTAAATATTCGTATCTTGACCTTTCAAACCGCAACCTTTCCAAAATTCCTTTAAAACTTTGCGCCATTCCTAAAACGGGAAATGCGTGAAATATATGTTAAGCGATAGTTATTTTTAATGGCAGCAGCAGAAGTTCAAAGGGAGAAATAATTTTGAAAAATAATTTCATTCGTGATTTTGAATAACCGCATTGCCATTTCGAAATGCATTGTGGGAATAAAATTTACCACAGTCAATTTTTTACAATGGCGTTTAAGCATGGAAAAAATAAAATCAAAATGGCTAGATTCTCGAAACTTGTATTAGAAAATAAAATAAAAATTATGAAAATTCGAATCCGCGCCAACCCCTCAGTCATGTTCAGTCCGTGTCGACTTCCATGTATTGGCCGGTGACCGAGTTCAGCTAGTTCACGCAAAATCGCGTGTAATCGACAGATAGCACTGGCGAGGTTCAGCAGGCAATATGAACGTAATATAGCACATTACGTCCATAATTTCAGTTCAGTTTCTTATAATAATACGAGACTACCAATTGAAGATCTTTCAAATTCAGCTATTAAACGGCAGAAACTTATATATGGAATTAGAGCAAAGGAAAAATAATAGAAAGTGTTAATTTTCTACATTTTATTTTGAAAAAATACATTACAAATTGATATACTTCTATACAAGTAAATACTATCTCCAACAAAAAAGTTGTGCAATTAATCCAAACAATACATGCCTGAAATGGAAATAGGAAAGAAGAGCAGGAGAGAAATAACATAAAGAGTTCATTTTTCATATTTTATTTTGAAAAACAATAAATACGTTACAAAATAATGCAAAGCATCTTACTTTGGCATAAGGTGAAATAAAATAAAACGAAAATTAAAAAAATATGAGAATAACAGACACCAACATAAAGAACAAACTCATATAAAATGAAATGAAGATAGAATAACGAATTTGCACTGCCGTCAATCAGCATCCCTTAGAGAACTTATTTGGGTGCATCAGAGGGAACTGTGGGTCGAACACTCGTCCAACAGCTGCCCAATTTATAAGCAGCTTAAAGACATCTATAGTGAATGGCCTAGCATTTTCATCCAATGTTAGTGGTTGCAATTGTGAGGAGGAGGATGATAACTTTGCAGCGATAAGTAGGACAATGAAAAGGATACTGAATAGTCTGGCTTCTAAGTCACAAACAATGAAGAGAAAGCAGATATGGAGACATCAGAAAGCATTGTGGCATTTCTGACCACTTCCATCTTAAGAAATGTCTTACGAAGCTGTCAGTGCAATGGATGCAGGTCGGCTATGTTTGGGTCCACTGACAGTAACATTTCTACAATACATTACATTATATTATGTACAAGGAATTGTGAGGGCAGCAAAATTCTCCTAGCAAGGGATTACTTGATTTGGTAGTGGGTGCCACGCAGATATCAGAGAGGATTCTGAATAGTACACACAGAACTTTGAAAAAATTGGACTGCATATAAGGAGAACTATTGAGGATGAACTTTTCTTGGATTGGATCTAGCAGAGCTGTCCAGAGCAGGCAGAAGAACATACTAGTCAAATATTAAATAGTATTGCGAGGAAAGCTATGGAGTTACCTTGTCATACAATATTACTGATTGGGAAGAAACTCTACCATAAATAAGCATTGCAAAATGAGAACCCTATATCAACTCCTGTGAGAGACACAACCTGAATGATAAACCTGACCAATTTTAGTAACCAATCAGCAGTAACTGTCAGCAAAGTAATGATAATAAAGCAGATGAAGAACCTGGAAGAAAAGTAAAGGTTTCTATAGTAGAGTACAATAGAGCAACTCCAATATTCAAAACATCTTCTTAAAATTAATCAAAGAAAGCTCCTTAAAATATTTTACTTACCATTGTAACTAAAACAAATTACAAGTCCAATACCCTTAAGCTCTTGACCCAGTATGGTGGTGCCTGAAAGAGAAATAATATTTTTATTACTGAGAATTTCAAGAAGAATCGTTTAGCATTAATATGAGCAGTTCCATAACATTTCTTACTTACATCAAATTCTGATTCTCCTTTCACACCACTACTGAATTATTTTCTTCACAACACCATCAAGTATTTTGCTGGTAAGGTCTTCTGAGTGCTCTGGGCATTTAAGAATATTTTCAGATTCAGCCATCCTTTCTGTGATCGAGGCATTGTTCATTGTATCCTCCTTTGCTCCCTTCACCATATTTCATTCCTGGACCAGCAACTCAGCTTTCTCCCAAAATTCTATTTGAGGACTCTCTATAGTCACTCCTTCTAATTAGGGCATTATATTTTATACTAATAATTATATTTATAATTATAACCAGCTTCCTGAGTCCTCCCATTCATGGAATCAAACATCTCATCTATGAATCCCACGAAGGCAGATGTAGCTAATGCTCCACTGGGCAGCCAAACAAGGAGAAGAGTTCAAGAGATAAGTAGAGGAACTGTCTTAATGAGACAAGTATATAAGCAATCAACATAATTTAAAATTAATACCTGATCGGTATCCTTCCTAAACGTAAACAGCCAAGGACCGACTGAAGACCTGTGCATCCAGCTTCACCTTCATCTTCTTGGCTCCTAGGAATAAATAACAAAAAGGATATCGTAACACATAATATATACGAGGTTATTTTAGTTATTTGCACTTACTGACTTCAAATATAAAGGAAAGAAGGATTACAAATGATGTAAATGGAGTTAGACTAAGCACAGGAAAGCGTGCGACGTGTCCCAGCCAAGTCACTATTTTTCTCTTCTCGTACAACCTTTGGGAATGAAGGATTACTCCATTAACTCCATTTCCGCATGACCATTGGAAGTTGAAATGAAAAAATTTACCTTGAGGATGGATATGGTCATCTGTAAGACGGTTAAGAGGTCTGTGTAACAGGGCCCCCTTGGAATGGCTATATGCCCCCTCAATATGGACCCAGGACGCTGCCCCTCTAAACAAACCTATTGCCCTGGCTTCTGCAGGAATGATAAAGTCATGAGTGATGAAAAGGTTGTGAGTGGCCTTGTGGAGATGAGGAGGATCAAATAAAGTGTAAATGAAATGATTATTGAATATGATGAATGGATGAGAAAGAGATGAACCCATGGATCGAATTGCTTTTACATTGTTTGCACCCATATCACAAACAGTGGAAATGACACGAATGCCAGGCATTGACATTGCTGCAACACCTCTTCCATGAGGGAGACCAAAACGTCAGACTTTGTCTGCGATCCACTGAAATAGAAAGCTACGGGCTGCTTCCATTTTTTCAGCACACCACAAAGCAAAAACACAAGGGAGTACCTGGAAAGGATGTTGCTTCTTCCCTTATGTCCATGATCCTCAAATCCTATCACTGAATCAGTTGAAGTATTATACTCGCAATGCTTCTTTATTGCCATTTCGTCAAACATAAGGACACATATACGATCACAATCCTGCATCTGATCGGAAGACACTTGAAATATTGCGGCTTATTTAGCAATTTAAAGGAAGGAAGTACCTCTTGTAGTTACTGAGATATGTCGATGATGAGTGACCCAGGTACAGAAATGGCCTCCGGAGACCATGATTCTTGTGATAGTTCAGGCGTTTGGACGCCAGATGTAGCGGCGATCGACGAGTTTCACATCTCGGTATAAGCGTAATAATCCCTAAATTAAGCAGTGTTTTTGTCGCAAATGTTGCTTTGTGTTAAAAAAAGATAGTCACCCTCACGTCCGGATAGCAAGCTAAAGTTGGTTTGCAAGTTAAGTACGCTTCCAAGGTCTTTTAACAGAAATAGGAAATGGGTGTCTGTTAGAGTTGAAATAAGTCTAAATCGCCCTACCGGGGAAGCGAGGAAACATCAAAAATGGCGAAAAATCAGTCGAAAAATGGTCGTTTTTCAAAGAAAATATCTTGAAAATGAAAGGTACTAGGATCGTTTTAATACTATATATATATGCCACCATTCTTTATCTACAACATGGTGTAGGTTTTGTTGAAATATATTCAGTATCAAGGGAGACATTGAATTATTTCCAAACAGTCATCATCGGAAATTTTACCGAAAATGGAATGGAATGAAGAGTGGAGTTGATGGTAGAACGGCTAGGAAGATGAATTATCCTACGGAGAAGGTGTTAGGGCTTTTCTTGTAAAATAGGAGGGACAGCGCCTTCTCATCCTGCACCCTGATTACGTAAATGTGAGAGATATGACGACGACTGACAGCTAACACCGCTTGCTATGACGGTCGGGGACAGCGAGCGATCACGTAACTCACCGTCATAGCACTTAGGACGGCCGTAGTTTAGATTTTTATGTTTTTGTGTTGGTAGTATTAGAAAATCTGAAGAACCAATGAAAAACCTTGACACATAATCAAACAATTGCGCACCACAGCGCCGGCGGTGTTTTGAGCCAAATTTGAACAGCGCAAGCAATTGCTTATTAATCATAATAATAATAATTATCCATTTATGGAAGCCGTACGAGTGAGAGTAATTAACATAAATAAATTATGTTACACTTTGGAAGTAAACATTACGTTTAAGATGTAATTTCGTATCTTCAATATCATATTAATTATCGTGGATATAGTAAATAGATTCAGGCGATACTTTGCATTACTTTTCCATTCCAAAAGATTGAAGTAAAACTTTCTGTAGACCGCGTGTTTCAATACTAATAATGAAGTATTTAATTTTTAAAAATTAAAAAAAAACTTAGATATCTTGGAATGGTAGCGGAGGTAAAAATTATGTTTTAAAATTCTGCTGTTAAGCGTATTATCCCGTTTCTCGCTATTAACAATCGTGATCCCTAAAAATATAATTGCTTTAATAATTTCATTGTAATTCAATTTATGTATGCACATTGATCAACACAACAAAGTTTCCTTTAACTTAGTATTTTAAACGAAGATGATGAATTGTTTTGAAAATACCAAGACGAATTATGTTTGTAATGTTTCAATTAATGCTCTTGGACTATTATCAAATTCAAAACTTTGACAGAAAGGAAAATATACTCACTCTGAAAGTGTGTGGCTAGGATCAACTGAATTTTCTGCAATATAAAGTCATTAGACTTATTATGACCCATAAGTTCACTAAATTAGTAATTCGTATTAAAAGTTATTAGGTTGAGATGTAAAATAGTAATAGCATTACATATTTTTATTAAGTGACTTCCAAAGCATGGAGCGACAACTGAAAGTTTTTTTTCTTATTTATACGTTGAAGTTGAAGCAAGATTTTTCATTTGCATATCGAATAATATTCTGCTGTTAAAGAAAGAATTAATATCTCTACGAGTTTTCTACAAATCATTTCAGAAAGAAAGCTAATCGAGGAGGGAGGGCTAACGAAAGACAACTCAAGTATTTAGTAGACTACATGAGTCTAAACAGTAGTATTGCAGCAACAGAAACTACAGAAATTAGCAATATTTTATGTCTCCGTCGCGTCCGTTGTTTCCAAAACAAAGACAGTTGACTGACGTTACCCCGTACTTATGGTGTCAACACAACAATTTTTATGCTCAGTATACTGATTATTTGGTAAATAAATGCTTTTTAACGTAAACTGAACGCATAATAAATCATAAAAACAATATTATTTGGCTAATAATCAAATTATTGTACATAATCGATTTCTTATGACGTTTCTCACTGCTTCTCACGGCCTTCCCCAGCCGTCATCGCGTACGACGGTGGGAAGGTGAGAAAAAGCGCTCTCACGGATAGATAATCGCTGATATCACCCTTCGTCGTTTGTATGGCGTTGCCCCTGGCAACGACGTCGCTCTCACCGTTCTCACAGTTACATAATCAGGGTGCAGGTTCCATCGTCTCCCCTTTGGTTTTTTGCCAGCAGCTTTCATCTGGCATGCCAGGAGGGTTGCAGCTGAAGCTGAGAGGGTGGAGTGGAGAAGCTCCTCCAGCAGTTTAATACCCTGCTAGCTTCCACGCCTCTTCTCTATTTGCAGTTCCTTCATGATTAGATATAAAAAGATACTTATTAGTCTCTATTTCACCAAAACATAAGAGTTCATTAGTTTCAATTTAACCAAAATATAAGTGTTTATCACTATTATTACCTTCACTTCCTTCTGCAGCCTCTTTACCTGCCTCTCCTTTGCCTTGGCGTAAGAAAATATTTCTAATTTTCTAGGAGTCATCTCCACTCGCCTAGTCATCTTTAGATGGACTAATGACATTCCCTTCACCCTACTCGATTGCGAAGAAGAAAATGATTCATGAGAAGGTAAAGGCGATGATTCATTCTGAAGGGGAGTTGCAAGAGGTGATAAGAAGCTAGTTGAAGAGTACTCTTCAACTAGCTACTTCAACATCCGACCATCACGTGATGGTCGGATGACGAAGGTAGCGTGGAAAGAGAAACAGGGAATAATGAACGAGAAGTAGGAAGAGGAGTTGAGATGATAGAAGAAGATGCAATAGAAAAAGGAGAGCTGATAGATGGTATGGCAGGGTGAAGGGAAGGAATGGAGCCTCTATTAAGTCTATTTCTGTTGCTATTTGTGAAGCACGACTCTTCAAAATGTAATGCACATAAGCTGTAGTGCTTGACAATGTACTCTCCTCCCGAATCTACTTTCGCAGTCAGCATGGTCATGCTACGTCACGATGGCGTCATGGACTTACGATTTCATGGCCTTGAGGTTTGGGCCAAAGGGTGAATTTCGGAGGATTTTTCAGCAAAATCGTGCTTTTTCGAAAAAAGGGTTAAAATTGGCGACTTTGGCCTTGAACGACCTCTGAATTCTGGATTCGGCCTTCAAAAAACGCAAGGGAACTCCGCAAGGACATGAGGGCGCTGCATGTACCAGAGGGATATTCAAACTAATATTCAAAGGATTCCTTTCATATTTGGAATGGAATTAGTTCTGCTGTAAAATTGTAGAACTTCTAAAGGAAAGGCCGGGGTTCCATCCCGACGCGTAGATTTTTTTCTCTCTAATATTTTTCTGTTGCTTATATTTTTCGCTAATTTAATTTAATTATCTCCGTCTAACTTTTGATGATTTTATTCGATTTATTTAAAAAGTATTATTAATTAAGCAATCACCATTATTTTGCCACTTACTTATAATAAAGATGAAAGTAAATTTACAGGAATACAAGGAATAACTTTCAAAAAGATTTAATTTTCAAATTTTTAATAAAAAAAATAAAAAACAGATACATTGCAAAATCTCATTTTTATACATGCACTGGAACTTTAATAAAGATGTGTTATCAAGAATTCATTATTTGCATCCATGTTATCTAACAATTTTGTTTTCAATGAATAAAGAAAATAAGTCGTATATTCAAAAAATATTGCTCAAATATATTGCCGAACACTACAGCGATGTAAACGACTGGAATTACTACTAATTACCTTTAAATTTCTATGACCTAACGAGCAGAAGACAACCGAAACATTAAATTATATTTTGATAAAAATATGGGAGCCACTCCTTTTTAAATTGGTATAAACATGAATATGAATGGATATTATAATATTCACGAATGAACATGATAGTGAATGAATATCATATATTATAGCAATAATTTTAAATCAATAGGAATTTACGTGATGATAATAATAAGTAGGAGGGCAGTGAGGACAAAAGAACTATCGCTTAGCAAGTTTTCACTATCGTGCGTACCTTGTCATTTATTTGTAGAAATATACCATTACCCAATGGTAACTTTGGACTAAAATTGGTCAAGCCTGGTTTAACTTCACCATCTGGTCCATGATCGTCAAAATACCAACGGATTGTATTCTGTAACAAGCATTGAAAAATCGTTTAGTTTGATATTCTTTATCTATTAAATGCTTAAAGCTCAATCCAATCAATTTTAATCCAATGCCGCAGATTTCAATTGTCCACAGCCCCTGAGCGGCGCACTGCTGCTAATTCCACTCCTTTTATTTTACACTGTCTCTTTCCGCAGGGTTACGTATGCTCCTCATACCCAGCTTATTATATTGGCCATAGCTGAAATACAATTTCTACGTAATAAATTTTCCATTGTGAAGATAATTTACGCGTTCTGGTCGTATTTCATGGGACAGCATATTGATAATCGAGTTGCTAAATTTCGATAAACCTCTCTCTTAAATAAATTTATTAAAAGTGCTCACGCCAGAATGGCCTATAATATTGAAAACGTGATACAGAGGAAAAATTCTTAGATAACTAAACTCTTTTATAAATCAGGATGTACGGTCAATATTTTTTTATTACCTTTCATTTTAGATGCACAAAGAGCATAATGTTTTGCTTAAACATGCGGCGTTCTATTCCACGATTCATTGGCTGTTACTTAATAACCGTATCATAATGACAATTGCTAACAATAATGGGTTTTCAGTAAAGTTATTGACCGAATTCTCAAGAAAAAATCCTCTAAGATGGCTGCTGCGTCTACTTGTATCTAGTATTTTCACTCCTTTTTCTCTGGTAGAGTCTTCAAAATTAAGATGGGAAAGGCTCCCCTCTTTAGCAAAATACAGTACTACCTATCGGTTGCAAAAAATTCGGCCTTAGAATTTCAGAGCGGGTTTTTATACTCTGAAACACCTCTCGCGGAGAAATGTCCGTGTTATACATAAAAAAGACATGGTATGAGCCGCCTTATTTCTTAATTGTATAAGAAAGGCATTGATGACCTTTTGGGAGCGTATGAATTGACATAATTGTTCTTCATCTTACGCGGGCGTGTTAGCTGGACTTATGTTCCCGCTCAGTACTTCAAAGAGAGTAAACACCGAATTAAACATTAAAAATGTAGACCTTCTTCATTCAGATGTCAATTTTTCGTTGACAGCGAAATATATACGACGATGCAAATATTTACTTTATGACTAAAGTCAGAAGATAGTATGAACAACATCTGCAACTTACTAGGTATTGAGTACAATGAGTTGAATTGAAAAAAGCAATTTCAAGTATAATTCAACAATCCAAACCCCTAATACACCTAAACTTAAAGAATAAACCTCCGATAACAGACCGAAATCGAAGAAAACCTACCCACGAAAGCGAATTATGCATTCGCATAAATAAATAAAAAAGTACAGTTCCATTTAAGATGTCTTCCCAGAACCAACGGTAAATGAAAATATCAACATAAATCTCAATTCCTCTCTGACATGCTCTTTGTCACGTGAGAAATAGAAAAGTTTTAGGCGAAATATAAATTGCACGAACAATTTTTTTTCTGAGGTTACGCTCCAAACAAATAATGTTTTTACTTTGTTTCGGTCTCATTAAATAATTCGCTAGTGATATATATGCGTGCTAATGACACAAAGAGGAAATGACCTTCATATCTATACTTTAATATTGGATAGAGAAGAGTAATGGTAGGTTTGAAAATGCTCACAGGTAAAAACACAACCTTTGTTATTGCTATTTAGCTGAAAATCATCTTGTGTATTCAAATATCATTAGAAATAAAGAATAAACCGATCAATGTAAACTACGAATGTGAAGCTTCACGAAAAGATTTTAAAGATTTTCGTTTCGCCCATAAGATAACACGAACCGACAGGAGTTTTGGAACGCACTATAGTGTGAACCCGCAGCGTCAAAGGTGGACATCTGAGTAACTGGAAAAATTTGGATGATGTCATCGATGATAAGGAAAAAAGTAGGTTTGGTTCAGTCGTCGCGTCGGGAACCGGCCTAAGCGAGTGTAGTTGCAACATTGCTACGTCTTCAAACACGATTACTGCCTGATCCGTTGATGATCAACAGAAAATATTTACATTCCGGTTAAGCTGTTATTGAACAATGAGTGCTTCTGATGTTATAATACGCAACAACATTACTTGCCCTCTATTAATCGTCATTTTCCTTACAATAGTAATTTATTTGTGGAAAACAGTTCTTCCGAAATATAGGAAAAGGTAAGCTATTTGGAAATTCTGGAAGAGGGCTTTCGCTTGCTCTCTTTGAAGTATTTTCGTATCAAATTCAGCATCGCTAAGCCATAAAAACATCTCTGTAAATATATTTAGTCATGTCCGATGTCTTTTACAGGATTTTTGTGCCAACTCTATTAAACTTCGCGTTTATTTATGAAAAGCCTGCGGAAAAGGTAAAACTGAAGCTTTTCAGTTACTTACAGGATATGTTATCGAGTGACAAGAAGTTAAGAAACGAGGGTCGTATTAGAATTTTGGAGATAGGTGTTGGAACAGGTGAAAAATTGTTGCAATCGCAGTTGTTACTGTAACTTGACGAAATGAAGCACTCGTCGAGGCAGAAAATCAATTAAAAATTTACGAAAGTTGGTGTTTTCAGGTACTAACTTTAGGTATTACCCGAAGAGTTGTCAGTTGATCCCTTTGGATCCAAATGGAGAAGTTGAAACGAAATTGATCGAGAACTGTAAAAAATATCCTCACATTGAGTTGAAGAACCTAATAGTGGCTGAAGCCGAAAATATGGAACAGATAGAAGACAATTCGATAGACGCAGTAGTGAGCTCTTGCGTTTTATGCTCAGTCAAGGACCCAAGCAGCGTTTTGAGAGAAATTAAGAGAGTACTGCATCCGGTAAGTATGAATAACGAAGTCACCAGTGATCGCTGAAGTATTCAACGTTTAAACAATTCGTAAATTAATTTCAGGGAGCCAAGTTTTTCTTCCTGGAGCATATACATGCTGAAAAAGGCACATTAAAGAACATACTGCAAAGTGCTCTCACAGTAACGTATATATGGCCTGCATCAGCTTTGGGGTGTCAACTAAATAGGCATACAGGAGAAACCATTCTCAAAGAAGGTTTCACTAAGGTTGACATCAAAGAGACTGATATTGTAATAGAGAAACCTTATGTGCTTAAGGTGATGAACCCTCACATTTATGGCATTGCGACCAAGTAATTTTTTGAGGACCAAAACATTCATTGCAAAAGTTTAATCTACGTCACCTTCAAGGTTTATTACCTTTTAATGCGTGCGTTAATTTGTCTTTATCGTCGTTATCTAAAGATTAAAATCATACTCACATTTCATTTTAGTATTTTCTAATTAGCTGTCTTAAGAGCCTAATTAAATGCTTTAAAAAAATCTTTTGATGGGAATCAATAATGGGACAGCTATAAAATACTATAATATTTCCTTACTGCATATTTTAATTTTCTAAAGAAAGGATATTTTACTTATACTAGACTATTAATTGACTCACATTTATCGATTTTTTTACTATTTCCTATACATGCATTTCTTACTTAAGAAAGCCATCCTAATCATTCTACAGAAAAAGGCATTCGGTTGTTTGTTTTCTAACGTTACATGGGATTCTGCAATAAAATATTATTGTCTCCATTGTTTTATTTTCAATATTTTCCCCATTCATTCATCCACAATATTGTATTAGCCTTTAAAAATAAAATTAGTAGACACTCATTGGAAGAATGTTAAATCTTAAACGAAGAATGCATCTTGAATAACTATTTTAATATTGATTAAAATTTTGATAATATTATCATATTTATCTGCTACTATTTTATTATTGAATTAAAAATCTTGTTACAGACAATCCTTTATTTTTACATTTAATTGAATAAAATCGTTTATTTGTGGATACTGAATTTTTGTTGAGTCTATACTTACATACTGAAAGAGGATGCATTAAATTTTAATTTTGAATGAATAAATCTCCTTCATATATTTGATATTTTTCATCTTAATATTAAATTTCATATTTTGATAGTTTCATCGCAAAAATTAAAATATCTTTGTCAGAAATAAGAATAAAATCGATCCTATCAACTCTTTGAGGTCTGATTTCGCTTTCATGCCAAATAAGCTCTGATCAATGTCGTATGTGGTGTTGTATATCCATGCATGGACAAATTTAAGAGTGAAATTTTACTAAATGCTTGATTTGACTGAGAGGGAATCTCAGAGACAATAAAACCATGGATATCTGAGGAAGAGTTAAATGATAGTTTTAGAAAATACCTCTGATGACTTCCTTTAGTCCTCATACTTTTTTATACATTCTTCTACCCCAGAATATTTACCTTAAAGTTACATTACAATTATTACCTTACAATTGCACTATTATTATTATTAATAATTCACCATATAGATAATATAAATATGACAACTTACAAAGTAAAGAGAAAAAATAATTAAGGTTTGAAGTTTCAATGTCATGCAAAGGACATAAATCTGTATTATTCAATATATTGGGTGACTGAGTTGAAAATATCAAATTAACCAATTAATCGAAAGATAACAGCATCAGAAGACAGATTACCGTAAAAAGGTACGCCATTGGTGTCCATGGCTGCCCATTATATGAAAAAAACTAAGACAACTGGTTTAAAGAACTCATTTTTTTACGCGAACGATACGTGATAACGTCCCCAGTAGCAGAGAAAGTTGTCACAACGTTGTATCAACGTTACAATGGAAAAAATGTAACGTTGTCTCAACGTTGACAAATGTTGTCACAACGTTACGTAACGTTGATGCAACGTTGATACAACATCAAAGTTCCCAGGAATCAACGTTGCCACAACGTTACCACAATGTTGTCTTACCGTTGCTACAACGT
Organism: Sympetrum striolatum; assembly: GCA_947579665.1. Taxonomy (NCBI): domain Eukaryota; kingdom Metazoa; phylum Arthropoda; class Insecta; order Odonata; family Libellulidae; genus Sympetrum; species Sympetrum striolatum. The sequence goes on along the minus strand of OX388351.1, from coordinate 16,941,602 downwards.
TGTCACAACGTTAATGTTGATGTCACAAAGACAACGTTGTATCAACGTTACAATGAGAAAAACCAAATCTTGTCATAACCTTACCAAATGTTGTCACAAGGTTGCATAATGTTAATGCAACATTGATACAACGTCAATGTTGCCACAACGTTACCACAATGTTGTCTTAATGTTGATACAATGTTGTCACAACGTTAACATTGATGTCACAAAGACAACGTTGTATCAACGTTGATACAACCTCAAAGTTCCCAGGAATCAACGTTGCAACAACAGTACCACAATGTTGTCTTAACGTTGCTACATTGTTGTCACAATGCTAACATTGATGTCACAAAGTTTAAAATGTTAATATTTCTTTTCTTCTTTCTCTCATTTCTGAATTTACCATACTTTAGCCACTCCTGAACGTATGCTGTAATATTTGCTTGTGTTTCTTCCTCTCTCCATTTTGATATCCTTACTGTATAAAAAAGCAATATTTTAGATAAAGTTGTGGGCACATCATAAGTTTTGATTTGGCACAGTACATACAAGAACACACAAAATTCCTTGGTCAAATTCAAAGTAGCTGTCCAGATAGAAATTCCTTGTTGCTAGTGTGGAACATGGCCATATGGAACTTAAGTGGACAGCCACAAGACATTTGCCACAGTCCATGAGGACGATGTAGAACAATGTGGATGCTAACATGAAACCAATGTGGAACAAAAGGTCACCTCTGCCTATTTTCAACCTAGGCTCTTGCTATAGGTTATAACCTATTGGGAATCTTCAAATACCAAAGTGTCGTCCATAAAAACAAATTTATTTCAAGTATTTTTGAAATAACACATCTAAAAGAAGTAATAAGTAAAAAAATCAATTAAAAGCATGCATAGCTTATGTGCTACTATTCATTTCTTGGGTCATATTATTATATCATACTCATTATTTGCGCTGTTAAGATTTCTTAGTAAGTGAAAGAAAAATAAAAATTATATTAATGAAATGTCATGGAAGGGGTACAAAAATGAGCCACTTAAGTTTTCAGCATTAAATTAGGTTAAGCCAATTACATTGTTTTAAATAATTGATAACGAATTTCCTATTTAATTTCCAGTGTCTTGAAGAAGGTAATAGAAAAAAAACCTCTTATCTCGTGAATCAAAATACGTCATCTGTAGCATTATTATTTGAACATAGAGAGAAATATAAATAGTTGGCAATATACATAAAAAAGTTAACCAGTATACAGATACTCATATGAGGTGCTTGCAATACAATAATCACAGAATTAAACAAGAAACCAAAATAAATTAAGCAATAAGAAAGTTGCGGCAAATCTGGATGCTCCTTAGTAATTAGGGACTGATATTTGATGGAACTTTCTGAAACATACTACTTTTGTAATGCCATATAAGTGTACAAAAGATAGGGAATGAGGTGCAATAGTTTATGCTACATCCATAACCTTTACTGAATTATAACATTTTTCACAAACCTTTTCGGGATTTAAGTTTTGATTAAACTATTTGGAATAACAAAATTATTTTTCGGAATTTCTATTACTTTTTAATTAACGGCTACATATTTCTAGCAAACTGTTAGGAGCCAAGTGAACTGTGATGTAAGAAAGATCAACCACTTTATATCGAAAGTATTTTCACATACCATATCCGATCTCTTCCTGTATTTCCTAGTCACATAATTCCGTTTCTTCGAGAAATATGGTTGAGTCTTTTAATTCTGGAATCACATTCTTCCATGCGAAATCCTTGGACACGAATAAAATCCTGGTACAATTGTTGTTAATTTCACTTTAGCTGTTAAAGTACTCAAATACTTTGCATTGGCAAGGTGTACTTAGTGGAATAAGGCGGTTCATAGGTAGTATCAGATTAATTTATTTAAGCAGGGTATGCGAATTGTACAATTTATATAAATAGTGCTTCACAATGAATATAAAGGCCGTCATACACCAGGAAATATTTCCCCGTGTATGACGGCCTTAAGATTAGAAAGTATTCAACAAAAATTCAAAGATTGCTTAGCAGTTGCTATTCAAACTGATAACTTTGATAGACATTATACTTGCCTAAGCAGGATAACAATTTAGAGACACAGTAGTATCCATCAAAATTTCGGATAACGATTTGCTCTGCTTACCAAGTAAGTGCAACAAAGAACAGCAATCACAGTCCGCTACCCACAAAAGTTCTTAACAAACCTTAACGAGACGAAAGAAACAACCACATAATTAGTTGGAAAGCAAAGAGTTTCAAAATGACACAGTATTTAAGAACAATTCGAAGACTTCTTGAGAGGTTAATTTACAAACAAAACATGGTGCAGTACTTTAGAGAGATTTAAAACACATCGGAGAAACTTTTTGTTTTACTTAAAAACGGGCTGCGATAAAGAACGGAAATAGTTGAACTTCAATGAAGTTGAAACGTGCTCGGAAGGCTGTATAAGATGTAAGAGTCTTCTCGATCTTAATATCTGCAACGAAATAATACCAATCTGGAGAGCAATCTATCTAGCAATTCTATATCCCTTACATTGTTTACATTCTTAAAACGCCATGACAGTATCTATCGATTATGACTTAAAGTCGACTTCGAAGTATCGATCCCGGAGTCTACCGTTTTTGAATGAGGGCGGCTAAAAAACCTTTCTATTTTTTCTTCTTCTTCAGTGTTCAAGATATCGATTGATTTTCAAGAACTCGCCCTTCTTCTCGTATGTTTGCCTTCCTCTTCATTTCCGCGTAGTTTTTACGATATCCTTGCTAAGGATGATGGAAGAATTCACGCCCCTCCTTCAGACAACACAAATACTTCTGATTAAAACTTCATTGAGGTAATTAGGTAATTATTGAATATTTTCCTATACAATTATGAATTCTTTAAGACTTGAATTAAGAGGCTGTGACATTTTTTATCCATCTATTAGATATTCCCTATAATAGCCAATATATAAAAGTTACTTATCTCAGTTGAAAAGTCCATGCTTTATCATTTTCATCTAAAAAACAATGTTCCCGTATTTTTATCTTTCTAGTATCATTTAAGTGAGAGTAGGAGAGTGAGCATTAGAATAAGCAGCGCTTGGTTAGGGGGTGGTTCGTATAAAATAAAGGACCACGCACTGTCCTATGTCGGCTTTCAGTAGATCCATTCCGTCACTATATGTTTCACTGATGAAATTTCACTGTTAAGGGCTACTCCAAAATCCGCTACGAGGTTTTTAACTGTCGAAGAAATGAGGGATGAGGAGGTGCAAACTTTAAACCGAAATTGAGGATGTCCTTGACGTATTTAGGAAGCACAGTCACACAGTATAAAGCTGTTATACCAGGGATGGAGTGGAGAAAATATTTTTGAACTGACCTCGAATGCAAAAGGGATACAGCGAAGGAATACCGATTTGCTCCCATCTTGTAGCTCGTGATTCCTTAGTTTTAATTAGCCACGAATTTAACACATGACGACCAGGTCTAACCTCTAAGTCAGTCAGTCAGTCAGAGTCTCCAATAACCTGGTTGCCCCTCTTCCTCACTTTTCCCTTTTTCGTAGAATGTATAAGCAATGAGCAGTTTGCACCTAAAAACAGAGTGCATGTGATTGTAGCCCTAGTCACGCGAAATTGTCTGCATCCATCGCCGGTTCTCTGCCGCCTTCGCTCTTTTGGCTTGCAGCTCTCTTTTTCCGCCGGTCGTCCTTAAAGGTAAATAAAGCTCTTTCGTTTTCAAAAACCTCTAATCTTTATTCGCAAGAGTAACTCTGAAAACCTGGCAAGAACTCCCTTCTAGGAGTGTGGTATAACAACTTTAACACTGGGAGTGACCACACAATTTTAAAATGCCAAATGATGTTTAATCCCCGAACGGAACTGAAGAAGTTCATTTCTTGTGGGAAGCAGGAAATAAACATCGATAAGCTTGCAAATAACAAGGAGTTTTAGCTGGAATATAGGAATATTCTCAGCCCTTCATGAGAAAGAACTCGGAACCCAAGCAATGGAAGTCGTCAAAACCCAGCGAATGATGAAACGACAGAAGGAACTGAAGATTTGAGACATTCCAAGGGATAATACTGAATTTACCCAGAATTCAAGATTGAGAAGAAAGTTCGAAAAGGTGACAGTCTATCTCCCATCTTATTCCCAGCAGTTTTGGAAGAAGTTTTTATATCCATTAATTAATGGATGCAGGAACTCATTAAAAATACATTTTTCATGGTACCCCTACTTAAATACCAACTCATATACATATATGCGTGCAAGTTGCAACGTTGTCACAAAGTTCCCACAACGTTGTCACAACGTTGTAACAACTTTGTGACAACGTTGTGACAACTTTATGACAACATTGTGATAACGTTGTCACAACGTTGTGACAACTAGCAAGTAACATTTTCCTTTTGGACGTTCATTACAGCGACTATGTTATAAAAATGTCAGTTAAAACCTCATGTAGCATCGTTGAATAAAATTTTTCTGTAACATGAAAAATTAATGTTGCAGTATAACGTTGATGCAACGTTGTCACAATGTTGACGTTGCAATTTAACATTTAGGTTGATGCAGCAACGTTGATACAACGTTGTGACAACATTCTCTGCTACTGGGGGTCAGACCAAAGAAGTAGTTTGAACGCTTGCTGTTTACCGCCCCTACCACACTCCTTAAAGCCATGGTAAAAGGATTATTGTTCCTTGGTAAAGGGGTTTATAGGACACATAGGGCATTACCATGGAAGAAGAAGGATTGCGTGAGAAAATGCATAAGATAACTTTATCCAAGCTAAAGATATCTTAAGGATCGAAATTGTTCCTCTTCCATAGTGTTATGAATTAATTAGGAGAAGTCAAGAGCGATTTGTCAAATAGAGGCTTAAAGACTTAAGAACCATGTATAGATATACACTCCGCTCCTACACAAGCTTGCAGTTGGAATATACATATATGGTTTTCGAATAAAGAATACGTCGCGCCATTCTTGAGATTAGAGCGACATCTTTAGGTTTTCATCTTCCATCTTGAAACAAAACCTAAATGAAAAACATTGTTGATAATGGTCTCAAAATGTTTGTTTGTGAAATTCAGTGATTTACAAGTATGAGAGATTCTTTATTGCATTGTCATTAAAAATGAAGTGAATATCAGTACCAACTGAAATAATATTTATTTTATATTGCCATCGGCGAACTCTTACGTCAAGACATTGGCAAAAAGTGTAGTCTTAAATTTGGCTTGATACCTTTGCGTCATGATATGACGAATGAATATTTGCATCATTTCTTGACAGTAAAGCATGATGGAAGTGATTGAAGGAATAAAATCTAACGAGTAAGTATCATCACAAGTCTTGTTAAAATAAATTTAGAGATTGTCATTTACAATGTCAAAATTTGAAGTAACCACACCTCCATTGTCGTCAGATGGTTTCATCTTATCGACCATATGTATGCAAAATGGCCAAAAATAAATTTCCCATTCATCGCAAATATGGAAGACACAAAAGGTAGTCCTCACCTCATTCCTGAAGTTCGAGGATCCACTCAAAGGCGCCAAAATATGAAGAGGAAAAGGGGAAGGTAGTATACCATAAGTTTGAAGATCTTATAATTTTAGAGAAATGTTTGTGACTTTGAAACATAAATGTTGGATATTCAATAAATCTTACAAGTGAAACCTAAGTAAGCTTCTAATTTACTGACTTATAATTACTAAAAATACTGAAGAAAATCTTACCAGTAATAATGGTACTAACAATTATCACCAATGTCTTTAAAACACATCCTTTAAACTTAATAACACTCACCCTTCGTTGCTACTGTCATTATTCTCTGATCATAAATGTTAAGTAATGTATTCAAAGTAACTAATACATTCATCAAATTTCAATAATAAAAATGCTTTAACTGTATGTTTGGTGCTGTAGAAAAACATTAAGTATAAAATATCACTGTAATTTTCAGTTATCAGAATTGTTGCACTAATATGCAGAAAGATATGAATTTTCCTATGCATTTACTGAATTGCAATCCTCTAAGTAGCATGACATTTAAAAATGACTAAGAAACTATGGCAGAAATATATAATTGTTAAAATAACTATCATGTCTAGTTTATTATAAGAAAATAAACTTTCACTTTTTAATTCACAAGATAATCACAGTAAATTCCGTAGTATTTTTTTCCCATTTTAATAGAATCTAAAATCCACTGTTGATTCAATTCTTAGTTTATATACTTAAATTTTGAATTCAGTTATAGTAATTCAGCTAAACTTGCATTCAAATGACCCATTTATATTAGAATTGAATGTTAAGTCAATTTTGAAACTGGTAGTAAAGTTGAGCTTTGTCACGAATCCCAAGAATGTATGTAGATAAAAGAATTGTTGATAATGATTTCTCAGTTATATAAAATCAGGAAATGTCTGTCTTGAATTAATTCAGAGCAAGATTCCTTGATTTATGTATGCATTATTTGGAATAATTCCAGTCTTTTTATTTTGTAAATTTTGGAAAAGAGTAAAATAAACATGGTCCTGAAATGATGACCTAGGTGTTCGATTTAACTAGTTACTCCTATATGATGCATACATTTCACCAGCTGTCAATTTTAGGTAGGATAAATTGGGCTAAGTAAAAGATACTTCAATAAAATTAATGGAAAGTAAATCATACGATGAAGGAATTCAAAATATTAAATAGGAAATAGGAACTATGACATGTCAGGAGAATAGATGTAAGTAGCCCCAATGGAACATGTAAGACTGACTTTAGGATGCAATAGTAGCTCATTGTCTATAAACTCAAATTCATGTCAGTAGCGACCAACAGTAGATGCACTACGTTTCAGGGGATTTTGCAGTTGCATATCCAGCAACATCCATTAAATCTTTAGGGGTTCATCTGGGGGCTTCAAGAGCCATAATGTAATGTTCTTAAAGAACAGAAATTAAAGTTTTAATGTGGCCATTGATTGACTATTTCTTGATATACCATATTTCCCAGCATCGACAATTAATTTTTTTACCTGAAATAAGTCTCTCAAAATTGCAGTGCATCTTTGAAGCTGAAGGTACATTTTTATTAAGTCAATGCTTACACTAGAGGAAAGTTATCAGCACTACACTTTTGTATAACGTGAAAAGTCATATTTACCAGATTTTGATATTTTTGGTATAGAAAACACGTGCAATATCTGGAAGAAAATACAGTTATTATATTGGTGATCTTGAAAATATTTCAGTAACGATAAGAATTAAATAAATGAGTTAACTACTATCATGAATATGGTGTTACAGCAGAAATTGCATTATTTTAATGTGGTGAAATGGAAAGAAAAACAGTAATCAACTCCTGTTACTGATACGTATCAACAACATAACTCTCATGCTATTTAACCCAAACAACTCATTTTCCAAAATTTTGCTCCCAAATCTGGGGTGCATCCTCAATGATAGGAAATATGGTAGCTTATTTTGAAATAAGCCAGGACATTACATAAATATACTATCAATAAATACAATTCACCAAAATATCTTTCAAATGTTTCATCCAATTTTTTATTTATATATAAGAGGGTGAATAACCGATTTTCTCACATGAAAAAATGAAGGACTCTTATTTAGTAGTTCTCTAGGTTAGCATGCAAATCCGTTATAATACTAACATGCTTCTGGTACTTAATAAATGTGCTTTGTAATTTTCTCATGAAAGTAATGGTACAGCTAGTTTAATTTATATGATGAAGTCTTCAATGAGACCAAACTATATACTTGTGCCAAATATATTCCTATAGAAATTACTAAGTTATTTTATTCCCTAAGTATGTCACCATTTCATTACGTCGAGCTTGAACGTATTAAATGTCATATATAGGTGATTTAAAAACTGTGGATTAACTCATAGTCAATAGTAAGGCATAATTTAAGAGATGAAAAATTAGTGCACAGTTGAACCTTCTACCTTACACTCTATACTTTGTATCCATTTAGACTTATGTATCATATTGTACCTCCATTTTATATGTTGAAAGCAAAATAGGAGACCCAAAACGAAACAGAAGTGTTTCCAACTTTCCAGGTAGATATTCAAATAACTAAACCACTATGACAGGTTAAATGGGTGCCTTATTCTACCTTCAAATAGGAGAACCCTATCAATATTTCATTTAGTTACAAAATCCTTCACCAATGAATAATTTCTATCTTTAAGTATAATTGAATTTAGAATACAATTACACAACTACATTAGAGTTCAACTGAAATCTTTTGAACGTAGAAAGCAGAAAATTTAAAGTTGCAGCAACAGCATGAAAGCATAGCAAACATCTCGAATTAAATTATTAAAACAAAAGCATTACGAGAGCTTATGTAAGTCATAATACAGTCGACCCTCATTTATCGTGGTTAAGCAGTTTTAGATTCTAGGTTGGTGAATTTCCTCAATATAGGTTCCATTTTTTGTAAATAAAATATTTTTGTAACTAGAGCATAGAAAACCTGTTTACGACCTAAATACATATTTAAATACACATGCAATAACATCCTTTATTCTCCATTACGCTTTTATTACCCAATATATTAGACTAAGTAAGATAAAAAGCATGATATATTAAACGTTAAAATATCAAAACTTTTTGATGCGTACAAATATTTGAAAAAATCATAATAGAGTCAAGCTGCAAAAGTCGAACCATGAAGTTGCAAGGGACAACTGTACTAAATTAATCCTGAAGGTAAAGAACAGCAGAATATTTTAAATAAAAGATATTCTCAGATACTTACCTGTTGGATGATGTATTAATCTATTCCACCAGTGATTGCCGATGGTCTATTCCTCTTTAGCTAATTTATATTTTCTTGGGGAGTCTTCTCTATTTAATAATTTGTACATATTTGCAACTTTGGTCATGAAGGCTATTGATGAACCTATAAAGCTGCTTCTTTAGCTGATCTCAGTGATGAACTGGGGAAGAGTTGAATTGAGATCAAGGAATCTGAATGATACATTGAAACAATCATTCAAAAAAGACCAATCTGGTGTTACCGCAATCTTTTTGAAACTTTAAGACTACAACAAAAGAAAGGCATTCTAAGAAAAAAAGGCAAATTTTAGGACATTGCCATCCAATTACACTTGCAGCTCTCTCACAGCAAAAAGTTTTATTCTAAAATATAGTCCAATTTACTTTATAATGAATGATGCACTTATGAAATTTATAAAATCTGCCAATAAAATTTTTATACATTTACGAACTTGGCTCCTGAATTCACTAGCTTAATATAGATTGTAGAAAAAACTGAGTTAGATCCACAAAAAGTATTTTATTATGCTACGCTGAATGACCAGTCTAATTACATAACAATATCATCAGGTATTGTTAATTGTTAAAACTTGTCTTACAACATAACATAATAAAATACATTTTATGAAGCTAACAATATATTTTTTTTCAACTTAACTAATGGAGAAGCTCCACCAAGTAACACCAGGGTATGTACAATAGAACAATTAATTTAGAACCCTGGATATAACTGTAAGCTATTGTTTGGTTGAGAACTTGTGGCTCCTGTTTGCAAGCAAGAGAAGAGAAAGTCTAATAGAGGTCCCCTTAGAAGGCAAGCTATTTGTGCATTCAGGCAGCCTATCAACTCTATAACCACCTAAACCCTTTTCTAATGAAGTTCTTAGAAGATGGACAATTCCAAACCAAAAAATTACCTTAGAAGTGGGGCCATTAGCTTTCAACCAGACTACACTGTTAAGTAGCCTTGAAGACCCATACCCATACAACATACAAAGAGAGGAGATCTTAGGATACATGGAAAAGTAAAGGATGTGATTATAGTAAATATGGAGCATAGAGTGGGATATGAGGTGGTGCTACCCAAAATTTTCCAAGCATTTTCTGAAAAATACAAAACTTATCCAATCTCCCAATTTCTATCTGCACCTTCAAAGCAGTCACCTTAGGTTTGGATGCAGCGATTCCAGTAATGTTCCAATTTCTGGAAGCGCTGAGGCAATGTGTGCTAAACACCTGTTGCAATTCTACTAGGATCTCTAGAATCAAAATATTGCCATTTTAGCAAGTTTTATTTTAGGAAAGAGGCTGGAATGACAGGGAGCAAGATTAGGTAAGTTGACAGGATGAGGGACACTGGTCTTGTTTTTAATCAGGAAGAACTGCACAATGAGTTGATGAGTGTGATGGTGCATTATCATGATGCAACAACCAGTCTTAAATCAATCTTACGCATCTCAGGTCTTTTGCAGGATGTTTTTCTTGAGTCTTCTCGAAACTCATTCAGTCAAATCCAATGGGATAACAAACATTTTTGAAGGTCTGCCTTTCGAATCACATCATGCACTTTCACCAGCATTGCTGGAATTGTGCATGATGAAAGTCACCTAAATGCTTGTCATCTTTCAACTATTCCATCTTTGAAGCTCTCAAATCACTCAAATGCTCCTGCTTAGCTTAGAGAATGTTTACTAGAAGCTGCCTTTAACGTTTGGAGGGTCTAAGCTGCAATTTTCTTCATTTCAAAGTATAATCTGAAGGGAGTTCTCTGCTCATCGCTATCGGCTATATTTATGATAGCAAGAACACAAAAACATGAGATGACAAAACAGCTCAAATTTTAAATACATTCACTCATGGTGATACCAATTTGCAGACAAATACCTGGAATTGCATCATTTTTGGAAATTTTGGGTAGCACCGTATTGTATATGAAGTAAGAAGGAAAATGAGTAAGAGATGGTAGCATTGTAACCAGTCATTTTATCATGTATGTTTCAGCCGAGTTAATATTTAATTCTCTAAAATCTCAAAGTTATTATCCTTATAAGATGTGAGTAGAGATTATGGATGAAAAGGAAAGCACTTTGCAAGAACTTTTTATTTCAATTAATGAAAATTGAAAGAATTGTTTGAAATATTATTTTAAACCCTAAATATTATTTTAACTTATTTGGCCTGAAACGATATTCCAACCCATAAGGCTATTATTAATAGTTTTTTTGCTAAGAATCCAACTCGGAGTCTGGTAATAATAAAGAGCATCTTTATCATTAAATGTTGAAGTCAAGCGCGATCATATCCTTTGGTAAAAGATTTTAACTCTAAAACTCAAGAGTCCTGAAAAGAAAAACCACAGTTTTCAGATTAGGAAAATTAATGGGAATATTAATGGGGTGAGGGAGTAATGGGGTAAGTTTTCATGTTAAAGTGTTATTCCTGTCTGTTTTCATTTGATACGAATTTTCAGAATTTACCTCCTCTATGATGAATATTAATGAGAGATTTATTTACTTTTACAGAAAAAGGAAAAGCATTCAGAAACCTATCAAAAAGAGGTCTGTACCCAATTCAAAAGCTCAGCAGAAAGTTGATGGAAGAAAGGAAGATGGGGTAGTAAGGGCGCCCCGTGTGACTCCTATTTCTGTGCCGAGAAGGATAAGTATAATTCAAACTAGAGCTCAGAAGGGCAGTGGCAGTGTGAGAGTCGGACAGCACATCCGTCACTGTTCTTGCTGCGAAGGCAGCCCTAGAGTGAATAAGCTAAGTATTTCCAAATCAGAAAAGATTGAAGAAGATAAGAAAGAGTTGACATCTTTAGAATAATCTTAACCCTATTTTACACAGAAACAAAGACAGTGAAGAAGGTGGTGAGTCATAGAGTGAGATATAACCTTGAATACTCTATTTATATTTTAAATATTCCTTTCTTAGCAATAAGGAATATAGAGTTGCATCAAGCTTTACATTTGATAGGATATTTACTCTAGGATTATGAATCTTTGATCTCACATAGAGGAATCACAATTGAATGTCCCTAAAGAATTAATAAATCAACTTCGTGGTTCACTTTTTCATGGCCATAAATTAGCTGGAAAAGATATTTATTTACAGGATGAAAAATAATCTAGCATCGACAGAAATTTGACATTATTTGTCAAGAGTATTTAAAATTGATGACTGTGAGATATACAGCTTTCATAAGGAAATTATAATAGAATTTTCTTAAAATATTGTGATTGGGAAGTAACTTTCAATGTTGTTAAAAATGAGCTAATTTATATATTTATCAAAGATTTCTAATGGCAAGGCATTTTGTTATTATAAGGTTTAGCATGGAAAATTATATATTCTATTCTGCACAGTTAGAAAGTTGAGGTGACAAAAATATTTCCCAGAACTTGTTCAGTTCCCAGGCCTGAAATACTGAAATTAACCTATTTGTGCACACTGTTAACAAACTGCCAAGATGAGGATTGTCAGCTATAGATTGAAATATGAAATTAAATCACCATTGGTTTCTAATGACTCCATTGAAAAGTGGAAATTCTTCCGAGTCTTTCAGGACGAGGCTGACAATTATGTCTGAAGATCTACGCCTCGCAAGGAGAACAAACAATTTAAGTGATTTGGATCCACTTGAGACATTCAGGGCATTTTCTCCTATTTTTTGACTTAAAAATTTTGTCCTGCATGGAAAATTTCACAAGCTCCATAGTAATAGACTAAATGACTGTCCTACATGGTTACCTGACTGATTTTTTTTTTTGCTTATAGGAAGACATTGAGTTCAATGGTATAACATTATATTGGAGTCAATGGTAGAGCAAGAGCCAATTATTTTAATCTATTTTTCACCTCTGTTTATCATTAAAGTACACATCTTGAAACCAGAATTTTTGATGATGACAGTTTTTGCTCACAAGGAGACATCGTCAGAACTATGTCAAGAATTACGATGAGACATATTTTACCTAAAATTAGACAGTGAGATAGCAATAAGCATCATGAGTATCTTCCACAAAGACATGGGTTTGAGAGAAAATAGGATACAAAGATATACTATAAATTTATTAATTTAGGCTTCTAAGTCTGCAGCACAGATTTGGCTAACCGCAATGTAATTGACTCGTAATGGTTAGGTTTCTGATTCTTCACTACTCGGTATCATTTACTTTCACTAGTGCACTTTATTTTTCAATACAGCAAGGTATCCTCACATGGACCTGGAGGATTTCAATGAGCCGAATAAAAACTAAGTTGGTAGAATTCCACTGTTTTATTTTCTCAACCAGCTTAAAATAAAGTGGCTGCTCATCTGCTGATCCATGCTCTTCCAACAAGTAAATTACAATACCACTAGGCAAATCTAGGCTGTAGATTTATGCCTGAAGCTTTAATTAATATATTATTAGTATATCTTTGTACTCTTATTTTCTCTCGAAACCAGGCCTATGTGGAAGAAACCTATGACACTTATTACTATCTCACTATCGGGTAAAAATAAGGTCTCATCAGGATTATTGACATCGATCTGATGATGTCTCACTATCTGTCAATGATCTGAGTAGGCTAAAATGAAGATACATTTAGCTGTCATTTAAAAATATATAACTTTGTTAAAACTAAAAGCTTGAATGGAACAAGCAACCAAGAAATGGGAAACTCAGAAGGAGATTACTCTAGTAACCAAGCCATCACAGCTCTGGAGTTGGAGTAGAAATCGAATTATTTTACCCCTAAAACCTAGAAGGATGGTAATCCTAGTCAATATTGTCTTCACGGTTATAGCAAATGTTATTTATCAGCATCAAATGCAGTACACAAATATTTATCTAAGGTAGAATATCTATTGGGAAAAGCAAGCGTTATACTTTGAGATAATTATAACCAGTTGTAGTATGTACAAAATGAGGGATTTTCCATGCTTATAAATACTTGGTATTATAAACTGTACAAAACCATTATCAAGAAATGGAGGTATTCACATATGAAATTCATTTTATGTACACCGTGTCATCTATTTGAAGAGTAATATATTTTTTCTATAAGTTTAAGAATTGAATAAAAGATAAATAACAGCTATTAGAGTAAATCTGCCCAAAGAAAGTACAAATATATTATAAAAAGAATTTCTACATCTGCATCTAAGCGTGTAAAAAGAAAATTATTGATAATAAAATCATGAAAAATCCCTTGATGTGTTCCTAATAGGAAATAGGTAAATAAATATATTAACTCATAAGCATTATCAATTTGTACAATCATTTTGTAATATACATATGGCAGAGAAAATGTACATGATCTGTGATTGTAAAGCCAATAATTTAATTAGCAGCCGCAATTATTTAACTCAAGGCTGATGAGTTGGTAAATATTATAAAAAGTGTGAATAATTAAACATATGCACAATAACAATAATATAAGTTTCTTCTCTAAGGAACTCCATCTGAATATGTTAGCTTAACCAAACAAAAAATCACGTTTTGCTTTTGCCATTTAAGTCATAGTCAACAAAATTTTTATTATCTTGTTATGTTTTTATATGTTAAAAATTTAGTATTGTTTAAAAATATATTGAAGTTTTAGCAAATGTTTATTTTATAAACCAGATGAGAAACAAAATATTTATATTTGACAAGATTTTTCAAAAATATGTCTAAATTTTTTAAACATGCAATTATTAATGTTTGTATACCATTTGTACTGTGTTTAAAATTAGCATTTACAACATATGTTTACAATAAAATAAAATGTAAACCATATTATATATGACTAGATGAATATCATAGATGTTCTTTCATTATTTCTCACGAAAATTATATGAAATCTCTCCACATTAAATCTATTTAAACAAATATAAATAATGTAGCTTTCAACATGATGTATGAATATAATATACATAAATACATGCATTAAAATCTCACCAGAGTGTTCACAGGATATGAAAATCTTAAAGGTAACAAAAGTCTTTCAAAAGGATAATAAATATGGAAAACATTGTCTAACAATGCTTCAACCTTCAACTTCAAAAGTGATGTAAATCATTGATAATGTTACAGAAAAGGTATTAGTGAATGCAAAAACATAGAAGACATCATTGTAAAGTGATGCTGATTGCACTTAAACCATAAAATTAATTTTTCAAAATATATGGAATAATTAAACTTTAAGGATAGCCATTAGAAATCATCATTTCTCTATTGCAAGAAAACACTGAAGGCACTAGTTATAAAATTTCAATCTCTTTGCTAAAATTTTTCTCTCACATATTGGGAACGGGACCAAAATGCTAAATGGAAGACTAGATCTTAAGAAACAATGTAAATGTAACAAATTCATAAGCATCTAAATTTAATTTTTATGAGTTAATGAAGGATAAAATTTTCAAACATACATTTTGAGGATTTCTTGTTTCATTGATAAGGCCACAACCTCATTCTACAGCAGGTAGAATTTTAAAAAATATTAAAGACCCTCTCAATGGCTTTGACAATGGCCAGCTATCTAGCAAGTTAGCCCCAAGAGCAATAATTTCCATATGGGCCCCTTCAAGCATCCCTCGCTCATGTGATAAGTAATGATTTATAAATAAAGCATCAAATATTGATCCTTCTGCAGAATCAGAAAGTCGCCTTTTTAGAAAATGGCTTCCTCAACAGGGGGGGGCTATGCCTCAACAGAATCTACATCCTGTCAAGTGCATGCTTCTACTAACTTTTCTAATTAAAAAATCCAGCCATTCTGGGTGAGTTTTATGCTAAGGGTGGCTATTGATGTAATTGCTACATTCATTGGGAAAAAATTGTTTCGTAAACATAAAAAGCTAATTTCCTGATTTTAAAGTAAATTAGGAATGACCAAGAAATTCTGAAGTTCCAGCTATATGTAATATTCAAGTCCATCAGGATATGCTCTTTCCATTCATGAATAAATATATGAAGAAGGAAAACCTTTGCTATATCTTTCACTCATTATACTACATATAATATTTATTCCTGTGAATATCACTGATCGCGATACCAAGAAAAATGCAATTAACAAGAGCAATATCTAAAATAAATATTTAAAGACCTCTTTGCTGTTTGAATTTTCAAGAACACTCCTTTGAGATTTTTTTGCACATATCAATATGTATGCTTTCTTACTCAGTTTTATAAAAGAACCAAGTTATAGACATGATGATGAAATTGCTTACATTAAACACAAACCTCGAGATATCAAGATGGAAGATGAATGTCCACTATGCAGGTTTTCCTTTAATTTACAACAACAACTATATCCAGATCTTGACTGCACTGATACTTGTATGTTCACTATCTAGAAACTGCATGAAGCTATATCAAACTGAAATACATCAACACATTCATTTTCAATTGAGTATGGGAGATTTTAACATGAAGAGAAAGCTAATTTGGCTCCTGTTTATTGCCTGGGACAAACTTATTATGGAGATGTTTTATCATTTGCAATGACAGTCAAACTCATTGACAACCATCTCATAATATAAAACTTCACATGGACATAATACCTGCCCTACAAACGTAGACTCTAAAATAAAATTTATCTAACTTTTGGAGAAACACTACATTAACAAGTAAGCACCAATGTTGAAAAAAATATAATTATTCCATGTTAACTAACTTCTGAAGCCTTAGTCTCACAGATAACAAAGGTAAATTAATTCAAATTTACACTAATATAAAGCATACATTATTAAAACATAAAAACTATCATTATACTATATGAAACAGTAATTTACCCCTAACATAATAACATATGTTACACTTCTTAAAAAAGCAATCCAATAATGAGTGAATATTTCAGCTTGATATATGAATAACGTTCATAATGAAAACTATAAAACCAATAAGAGGTAAATAATCACCCTTCCCCAACAATTAGTGGGGCTTGAGATCAAATATCTCAATGAGAAGAGGCTCAACATCCCTAGGATTTACATCTAGATATACTTTTACATGTTCTTCATTGAGGCGGTGAAGTTCAGCCATCTTCTGAATGAGATGCAGAAATGTTGACCTGGCCTCGCAGCCGTTCGGACAAACATTCTCCAGGTAGCGACGTAGGAGGTAGTAATATGAATTCTGTAGAGGAAGGTAAGAATCCTTGAACAAACTGCTTTGTCAGAAGATTGTAAAAGAAAATTAATGCACGGAGATAGTTGAGAACATATTAGTAACAATGACTTGATGTCAAACCATCCTCTCTTTTATCAAATGCACTGTAGAGGAGACTTCTAAGTACTAACCTCAATTGAGTTCAGATTTTTCCTCTGTAAAAGTTTCTGATTCTAACAAAATTGGACAAGCATAAGAATGAGAATTTAACATTTAGTTGGTCTTGAACTGTTCTAGAGTACAGTTAATTAAAACTACAATTGGTATTTTGTATACCTTAAACATATAATACATGTTGAACTAAGAGTAAATATGTGGTTAATAATAAGCTTGCTGCAAGTATTCATATCTTGTCATAAACATTGATGACTAAAGCCTCTTTCATAATAGCTGGTTAAACTACAGTTATATCATCATCTGACTGAGAACTTCTGATTATTTTATTCCAAACTATTGCCAGAATTTGGAAGATGTTTTGAACCACAGAACCGGTTTTACTACTACATATTGAGGAAAATAAGTCATTAATTATAGCTTAGCATTGCCTGCATTACAAATTCATGTTTTTGTAGGAACTACAAGTTCATTTTTATCCAAAATCAAAGAAATACATAAACTTAGTAGGTTCCTCATAATAAAACAAAAATTTATTTCCAGAAATATATGTTTGTATAAATAAATAGACATTATTGAGGGCATCCCACTTTTCTTAAATATTTTGGCCTAAACATTCACCCATTACTTCTACTTGGTTAATTCAAAATGTTTCACTTTGTTATCAATTTCTGATCTGATTTAAATAACTGAAGGATGAATAAATATTTTAATTAAAATTATTACATGCCTATGGCAAGGGAATAGAAATTGCTTTTCCATTGCAGGCTTCAGGAGAAAAATTCAAAGAATGTGTTATGTGGAGTAGTATTATCACACAATCGCCAAAATAGAATACATGCCATGAATATGCAAAAGCATACAATGCTGTAACATTAAAAAAATGAGAAAAGTGCTATTTTTACTTTCTCCATATACGAAGTATAGAGAAAGTATTGTTTTCATGAAAAAATTCGACTTCGAGATTTCAACGGAAATACATGTTTTGGGGTCCCTAGAACACGTTTTGACCATTTTCGGAATGATGTATGTGTGTGTGTGTGTGTGATAGTGGACGCTCTAACGTGAAAACTATTGGTCGTATCAACACCAAACTTCATATATAGTACTGTGGTGTGTGCTGTCAGAGTTGATTAGTTTTTGGAGTAAATCGGTCAACCGGAAGTCGAGCTTTATTCATTAAAGCTCATTTCCGGTTTTCAAAATATCTCCATAAATATGATATATACGTATATTGTATTACTTATAAAAGTTTTAGATAATGTAATTTACTATAACTTTTGTATTTAACATATTTTTTTATCACCGGTTGATTAGGAGTTATTCGTGAAACACTGATAAACCGGAAGAAGATGATTATGTACTTTGTGGGCGCTCTAACATGAAAACTATTTGGCGATCAACACCAAATTTCATATTTAGTACTTCTATTACAGTCTTTAGAGTTGATTAGTTTTTGAAGTAAATCGGTTAACCGGAAGTTGAGCTTCATTCTTCAAAGCTCATTTCCGGTTTTCAAAATATCTCCATAAATATGATATTTAGGTATATACTATTATTTATAAATGTTTTAGGAAATAAAATTTACTATAACTTTTGTATGAAACATATTTTCGTATCACTGATTGTTTAGGAGTTATTCCTGAAATACTGATAAACCGGAAGTTTCTGATTATGTACTTTGTGGGCGCTCTGAGCTCTATGGGCGAAAGGCCAGTTTCATCGTTTTTCATCCAGCATGTCCCGAACAACATTATTTATAATGTTTCGAGTTCTAAATTACTGTCGTAGATAAGTATTTACATCTTATATGTGGAGAAAGTCATGTGCTGGCCACATCAGATTTTTTTATTTTGACATGTTGATGATAATGATTGAATTCTATTCCTCCGTAAACCCCCTTTCTACATCTTAAATAAATCTCCAATATATAGACCCAAGGATAGTAACTACATAGAAAAAATCAGAGCAATTGGAAATTATAGCAAAAAAATGAAATCGATACTTTTGAAGCTCTTCAGCATGGTAAAGTGAAAAAGATAATTGCCCAAATAGTATGGAGGTCAAGAAATAAATAAAATAACTTAGTAGTATCCATGAGAAATTAACGAGCAACCAGTTTAGACTCGAATTCAGGTAAGTTGCAATGGAAAATTCTACCATTGATTAGTCTTGACCTCTCCTTAAACTCCCTTCAAAATTTTCAACATAATGAAGAATTCTCCAGTGATACGTATATGATGATGCCTCAGGAGAGTCAATACCGGTCGTTTGTAAACTTCTCATGTAAACTACCAAGTTATTTTCTTCCTTTCCTTAGATTGTTCCACCAAGTTAAGTTAGACCATATTGAGTATCATTATTTCCAACATTAAGTGAAACTTTTTGTGATTTGCATGACTCCATCCCTGTAACATAACGAAGAAGTTTTTACCTATACACAGAATGTGTGTCTTTGAAATAAAGAGTGTTACAGTGAATTAGCTAATAATAATTCAAAACAAGGCCCAGTACAACAAGGCAGAGTACCCAGCATGATATTAATTAAAAGTAAAATTTTTATAATATTGGAGTAAGCATAAACCAAGGCAAACAATTCACTGAAATTACCTGTTCTAATCTGACAACATCAGCATGAACCACATGAGCACGCTGAGGAGAAAATAATGTTATAGCGGAGAGGAGCAGCATGACGCTTTCATCAGATCTCCAACGAGCATCAAATGTGCGTAAAAATCTTTGGTGTTCTTCGTAAACATTTCCTGGGGCTTTCTTCAAAACATCCACTTTAATTAGATTAGGTGATCCTCTACTTCTTGAAGTCCCTGAATGAGGTATCTGGAACAAATTACATACATAGAATCTCACACAACAATTCATTAAGATAGAAATTATTTTGTAAGCTGTACCGAAAATTTCAATTTTCTACTTTTTTCCTCCCCCTAGAAAATATATATTCTCTAATAATAATATTTTTTCTGTTATAGTAGGCAAACATTTGATCAGTCAATCTGGGACAACTTGAAATTTTTCCATGTGGAATAGACATGTGTTCATCGATATTTCTCTAATCCAATTACATATCACTAATATTGTCCTTAAAAAGTTATTTTCAATTCCAAAACACAATCATGCTGAAGCACCAGTTGATTTTTCAATGAGGAAAATAGAGGAAAGGTTAAACACACTAGTTTCATTAATACCGAAGAGAATCTAATATTTCTCATATTAGCTTACATCAGAGAGACAGATTATAGAAAACTAAATTTTAGCATAATGAAATTACTTATTGCAAAACTTTATTACCAAAATCTATAGTAAAAACATCAATATTTATAAAATCTATTTCTTAGGAAACTTGTGTGAAGCTAATATGATGATTCTTTATAATTTTGCAATACAAACAGGGCCTGAAAATGATTAAAATGAACTTCCTATGTACTTCTAATGAGAATGATTCAAATCGTTAGGGATTATCAATGTTTGGAAAACTGATTACCACTTTTCTATTGCAGTAATTTTGAGCCAGATTTTTTTAATTAAACTGGATATACTAGAATCTCAGACAATTGACTCATTATTATACAGTCTATCATTACTTCTTGCTGCTATTCCTACATAAATATTTCTAAACTTTCAAAGTATTCTTATGGAAAAATGTACCAGTTTGGCTTCAACAATTTTGTTGTTCATCAGAGAACAGGTTGCTAACATGCACAAAATTTTCATTAATTTCACCAAAATTCTAGCAATTTCATAACATAGAAAAACATACTATGATCAAACAAGAACCTTTATTCAATTTTCATCTTTTGGCACCAGTCTCAATTTTATACAACTATAGGTACTCTCTAATTTAATTTTAGAAAATAAATAAATCCTAAAATAGATAAATATGAGCTTACACATAGAATAATGGAGAATACATTACTAATGAGAATACTTTGCCATGTCTGGGGTTGAGCCAGGGATTATTAGTTAAATAAGATGTAGCCCATTATCTACCTTGGAAAGACTATTAAAAACCAATAAATTTTGTAATTCATCCATATTGTTGTTTTCAACATTTTAGTGGACATTCACAAACAAGCATACCAATTTTCTACATCAGTTATAGGATAACACAAAGAAACTGAACATTTTTACATTATAATAATTTTTCAAGTAATTATCATGCAGATGATAGATAACTGCTTCTCTTTTCTCAGTGAAGCTTACTGGGTAGGTTTTCTTAAAATAAATTTGGTATTCGAAAGATGATTCTGATGATGTTCTTCACAATAAAGCATTTGATACTCTCAAAGCATAATCTAAAAAGAAAACAAAGCTTTGAAGCCATTACAAATTAATTACCTTCCAGGAATCTTTATCAGGATCATATGTCATCACACTTCTCAATATCATCATCTCTGTACAACCACCCTTTAGAAGGGCTACTTGATCCTCTTGACACAGCGATTTAAATGCATTTATTCTTTTGGACATTTTGATCAGGCGTCTGATTGCAACTGCCGTTAGGTTTATAATGTCTAAAAGAACAGGTTCACCTCCGCCACACACACTGGTCTGAAAGCATAAAGAATACACGGTTGAAATAAGCATTGTACATAACAATGAATTATGATTGAAAACTCAAAAACATGAGACAATAACGAACAGCATTCAACTATGGGACACATTAAGCATATTATATATTTTTAATATGAAAACTTACTCCATTGAAATCAATGGTTTTTAATCTCAATATAAATAAAATACTAAGTATTTAATAAAACTGATATTCAAAAATGCAAGAACATTTTTAAAATCATTTTGAGGATTATAATGCTACATTCAAAAGATGTTTCTTGCTTCTATAGAATTTTTTCTAAGCAAAAAACATAAAGATAATTAGACTGTAGGTAGGAATAGAACACTTCAGCTTCTTCCTGTTAATGCTGGAGGTCCGTTTCTTTTCACATAAAAACACTATTAAAAAATTTAAAACAAGAATAAAAGTCACTAAGCAACAACCATATAAATTTATCGTTTTGCTATCATAAGCAGAATAAAAGGGTTTTTATTCAGTCTGATTTAATTTCACTATGGAAAATAATCTTCCAAGAAAGAAAAACAGTTCACATGAAGTAAACCCAAGAAAAATTCATCAAATAATAAGATGCACTGAAATCCTGTAATAAATATGTAAAGTACTGCTGGAATATTTTTTATGAATGGTCTGATAAGTAAACTTGGTTTTAATGAGGATAATAGTAGCACACTTAACAGTTTCCAAAAAGAGGTGTCTATTTTAAAAATAAATTGCCTAATTTTAATTAAAAATTAAAAGCAAGATATCATTTACTAAAACAGTACTATATTCAAAAGTGTTTTTCCTATTTTCAGGCATCACACTATCCACATAAAAGTTTTTCTCAGATACTTCAAGAAAAGTTCTTTCCAAAGGAGGTTTCATAGAATGAGAGGAGATTTTAAAGATAAGGCAACATATGTTTTGAAACTGTTGCAATATGGGACTATTTCTGGGAGTCCAAAATAAGCAGAATAAATAATATTTAACTGAAGTATAAAAATATTTCATTAAAATTAAGTTATTGTAATATTGATAGCAATCTACTACAGTTATACTAGAGAAATAAAATAGATGAACAAATATTGTACTTGTAACTGTTGGTTAAACATTGGGAGGAACACTGAGGACTAGGAAAAAAAAATCAGCAATTAGAATCCACTTCATCCATAGTTGTACATGCCCAAAGTCATGCACAGTGTACGTACATTAACGAATATAAAAAGTTTGATGGGCTAATTGATATAATATCAATTAAAAACTACTGGTCAACACTTGAGTCTGTACTCTGTGAGGCCTTTACAGTCAAAAGATCAATAGAGCTCTGGTGGAACATTTGACAAGTAACTTGGAACCAGGGTGAGCTGAGGATTTGGACTGCACTATGGGACATGTACATTTTTTGTGCCCGAATCTAGCGTGATGTCATTTCTAATGGGTACCCTAATATTTGAGCCAAGAAAGAACCCATAAGGGTGTCGTTAATTTTGGGTAAACACAATATTGTACAGTTGAAAAGAAATATGTTTTCTTTGCAAAATCAAAAATTTTCAACTTTCACATTAAGGTATATTTTTAA
This sequence comes from Sympetrum striolatum, assembly GCA_947579665.1. Taxonomy (NCBI): domain Eukaryota; kingdom Metazoa; phylum Arthropoda; class Insecta; order Odonata; family Libellulidae; genus Sympetrum; species Sympetrum striolatum. The sequence continues at coordinate 16,918,395 of OX388351.1, read as the reverse complement.
TCTCGTTATCCAGACAGTTTGATTTTTAATGAAAATTAACAATGCTCCAACATTGGATTACTACTAAACGTTCCAGAATGGCAGCTAATTGACATCACTAAAATAATTACAACATATCTACTAACTACTTTCGTGCATTTGCTTTCTTTTAAAAAATTATGGTAATGTAATGTTTGGAAGAATACATCTGGTTTATATTTGAGCAAGATTGATCCATCTCTCTTCCATCTTTACTCTCTTAAAATACATTGTTTAATAAGGAAATCTTCCTCTTTTCAGGTATTTATCAGGAGTTAAAGAAATACATTACAAAATGAAACAAAGATAATAATTCAGTAATACAGTGTTGAATATTTAATATTGATTTAAATTAAGGCTTGATTAAAAAAATCCTAGATTATACCACAAAAGAATAAGGAAAGATTGATGGAAAAAGATTAAAAGATTCAATTTATACTTACATCCAATGGAGCAGAGAGGTCGGCATCAAGAGGTGCCAGTAAAGCTTGGTTCGCAACCACTAATTCATTCAATTTCGCTCTCTCAACTTCATTCAACTGCCTATGGAGGAGGCTACTACTGCCACATCCACCCTCTAAGCTTCCTCTTATACTGCAGTGAAGCGGACCCAGGGCCTCAAATTCTATTTTGATTGCTTCGCTCAATATGGACCCTATTGAGTCAGGGGCAATCGGTGCACGCCTTTAAGAGAAGAAAAAGCATTAGTCCAAATGTGATGCAGAATCAGTGGTTGTGTTTTAGGTGTAAAATGGTACTGAAAGACAAAACAAAAGTGTCAATATCATTCATCGGAGAAACTCACTCACTGCAATGATTATTATCCAATATTATAAACACACCTAAATTGTCAATGATGGAAAATGCATATAAGATTATGCAGAAAACATTGTCAATAAAAATTATTCCCACAAAAATATATGTATATTCAAATTTGAGCTACCTGTTATGAGCAGAAATATACTACGAAATGAAGGGAAAATTTTTAACTGAAGATTCAGCTTTTCATTGGCAAAGTGTTTTTATTATTGATGCACATATTATAATTAGAAATTTTACATAGGATACATAGGATAATAATTTTATCATAGGAGGAGCTGCTAAAGCTTAAATAAAAGTCTACCACAATCCTAAACTTCAAGCCTAGGCATGGTCTGTAATTGAAGCTAGTAAAGTAAGACTAATTTATAATATAAAAATCATTTATTTCACTTCAAAAAAGGAGAGAAATTTAAAAGATATGATAAAACTCAAAGCAATCTATTTATAATAGAATAAAAGGGAATTACTCCATAACATATGGTAATCACTGGTACAATTCTTTAGTAGATCATCAAGCTAAGTCTATTTAGGTTTAAGAATTGCATTGAAAATTAGAAATTGAGCTTCAGACATCCAATATCATCAATATTAAAACTTAGTTTTGAATTGAATTAAAACATCATTGAGAAGAGTTACAAGAGGAGGAGAAAAACATGAAAATTACAGGGAAAAGAAATATAACATAGAGAATATTACCTTTTTATGTTGCTTGCTGAAAAAAAAATCTTGGTGATTGGATACTTAATAGGAAACTTTAAGCCACTAGGGTTTCAAAAAGTGTTTATAACAGGAAATATTATTTTTAAATAGATCCAATTTTTAGATTACATAAGTTATTCATTGAATTGAATCTTTAGGCTGTTCATTCTTAAATAGGACACTGTATACTGTGATAATAAGTGTAAGTGAAGAAATGCTGATAAGTAACAGTTCCAAATTTCATGACACATGCAACTAACTTAGAATAACTGTTATTAACAACTTTTTCATGAATATAGCAATGTTTTTTAGGAAACATGCCAAGAATACCTCCTAAAATGGGTATAATTCAACAATTTCGATAATCAATGTATTACCATAACTCTAAATATAGAATTTAGAAGGAAGCTAAATGGAATAAAAATGTAATCTGGAAATAATACTTCCTCAAATATAAGGACATTTTAAGATGAGCCATGTTTGTCATTAAGTAAACAAAAATAAAAACTTTAATCTCTTACTCTTAGCTAGATAAATCTACAAAACAAATGCTAAACCAAAGATATTCGTTTCAAAACTTAAAAGCAATAATACAAGAGAATATAAAAATAACGCAAGGGTAGAAAAAAGAGATTTGAAAACTTAAATTAATAGTATACTTTATTATTTTATTTAATGGAACAGTACAATATATTATTGCTCAATTATAAGTATATAATTAAGACTAGTTAGATATTACAAGGTGATGATATAATCTTAAATTAATCATAGCTATATTATTAATATAATTATGAAATGATTGTAAAATGAGAAATATTTTAGGCAGTCATAAGTACAAATTAACTGATGATGAATTAGAATAACAACAAATCTTTCAAATGTTAAAAACTCCATACAGGGCTGGCTTTAGACAAATGGCGGCCCCAGGCAAAACGCATTTGGCAATAATATTGCAAATTCAATAATGGTGTAAACCTGACAAAATATAACAACAGGCCCTTTTACATTGAATAATAAACTAAATTATTATGATTCTTTCTATCTAATGTTTCTTTGAGTTATTTGAGAATCAATTAATAATAATAATCTTGTAATGTAATAATTTGGCGGCCCCAGGCTTATTTGCCTGACTATAAAGCCGGCCCTGACTCCATAGTATATCAACAATACATAGCTAGCTCACTATAAATCAGTTTGGAGGATAATTGGCTGGTGTACTAACCTTGAGAGTCCAGGATTGTAATTCCAATCATCATTTAGGGTAATGGGAGCCAGCTGAGAAATAGTATCATCAGCCACCTTCTCTATACTCCCAAAGGCACTCTCCATTTCATTCACACCAACTTCCTCTGACTCGTCTTTCTCACTCACTGTACTTCCTACTGAATCCCCAATCCCCAAACTACTAGAAGCCAACGGAGGATCCAAAACATCCCGACTCCTGCTTCCAGACCACCACTCTGACGAAGACGACGAAGAATTCACTTCCACCTTGATCGGAACGAGATTTGGTACATTATCTTCTCCAGCTTCATCCTCCTTCCTAATTTTACTGGGAACCCCTTCCTCATCGATGGCTTTCGAATCATTCGAATGGGGAAAGAGTGAACTAGATGGATCCTCACTGCTTTGGTTCACAATTAAGGAATTCAAAAGAGGAGTGCTACGAGGATGAGCAGCTGCTGAACTGGATGAAATGGCGGCGTTTGGAGAATGCTGCAACGGCACCAACGGAGAGAATGGCACGTTAGAATGGTCTGTCTGGGAATGAGGCTGATGGACTGCGGAAGAAGATGGTAAATCAGCAGAGTAGATCTCTGCCTGCGTTTCGAAAGATGTAGATGGACTGTTTTGGGTGGAAGGCAAGGTTGCTGACTGAGGCAATGTGGCTTGGTTTGTGGGCGTTTGTGGAAAGAGAGAGCTTTGAGAGGTGATGACGCTGACGGGAGACGAACGGGGGAGGGATGGAATGGGATCCTCCGTCATGTCCACCTTCGGCATTTTTATTTTGGGTGTTCCTGTCACCCATGCTTGAGGTTTTGATTGCTGCGAAGTGGTAGCAGGTGAGCTGGTGTTTGTGGATGACAACTGCGAGCTGTCACTTGTTGAATCCGAGGTGATTACTGCAGGAGATGGTGGAGGAATACCTTTCTCTCCTGAACTAGTCCTCGAAGAATGAGTTCTCTTTCTACCAGTTGCTTTATTAGTTTCCACCTTCTCCCTCTTCAGCCTCTTGTCTTCCTCGGAAAGGATCCAGTCCTTCCTCATCCCTATGGCAAAACACTTGCGTAAACGGCATCGCTGACAGAAGCGTCTCGTCACAGATGTTATCTCACAGGAATTGCTGAAGGGGCAGCTAAATTCCTGTAGATCAAATTATCTAACAATAAGTAAATAAAATTGTCCCTGAATGGAAAAATAATTAGAATTACCATAAATATTTGATGGTTATGAATATTGTAATAACTAATAGATGAATTGAATAGATAAAATTCATGTAAATTTTAGGTAGGGCTTGACATGACAGAGATTTTATCATTTACTCAAAAATTTCAAACAACTTTACTATTCTCCTCAATTTTGTACAAAAATGTATAAATAAACTATCATGATTCACCTTAAAATAATCTTTGAGGTCATAAACTCAACGGCATAGTGAATATAAATATCTAAATGCGTTTATAACAGGATATATTATTTGGTAAAAATTAAACATGAAAACTTTTAAACTTTGATATTATGTAATAATCATTTCTAGATAGATATTGAGAAATAATAATGGAAAAAAATGCATTTTTTCAATCTTAAACATAGTGTAACAGCATTTATATTATAAGTTCTACAATGATTATAATATCATTCATCATTTACATCTGAATGAACACCCTGAAGTATGCAATGCCAATGCACAGATCAACAATAATTTTTAATGATTCATTTTCAAGTATTCCTTTGTGAATCAATTTAAAAGAGCAATGAATTGTTATTGATTTTTCATGATATACTGAAATACTTTAACCAATATTACATTGATATAAAAATGTAACTAAAAACCATTAGTCACAGAATTGAATGGAAATTAATAACCTTAATTTATAAAATAAAAATTTGGTGTGAAAATGTATTACAGAAAGATTTATACTGAAGCATATACTATGATAAGAAGAATAACATAAATGTAAAAACACAAAAGAAATTATGATTTTATGGTATTGATTCTCCTATACAATAATTTCTCAATAGAACAGTTTAATTCAATTCATTACGATGGAGCTATACAAAAGAACAAGGAGAATACTTGATACCGTGATTAATTTCAATGAGTGAGTGAGCTATCGAAGTTTTTTCCAAATGATAATAAATTCATTTTCATATATATAACGGATCCTCATAAACTAAATGAGTCGAATATATGCACGAAAATGTCAATTACCTTGTTCCTTAAGGCGTTTCGCCTAAAAAAGGCTTTGCATGATTCACATGTTATGGCATTAAAATTGTATCCAAGCGCTTGGTCACCGCAAACACCGCACACTTTGCCTCCTCTTGCTGATTCTCTGCTTTGTGAACTTTTCGAAGATGGATTTTCTGCTGAGGTCTCTTCTTCACCCATTGTATTCACGAAAAATGCTAGCCTATTGAAGGATTACAAACAAAAACCATTAAAAATAGTAAAATAACTAACATTACAGTTTCACATTAATCGCTATTGCACAGCAACTCCCAATGTTAAAGGGTCAAACACTGGGTGAAGATTTCTAGGAAAAATACCGAGTATATAAAAATTTGGAAGCCATATGTAGATTGTGAAGGGCGTATTAATTAAACATTTAATGTACTAAAATTATAACATAAAATATAACTATCTTCTATTCTTTTAATTTTCTTGATAAACTGCCTCGCAGAAATTATGAGATAATAACGAGATGATAAGATAACCAGTAAGATAAAATTGTAACTCAAGTGTTGGGAAAAAAATTGGCTGAATTACCTTTGGAATGATCACATGGCTCCAAACGAGAGGTCAATTTGGAATGTACAATGAAATTGTACTTTTGATTGTTACTTAGAATTACACCCAGACAGTTATGGATGCATTGGAAAAAATACCAGGAAATGTCTGCTTGATATGGCCCCCAGATGACACAAGCCAACAAAACCCTCTCGTCAGGCGTCACGAGTCACCCAACGAAGTGATGCGTATGTATCATATGTTTAGAGGGAAGTGATGTCATACATTATATTACCGTGATGGAAGATGTTTGATTAAAGTAGATACGAAATGATCCGTGTTGAGGTATGCAATGATTGTAAACGCTTAGATGTGATGATATCAGTGAAATTGTAGATTATCTGCGGTGAATTATAAGCGAATTACATTGAAATTGTTTTTGTGAATGAAATGCGCTATACGATAACTATTAAAATCGATTAGGCATGTGATGGTTGATGACAGCAACTCATTATGAATTTGAAAAATCGATTTTTACAATGTTTGAGTGATAACATAACCTTAATTTAATATATCGGTTACCATTAAATATATGGAAATTCAAAGAAGTAACGAAACATGTTTGATCAATCAAAAGAATTTACGTGCCAAAGACCGAAAATGTAAATATTAAAGAGTTTTCGTTTTAAGACTTCTGATACAGTTTCCGAAATTTCTGGCGTGCTATTTACATTCATAATCTTCGTTCCAATAAATCCTGCTGTCCGACAGGTGGGAGATTTGACCTCCTAGGATACCAATGAATTGCATTGGAATCTCCTATAAATGATGGAACCACACGTCGTACTCGTCTTCACAAATGGCAGCTGTTAATGCTGACCTAACCTGACAATGGGGAAAATTACGCATTGTCCTAACAATACATGATCCATTCCGTCCATTCTCACCAAGTTCTTGGTTGTAGAGATGGCAAATTTGTAAATTATTAAATTAAGCTTAAGCAGGGGAATTTTAAGGTCTACGAAATCCTTGGAAAATAATTTTAAAAGTAACAGAATATTAAGTTATACCGAGGCTATGGGCAATGAAGAGGATTCCTATCCAAGCACCTAACCCCAGCTAGAGAGTAGTGCGCTGAAGTGTTTATATAATGAAGATAATCGCTAAAACAGGTTGTTACTTCTGGCCTTTCTTTCCGAGGTGTATTAGATACGCTAATAATGTAAATTAAGTAAAGATGTTGGTTTTATTACACCCCCTGCATTTTCACCAGCCGGTTTGCGTGTTATCGTACTAAATTTTCTCTCCCAGGTTTAGTCCAGCATGTATCATTTTGAGGGCTTTGAAGATGAGAGAAATTTATGGTGACAACGTCATTACATAAGAGTCAAGGGTTAGATTCCATCAGTTAAAGATCTTTTAAATACACTAAAATAAAATAAATAGGAATTTTATGTTGCTCAATAACGAAATTATTTTATTTTCCCAACCTATCCCCAAAAGTTTATCTCGCTTTTTATTTAACTTCCCAGCGTGCAACTTCCTTAAACTTCTTATAATTTATAAAAACAATACGCAAACAAAGTTTTTTTCAAGCGAACTAAAGCACTTAATTTAAAAGCAATGATTGAACCTATTTCCAGTACAGTTGTCAATTCAACTTCTACATCATGTTACTCCTTGCTTTGGTAGATACCAACGGAGATGCGTGTACATGTGTACAAGTATGTACATACGTTAGGTTTGGAACCACGGTTTTATATGACCAAGGATTGAATCAAGTGATTTCAGAAATAAGAAGTGTGATGTCGATAGCTTGCTAAAATAATTTACGTCTTTGAGTGGCATCATTGGTTTAGTGTTAAGCCCCTGAAATATGCTTAACAAACGATCAAACACGTACAATTAAGAATGATTGAGGAACTAAATTTCAATAGTATATTAGTTGCAGTTAAAACTACCAGTTTTTAACCCTAAAGGCACAATTCAAGTGTTACCTTTTAAAGGTTGAAGGTAGGCACATTCCAGAGGGTGGGGTGTAAAGTTGTATTGTTGTTATTAGTATTGCAGCATATTAGCATCATGGAGTGGACGAAGGTGGAGCGCTCGTATGCTGTCGTGGCATACTTGTCTAATGGTCACTCAATCATCGCCGCGCAATGTGCATTCCGTTTCAATCCCTGATTTAGCCCCCTGCGACTATTTTTGATGGGGCTATCTTAAATCACTTGTTTACAACTATCATCCTAGGACTATGATTCACCTGAAGAACAACATTGGTCATGCTGTTACCAGCATACCCGTCGATATGCTGGAAAGAGTTGAACGAAACTTCCGAGTTCGATTAACGCATTGTATTGAGAATAACGGACTGATATTGTTTTAAACTGTGTAATCATAAAATTTAAATATTGCAATTGATCTTTTTCAAAGAATTAAATATATATCTGCATCACTTTTTTAATTAAATTTCCAAATAAGCAAGTTGCTCTGCGCCACCCTGTTAAATAGGCGGTTAAAGGGCACATGATAATGAGGTAACTACTGTTAAATTCAAAGAGACATCGGGTGATGAATTGAATATCAATATTGAATGTAAGCCTTTCTTTACAGTAATACCTAAATACCATATTTCTTTTAAAAAACTTCATGATATTGAATGAAAAAAGTCTTTCCTCAATCATAGATTTTTGATAAGGTTAACAGCAATCAATCAAGGAATCGTTCAACGATGAATAGTTTTTATTCAGTCATTATGTATTCCACACTCATCATCCATATGTTACAATGTAAAGACAAAGATTGCCCCGACTGAAGAAGAGTACAAAAGAGCTTCTGGTCCTTCTCTCCAATTATGTGAAGTTTTACCGGGGGGCATTACAATTTGAAAGGAAGAAGAAGTAGGAGATGGGGAAGAAATCAGCAGCGCGTCGTTGGTCCCAAATCTCTCTCGTGTGGCCACCGCGTTGGTCACTCAGAGAGAATGGAAAACGGTAGAGGTCACTGGCAGATATTTGGAGGTTTTTATGCCGCTGTCTTCTCGTCGCTGACGGCGGTTGCTGCAGACCCTTGAGAATGCGACTCGTGGTTGGAATCGGCAGAGCACGACAGACTAGGGAACCTCTGGTAGAGGGCGGCCCGGTACTTGGGATGGCTTGCAAAGGAAAACATTGAATGGAAATATCAGACGAAATAAACAACGGAATACGATTCGTAGTTTTTCTTAAGCTCTGGATGAAATCAGTTTTATATACGAAACACCAACTAGTACGAAAGGCGTTTAGAAGCATGTGGATATTGAGGAAGATTGAGGGAATTAAATGGTCAGACAAAGTAAGAAATGAAGAGGTTTTCAAAAGGATAAATGAAAAAGGTGATGGAGATAATCAGGAAGAGAAAAAGGAATTGGTTAGGGCATGAGTAAATGAAATAATAGCATCAGTTATAGAGGATTTGTGGCTGGAAGGAAGATGAGAGGAAAAAGATAACAGAATACCTGTAAGGAAAACAAGGATATGGGAGAATGAAGAGATTGGCTCAAGACAGGGAAGGAGAACATAATTAAAGGACATGGCAGAAAAGTTGTCACCATGATTCGTAAGATGCTATTCATAATCTTTGAAAATAATGTCAATATGTAAATACAATAGTGATCACTCATAAATAATAAGGTGAATGACATAAGCTTAGAGGACCAGCGTGTTTATCCTTTTTTTCGAAATTGACTCACAAGCCCATTGTTCTGGATTCTTCAAACAATGGTGGTATCTATTGTTTGCAAAGTCGTATGTATAACGTATTTCGTACTTTATATTAACATTTCTAACGCAATAAAACAATGGCAGTTTTTCTAACTTCTGTATCATTTTAGCCACAAAAGTTTACGTAAATGAGGGAAAGAAGAGTCTTAGTACTATAAACATGCATCATAGGACGCAATAAACAGAAATAAAAAAAATATCGCGAGAGATGATAAAAGAAAGTCGAGAAAGTCTCGGCATGATATTTAAGTTTTATTTACGAATACCAGTTCTGAAAGTTAGAGACATCTAGTCATTTCGTTATTTATGCTTCTGAATATAATCAAAAAAATTTCGTGAAACTCTGCTGAGAACCGACGAAAGGGCACTCTTTCCAGGAAAAAAGAATTTATGCAAATAATAATATATTAAACCCTTGAGTTATCCATTATCTCCTTGCCAATGATTTCGATTCTCCTAATTTTTGTTAAATTACCTGATTCCGTACACGATCGGATTGTAAACAGCGTTCGCCTTAGCGAAGACGGCTCCCCAAATGCTGGCAAGTGGGCTGAGTGACCTAGGAGCGTACAAACCGGCAAGGTTGATGACGAGGTAAGGTGTCCACGCCATAAACCACAAAGAGATGGTCATCATAGCGATCTGCGAAAGAAGTGTACAATGAGAATCATTTTATTTTAGAAAGTAACATAATTTGTAACTCGGCGGTTGTGAGTTCGTTTGGAAGTATTTAACAACTGATGCTCATGAGTGCACAAATAATTTTTCGCAGCAAGGGAAAAAGAGCGAAGATATCCGAAAATTACTTCTGTTTTGTGTGAGAAAGAAAATAATCCTTGGTATTATTCAATTCCACTCTATTTAGTTGATTAGCTTATTAGACTAATATATTCAAGGCACCAAAAACTGTAGTAATGAACAGTATGGTAATATTTTATATTGTTAAAGACAATTCAGTCTTACCGATGCATATGGGCGAATAAAATTCATACAATTTTAGACATGAAAGTTTTTTTTAAGGGAAAGTGAAATATACATGCAGTAAAAACAGCGGCTAACACGTGAATAATTCTTTTGGAAATTTCAAGAATATTAATTAATTAATTAATTCATTAAATCATTGAATTCATCAAATTAATTAATCCATTAAATTTACCACATAATTAAATTTTCTATTCGTATAACTTCACTGTTCGTCATCCCTTTTACAACAGACAGTATTATTTGAAAACATTTGCCAAGTTTTATGAGAAAACGTCTATAAAATTGGAATATAGATATGTTGTTGTACACTACTGGCCAAAATTAACGCAGCACCGGTCGTTAGGATCGCTAGGGAGGTGCTGAGTTAATTTTGGCCAGGACTGTACTTCCCAAAACCTTCCGTTCTTTGAGGGTGTAAATTACTGATTACAGTAGCTGTAAAGAAAGAAGTATTGGAACAAGACTGTTAATGAATTAGAGGTTTAAAATCTCCAAAAGTCTTGCTCCATCCGACTACCGGGAAGTAAGAGGAGGAACGCCGACAAAGACGGCTTTTGAAGATTTTAAACCTCTAACTGATCATAGTAATCGTTTTACATCGGTGTCATCAAGAGGTTAGCTTAATTACTGTTCTTTAAAAGAGAGAAAAACGTGGGCATATGATGGAAAACATCGGTGGAATAAGAATACCTTGGCAAGCTTGATTTCCGCGCTAGTATTTTGGGCTTCAGCGGATCTGAGAGAGGCGACATTCATCTTCTTTGCTTGCTCCCTCATCTGCCTCTCATGAGCTGACACGGCCTGGAAGTGGAATACAAAGAATGATTAATTCAATACACAAAGGAATCATGAATGTTATTCTTCATAGCCTCTCCTCATTCTTTACTTCCATAGTGAGCTTTAACATAAATATCCCTACCGGTGCTTTTTTATTGCTAACCAAATTTCACAACTTCTTAGAATTCAACACTTGCGGGAAGTTGATCCGGATTATCACGGGGTCGAGTGCACGACTAACACTTCAGACGTGTACTCGACCAAGTGAGAACCAGCGATCGAGCTACTGTGCACGACGCCTTCCTGCGCGAGTCGAGTACTATACGCCGTGGCGGACGCAAGGGCGAAATGTAGATTCCTAAAAGAACTTGCGTTCATATGATGAAGTTTGCACATCAAAAAGGATTGACTTTGTAGTATAAATAAATGTAAAAAAGTTAGAAAATGATCGAGATTCTCTCCCGTAACTAATAATAATGTAACTATTTACTCGACTGAATACAGCACAATGTCATGCGAACGATATGAGTCGTGCACGAATAATCGTTCTTGTAGGTTAATTTGTTTCATTCCTGGAATTTATTTTTCGAATATGAAATAATCGTGGGTTAGATTCATTGAAAACATTTTAGTATACATCTCGTGGTAGCAAAGACGTTTTATAATCTGATCTGAGCGTTATCTTCACTCCTTGATTTATTCCACCAAAAATTGGATTTTCATTTTGGTTGCGTGATTTTAAACCTGACTAAATGTTACTTATTTCAGTATGATGGTCAAAATAAAGCTTGATAACCAACTTTTCTGCATAAGTTTCCATTAAGAATAGAAAAACTGAAACATTCTTTACGCTATCCTTAGATTCGTGGCCGGTGAATTGATCCGGGGTGAATTCGTACGCGGGGAATTGATCTACCGACAGATTAGTACGCGGGGAATTGATCCCCCGCGCTGATGTTACTACTATTATTCAGTCTTATGTTAATCTACACGCCCTGATTATTGGTTAATGTTATAAATAAATTAACCGGGGGGGTTGGGTTGGGTTGATAGTACAACATCAGCGCGGGGGATCAATTCTCCGCGTACCAATCTGTCGGGAGATCAATTCCCCGAGTACGAATTCCCCCCGGACCAATTCACCGGGCGCCCCTCAGATTACACAGAAATCCTGAAGGTGCGATTCCAATGCGACGACTGTAACGACTCCAGCCGCGCGATCACAGCCGTACGTTCAGAGCCGCGCGATCCGAGTCGTTTGTTCAACTTCCTATCCCGCGACTGTAGTCGCAGTTGCTGCTCCGCGGAGCTTCAGATTAAAACGGATAGAACCAAGTTTCTATTGGTCGATTTTAACTTCGTTTTCGATGGTGTTTAAACAAGAAAGACTTTATCTACACTGTGGTTAAGGTTTTATGCTTTTATATCAATAATAGATACGCGTAGAGCGGAAATTGAATGAAAGGTCGCGTTTTTCACCCGTGAAACTTTTTAAAACTGCCATTACTCTCTACCAGTCGAATATACAACTCTGGTGTTTTCTTCAGTTACTCTTTGTATCATTCATACGCATAAGACCCACATATTTTATACATAAGAGTAACCAAAACTTAGCAAAAAAATTTTAAAGTGGAACGTAACCATAGAAAAATTTGGTCGTGTAGGCCAATTTGAGTATCGCCTAATTTTTTTTTATTTCTCATGTGACGAAGAACTTGTCGCGAGAGAAATTGAGATAAATGTTGAAATTTTCATTTAAAGTTGGTTTCAAGACGATAGCATGAATAGAACTTAAGATTTTGATTTTCTTATTTGAGAGAGTAATTCGCCGCGGTCACTACGAACTAACCTCATACTTCACATAACAGCAGACCGACATCAAGTTTCCCGCTATTTCGCCTCAGTTCCTACGTGAAAGCCATGGAAGATACATCGCTGTTGGTGGCGTATCTCCTTCTTGAAGAAGAGGAAGAGGAGGAATTATTATTTGCACTTAATCGGTTAACAAGAGTTGAATCCAATCCCATGTTCTTGGCAAGGGACAGGGAAGGTTTTCAAAATATATTGGTACAAAGACATCTTCTAAAGGACGAATCTGTGTTCAGAAAATTTTTCCGATTGAACATTGACCAGTTTAATTACGTTCTATCGATCATTGAAAGTGACCTACGAAGACAGTCTTGCGGTAAAGTGAAGCATCCGATAAGCCCTGCAGAAAAACTAGGAGTAACACTCAGGTAAGCAAGTCAACTGTATATACTTAAATGCAATTTCTCTATTTTTAATAAATTTTCCAAAAAATTACAAAGAAAAAAACAATAAAGGTAGCCAAAGGTAAAGTCAAAAAGTAAAAATATCTTTCTATCTATTCACAAATTATACACCAAAAGAGATCAGTCTAGATAGAAGTAACAATGTATGCATTTAAACAGAATTACTTGCAGACATATTCGAAACAATGTGTATATCATGGTCCGACAAAGAAACTGATGCGATATGCCCGTCATTTGATTCTGAAGATGTTGATGCGGAAGCTGATAAAGAGAGACTAGATATTTCATCTAATTCGAGCTGGCTAACTATTCGGCAGATTTCCATTTTAGCCCGAATTTGATTTTCATGGCACATTTTCTTTACGGATATTGCCATACTTTGGAAGACAGCGTCTACTGGATGCTGTTCTTCCTGTTGTCTTTTCGCGAGAATTGTTGAAAACAGTTTAGTTCGATCATCGTAATTTTTTTTTAAATGTACCACTATGTCATCTATTGATTTCTTCGATGAGTATTTTCTTTTATAAGACTTAACGTGAGTTTCCTTTTCCTCTTCTCCTTGCTCTTCACTATGACACTCATTGATGCTAGAGTCGGCGATATCGTCACTGCTATTAGTTTCTTTATTTTCCTGTTCATTCGGATCTCCTTCAATTTTTGTTTGCTCACTTGCAGAATCGATGGCATTTTGTATCGTAGCATTTGTCAAAGACCTGTAAATAATCAAATATTTTGCAACAACTTAAAACGCGTAAAAATTATCACTATCAGATATTATTCGCTAGTATTTTTATAATAATTAGGAATACTTTGTATATTAGTATTTTTACTTACTTTCTTTCACATTCAACATAAGTGAGGAATGCAAGGTGTTCTTCGAGGTGCCATGGTCGTATTTTTTTTTCTCGAGCGGATCCTGTAGGCAGTTTCTTATTCCTTTTACGCCTCATAAACGTATCACGAATATTTTTCCAGCGGTTTTTACACTCTTCCGCTAAAACCAATGTAACAAGGTGTATTAATTTCAATATTTCTAGTGTATTCTTAGAATGTTTTCTTTTTTCAGGTTCTTAGCGACTGGAGAAAGCTTCGCATCTTTGTCGTATGCATTTCGGATAGCACCAAGCTATATTAGTCGGATTGTGAAAAAAGTGCTTCAATTGTGCAGTGAAAGACTACCAAGCATTTTTATGCCGACACCAACTGTGCAAGACCTTCTGAGAATAGCCAAGGATTTTGAAGAAATTTGGAATTTTCCAAATTGCGTTTCAGCAGTGGATGGCAAGCACATAAGAATATTTTGCCCCGGAAAAAGTGGCTCACAATTTTTTAATTATAAAGAATATTTCTCTATAGTTTTGCTTGCTTTTGTCGATGCTAATTACAAATTTACCATGGTAGATATAGGATCATATGGTAGAGAAGGGGACAGTGGCATAATTGAAAAATCCAGCATAGGGAAATTAATTAAAAATGAGGAATTTTATCCTCCTCCAAAGAAAGTGGGTGGGAATATAGTGTTGCCACACGTAGTTGTAGGAGACGAAGCATTTAAACTGTCAACGCATTTAATGAAACCGTACTTAAGAAGTGATGCTCGCCTCGACAGCAAGAAGGCCGTCTTTAACTACAGACTATCTCGCGCAAGACGGGTTTCAGAAAATTCATTTGCTCTGCTAAGTCAAGTTTTCCGTATTTTCTATACACCAATTGCAGTTAACCCACAGATTACGGACAACTTAATAATGACTGCATGTTGCCTTCATAATATGTTGAGAAATGCATTTCTAGAAGAAAATAATGAATGTTTTTTTAGACTTTCGAACGCAGAGCAACCACCTACACAAAATTTGACTTCTTTAGTTGCTAGTGGTGGATATGGCAATATTGAAGGCTTTGCAGTAAGAGATGGATTCGCCGATTACTTCAACAGCAGTACTGGCTCGGTAAATTGGCAAATAAAAGAAGTAGCCCGAACAGATCAACAGAAGTAAAACACAAACTTTGCTTTTTTAACACTAAAAGAAAATAATTGTGAATAAATCAAAAATGTTCAACATACCTGGTTGTTTCACTACTTCTCCAATTTCCATCCATACGTTATCCCTGATATTGATGTCTTTGTACTGATGGTGTTTAGGGTTGTAAAGACTAGGATGCTCTCGCACTAACTCAATTAATTTGGAATCATCCATCGCACAAGCTTAAAATATGGTTAATTTCACCGGTATTCACTATCAGTCGCGGCGTCTGCTACGACTGGACTGCTCAAGTAGGCGGTCGAGTCGTACGGCTCAAATCGTCTCACTGGAGTCGCTTCAATCGCGCGGCTCCAGACGCGGCATTGGAAAGGGCTCCGTTCATTTGCCTACAAAGTGTCTTATTTACAGTCGCGCGGCTACAGCCGTACGGCTCCAGTCGTAACAGTCGTCGCATAGGAATTCCACCTTGAGTTTTACGTTTCCCTTGACACAATTTTCCAATTTTGATTGACGCTGCTCATATTAAACATTGAAAAAGAACACACGTGTTCCATTACATCAGCGAGCATTTCTGTTTACTCGAAAATGGCTTTGCTGTAGATAGCGCAATGTTATCTCAAAATCTCAATCCAAACATCCTCTATCTTATGTAACCCGCGCATCTCTTTCAATTGGTATCGCTTTGATTTTTTACATTACCTTTCGATAGCAGTAGGGAAAAATACCGCGCAATCGATTAGATATCTGTTCTCACTAGGATTGTTCCCGTTTGGTTCCGAAGAGTAATTTAATAAATATCATTGAAACGTCGAATTACGTTATTTCGGTTTAAGCTAAATATAATCACATGGAAAAACAAGAATCATCAACGCAGTTTCTAGCTAAGATTTTCCTCTTAAATGATCTGTGATAGAATAACAGAATATTCTTAAAAATATTTAAACTATCAGATATTCCTAATTATGCTAATTTTATAATTATATTGAATGTATAGATGATTTAATATATAACTTATCAATACCCTAATGTTTTTAAAAAAATACTAATCAGGATGGAATTTTAAGCTAAGAATATTAGCGAAATTGCGAAAAGTTACGAATTCGATTCCATTGAACATTACGCAGTTCGTGAGAATCACACAAACGTCCTGCTTTAAAATCTCTGCTATAAAATCAAGTTTGCGTTAAAATTTTGTCTCTCAATAGGGGACGGACGGACGGATTTTGCATTATATATACGATATATATATATAATAGTACCTTGTTAAAGTTGCTAATATTCCGTTAGATTAATTTCAAATTCACTAGAATAGCCATCAAGTTCTCTTCATACTCTTTGTTGACAACTTTTGTAGATAACAATTGTTTTATCGCAGTTTTCTGTTATAACAGTACATTCGAAGTTATCTCAACTTGAGCCAGGCGATTTAGGAATAATCCATCCTAATCTATCTGCTGTCAGTGATTTAATGTGCAATGATGATGATACAGCTGAAAGATGAATATTGCAGCACAAATGAGGGAAATACGTTGGATTAACCTCTACAGATATTAAAATATAAATACAAATGTACCAAATATTACAGCGTGAACTCCTCTTCCACTTTAACGTATGGAATGCAATAATTGTACCATGAGCCAGCACAAAATCGTATTTTTCTATTATATTGAAAGAGGATATTGAATTAAGATGTGCGGCATTAGTCATTCCAATGCTTTATGTACTAAATTTTCGACGGCCATGAAGATAATAGTGAACTTTCACCTTGACAATGAACCAGTAAGCGTAGATGATGACACCAAGAGGTAGGCCATAGACGAAGACTGAGTAGGTCCAGATATATGACACGCTGACCCAGTCCTTTGAAAGGTAGTCGGTTCCGCAGGATGTCATGTTGCCTTCAGGTACATACCTAGCGAATGAAAAAATACATTAAACATTTCTTTAGTTATTTTGGTTTTTCATTCTATTTTTAACGTTCAAATATAATCACCAAAAATTTTAATTCTTAAACATTCTTGACATACTTTAACATACTCTAATGTAGTCGTAAAGGTGATGCCGCTTTCTGTGATTCAATTATTTAAATAGTTAAATTTAGATAATAGATAAGTTATTTAGCCAGAAAAATGTTATTGAGCAATAAATAACATTCTTACAGTTTATTCGGCTGAGCATTGGAACTGTAGCGTTTATTTAAGCATTAATTTATTTACACACAACGTTTACTTGAACAATAATTTATTAAAAACAAGTAAATACAACTAAATCAAGCCTGATTCATCTTTGCTCTATCAAAAAGTAACCTTAGCGTTGTTTACTTATTTGAACATAGCAACTCTCATTGTTTACATATTTGTACTTAACAACCTTCATTGTTACCAGTGAAGTAAACAACTGTACAATATAGAGTTTGGTAAAATATGAACACTTGGACTCATCTTTCATCCATGAACGTCAAATCTGTGAAGAAAGAATATATTTGTGCTAATTTTCGTTAGCTATTATGTGGATTTCATAAAATAAAAGTGAAGCGTATAAAAAAATCGTTTCATCAGTTTCAAACTGTTCAATAGTTCAACACACTAGAACAACGTGACTAATTTCATTGTCATCATTTTCACCGGGTATTACTTAAATTAATCCGCGGCCTTAGATAGACAGTTCTTACAACTAACCTGTTCCAGCCAAGAATAGGAGCGACAGTCCAGACTGCGGAGTTGAGCCAAACTTGGAAGATCCAGAACAGAGCAGATTTGGTGGTAAGTGGTTTGGCTGATAGACCCTAAAGAAAAAGGAACAACGAATCGGAAAATAACGTCAATACTCCACTGTAACGGTGTGGATCGTATTTCATCTGAAATACGTAAGTATATATATGAAATTAAACCATCAGGTCATACTTAATTGAAGTCCTACAAACTTTTAAACGGTCCAGCATTGAAATTGTGCGACGGACAACGAATTTAATTGCAAAATACCCTGATGGTAACTTAGAATTCTCCGTTTTATTTTCTCTCGATGTGCTAAACAAAACGGAACAACAAAGTTTAAATTCTCGAATTATTATTATTATTACATGTAGGGTTTCTGGGGAATTATTCGAGCTGTTCTGTTAAACACATGCAGAGCTTTTATTGGTTTAAGATAATTTTGTAAGTTATAGTAGTTTGAAATGTAAATTAGCGTAGTTTGTAAACTTATCTAGTAAATGCATGGGGTTTGTGAAATACAAACTTTCTGCAATTGTGTACATAGAACTTAGAGACATTGTTTTTGTTAGCTCATCAATGTGATGGTAGATAACATCGCCACCTGTTCTAGTGAATAACTACAGTGGAATACAAAATTATTAAACCATGCTTAACCATCTCAAAAATTGAGAGACGACATCTTTTGGCAATAATAGGTTTTAAAAAAGTTTTTTTGGCATCATCTTTCTCTTTATAATGAGATTTATGAAGAAACACTCCAAAAAGCCAATAATCTTCCTAGTCAAACCTTCTTCCAAAATTCATCGTCCTTACTTATCAAGATTCATCGACGTTCTTTTGTCAACGCAGACACAAAATGAATCCTAAGAACTCCATTTCTTCATACGTCCTAATACCTATTTCGTGTTATCAAGAACAGAATTAAGGTGGGAATAATCTTGAAGATCATTTCAGCCTGTATACTAATTTCTTACTCATAGGATACAGGTCCCGAAGACAAGACGGTACGTTTTAAGGTTTGAATATCTACAGGATGAAGGGAAAACATACAAGGTTAATCCCGACCGTCATTTTTTAAGAGGGTCAAGCGCTTTCTAAGAGGAGTCGACCTTTGCATGCGCTTAATCCAATTACACTAATATCTTTGGCGTAGCAAAGTGTTTGGTGCGAAAAACCGATGGAATTAGGGAGAGGAAGCGATTTCATAGTAACCTACCGCGTTTAAAAATACCAATATTAAATCACACCCCCTTTCTTAACACATCTTTCCGTTTCTTCTAGAGGATTCTCTTCCTTGATTCTCCCAATAAGATCGATATTATTCGATGAGAGAATATATTCAACAAAGAGTATATTTCGTTGCATTATCATGAGATGTTTAATGGTTTTTGAGAAAGTGTTTTAACGCTTGAATTCCTGTTTAAATCGTGGAAACTTTTTGAATCTGCGGAGACACGATACATGTAAAAAAATCAAATAATAGTAAAAAAAAGAATTAAATGATACTATGCATGAGGAGCAAGGCTTAACATCTAGAAGATCATTCTGATTATTAACTGATTTACTTATCTTTACAAATATTTTTTTGCACATTATTCTACTAATTCTACCATTTATTACCTTCACCGAATGTTTAAGGGAATATATTTACACTTTTTTTAAACAGCCGCCATTTCTCAACATTAACAGAACGATTTTCCTCAAAGAATCATATAGCGAGTGAGTGTCTTACATACATTGTTGCAATGACTATTAAACTACCAATTAAGTACGCAATAAAAGAGTGGATAATAGCGTCTTAACTTCTTAGGAATTATATTCTCCCAACATTGCGGCAACCCTCATTAAAGTGTGAGTATTACATGAGCTGGAATAAAATTATTAAAGTATCGATCGACTTGTTACGAGATAAAATCTAATTACACGCTCCAACGGACGAACTCTTACTCGCTCTTGTAAATGGCTGCCCAGGCGTTGTTGAAAAAATAATCCCCAAGCTATAATCTGTAGTGTTTTGCTCTAATTTTCAGATTATAAGAGGTCTTAACTTGTGAATGCAAAGTAAGTGGGAGTCATGTGGTGCTTGTCACGCCTTTACTCAAAAACAGAAAAAGAAAAAACACATACACATTCAAAAGACTTCTAAGAAAAGCTACTAAAATTGTTTAGAACTTACCTTTCCATTATCGCTCTGGAATTTGTTTTTCAATTTACAAGTTAACTAATTCGAACTATTAGTTGCTAAAATAGCCCCTATGTATCAGGTTGAGAACTCACATAAGAAAGTGCATAAATAAAAATTATACAAATATATTTACATCGCACGTTTAACTTACGTTACGTTTCACTTAGTACCCGGTATATCTAGTCAAATCTATCAACTAATCTATACATTAGCAAGGTTTGAATGTCATTCAAGCTGGTACGTCAATCATCATTTTAAACATTAGTTAACGTTTTATCATCGATTAAAGAAGAGTGTTTTTTTGGAGTCACGCGAAGGATTAAAGTAAAAATCCATGCTAAATTTAGATTATAACATAGGGCCATGATTCAAGGTAGTTCGTTAGGAAACCTTACTCATATTCTGGAAGGAAAAGATAATGACTTGAATAAAGAATACTATAGAACAACCCAAAATATCTATAACATATGAGCAACACAACTAGGAAAATATAATTTATAAAATGCATGCATACAAAAAAATCTGATGTGGCCAGCACATGACTTTCTCCATATATATAAGATGTAAATATTTATCTACCGCAGTAATTTCGAACTCTATATTCCATCTAAACTTGGAATATGAGTGATTAATATATACATATATATATATATATATATTATTATCTTTGACGCCAAAAACATTATAAATAATGTTTTACGGAACATGATCGATGAAAAACGATGACATTGGTCTTCCGCCCATAGAGCCCAGAGCGCCCACAAAGTACATAATCAGCAACTTCCGGTTTATCAGTATTTCATGAATAACTCCTACACAATCAGTTATAAAAAAATATGTTTCATCCAAAAGATATAGGACATTACATATTCTAAAACTTTTATATTTAACAGTATATACCTAAATATCATATTTATGGAGATATTATGAAAACCGGAAATGAGCTTTGAAGAATGAAGCTCGACTTCCGGTTGACCAATTTACTCCAAAAACTAATCAACTCTAACGACTGTAATAAAAGTACTATGTATGAAATTTGGTGTTGATCCGACAAATACTTTTTATGTAAGAGCGCCCACAAAGTACATAATCATCTTCTTCCGGTTTATCAGTATTTCACGAATAACTCCTAATCAAACGGTGATACAAAAATATGTTAAATACAAAAGTTATAGTAAATAACATTATCTAAAACTTTTATTGGTAATACAATATACGTATATCTCATATTTATGGAGATATTTTGAAAACCGGAAATGAGCTTTAATGAATAAAGCTCGACTTCCGGTGCACCGATTTACTACAAAAACTAATCAACTCTGACAGCACACACCACATTACTATATATGAAGTTTGGTATTGATACGACTTATGGTTTTCACGTTAGAGCGCCCACTATCACACACACACATACACACACACACACTCACACACACACACACACACACACATACACACAGACATCATTCCGAAAATGGTCAAAACGTGTTCTAGGGACTCCAAAACATGTATTTCCGTTGAAATCTCGAAGTCGAATTTTTTCATGAAAACAATACTTTCTCTATACTTCGTATATGGAGAAAGTAAAAATATTTGTACTTAACACCGTACGTCTGGGTATAGCGTATACCTCGAGATTACTCATAACTCTTTCCCCACCTTTACGATGACGTTGTATCTGTCCATAGCAATGACGGACATGGTCCATATGGATGCGCAGCCGAACATTGAACCAAGCATTCCGTAAATCTGGCACATGAATGGTCCTGCAGAAGATTAAGACATTTATAGATTGAGAAAGTGAAGCCTCCATTCACTGGTGAACGAATGATTCACGACACAAATAGAGCGTTCCATTTATTGCTTCAAAAACATGATAAATATACTCCATACATACTAAGAGACCGGTAAAAAATCCAGATAATTATGGTTGAATACGAAAATCATAGAGAAATATAAAGGTAATTCAAACGGTGGCCATTGTGAAATCTATTCAAATGTCATTGCAAAACCTCCAAAATTAGAGGTATTGGCATGAATGATCCGAAGAGCATCAATTCACAAAAAATCTTCTGAAATACTATCCTTGAAACTATTTCGAACTTTTGTGGTAAACTTTTTAACATGTAATTATTCCTTGCACTTTCTCTTACAGCCTAATTGTTGACACATTTTTTTTATTTATTGACAAATATCAACATACAGCACGAAGCGAATTACTGCTGATGATTAACAATAATAATAAAGAAAAAAATAACAATAAAATCGTGAAAAATCAGCAAATTAAACATATAATAAAATAAATAAATGTATAGTAAATAAATATATAGTAAATAAATACATAATATATTTTATATAAATATAATATATATTTATGTAATAATTATATATTTATTTACAGTTAAGTATCCATCAGTGCCCCTTTTCTGATTATCCGATTATCATTATCGATTATAATATAATAAAATAACAAATGAGAAAACAAACAAAAAATCATAGAAAATAGTATTTTTCCACGTCAAACTCGCGCAACCATTTCCTGGATAGATTTCGGAGATAAGAAGAAAGGATCGAAAAGAGTATTGGAGGAAAGGGAATTGAAAATTGAAGGAATGCGAAAGAAGAGTGATCGTTTCACTATTGATAGAAGAGGAGTAATCAAAGAGAAGGTATCGGATAGGCATGTTGTTCTTGAGGGAACTCGGAAAGAGAAAAGAGAGAGTAAGAAAGGGGAATCAACTTTGCTATTTATTATATCATATAAGAAGGAAATGTCGGAGAAAGTATGAGAGGCTTTGATTGGGGTGAGATTAAGGTGATTGAGATGATCTTTTGGCATATTTATATCAGACGGTACTAGAAAATGGACTATTTTTAGAAAGAAATTTAAGATGCGATTGAGAGAAGAGAGGTTTGATTCAGATGACATGGTCCATATGGGAGAACAGTAAGTAAGAAGGGGAAGAACACAGCTGGAGAAATAGGTGCGAAGAGAGACTGGAACCCTGATGTCTGTGAATTATTTATTATGAATACACACAGAGATACAAACATTGGATGTATGAACAGTGCTCTACTGAATAATAACTTGTTTCTCTTTGAGAATCGAAGTTATTTATCACTCAGTCATTCACATTCTATTAGCAATATTCAGAAGAATATTGATTGACGGCATCTACTTTGATCTTTTTCATATCTAGTGTCAGAATACTTCAATATTTTAGATTCGTCCGGATTGAATAAGAGTTACAAAAAAGTATTTACAACTCTTGAGTTACGTGGAACAAATCTTTATAATTATTTTTTTCCGCAGCCCACAAAAATTATTTTTTGGCTACGGCAAAATTTTATAAGAAATGCTCTAAAAGAAGATTTCAAGAGGAACCAGGTTTTATAACCAAGGAAATAACATTACAGCCAGTTTACAATATGAATAAATAATAGTGGATATGAAAACCATTTTAATGAACCTTTTGAGAAATTCTGCTGCAATGAATCGCAAAATCTCGCCATTGAAAAGCCACTTAGATTTTGAAAATCTACTCCCACGAAAACTTAATGCGTATCTTTTGCTATTTTAGTATCATTATGGAAACGGTTCTGTAAATACCGCATATTTAATTTGTTTTCAATGCTGCTTAAAAAAATGAACAATGTAACCCAACAATATGTTGGGTTACATTGTTATTGTTACATTATGCTGATGGTTGTTAAAAGTACACGATTATTCGTATCACGTATGGAATTTCGCTGACTGATTTGAGAATGGCATATCTTTGTAGTTCCAAGAGCTGTGTATGTGCTACTTCGATTACTGCAGCATTCAGCAAACTGCGGTTCTGAGGAAACGAACATGCGGCTCTAAAGGAAAATTGAAAATGGAATTAAAAGTTCTAATTAATAATGACGAGTAATTAATAATAATTAATTTTGATGACGAGTTTCGTTTAATTTTAACTAAATTACTCATATTAAAGTTTAATCGCAACGGGAAGCAAGAGTGACTACTTAGCATCCGGAGGAATTCCGACTTCTTAGGAAAATGTGTTCTCATCATTTTCAAACCAAAAGATAAGTATTGAAAGACGAATTTAAGCTCTTTCAAACTTCCATAATAAATACGTTCAAATATTAATATTTTTGTAATAATACTTAACATTTCTCTTCTTTGAAAAATTATTCGTTCCAACTTCAATTAATTTTTATATTTTTTGAGGTAATGGTTTGGTTCTTCCACCTCAAAAGTTTTTCGACCTTGTAATAAGTAATAGATAGGCGGAAAGTAACAGGGAAGAGAAATAGTTTTTCTTTCCATGAAATACAGGAAATCCATCTGAGCAAAAGAGCAAGGTTAAGTTGCGCTTAAAAAGGGGCCCTATGAGAATTCCGAAAGTTTCACTGCACCGACAATTAGAACAAGAATGGAAGTTTAGTATTGCGACTAAAACATATGTTTCTCGTTATGAAACAGACATTTTAGAGCATCACCACCTGTGCACCTGTTAGCTATCCAAAGATTAACATTACTCGCTTATCCCAGGGCTGTTTATTATACTACTACCCTTAAAAATTTCCCGAAATAATTTTTCCAGCTAAAACGCCGAGTAGGAGAATGTAAAATTCTGGTGGTAGATAGCGCCACATACTGTGGATACAGCTACCTACCAATCTACCGCCAGAATTTTACATTCTCCTGCTCGGCGTTTTAGCAGGAAAAAATAAGTTCGGGAGCTTTTCGAAAGAGGTAGTATGTCTTACATATTATTCAAATTCATTGTAATAAGCTCAGCATATGAATGCACTGACCAAGAATCCAGGTCTCGAAGTAGCAGTTGATGGTCATCATGGGAGCCATGGTGGCCATGAGCATGAAGTCGGAAATGGCGAGATTGACCACGAACAAGTTGGATGGCGTCCTTAGTGATTTGGTGGTGGAGAAGACGTATATGACCACACCGTTTCCGCAGATGGAGATGAAACCCAGCAGGCTGATGAAGAAACCGAGGAGGGCGTGCCACATTGGGTTCAGAGGAGGGAATTGATACCTGAAGAGAGGATGGAAAGATAACAAAACGCATGTCAATGAATAGCACTATAGGCGGACCTGTATTCTCTGAGATTCACCATTGAGGATGCAGGTTTTGCATGATTTATTAGTTTGATAATCCATTTATAGCTGTATCGTCCAATGTTAAGGCCGGAAGACCTCATTTGAAATGTCATCAAATACGCCAATGCGGTCCCATAAAATTATACTTCTATTCTCCTTGACAAGTATTCCGTACTTTTGCAAAGCTACCTTGGGCACATTGTTTACGCCAAGGAGCTCGAACAGTACTGGAAATATCAATAAAAATATGCTCGCAAATAGATTAAAAAATTGCATGAAGTACACTAATCAAGTTTTATTCAAACACGAAGAATTTTGTTGCATAAAAATACGAGAAGGATTTCGTCATATAATATATACATAATAATTTTATTTAGGATAAAGATTTCTTATTTTAAAATTAATTGTCCATTCTGAAAGTACTAGCTTCTCTGGTTGATTTCCTTGTTACGACTATATTTGACACGTTTGCTATATATTGAGATATTTCCGATATCTTTTCGATATTGTTTCGATATATTTTCGATATTTTAGTCCGAGGGGACCTTGATAAAGGTGTCATAATTTAAAGCTGTATTTCAATTAATAACGGTTTACCACTCAACTTCCTCCTAAAGAATAATTATCTCCTATCAATTCAGCTTTAAGGAATTATATCACATTTAAATAAATAATTCTTCTTGAATGACTTAACTAATCGAATACGAATAGTAATATCGTTGTGCTATTTCGTAATTGTTTCGTTGAAAATATTTAGTAACAGAAAAAAATTTGGTAAACTTTATATCAAGCGATATTTTAATGGAATTTTGTTTCCTGCTCTTAGAAAACGGTAGTGTTTTACGAACTATTATCTATTTATTATTAAACCGTAAATCTTTTGCTCTAGCGCCATCATTGTTTTGTCCATAACTCTCTGAAAATTCAGAACAGGGTGTTTCAATTACGTAAATATAAATAAACTTCTTTATAAACGGAGAAAGTTTGGCATACACTACCAACATTTTCACTTAGCAGATATGAGCATTTTACCAGTCGTAGCGCAACAGAAATTGGGCCAATTAATGTACGGGTAATGTGAAACAGGGAAAATATAAATTTACTTTTTTTCGAAGGGTCCTCTTAACTTACCAGTGGGAGTCAACGAGGAAGAGCATCTCTGCGGGGACTTTGTCCACCACCGTCATGTTCCCGTTGAAGCTATTGCCCGACCAACTATAGGCGCTGAAGCTGGGGCCAGATCCTACTGCCACCGACATTTTGGCTATCCGAGAAGAGAAGAGATACACTTGAACTATCTAAAACGTCTCTCCGAAAGATTGGGAGCACTTAATCCAGGGGACGTTAATTTCTGTTTGATGATATTTGAGGCTTGGGCAGTGAAAAGAAAGAAGAGAGATGCCTGCAAAGCTTTGAAGTATGGTTATGGAGAAGAATGGAAAAAATTAAGTGACGTGACAAAGTGAGAAATGAGGAGGTGTTCACAAGGATTGGAGAAGAAAGATGTTTAATGAAATACATCGCGAAAAGGAAAAAGGCATGGCTTGGGCATATATTAAGAAGTGACTGTTTGCAGAGAAATTGGGCGAGTATGCTGTCCGACATGAAGGAAGGAAGGAGCTATGCAAAGATGATGGAAGATGCCCAGGATAGAGAGGGTTGGAGATCCAGTTGATACCTGTCTTAGGACAGTTCCACAGAAGAAGAAGATATTTGAGGTGTACACAAAAATAATAACCGTGAAAGATGAGATTTTTTTGAAAACGTTAAATATTCCCTTTTTATTAATTATTTGAATAATAATAAAGTTGATGATTTAGTTTGAATCATGAGGAGTGAATTTTAAAGAAACATTTGCAGATTCCCAGCGTAAGTTTTCTAATAAAATAAAGAGAATATGAATTCATAATGTTCAGATGTTACCACGTGGAGTGCCATAATTAGAAGAAGAAAGAATTCTTATTTTTTCAGTTTCTCGAAATTCATGCAAAGTGCGAAAAAAATGCAAAGTCTTTCTTCCTCTCGTTAGATAAAGAGCATGTTAGAGTAGAAGATTCAAAATATCGCAAGTCAATGCTGGCAGAAGCAAAAGTAACTCGTGTTTCCGAAACCGAGCGTAACTTCACAGCTTTTTTCTCCAGTTGTCACCTACCGGTAATTGATGGTATTTGGCACTACGGAAACAAGAAAACTGAAGCAAATCGTTCCAAAGATGCGAACTACTGCAGTTTTGTTTTTCGTATTCTTCACCGGATGCCACTGGAAAGAACGACCCTTCCGCAGTTGACTCGAGTGGTCAGTGCAGAACCAGGAGCTTATATAGATGGGTGAATGGGGCACCTTGAGGAGAAACCAGCCTCTCCTCCCACCCCACTCCTTCCCTGACACCCTTCTTATAAAACATTATCCCCATCGCTCCTATTATCCCTTCTTAAGAGATCCTGCCTCCTTCCCAGGGAGCACTCACCTTTTTTTACCGAAAAACCCTTCATCGAGTACTTAATCTAAAGAGCGATTCGATGGTGACAAATTGCGATCGCAATTGGCAATTCATTAACTCGAGTTTTACATTACTGCGGTTCTAATGCGGCGGAAATTACGCACCGAGTCGGAATTCAGGGACGAAAACACGGTTAATTCGATTATACCCATCCGCCCATTTGGAGGGCCGAGGGAAATTTTGCATCCCTTGCACAAAACTTTCCCGCATATTAAATTTAGCATCTTAAAAGCTAAAGGATGACTAGGAGTTTGCACGCCATTGTGTGTCATTCCGATAACGCTTTCCCGGATTTATTTAATTTCATTTCCCTTCCGGGATTTTTTTTTCAGCCAAGGCTTGCGTTGAAGCAAACTCAAAATTAATGCCATAAATTAGGGGTTCCCAACCAGTGGTACGCGCAATTTTGGCACTTTAAGTTGATTTTTGATGATGTTGGTTTTTTATGCTTACATAAAATTGTTTGTTACGTAAAATTGTGTCTTTTTAGACCCATGCGTAATAAATAAAACTGTAATTTGCAATAATCGTTTTATTTGTTTATTTATTATAAAAATGTTACTAATAAACATACATCTCTAAATATTTTTAAATAAAAATTAGCAAAAACATTTATATATTTATTGTTGTCTTGATAAAGGGTTCCAAAAAAACGAAATAAAGTGCATTAATAATTAAATGTGAAGTTTTATCGGTAATTTAATTAAAATAAAACAAGACATCGGGCTCTTTTTCGACAGTAAATATATGTTTCTAAAAATGTATGGGACTGTTGGTACGCCAAAATTTCTAAAAATATCAAGTGGTGCGCAGTTGCTAAAAGGTTGGGAACCCCTGCCTTAAATCGATACAAAATGAGACTGAGTCTTTAAATAATGATCTAATTCAGCCGAAATTTAAGAGCCTAATTTAGGGGAGATGATTGAAAATATTTTGCATCGATTTTTCAAACGAATTAAGTCTCAAAGATGGCTGTTGGAAAAATTAAAATTTCTGTGCTAGAATTGAAACGTTCGCGAAACGTTGGGAAAGCTTAGTTACGCCGAGGCTCCCAACAATGGTCCCTAACTTTGTAAAACTCGAGAAGAATATTGTTCCAGTGGAATCCATTCGTCCTAGCAACTGATCTGGTCTTCTCAGCCCACACTGTCTGGATATACATCGAGCAAGTTTTAACCGTTTCAATCATACCAATTTTCTTACATAAAACTTTAGAGTTTCAGCTTGAAATTACATTGATGACTTTGCCTTAGTAATTTTCTTCAACATGTGATTTCATATAAAAACATCCATATGGTAACTTATATTAAAATAAGTTACCATTTTTTTTCTAACGATTTCCATCGTGTTTTCAAGCGTCGCGCATCGGACTGGAATCGAACAAATCTGTCCAAAAATACGAACACTATTATTTGAGTGCAGAATTTTAAATTTTTCGTGATCTTATTTCAATAAATTCTGCGTACAACTATCTTCACTTCACTTCTTTTCTTAGGCATTCTTCTTAAAACTATGAAAATCATTAAATCGAATCCTGCGCAATAAAGTTTATCGGGAGTTCATAGTTGACCAAATCTTACAAAAAATACCGGCCTTCGATTTTACGTGGCATTCGTCTGCTAATTGTCGCAGCTGAATACTTGAATACTTTATACATGCATAACAAACTGGGTTAGAGAGTTGGCTTATTTTAGAGTAAACATTTACTTGAACCGAGGAAAATAGTATCATCTACATACTAAACTGGGCAGATAAATGCAATATTACTATAAATCCTCAAAAATGCGCACGTATGCACTTCCGTCGAATAAACAGGAGAAAAGACTCTTCAAGCCTTCGGCGGAAAAGACGTCTGAGAAATTTTTAGGAGTCACACTTGAAAAAAATTAACATGGAAAAGCACCATCGAAAACGTCATTCAAAAAGCTACCAGAACTAAATTCGCATTATCCGGATATACTATCCGGGCCGATACGTATGCATCACCCACTTGGCATTATACGTATAAATCCTATCTTCAGAAGCTGTGCAGATACGAAAGCAAAACCATAAAGGGGATTCTAAATGTCCCATAATGCACAAGTACCTCAGAGGTATGCAAATACCACAGATTCATACCTCTCTCCAAACCTTAAATATTTTAACTAAAAGGTTCAACTCAAAACTAAAACACACTCAAAATAGCTTATTTTCCACCATCTGGGATTACGACCTAAAATCAACCATCAATAAATATCGCCGTCCTAAAATTACGCTAAATGAATAAACCATAACCCAACCTGAAACCAAGTCAGACCCTTACCTAGTGATCTTTAAAAATAGAAAGTGAACTTAAAGTGCATAAAGGAAAACCATGGATACTGGGCCGTAGCTAGCAAGGAGCAGGTGGGGCGGTGCCCCAGGGCCCCCGACGGGAAGGTGCCCCAAAGGAGCCCCTTCTCGTCGCCCACTTTTTTGGCCCTGAAAGAGCCTCGGCAAAGACTTAAGGGGCCCCTGAAAATACCTCAAATTGAACAATTGTCTCCCAAAATATGCGTCTCCCTACATGCGCGGGAAATTCAAACTAGACAACTCTAGGTGTACTTTAAAATTTGAAAAAAGATTTCCGTTTGGGGGGCCCCAAATTTACTTGTTGCCCCAGGGCCCCCGAGGCTCTAGCTACGGCCCTGCATGGATAAGACCTCGCGTCAGGAGCCATGAACAAAAGTATTCCGTCAGGAAATGAACTTTATTCGGTTCGGAGGGAAATAGTATCGATGTACACGGGTAAACTTATAAACTATTAAACTTTCCTAACAGGGATCTGAAATAAAACGTAGCGAGAATAGGCAACTCCGATGTATAAACAGACTTTTCGACAACGCTGAGCCAATTCTACGCGGCAGAGCACCACTCTCCGTCTTTACAGACGTTATTAACAATACATAATATTTCAGGTACAAATTCGACTTAGGAAACCCTAATTTCACGGCGGGTGATCGGTGAAAATCTCGACTTTGGTCATATTTTTAGTCGCAGGACCATGCCCATACCTATGCTGTTATGCTTTCATTTATATTCTTGTAATGTAACTGACTAACTAAATAACGAAAAGTCGAAGGTATCAAAGAAGGCTGGCCCAGTACAAATTAAGTTGAATGGGAAGGAATTTGAGCAGGTCGAAAAATGTAAACATTTGGGAAGCACCATCACATCTAATGGTAGTTGTACAAAGAAAATAAGAAGTAGAATATCTCAGGGAAAGGCAACGTTCCAAAAGATAAAAGAACTATTGACAGCAAAGAACATCAAGATCGAGTTAAGGAAAAGATTTGCGAAGTGCTATATCTGGAGTATTGTGTTATATGGATCCGAAACATGGACTTTGAGAAAGAAAGATGAAAAGTAATTGGAGAGCTTTGAAATGGCGAATGATGGAAAGAATAAGTTGGACAGACAAGATCAAAAATGATGAGGTACTGAGGAGGGTTGGAAAAGAACGAGTAATTTTGGAAAACATAAGGAAAAGGAAAGCAAAATGGATAGTGATGAAAGGTTATTTGGTTCTTAAATAAAAGTCCAAAGGCACGATTTGGAAATAAAAGATTGTATTGGATAAAGAATTTACATACAGTGATACAAGCATTCGAACCAACGACAGAGGATTCGAACATGTGACAACATACAGCCGGAAGTTGAGAGCAACACAAAAGGCAAACGGTTACTCACATATCGCCAACATAATAAGCTAACACACATTACCAACAGTAGAGAAATGTAAGTTGTTCTTCTAACAGATAGGCCATATACATATGCCTACAGAAGAAGATTTTTGAAGGAAATATCAATGGGAAACGAGGAAGAGGAAGAAGAAAATTCGGAATGCTGACTGATTTAAAA
Source organism: Sympetrum striolatum (assembly GCA_947579665.1). NCBI lineage: Eukaryota > Metazoa > Arthropoda > Insecta > Odonata > Libellulidae > Sympetrum > Sympetrum striolatum. Next base: position 16,886,739 of record OX388351.1, on the reverse strand, counting down.
AAGGAAAAGAGTATCAAGCTCTAAAATGGGAGGCACAAGATAGAGATGCCTGGAGAAAGCAGTTCCATTTAGACCTGTCCGTGGACAGAAATACAATGATAATGAATGTAACTGTGCTCTGTAGTATTTTGCCGAAAAAAAGCAATCAAATTTTTAAATATCAATCTATTGAATTTTGTTATGTTACGTATCTACTTAATAGAAAGTCTTAACTGCATTGTTCGTCCGAGGAACCTTCGTCTTTATTCGCCTTTTACTCTTAATTATGAATATTTCCTTTTCTATTTTACTAATAATCCTTCATCTTTTTGCATATTCAACTGGTTCTGACATGGATAACAGCGTTAATCCCTGATAGGCCAATCCTTACGTATTCAGTACTTCAGAATGATATTTGATAAACACCCGCATTTCCAAAATATCGCATACGCTTGTACATTTATTGTTCTAAATAACGAATCCATCCATATGTATTTCATCTCCTTCGAAACTTAGTTTCCTAAAAGAGAAAATATAAGGAAAATTGATTTCAATTAAATTTTAAAATTATTTTCGCATCTGTTATTTTAGTACTTAAAGTTATTTGCAATTTTGGTAGTTCCGTACCTCGGTTTAGGCATATCCATAATTAGCCCCATCTTTTTCATAAATTCTCTTTATAAATTAGATTTCTTAGAGTAGTAATTTTTTTAGAGATGTTGCGTAAAATATAGGAAGTTATGATGGAATTCCACAAAGTTACCACGGAGCATATTGATTTTATACAGTACATTTTTAGTATCACAAGTTAAATGCTTGTTTCTGATGACATAACATCATTTATTCCCACTTACCATTGGCTTGTTTGACAGGATTTACGTAGTATACAAAAAATGTAACTTAAAAATGTTGCTTCGAAAAAAAGAGAGAATTTTTCACCGCCAACAGGTCGATTCTCCATCATCCGTTCACCTCCAATAGTTTCTCCACACACATACGTTTTATTCATGTGCTTTCGGCCAGGGCATTACATATGTTAAAGTTTAATATTAATGGATTAAGCAAAGTATTCTTAATTTTTATTTTACCAGAGATTGAGAATATTTTTATAACCTTTCCGTTTATCAATGAAAACAGCAAACAGAATTTGATAGGGTGATATATTTATATATCACTATTTATGTATCACGGCTGTTACAAAATTAGAGGTTCAGCTAAAAGTGCGGTGTCCCCTCTTGTTTTCTCCGAACACCGGCGCCGCGGCGAGCGTCACGCCTATGCTCAGAAAATGTTTTCTTTTTTAAATGAAATATTACCCTCACATAATTCTTTAAATTTGTAGAGGAGGGTTATATGTACTACGTATAAAAAAATGAGAAAAATCGAAGGGGTAGGTACACCGTCAAAAATCGATTTGAAAATTAAAAATTGTTATAAACGTAAATATTGTTTAAATTTTATAAAAAATTTCTATATTTATCTTATTTAATACAAGATCTTTAAATTAAGCTATATTTCATATTTTTAGCTTCTATATTACCGGAGATATGGCCTCAAATGCGAAGGCACTTTCGTAAAATTTTAATTTTTAGACATTGCAATATTTCGTAATCAATTGCATAAACTACAAAACGGTTCGGGGGTTTTCATTTTTTTATCAAATTAAAGCGATTTGCCAAATTTGATCAAAATCGGTCTCCTCAAGGGACATCACCTTGTCGAAAACAAATATATACCCATAAGTATATATTTGTTTCAATGTTTCTATTTCTTTATGTAGATAACTTCTATTTTTTCTAATAAGGTGAATGATATATTTCCTTCAGTATAATATTGGTTAACAAAGATTGTTTGGCTGTGTCAAACAACGGTGAATACGTTTCAACGCAAGAACAGAGAAAATATCTGTAATTCACCAGTATATTTTAAATTTTCACATAAAGATGGAAATATTGGATAACTTACCAGAAATATTTTCTCCGAAGAGGCTCAACTATTAAAAAAAGGAATACTTCAAGAAAGAGCACCACTATTCTTCTCCACAGTCAACGTAGAGCTAAAACAATATAACAAACTATAAATTACGGAAATAAAATACTAAAGGTAAACGTTAATCCATTATCCAGAAGCGCAGCATCACAAAACGAGCCCTTTACCGAAATTTCACGTAGGGGGCGATGTAGCTGTCGCCCAAACAACGCCGTATAAGGACTCGTTATCTTTGGTACTGAGGGTCTGAGAGAGTTTTGAGTTAGAACTACTTTTTGAATATTTACTAAAGTGTACAACAACAAAGTGCACAGACGTTGATCTATAGGTTTGTAAGAAACAATGCGTTGTTTATAAATTTCCAATTGTCTCCTCTCAACAAGAATTAGCGAATGCGCCTTATTTTTCTGATAATCTCTTCAACTTAAGTTTGTACGACAGTTCATTTCAGTATGTAATCCACGAAAATTAGTAATTTCTTACAACTTAGCTTTTAACTAATCTTACTTACATAGCGAACTGAGCTAATGTTATCACACAGTAACTTTACGACTTTCATTGAAGTAATGAGTCATAAATCATCCGTTTGTTAAGCTTGTTATTCCAGAAATAATACCCAGAGTATATTATTCAATAATACCATTCAGTGTAACATGCATTATTAATCATCCATATAATATGCCACTGTTGTTTAACTCCTTTCTTAATGAAAACTAAAATTCTCGTTCTATCCTATAATAATTGCTCACAAAACGCTATTAAACTACTCTCGCTACAAATGAGAAAATTATCGCAATATTTTGATTGCAGTTATGCTATGAAAGCCGAGATGAGTTATTGGGTACTTGGATCATTTCGACTTTCAATTGAGTTTTGCTTTACCAATCGAGGTCTTTCCAGTACCGAAGTCTACAATTTCTTGGCGTTGACTCACATCTGCTTTCTAATCTCTCATGGGCATTGTAACTGAATCTTTAGTACTTCGTAATACAGGGTGCAGTAAACTCCCGTTCATCCGAATCGCATTTATCCAAAATCCGCTTTATCCGAACAAACTTCAAACATTCCACTCCAATTCCATTCCAATGGAAAATCGATTCAAAACATTATTTTTCGCGTGCGAAACACAATTTTAACAAACCATGTAATGCCGGGTAAGTATAATAATAAACAGGTAAGTGCTGTTTTCGTGAATTCGTAAAATTATCGCGAAAAATGGTTCTGTTCGTTAAGCATTGTTGGAATGAGTAGGCAAGCGTTATCAAGGTACCTCATGGCGTTGTAAAGGAATCGTTAGAAAAAAAGAAGGCCAAATCTCAAGTAAAATTAGCTCATCGATTCAGAAATTTTCTAAAGACGTAGAAAACATTACGCATCTGTCCCTCCACACGTGCCAAATTGATACTGTGCTGGTGATATAACCTCAGAAAGTCAATTCTATTTCGTTCGTTTGACTTAAACCTCAGCGAATTATAATTCGGATACATTGACCTTGTCAGACTACAAGTTATGGCTAGGAGATAGCGGGTTTTTATCTAGATATTCACAACAGCTGTGTTCCTTTCTTATCTTGTTGGAGAAATTTTAGTTTGAAATTCAACGTAGGTCCAGTTAATGCATGCATTTATGTCTTTAGAGGTTGAGACATTTTCCTTATATTTATTTACGCAACCCATGTTTAAACGAAGCACCGATGTGAACAGAAAATTAGTTTCTCGGTTTACATAGTTCGTTTTATACTTGTTTTTAGCTAGCTTAAAAATCACTTTATGTTACAATCAGATATTTTGTACCAAGAAGAAAGAACCTATTTCAATAGCGAAAGAATTCTGCAATATTATTATATCTTTACCAGATTATAAGACCACATGCAATGCCTATAAAATGAAACTGCAATTCATTCAATGCATTTAAAATCGAGAAATAATAATAATGATAATGAATTTATTACGGGTATCAAACCCATATTACATAATCAATATTAAAAAATCTTGAGGTGTTACAAATTCCAAAGATATCTCAGAATGTTCTTAGGATTGCATTACGTTATAATATAATAATCATAAATAAATTGTAGACACAACTTAAGAGAAACTGCAAAATGTTCGAGTTTTAATCGCACAAGCCTTACAAACTTACCTTACCTTAAAATATAACTCTAGAAGAATAATCGTTTTTATTTTCAACATAGATACATGAAACAAAGATGAAAATGTTGTAAAATACATCAAGTTTTATTTTTTATCGCTACAAATATTCAATGTGACCTCCATTTGAAGAACCGCACACATCTACACGATAAGATAATTGATCCCAGGCGTTGTGTAGCATGTCCTGAGTAACTGGTTTCAGTGCAGTTGTGATGCGTTCTTTTAATTCTTGAACACAAGGGAGGGATGTAAACTAGGTCCTTAACAAACTATCACAAAATAAATCGCAAGCAGTTAAGTCTGGGGAACAGGGACAGGCGATGTGATATGTCGATTAGTAGTGTCTTGTCCTATATACATACATTTGTATGTCATTGGAGCAATAAATTAAATCTTAAAGTAAAGAGAAGATAAAAGAGAAGTAAAGAGCAATAAATTAAAGAAAAGTATCTTGGACCTAACTCTCACGAATAATCTATCATGGAGTGCCCACATCCGAAATATATGTGGAAAAGCTCTTAAGAAACTCGGAGCATTAAAAGAATAGTCGGTGGGAGCGAAGAAAAAGTTCGCGAGCGATGTTACTTAGCGTTGGTTAGGCCTCACCTTGAGTATGCATGTAGTGGATGGGACCCCGCCGAGAATTGTCATATTCGGGATTTAGAAAAAGTACAACGAAAGGCGATACAATTTGTAAAGAATTGCTACGATAAAACAGCGAGTGTCACTCAGATGTTACAGGACGCGGGATGGGAATCATTAGAAGATAGGAGAAAAATTCAAAGGATACATTTATTAAATAAGTTCAGAGAAATTACGTTCTCAGATGATGCAATCGATATAATACGACCCCCCTGTTTATGGGCCGTTCTGATACTGCCAGAAAGATTAGGGAAATAGATGCTAGAACGAATCGTTTCAAAAATTCATTTTTTCCGGGAAGTATACGCGAAAGCAACCGTTTAAGAAAATAGAGTCAAGGTGCCTGCACCCACTGCCACACGCCAAAAGGCGGCTTGCAGGGTTCTTACATAGACATAGACAATACTATTTCCGCGATTTGGTGACTTAGCTTTCGTCTTCCGAACTCTAATTCCTCTTAATGGGATCGTTTTCAATCGCATTCACCCCTCACTTCTTCCCGCTTCCTTCCGAACTCTCTCCTAAAGTGATTTTTGACACGGAAAGTGGGAGACGCACGGCAGTTGTAAGACATCTTTACATCAGTCAAGCTAAATGTTTTTCGAGAAATCGATTATCGGTTGAATAAGACGCAGTTCCTGATGTGCCAACTTAAGCAGCCCCCCAAATGGAGGGGAGAACTCACGCAACGATTAGCTAGCTCTCTAGACCGATCGAAAAATTTAATTCTTCCTCTAAAAACAAACAGCACTGTCATTTCCGGTTAGTTCAAATATGTATATGCATGTGATGTCATCGTGAACCGATGTTTATTGAGTGCAATATTTCGAGGACAGTTTACAATTAAGACTCGTACAATCATTTGCAAAAGTCTGCGGGCATGTTTTGTCGCTGCCATAGTGATGACTTCCTCAAACTAAATAAACTTAAACAGTGCACTTAAATTTTCTGTTGCCCCTACGTGATTTTAAGGTGGGAAGGAAAGCAGTGGCAGGTGTATATGTTTTGGGACATAGGGCGAGTGAGGGGAAATTAGGAGTTCCTGGGGAATTTCTGGGAACCGGATTCGAATTTGAGACAGCAATTTTTACCCATTGGAATAGTAGGAAGGTTACTGTGGTCTGAAACTGACAAAAATTAAAAAAATCGTCAATATTTATTCCTTTAAAAAGACAAAATACAGCAATTCTAACCATGAAATTTATTATAACTAATGAAATTGGCATTAAATCTAGATGAAAATCTCTATTTATTGTTTTTATGCCAATCTTTTGTTAAAATCATTTTTGATGAAATTTACTCAATTTAAAACCAAAAATCTAGATTTCTTAGCATAAAAATCAAACATTTACATAAATATTTTTTCCCTTTTCTAGAAAAACTCCTGCCATTATCACCTGAAAATATATTATATTGGCGGAAATTTTTGAAATTTTTTCACACAAAAATGAAATATATCTAGAAAAAATCCTGCCATTTCAACCTGAAAATATATAATTCATGGAGATATTGAAGAAAAAAATACAATCATTAAACGCTAATAAAATCATTTTTGACATAGTTTGCTTGATTTTTGAACTAAAATATCAATTACTGAACACAGAAAATAAACATTTTCGTGTATGTTTATTTCTTTGTAAACAATTAATCCTTCAGTTCTCAAATGAAAATATATAATATTCATAGAAATTTCCTTCGTATTGAAGCAATATATACAATTATTTGTTGCAAATTTAAAAACTTTTCACATAATTTCCTTAATATTAAAGAAAATTTTCAATTTCTTAACACCAAAATGAACCATTTCGTCAATAATTTATACCTTATTAAATTACAAATTAAATCACTTTTTAGTCATTTAATTCGTAATTATTTTTAAGCAAAAAATCCTGATTTCTTAGACAAAATTTAAACACATTCGTTAATATTTAATCCATTTTATTGAATATTTTTTTTTAATTAAAAACCAGATTTTTCTCAAATTTTAACCAAAACTTAAATTGTGAAAAGTGAATAAAGTGAATAATTGCTGTGATGCACAGAATAATTAAAGATTTTTGACTCTACAATAAATTCAAATAATTCTGGTCGAAATTAGACTCGTTTTGAAAATTTTAGCGAGACGTTTCTCAAGTTTTAAAAACTAAACTAAGCAAAGATTCCAACTAAAACTTCAATTTCCTCGGCTTCGCTAGGCGTCGCTCAGCTTCACTCGGCATTGCTCCGCTTCGCTTGGCTTACGTGAATTAAGTGATTATTTACTGTGATGCTCACAATCATTTAAGATTTTTGGCTCTACTATGCTTTAAAAGAATAAAATCCTGCCATTTTCACCTGAAATTATCTGAAAATACCCTCATTTTGGAGCTGAAACTACAGTTATTAAACACGTATTAATGTATTTTTAACGTGATTTGCTCAATTTTAAACCAAACATCTGGAATTCTTGGCGCAAAAGTAAAACATTCTCGTCAATATTTACTCCGTATAAACTGAATACCAACTAAGAATGGAAGGATTTAAAAATACGGAGGGAAATGTATTCCAAGAAGAGAATAAAGTTCTGGAGAGATTGGTAGAACATTTCAAATAACTTCTCTGTACAGAAGATAAGGAGAGAGTATCAACTAAGGAAAATGACAGAATCAACTATAGAGGAAACTTGCTTAGAATTAAACCCACTAGACAGAAAATTGCACAATGCTTACAAAAGGTAAAAAATAATGAAGCCCCAGGGAAGAAAATATTGTAGCAGAGCTAGTAAAATATGGAGGAGATATAATGAGTGATGGTATGCATAAACTTAGTAGTATAATATAGGAAACAGAAGGATGGAGCATGGGAATCCTAAGCCCATATAGAAAGGTAAATAAACTGGTTCTCGAGAAATATGGATGGATAATACTGTTCAATATAGTATATGAAATACTCTCCAGCATCATAAAAGAAAGGCCTCCAATTATCCTCTCAGTAATAACTGAGAGGATAATTGGAGAATCTCAGTGTGGGAGTAGATCCAATAGAAGTACAATAGACCAACTATTTGTAATCAGACAAATTTTAGATAAATGCTATGATCATAATGTTGAACTGCATATGCTATTGTAGATTTTATACAAGCATTTGATTGTATAAACAGGATAAAACACTGAGAAGCAATGGAGGATATAGAAATTCCATCCTAAATAATTATATTGATTCAAATGACATTGAAGACACAGCTTTAGTAAAAACACATAATCAAATATAAAATTAATTGGAATTCAGCACTGGGATAAAGCAAGGAGATGGCCTATGGGCCACACTGTTTATTATAGGATTACACAAAGCTGAAGAAAAAATAGATCAAAGAGGAACAATATTTAACAAATAAAGAGAAAGAAGCAAGCAAAATGGAATTTATAGTTAATACCAGTACACCTAAATATATGCTTCTGGCAAACCTAGAGTCACCCATGATTTGAAGATAGAACAGATAAATTTGAAGGTGTGGAAGAGTTTAGATATCTAGAATATATAACTTACAAAAAAAACATAATATGGATAAATAGAAGAATACAAGCAAGGAATAAAACATACTTTGCAAATATGAAGATACTCAAGAGGAAGTTTATACACAGAATCAATTAAATACAAATATATAAATCAATTACCAGACCAGTAGTAACCTATGAAGCATAAAAATGGACATTCACAATCACACAAAAGTATGGCCCTGGTAAGGTTTGAAAGCAGACTATTGCAGATAATATACCGACTTGTTATTGAGAATGGATTATGGCAAAGGAGAACCAAAGAGGAGTTAAAGACAATAATTAATTGGGAAATATGTAGTTAAGTTCATAAAATCTTTGAGAATATAATGGTTGGACCAGTTGGAAAGGATGCTTGAAACAGCAATGCCAAATAAGGTGATAGAAGGGAGACACTAAGCCACTAGACGGTGAGGAAGGTCCAGATTGAGATGGGTAATTCATAAAGGACACGAAGAAGATAAAAGTGAGAAGACAGAGAAGTAGAGGCTGATTGGGGTGGAGGCTCACATAGGGATGTAGCTCCAAAGAGAGAGTTTGTCTATAAATTGAGACTTATGGACCATTTTTAAGTGATTTCTTATAAGTTTGGAACAAAAAATATTAAATTTTATCACACTTTCTAAGCCTTGTTTAATATTTTGTATCTATATATAGTTTAAATCAGTCTATATAATATTAACATAAGTATACCATACAAAAATTTAAAACCAGGAACTAAGGGATGAGCCAAGAAAGGCTCCTGTGGACCTTGTCCTGTTTTCCCTTACTTTTCTTGTAAATATTGATTTATTCTTTATTTTTCAGATTACTTATTTGCCAATAGCTCTTTTATTTTTACCAATTCACGTTTTATTTAAGATTGTTTGTACAATAACTATACCTTGTAATGATAATTAAATAATATATTATACCAAAAATAGCACTTTGAATTTAGTGTTTCATGTCAAAATAAAATCTACATACATTATAGTCCGCTTTCATATTAATGAAAATTAAATGTATTTAAAAATCGTTTTTCAAATAATACCACTTATCGGAAATAATAGTTCACATCAAAGTTTTCTACAATCAATGGTTTATTTCAATTTTTTTTACAATCAAGAAAATAGCAAGAAAACGAATTAAGTAGTCATGATAGAAGTCAAAATGAAACCTAATTTTCATTATGACAATATTTAATTTAAAAGAACAAAAAGATATATTTGAAAATCGTGTTTTAAATTATATCGCTCAACAGAGTTATTGTTTTAAATCAAAGCTTCATATTTAAATATCAAGAAAATAGCCGAGAAACGACTTTCGTAGTGCTGTCAAATTAAAGTCTATTTTCATTATAATCAACTTTAAAAAAAAAAGAATTAAAAACAAACGGATGTATTTAAAAATCTTATTTTAGATAATATTGCTTTCCAGATGCAATGTTTTAATTAGATCGTGTGGATATATAATCAAAAGAATAGCAGTTTGACTCCATCGTAGCCACATTTACTTAAACCACTATTGTGCTGAAATTAAAATTAATAGTTCCATTCGTTTCTCTAAATAAAACTATACAAAAGGTATGAGCAATTTAAGTTCCGATGTTTCAGCAGAAAATACTCTTCGATTCTAAAGAATTACTTTTTTACATGAGCCGTCATGTGATTAGATAAAATCTGCATATCGACATTATATCAGCTAATGCGTTACTTCATTTAAGGTCTTTTGTTTTATTAACATTGCGATTCAATAAAAAGCGAATTACTGGAACGTGAGAACTTCCGTATTTTGCATTATTTTCCTTAGAAATCAAATCATGGCATTGGCGTTGCACAGATAAATATAGCACGGTAGGAAATTAGTTTCCGCGAAGTCTCTGATCAGATAAACTGAAGCAATAATAATTTTAATTAACATATAGGAAGAAGGTGAAAAATATGATCAGTCACTTGATAAATTTACAGTAAAAAAGCAATTCGTTTAAAAAATACGGCATGAAGTACCTCGCCTAGAAGCAATTGATAGTATTTTCTTACCTCTTTAGATTTCCTCAAATAACGCTTTTAAATAACAAATCGCAGCACTCGTTACAAAACTTTATTTTGAGCGAAAACATCACAACATATCTGATGACCACTGGTGACGAAAAAAAAAACAATTTGCCGAGTAATTGCTCAACCTCACTGTATCCATTTTCGCTCACAAAAGCAACACCTCTTAACACGTATATTCTTTCGCCTAACACTCCGTTAACTGAGTTGATTAAGTGTACTTTGAAAATTAATGATATTTTAGAAATAAGAACTGCAGTCACAATTCCACAATATTTCTTAGGACAAACTAGAATTATTTTCCGCAGCACTTCCAAAACCGACTTAAATCCTTGTATGTTCAGCAAGAAAAACTGGAAGAACAATTTCTTAGTGATAGAGCACGAAACACGTATTTGCACTATGCCAATATAGGTAAGTCCTCTGAAAGATACGTTTTCGATGTGAACAACTCGATTGCACGTAAAGAACTGAAAATGAAGGCCAAAAACATGACTACACGCAAAGCATTTCTATATTTCTTGTTTGAGAAATCCACCTTCCACGTCACCCCTTATCTACTACCCATAGGGATAGAGTAGCCACCAGAAAAGCAGGCTGAAACATACGGTCTAATTGCACAATGGAATATTTTTATCGGTGGTCAAGTCCCTCAAACTAATCAAGGGGAAAGAGAGCTCGAACGACTCATCCCTTTTCGAGACAAAACTATTTAATGATGTATAATTAAGATGGTCAAATCTTTACATCGATTGCGCTTCAAATTCTTAGAGATATTAATCGTTGCAGAAGTCTTTCGGTATGACTAATTAAATTACACTGATGCGTGATGCGGTTTACACCGTCTTTAGAGTGAAATTATGCCTTTGCGTTTTATGTTGCAATGGGAAGTTACACATTTAATTTTCTGTCTCAGCAGAGAGTGGATTATCGTGAGTAATGATGGAATAAATATAATATTTGAGCCGCAGAAGTTGCACTGGAGTTCACTTGCACGAAAATTGAATTATGCTTTTGCTCTATGAGTTTAGAAAGATCATAGCCAAAATGTTTATTTTCTGGGAGAAGAAAAAGGGACATACACTCTCACTTAAAAATATTGAAAATTAAGATTGATGCTATTTCGACACGAGTGTTTCGACTTCAAAACCATCTTGATCCCATATAAGAGGCTTGTCCAGAAAGTAAGTGTACTGAATTTTTGAAGGTTACAAAAATTTTTATTTGAACAAAAAAAATTACCTGGTTACATTATTACATATGTAAGCTATTATTCGACATTGTCACCATTCCTCTCAATGCAGATGGTGAACCGGGGTATTCATTTTTTGATGCCTTCCTCGAAGTAGTTTCCCGCCAAACCCTTCGTCTACTTTTCCACCTCCCCCTTCACCTCCTCGTCGGTTGAAAATCTTTTTCCACCCATGTGCAGCTTCAGGGAGGCAAAAAGATAGTAATCTGAAGGTTCTAGGTCTGGGGAATACGCAGGATGGTTGAGGACATCCCATTTAAACGAGGCGAGCAGTTCCTTCGCACGGCCCGGCCTCCACTCGATTCAACTTGAGTTGGTCTGTCAACTGTTTTGGGACCCACCTTGCACACAGTTTCCGATGTCCGAGGGTTTCTGTAATGGTGTTGTGTAGCAGAGATCTGGAGATTTGTGGAAACATCGCAGAAAGTTCATCCACAGTCAATCTGTGATCGTCACGGAGCGCATTTTCGATTTTTTCCACAATTTTGTCAGTCACAATTGAAGATCCTCCGCTCCTCTGATCATCATGCACAGACGTACGACCATTTTTAAACTCGCGACACCACTTGAACACACTAGTACGATTCATAGCTTTATTACCATATGCAGTTTTGACCTCATTATTATCCTCAAACGGAGTTTTTCCCTTCCAAACAAGGTAACGTATGACTCCGCGTATTTCGTACTTGGCGGGAGATTGGGTTGACATTTTTCACGAAACTTATTGTCACGTCGACAGTTCTCAACGTACTGACATTGAAACAGTCTTGTTGTGTAGGGGAATAATCAGGCTACACGGCAGAGTAGCCAGCATGTCAAATAAAAAATCCCTCCGGCCGTGAGAGCCTCAGTACGCTTACTTTCTGGACATCCCTCGTATTTAGTAAATGTTGGCGACCTGATTTATTAGCCCCAAAATAAGAAAGTAGCCGAATTAGGCACCTCAACTCCAATTCATCGGTAGGCTTTGCATCTCTAGAGCTCAAATATTTTTGGGCTATTTCTGTAATTTTGACATTGCTATTGTTTAAAATGATCCTTACTATATTATTGTCGAATATTATGTTGAAACAATCGAGTGGACTTTTGATATTATTCCTATCCCTTTTGAATCCCGCTGGCTGTGATGTTGAATGTTGTAAGCGGTTGTCATTAATTTACGGCGGGGCTCAGATTTACTCCACTTGATTTCATTGTCTTTAGCTAACAGAGAATATTTCATGGCTTTCACATATTTAGTGTCTCAATAATTGATATACGCTGGAAGTGTCGAGCTTTTTTCTGCTGAAGCTTCTGAAATTTCACTATCGGATACATAGAACTTACTACGTGACCTAATAGCCTTCATAAAATATAAGCAATTCTGAGTTTAGCGAATAGTTTCACTGATAAGAAGATGGGAAATAAATTAGATCCTTCGTATACATAGATGAACCAATTATTGTACTATATGGAAATACCGTAATTTTATTGACAAAACTACAATTATTGAACACGAATTTAATCATTTTGGACATAATTTTCTCAATTTTATAACATAATTCTTAGCACAAAAAACAAATATTTTCGTCAATATTTATTTCGTTTAAAAGAAAAAATCCTGCCATTCTCACCTGATATTTTTAATGATATTAACCTCATTTTGAAGCACAAACTACAATTATTTCACGCGAATTTAATCATTTTTGACGTAATTTGCTCAATTTTAAATCAAAAATCTAGATTTCCTCAAACGGAAATTGAAACCTTCGTCAATATTATGTTAAAAAAGAAATATTCCTGTAGTTCGTATCATATATTTTGTTATATTGAATGAAATTTTTCGTCAATTCCAGCATAAAATCTCAATTTTGGATGCAAATTTTGACTTTTTGATATAATTTACTAATTTCCAAACAAAAATAAGAAACATTTTGAAATATTTTTCCCTTTAATTAGAAAAAATCATGCCATTCTCACCTGAATATATATGAAATTACTCTTATTTTTGAGAAAAACTATAATTACGCGAATTAAATCATTTTTAACGAAATTTGCTCAATTTAAAACCAAAAATCTCGATTTCTAAGCACCATAAATACAAATTTTCGTCAATATTTAGTCCTATTAAAGAAAATACCCTTCCATTGTCAACTGAAATTATATATGAAAATACCCTGATTTAGGAGCAAAAACTACAATTATTAAACGCGAATTAATTTATTTTTCACGTGATTTGCTTAATTTCAAACCAAAAATGGAATTCTTGGCGCAAAATTAAAAAATTCTTTAACATACACGATAAAATAGAATATACCTAAATACCATATTTATGGAGATAGTTTGCAAAAACGAAAATTTGCTTCGAAGCATAAAGCTTGACATCCGTTTTAACGATTTACTCCAAAAACTAATCAACTCTGACAGCACACACCACAGTATCATATATGAAGTTTGGTATTGATACGAGTAATAGTTTTCACGTTAGAGCGCCCACTATCACACACACACGCATAAACACAGACATCTTTCCAAAAATGGTCAAAACGTGTTCTAGGGCCCCCAAAACCTGTATTTCCGTTGAAATCTCGAAGTCGATTTTTTTCATGAAAACAATAGTTTCTCTATACTACGTATATGGAGAAAGTAAAAATGACCGTTTTCCTAAATATCCTTTCCTTATTATAGGGAAAAACCTGCTATTCTACCTGAAAATATTGTTTTGGTATAGAAATAAGTATTATGGGAAATTGCATTCAATTTTTGCAGAAAATCTTAATTTTTAATTGGAAAATTTACTCATTTTGGTTAATTTTTAATCCTTTTTACTTTTTACGAAGTATAGAGAAAGTATTGTTTTCATGAAGAATATCGACTTCGAGATTTCAACGGAAATACATATTTTGGGGTCCCTAGAACACGTTTTGACCATTTTCGGAATGATGTCTGTGTGTAAGTGTGTGTGTGATAGTGGGCGCTCTTACGTGAAAACTATTAGTCGTATCAATACCAAACTTCATATATGGTACTGTAGTGTGTGCCGTCAGAGTTGATTAGTTTTTGGAGCAATTCGGTCGACCGGAAGTCGAGATTTATTCTATAATATGTAATTTACTATAAATTTTGTATTAAACATATTTTTGTATCACTGATCGTTTAGGATTTATTCGTGAAATACTGATAAACCGGAAGTAGCTGATTATGAACTTTGTGGGCGCTCTAACATAAGAACTTTTTGTCGTATCAACACCAAATTTCATATATAGCACTTTGGTTAGTGTCGTTAGAGTTGATTAGTTTTTGGAGTGAATCGGTTTACCGAAAGTTAAGGTTTTCTTATCGAAGCTCGTTTCCGGTTTTGCAAAATATCTCCATTAATCTGATATTTAGGTATATATTATTATTTATAAAAGTTTTAGAAAATATAATTTACTATAATTTTGTATGAAATGTATTTTTTTAAACAGATTTTTTAGGAGTTATTCATTAAAAACTGATAAACCGGAAGTTTCTGATTACATACTCTGTGGGCGCTGTGAGCGAAAGGTCAATTTCATCGTTTTTCTTCAAGAATGTCCCAAAAAACATTATTTATAATGTTTTTGACGTAAAAGATAATATGATAGAAATTAATCACTCATCTTCCAAGTTTAGATGGAATATAGGGTTCGAAAATACTGTTGTAGATAAATATTTACATCTTATATACGGAGAAAGTCATGTGCTGGCCACATCAGATTTTTAGGGAAAAAATCTGCAATTTTCACTTTAAAATTTGTTATATCAAATGAAATTTGCATCAGGTTTACCAGAAAACTAAATTTCCTAATGTAAAATTAACTTAATTAATTAAATTAATCGTAAATATTTATTACTAATTAAGGTTAAAAAAATCAAATTGCCTCAATCAATTCTAGCATAAAATCTCAATTTCTCAATACAAATAAAATCATTTAAGACATTATTTGCTTAATTTTTAAAGAAAAATTAAACATATTATTTAATACCTGAAAACATATGATATTGATTGAAATTTCTTTCATTTGAAGAGAAAAATAAAAGTATTTAAAGCGAATAAAATCATTTTTGATGTAATTTGCTTAATTTTGAACTAAAAATGTAAATTTCTTAACACAAAAATTAAACATTTTCTTTAATACTTTTTCCTTTTTCAATAAAACATCCTGCAATTTTCACCTGAAAACATATGATATTGATGGAAATTTTATTTATTTAGAAGCAAAAATTACAATTATTTAATGTGAATAAAATAAATAACTTTTGATATAATTTGCTTGATTTTCAACAAAAAATCTCAATATCTCATCAAGAAAAATCATTTTTTTTTTGTTTTTTCCTTTTCTAGAAAAAATCTTACCACTCTCTCCTGAAAATATATTTATGAAATTTCCCTCGTTTTGAAACAAAAATAACAATTATTTAACACAAATAAAAGAATTTTTGAAGTTATTTGCTTAATGCTTATTGCTTATGCTTAGTGCAGTGAAACAGCATACCTTTAGAGAAAATTGCCTGTTAACTTTGATTTCTGTTGATGCCCTAATGTATCTTGCATGTAAATCTTCTCAATCTCATCTATTTTCCTTGTGAAAGATAATATAAGAACTTGCATATGTTTCCTTTGCTTCCCAAATACGTGTTCTGAAATGTAACCCCATGACCAAAAGGACACAGAAAATTCGACTATGGGAGGTTGGGAACTCTTCACTTTAAATCTGTATGTCATGCAACTCTATTGAAATTGAATATTTGTGGAAACAGTGTCCAAGGAATCCAAAGATAATTAAAATTTGCTCTTGACTTGAAATAATTACCCTCCATCTTTTGGAAAATGAAGAGCAGGATTTTGGTGTTTTTTAAGCTTATAAATGTCAAAAAATATAAAACTTATTATATATTGTAATGAAGAATGCAAAAACAATTAAAATATTGATAAGAATATATTTTGCACCAATAAAACTTCTTTATGAATTTTACCATCATCAAGAGGAAATTTTGATGTAAAATCATATTCTGCATACATGTTAACAACATTATCTATGTCCTCCATAAAAATAGAGTGAACAATAACAAATATAGACCAAGAAATGTTGATCAATGTATCACCAATTTTAATACTGACATGGAAAGAATACATTTAGAGAAAATGCATTCTTAAAAACCATATTCTCAATATCAAAGTAGATTCAGTTATGTAATATAGTTTATTCTAATTTATTCTTTTGGCTTTGCATTAGGTTTAAATTTCTTAACATAAATGAAATGATCTTTTGCAATATAATCAAAACAAGTATTGATGCAAATAATAAGGTAAATATTACATCTATAAGGTAATACTGATACCAAGCTAATTTAGTTGAGGCAGCCCTCAAATGAGGTGCCCCATTGTGCCTAATGATATACTCTGTCCAAAACACTGCTCGATCCAAGGGAGTACCATACTCATCTCTAAACCTTCTTGAAACAATTTCAGCATTCTCCTTGTACCTGAAAACATAGAAATTATTTATAATTGCTGAGAATCTCATGCAGGGTTGCTACAGATTAGAAATTATGAAATTCCAGTACCGTATTTCCTGGCCTATAAGATGCACCGACGCATAAGACACACCTTGATTTTTCAGGTAAGAATTTACAAAAAAACTCATACTTTGTTACATAAGGTTGAGTGCCGGTAAACTCTTTATCGCGAGAGATACAATGTATTAGCATAGGGATGACATCTCCGTTAGCCCAATGTGTATTAGTTTTGCAGCAGTACCACATGTGAGATTAAACTGAACGTGCTACATTGTATGCATTTCCGATTTACCTGGGAATTTTTTTAAAGGAAGTTCTGTCATTGAAATATTAAAACTGTATTCCTTACTACTTAATCAAAAAAGTGTTATTATCGAAATTTGTAATTAACTGAACTATTTTCAATGCCTGATCCAGTAAAAAATACTTAATGGTACGCATTTATCCCGGCAAATCGGCTTGCTTATTATAGGACGGAGTTATACCCGTATACCATTGGCGCATAAGACACAGACTGATTTCAGAGCATATTTTGGAGTTTAAAAAGTGCGTCTTATAGGCCGGTATATAGTAGTACGGTACTTTTCCAGGCAAATATTTTCATTTCTCCAGGTTAAAATATTTGTTCTATCATAAGTGGGTATTTTAAAGATGGTCCGATAGGAGCCAAACATATTAATGTAAGCATACCATGTACAATACGCATTGTAGTGAATTAGATGAAAAACAGGTTGGTTTTGAATCTTTCATTGAAATATAAATTGTATTAAAACAAAGGTTTTCCAGAATCAACATGAGTATAACAGGAGGAGATAAAATTAAACCTTATGTTTAGGAGACTCCACTTTAGGTGTGGAAACATTTACTTTAACCTTGCCTGTAACTTTGTGATGCTTTGTTGCTTTGCCATGTGGAAGGCAAGGAGAACCATTACATTACAATCCCAAGAAGCTGCCTATAACTGAAAACTATTTCTATAAAAGTTTTTGTCAAGCAAAAAGCTAATGGAACCTCCAAGAATAAAACATTCTATAGAAAAAAATGTTCTTCAATCAGATAACCGGAGTAGTAATGGGGAGTACTCAAGAGAGCACATTGTAACGGAATTATTGATTGAAAAGGCCCCACATTGGGTGCCAAGTTGTAACGATATTAATTAATGAATAATAAAAAGGCCACACAGGGCGTAAAGTTACAATAATTAAAAAAGTTAAAAAGTTGGGCGCCAATTTTTAAAGAAGCAAAATTAATTAAAATTATTGCAAAATACATACTAGATGAAATGCTCTTAGGGTAGCTTGGTTTCCGAAGGAAATAAATACCATAATTTCTCATAATACATCAATAAGAATCTATTCAAACAAGACAAATAAACCTCAAAAACTAACACAAACCACACCCCCAAAAGAAACATATTTTACCCAAGAAAACAAACATTGACCGAACACAGATGAACAAATGAAATATAAATCACCACCACCAATAAACCCTACACTATCCTATAAAACCTTAGCCCACATAACACATATTCACACACAAAAAACTGGATGATTGGGGAACACACAAAGGGAGGGAACAGTATTCACAGCAGGAGTGGTTTAGGGTTTAGTACCCGGAGGAGTCCTATATGCCCATTTATAGATTGGGTGGTGGACCGTCCTGGTCGAGCTGTGTATGTTAACTGTCTACCACCAAAGTTTTCTCACACCTCCCACACCCAGAAGTCTGCGTCTGATGGAAACCCACGCCAAGAATGGCGTGGGTTTCCATCACCCAATCATCACCTTTTTTTATAATTCTAAGGACCAATGGACATGATCTCTTTCCACATTCCCTTCCTACGGATGGTCAGCATATGGCACAACCAACCGCACACCCAAAAAGATATTGTTGCGGAAAAAGGTCTAAAGGGTGTGGCCTACCCCTGTCGTCCTTAGAAATCAGTAGCCCCAAAAATAACCATAGCAACATCAACCAAATCTGATGGTGACTTTAGGATTAGAACATGGAATGTAACACCATTTCACACCTGCGGAAGATGGAAAATTCTGAAAACAAGAAAGTGGAGGATGGGCCTTGACATTTGGAGATCAATAGGATTAAGTGGCCTGAAGAGGAAGACTTATGGAGAGAAAGCAACATGATCATATACACTGGATCAGTAGTCGTTGTTAAGATAGAAACTAATATGACAGACATAAGAGCCATACAAGTCTACATGTCTATGACAGAGTATGAAAAAATCGAAGTAGTTTGTGAAAAGAAACTGAATAATTCTTGGACAAATGAAATGCCATTGTCACACAAAGTGAAGGAGGAAGAACTAAGGGTAAATACAGAACAGGATAATAAAATGAATGAGGGGAACCACTTTTAGAATTTCAAACAAATTAATAGTTGCTAATATGCTTTTTAAAAAATTATTCCCTAGGAATTTAAACAAGGAAGCATAGACAATTGGACCTACATGTTGATTGATTGATCAATTAGTGAAGAGATACTGAAAAAATTAGGAGAAGAATGAAATCTCCTGATAAAACAAAAGAAAAGCAGGTGGTTAAGCGTTGCATGGTCTTGCTGTGCCTCATGGAGACGTGTGTGTATGAAGGGTTGACAAAGGTCGAATAAATCCATCATCATACATTGTGGTAGTATATATATAGTATTGTTAAAAGTGCTTCGACAGCTTAGGTCATTTCGCACATTGGCTCCCACCGGAAATCGAACCCGGGACCGCTTTCACCAAAGGCAAACGCGCTGTCCACATGACTATCCGGGAGCCCTACATTGTGGTTTTTCTAATTGTAACCTCATAATAACCTAAAGGGACACAGCTTGACAGGTTATGGGCCCAGGTACGGTTTGACTGGGCAAGTATAGCTTTCTTTTTAGATTGAGTGTGTTACGTCGATGAGTTAGCTAAAGTGTGAGAGAGAACACTTTAAAAAGCTATATTCAGAGAATTCACAGGGACGACCTTAATAAAACCTAATAGACATATATGTCAAAGACGTTTAAGCTGCATCAGACAAAGAAAAAGGAAGATACACATTCCCGTCAAAGACAATACCTGGAGTCTATTAAGCCATGGCGGACGAGCAGCAGGCATGCTATCTTCCAATTCTGAAGGATTCAAATTATAACGCATGGTCCGTAAGAGCGAGGGGATATTTGGCATCCAAGAGAGTATGGAGGGCGATAGAGCCAGGTTTTGTTGGCAACGAGTCTTGGTGGGCAGAAGGTGATAAAGACACTAGCGCAACGGTTCCAGTCACTGGTGAGTGATAATTATTTAGAATATATTGCCAAAACAACCATGGCAAAAGAAGCATGACATATCTTGGTCAGAATCCACAAGCCGGATAATCCCTTGAGTACGGCACTTCATACAAAGACAATGGCCAAGCTTGAGAAGGACAATGAAATCAGCATTCACGATCATATCGGCAAAATTCAGAATTATACTGCAAATTTTGCCCTAAAAACAAAGGAGGCAGTTATATTTGTGTAATTCACTTTTCCCATGCACTTAATAAAGACAGAGAAGGGAGAAATTATGGGCTTGTATGAGAAAATATCATTTTGTTACGTATTAATTTATTGAATCAGAAAGATGTCACATCTCTTTTGCCGATGAGCTGAAATTCTGAACACTAATTCAATTGCATTGGATCAATTTTGTCCATAACCTAACCAAGAGCACTGTGGCTGTCCCAATAGTGTGAAACAGCCTTATCGGTATGTCAGAAGGGTCAGAATCAAGTTAGAAATAAAAATGTTTTAGGAAACAGATAAATTGTGGTGCACAAACAATTTTCTCTACTTTATGTCTTGCTAAGAATTTATTTCTCTTAACAAACTAAATAGCATGTGCCTTGTGTTTGCGCTAATGATTCAAAGAGCAACTGAGGGAAAAACCAGAATAATATATTGGAGTGTAAATACCAGTGATGGGAAAAGTGCTGAAAAAATGTAATTGGGCTCAATTATAATTACTCTGTCAAATTTTTAATCAGTTACAATTATAAATCAGATTTCAGAAATTCATCAGAAGCTGGGGAAACTTCCCCTCTTTTCACAATATTTAAAAGTATAGCTTCCTCATCATCGTCATAACCTGCAGTTATTTTACCTTCATTATGTACCCTCAATCAGGCAGCTAGCCCCCCCCTAGCCCAGTGGCTGGCAACCCCCTTGATCAGAAGTTTTAAAAATGATCATGAGTGAAAAATTCAGAATATGTGTTCTTGCACTGAAAGTTGAAATAATAAAAACAACAAAAAATACAAAACATGCATACACGCAAAGAACAACACTAGCTTAATGCGAATATATTTGTATTATGTAACATTATATGAAAATGAAAGTTCTATGAGATGAAGAAGTGAAGAATAACTCCAGACGTAATAACCCTCCAAACATTGTCTTTGTCAACATTCCATATGCATTGCAACTACTTCCATAAACATTAGAGAAGCCTTGATCACTGATCTTCCAAGACACACTCTAACTTTATACATTTCAATAATCTTGCTATCATCTTCAGGAGTATAATAAAATAAGAATAAAACACTTTTTTTACAGGGGTAGAAGGAAAAAAACTGTTTCTCTTCAACTCCTGAAGATGAAAACCTCTAATAGTTTTTAAGGGGCTTGAAATTAATGTATGACTTCTTGACTAAGACCATAACTATAAACCAGACTTCTAAGAGAATTTATATCATAACCCTAAAATAAAATGTAAAAATGATTTTGTTTGCAGCAAAAAATGTTGTAACTATACTCAATTCCAATAAATATGCTTAAGTTTACTCTACTTTTGATAAATTCAAGAAAACTTTCAGTTAAAAAATCGAAAAAGAAATATGATGTTTACTTTGCACAGAAATGTATTAGAGCAACCATGGTTTCTGTGCAAGTTAACTTGTAACAATAACATGTAACTCTTCTTCTCCTCCCCTTACCCTCTGGTTAGTATTTAAACTGTTGCATCAAAGCTTCGGTGCCTGATGATGCTGTAAACTTGCACCAAAACCACAGTTGCTCTGATAAAAATCTGTGCAAAGTAAATGTCATATTTCTTTTTCCATTTCTTTAAAATAAAATTCCACCAAATTTCACTTACCTTTTAACTTTCAATTATTTACATAGTTAATCAAAAGTGAATCAAATACCTAGTATCATTCAAGACATCATTAATGGAGTCCACGAGCTGCTTCTTTTTGAAGGTAAAAAAATCAAATGTTACACCAAGTCCATTCTCAGTTGCCTGTTTCATATTCAGCTTTTGATCTCCATAAAATGGGAAGCCAATGAGAGGTATTCCATGGTACGCTGACTCCAACATGCTCAGAAGTCCACCATGAGTTATGAAGGCTGCCAGATGAGGATGCGCTAAAAGGATTCAAGAGCATTAAATTCATGAAACATAATGGTAAGCTATTTCAATACTGAGTTTAACACTTACAGCTATTTTATGAATAATAAATTGTAATTTTCAACACTCTCTCAACTTGAGTCATAAATTATAATATTACTTGTTAAGTTGGAATTTGAGATAACTTCCACAAAATAATAATAATTTTAAAAATCTGATTTTATTATTGTTTATCAATGAATTTTGTGTACAGTTTGATCCAGCAAAATGTTTGTATAATTATCTTATCTATTGCTAAAACTGATACATATAAAATTGGAAAGAACACAATCCAACATGAACTTAAAACAATATGAAATATTTATATTATCTAATTTTTTTAACTGAACCATGTGAATACAAACCCAAAATAGATTGCTGTGGAAGCCATTTTGAGACTACAACATTTGATGGAAGGGGGATTGGAAGCTCTTCAATGTCACCATCCCATCGCCAAATGAAATGACAAGGCACTTCCGTGAAAATTTCCAGAAATATTTTCAGCCGATCTTCTGGAATGTTTTTACTAGTTATCAAGGAGCCAAGACTGAATAGAACAATTTTTTCATGTGCATCCATGAAGTCCTGGAGATCCTGGGGGAGTGAAAGCTTACGTAAAAATGAATTGCATGCCATAATTTATATCAAATACCTAAATTTTACACTGAAATAGGAAGATATCCTGGATGTTTTAAAATACCTATTATACCGAATTAAACTTCCAAAGGGATTTAAGAAACATAGAAAATACTAGCATCCTTAACATTAAATTAGTGGAGTGGATACTCAATATAATATAAAGTTGTTATTATGTAAATGTATAATGTAAAATTTATGTAAAATGTAATTGATATTAACCTATTCAAGGGATCATAGTCAATTTATTATAAATTCTGGAATTAGTTGACAAATCCAATTTAGGACTTAGCAAGACCTTAATTCACTTTATGAATACATAGCAATGCTAAGCATTTATAATAATAATCCTAATTTAATAAAAAATAACATTTTTTCTGGCAGAGAACTGTTGCATGATAGAAATACAATATTATAATAAATTACAAAGTAAATGAGTATAAAGGATAGTTATCTTCCAGATAATCAATTACTGTGACTATTGAAGCCACACTATTGTTTTACTCAGAATGATAAAATAATTGTCTTGTCATGTATTCTTATTATTGTGTTGTTAGCTAGGAGATAAATGTATCATAATTGATTGTTATAGCTAAATGATATATGTTCTGTAATAGTCAATAATGTTGCATTATTATAATAAGTATTGTATGCACTATTGTATTAGTCTATAGAAAGGATATGTATTAATGTAAACTAGTATTGCAATAAATAAAAAATACTTAACTAAAAAACAATAATAGCAGTTACCTTCTGAAATTAAATTTGTAATGCTGTATTAGTTGATATACACAGCTCATCATTAAGAACATGATCATAAGGCACATTTGAATGTAACAGTGCTTTAAGAGTGTTTCACTACAAAAGGTGAATTTCATCCCATTTAAATTCTTGGATCCTATATTTTTAATTTGTTGTGAATGATTTAATGGCCAACTCATGTACAAAATATCATGACAGAAACAGATCACAGGTCCTCCAGACAATCACAGACAGGTATAATTCAAACTGTTTACCTTAAATATGGGAAAAACCCAAACCATCCTTTTTATTACTTCATCAGGGAAATTGCATGGTATTACAGTCGTGACAGGCTTTAAGGTTTTTATCTTGATCCTCAGCTGAAGAGGTCAGCTCATATCGATTATCTGAGCAGAAAACTTAATTTCATGTTTTATATGCTATAAGTACTAGAGCATTCTTCAAGTATTGATGTTCTAAAAAAGGATTTATTTTTCCCACTTCTATTCACATGCTTCTTATGGAATAATCTTTTGGGGTTCCTCCACCCTAATCACTAATACTTTTAAGATTCAGAAAAAAATTGTTAGGACTATTTTTAATGCCCCATATAGAGACTATTGTAAACCTCTGTTCAAAAAATTAGCAATTTTAACCAACCACTGTACTTTTTATCTTTAATACTGTCTTTTTTACGAGGCAATATATTTCCCTTTTTGAAAAAATATTGATTATCAACAACCCTTTACCAGAAGAATTAATGATAATCTCCGTACCCCTTGGCAAAATATGAATGCTTTTTCTCTAGGTCCCAAAGTTTGTGGAATTACAGTTTGCTATTCCCTACCAGCCTCAATAAAGAATATTACCTCTTTCAATGCCTTCAGAAATGCAGTACATGTATTACTTGTGGATAAAAGCCTTTACAATGTAGGTGAATATTGCAATAACTGATTTTTTGTTAAGATATATCACCATGTAGTCAAACTGTTCAATCAATCTTTGATGACCCATATACATGTATCTTCATGTCTTAGGATAATTAAAGCATTATTATTAATCATGTAGGCCTATTTCATGTTTTCACTACTGAAATAATGTTCCTTGCTTCATTTCATATAAAATATATTAAAGTAAAACCAAAATAATTGTAATGCCATTTGAATTTTACTTGTTTTAACTTGGTTAATAACTAGAATTGGAAATAATAGTTAACAATTAATCCACAATACAAATGTTTAGAACTGCAACAAAAACACAGTTACTTCATCATGAGAAGCAGATGCAGTTTGAGTTTTATTAAATATCAAAATTTGGAGGAAAAGATAGATAGGAGAGAAAAATTAGAACAAAAGGCTAGGAGATGTGAAAATAAAGCAAGGAGGCTTACAGGGATAGTTAGAGATGCTAGGAAGGGTGGAGGAGGTGCTAAGATATCGAGTAAACATGGTAGAATCATCAATGACTGAGAAACTGAAAAAAACTCATTAGCAAGTATGTAATAGTTCCAAAATGTCTGATTAAGTTCTTTTCATGCAAAAGTGAAGCGGAAAGGGAGGAAAAATATTTTTTCTAATAGGTATTCACAGAATTGCGACACCTAATTACTTGTTTTTCAAAGGAAGTTTCATGTTACAGGGATCCTATTCTGACATCTCTGCCAGTTTGGTTGATGTAAGCTGACTTGTAATTGCCACAGTTAATTTGAGGACATTCAAGAGGCAGAAGAGGACAAATTTATCTTGGAATTGCTTCGTAAAGATTGAAGATTGGCATTAATGTAGATGGGACATGATGTATCCTCCTGATAAAAATGATAGTTTCTAGCTTTCATCACTTATGAAATGAAATCAATACCATTTTATCCTCTGGTGTGGAAGAAAATTTTGTTGGCCATGGTAGTTGCATGGTTAGTGTGCTAGCCTTCCAAAGCAAAGGTACCATGTTCGATTCCCAGCTAATCATATTTTAACTGGTTAGGTCAAGGTTTTTTGTGTTCATCTACTCTTATTGTTTGCACCTTCTCCTGTAACAGTCCAATAAATTATTGTTTGTTAGGGTACTGGGAAGATAAATAACAGTAGTGTTAACTTCCAATATTTGGATTTTTAGTTCCTTAAATTGATAGTGTAGCCATTATTGACAGCAATTGCTTGTATAGTTGAGATTTCCTTAGGGAATTCTTTGGGAGATATTGGAATGTAGATGAGGGGGTGAATAAGTGAGTGGAAAACAGCTTTTTTATGAGTAAAAAGGCAGCTGGAGCAAGCAGAAATGTTTTAATCAATGTATTTTTGAGCTTCCTGAAGATAGAAAAGGAACTTTTATGTTTGAAGGGTATAGTAAGATTAAGGAAAGTAATTGAGTAATTAATTTTAATGCAAATTTAATTTGAGTAAAAGATGTAGGGAGATAATTATATAATCTTAAGATAGTTGAGAAATTTCAGAATGGGAATAGTGGTGACCTTCCAGATACATGAAACATCATCAAATACTGATGCCAAGATAGAATGTTGTTAAAATAAGAGCAATTATAATTACTCAGTGGGGATGTGAGCATAAATATATCTGCAAGGAGCAGTGATAGAGCCCATTGCAAGGTGTACTCTTGTTTGCAAAAGTAATTGTCAAATAAAAAGGAGTTTGGTCAGACACACACATCTAAAAGATTTAAAATGTCTACAACATATTCATAATTCATACAGGTATTATGTAAAATATCACTAGTAATAGATAAAACCTCATTACCTGGTATGATAGTAAAAACTGTTAACATCAAATGTCGATCACTACTATAATAATTGAAAATGAAAAAATTAATAACTACTGTTATACGTCTGACCTTGTTACTTAACAAATTTTACTTACGTCAAGCAGCAAAAGAAGGTTAATTGAATAAAGATTCTTATTTTGGACATGGAATATAGTTATCGCGTGGAAATTGAGAGAAATATGATAAATTACACGAATATTTCGTTAAGATTACGAGGTTACCCCTACAACACACATTTGGATATACATATGTATTTGTGATGTATTTTAACTGGAAGCATACATATGTATTTATGAATTGTATTACATTTGTAATACATATGTACTTATCAAACATTTATACATATGTATCCATACATGAAAAATACATTGTGTATTTTTCATGTATGGATACATATGTAAAAATGATGCAGAAATACACAAAAAATACATATACGTATATTTCTTGTATTTTCGCATTAAGAAATGTTTGTTTAAGTTTTACCAGAAATTATTACCTTGAAAAAATTTGCAAGTTTTCCTAATTTAAATGATCTGTTCACCATGTATTATATATTCTCGGAAGTGGCACACAAATTTTAAGTGGAAGTGAGCGTACGGAGCGCACATATTGTAACGCGGTAACGCTATCTGTCGGCACAATCTCGGGACTCATGAATTTTGAATTCATCAAGATCAACGAATTTCGTTGACTTCGTCGTCAGCCTCATGCAATCTGGTGTTTGGCTTCCCTTCTCCTGTGTTCGGGCGTTTTCAGAAATCGTGATCCAGTGGTTTCCTGTTCCTGATTTATCAAGGTAATGTGTGATTTCTTTTATTCAATTAGATATGAGATGATTTTCTCAGATATGATCGATCACCTGTTGATCGTTTTCATAAGTTTCCTTTAATGTTTTAACGGCTAAATAAAATGTGACTATAGTTAGTTAGACTATATATAAAATCATTGATGAATCATATATATATTGATATTGTTTTTTTTTATTTCTTTGCAATTTGCACTTTAGTGTGAACTTTATTGACCATTGTATATGCTCGCTTTGCATCATGGCGTTCATACGTCCTTACTATTATTGCTTTTGTGCTTTCCTTCAAACGATGTTTCCGTTCATTTCATTATATTTGATTATACTAGATGAACCGGTGAACTTCGTACCACCTAAAATTAAAACAATCGCCTTCGTTGTCAAAGGGGATATGGGTTGTTTACAACCTCGAAATTTTGATAAAATATTCACGCATTTTATCAAAATTCTCGAAATTTCGATTCGTAAACGATATTTCACGACCAAAATAAGAATATTTATTCTATTCTCCTTCTTTTGGTGCTTGATTCGACTTTGTGCAACTATTATTTCTAATTTAAATTTTAAAATGAAATAAAACCTGCTGTGAGGAAAATGAACTTTACATGCATCCAGAGTTTATCTATCGCCATTTGTTGAGTTGACTGTATTCAAACCGGAGTAGCCTTGTTATTAAAACCTTAATTATCAAGCCTTGCTAGTTACCTTCAAAATTGAATTATTTTATTCACAACAATCATACATAAATGTTTATTTTCCTACTAGCTATATGACTAATTTATTTGTTCTAATTGCCTCTGTTCTCAGAAAAATGTACCTTTTATAAGTATCTTAAACCTTAGTTCAATTAAGTTGTTACGTACTTATTAAAGTAGTGCATTTTATGAACGATAACGTGTGTATATCGAAGTCATTAATGATGATTTATTTTTTTCATGCCCTTGCTTTCTTGAATCTTCAGCTGGTCCCAATGTAAGTACCTACTTTAAACATTTGTATAGTTATAATCATGGTGGAATGCCAGGTTGCATAGCAGCTCTGCTTCTAATACTTAAAGTTATGTGTCTGTACGCTCTGCATATAGAGATTTACGACTAAATATCACTCTATTTTTATGGATAACTTTGATCAGTAATGAGCTCCTAAAAGTGAAAAATTATTTTATTACCTTAAGGCTTATTATAGGCCTGAATCATTTGGAGAAGTTTCCATTATATACCTTTAAGTTCATTAGAGGCATTACATTAATTCAAATTGTCATATTGACTGTGTGAAGACTTCATCATAGCTCACATGACCTTATTGCTTTGAATACATTTCCATATACTCAATATAAGCATTTAATTCACTTAGTGATATATTGATCACAAACTTATATCTCATTAAGAGAGCAAATCTTGAAGAGGGACTAATATTTTTGTGTAGATGTTTTTTTAACTTGTGCTTCTCCTTTTCAAGGATATTTTGGAAGATGCAGACTCTTGATCTGTTTCCTGGATTGAAGTGTGACTGATTTCCAATGCTGGATATTAGCCAGCAGCTGTGTCGGGATAGTGATAGTCAGCCGTTGTTCTATGAGAGATTTGTCCTGTAATCTGGCCCTGGGATGCCTACCTACAATGCACAGTTGTAGTTTGTTTGTATTATATTTTTTTATTATCTTTGTTTGAATCTTGATCTTGTGGCTTAAACTGAGTGTAACTGGCCCTGTGATGCCTACCTACAATGTACAGTTGTATTTTGTTTGTATTTAATTTTTTTTATTATCTTGGTATGAATAAATTTTATGTTATCCAAATGTGCTGGTTTCAATTTCTTACATACCCCATGACCCTCATTTTTTATATTGACTGGTTTTTCATGTATTAATTTTAATATTTTAATATTAATGTTGACTAGAGGAAAATAATAAAATTGTTAATATGCTTAACTGTTAACAGTTAACTGGGAAATTGTTGCACAAATATATTGTCATTTAAAGTTCGTGTATGTAGGCCTGAATATCAATTTGTAAATTTGACGTATACATACATATGTATTATTCGCGTAAGGCTACTCAATTTTACAATTCGTAATACGCGCATATACATACATCTGATGGAACTTTTGAGCCACTTTTCCGTCAAATATACGTACGAATTACGCGCGTATTCCAACTTATACATATGTATCTCGTGACGTATTTCCTGCGTATTCTTCATGTAATACAGATGAATTACATATCCTGTGTTGTCTGGGTATGAACTATTCATTCCTACAACGTGTTGTGGAATCCAAGATCATGGTAAAATTCTACGGTAAATTTCTAGTGTGTGAAAGTAGAAATTTACCAATTCTACTAAACAGCGTGAAAGTAGAATTTTACCTAAGAATAAATGTTACCGTGTACGAAGAGGAAGAAACCTTATGAAATTTCAGCAATTCCACTTACTTCCAAGCAATTTGGCTGGACGATTCACAAGAAATAACCGGAAAAACAACCATTTAGGAAACATTCGGTAGCAGCGTGAAACTTGAGATTGATTTTCGACAATTTAACTGATATGTAAAAACCTGGCAAGTCGTGAATGTTTTCACGATAATATTTTAAGTGAAGTTGTAAATCATATCAGTGCCTATCGAACCTGGGGGTCGATTTTGTAATTTGTCGACAGGAGTTATCGGTCGAGAAATCGGTCATCTTTAGAAATTAGTAGACCGAAATCTAGTTCTGCGATTTTTTTCACGTTGCTCTCACTGTCTCACAGGCGAGAACTGGCGTGACAAGTGAGAAGTGGAGGTAGACGGACGTAGAATTAATTATAGAATCTTAATATTGGAGTAAAATACATCTTTTGAATCAAAATTACGAAAACTATGACAAATAAACGAAAACTATGACAAATAAACGAAAATTTTCGCCGTAGTGACAATGACAAGAAGTGGCTGTAGACGGTCAATCTAAATTCTGAAGTAATATTCAATTTTCGGTAGCTATTAACCTAAAAATCGTCGAAAACTCGAAAAAACCAGGTGAAATTTCAGGTTTTTGGCCATATTTTACTGAAAAATTAATTAAACTTGTCAAGTTTGGACTCATTTTAGAGTTCAAGACAAAATCAATTCAGAAGATATATTCAATTTTTATGTAGCTATTAACCTAAAAATCGTCCACAACTTTTATAAACTTTCAAATAAATCTAATCTTGACAAGTTTTGCAAACATTTTAACAAAATATGGCCAAAAACCTGAATTTTCGCCAGTTTTTTTTTCGAGTTTTCGACGATTTTTAGTGTAATAGCTAAAACAATGAATATTTCTTCTAAATTTAGATATTCCCGTCATGAACTTTCAAATGAGTCCAAACTTGACGCGTTTAGCTATTTTTTTAAGCAAAATATGGCCAAAAACATGAAATTTCACCAGTTTTTTTCGAGTTTTTGACGATTTTTAGGTAATTAGCTACAAAAAATTGAATATTACTTCGGAATTTAGAAAGACCTTGTAATTATCGTTCAAATGAGTCCAAACATGACAAGTTTAGATAACTCTATAGAAAAATATGGCCAAAAACCTGAAATTTCACCAATTATTTTCGCGTTATTGACGTGTTTTGGGTTAACGTCTAAAGAACAATTGAATTATTCTAATAAGTTTGGATATATCTCAAAAAACTTTAAAAACAGCTTAAAGTTCACTACTTTTGTTCAATTTTTAGGAAAATATGGTCAATAACCTGATATTTTACCAGTTTTTTTCGAGTTTTCGACGATTTTTAGGTTAATAGCAACAAAAACTTGAATATTTCTTCTGAATTTATAAGGAATTTGTCATAAACCTTCAAATGAGTCCAAACTTGACTAAGTTAGCTATTTGTTTAAGCAAAATATGGCAAAAAAACCCAGAAAAATCAACAGTTTTTTTTGAGTTTTCGACGACTTTTAGGTGAATTGCTACAAAAAGTTGAATATAACTTCAGAATTTAGATAGACCTTGTAATAAACTTTCGAATGAGTCCAAAATTGAGAAGTTTAGCTTAGTTTTCAGCAAAATCTGGCCAGAAACCTAATATTTCACCAATTTTTTTCGAGTTTTTGACGTTTTTTTCGGTTAAAGTCTGAGAAAAATAGTATATTTCTTCTTAATTTTGTTAGATCATGTCATCAACCTTAAAATTAATCTAATGTTGACAAGTTTTCCAAACATTTTAGCAAAATATGGCCTAAAACTTGAAATTTCACCAATTATTTTCGATTTTGCGACGTTTTTTGGGTTAACATCTAACAAAAATTGAATTATTCTAAAATATTTGGATATCACACATCAAAGACTTTAAGATGAGTCCAAATTTGACTAGTTTCGATAAATATTTAGCAACAAATGGCCAAAAACCTGAATTTTCACCTGTTTTTTTCGAGTTTACGACGATTTTTAAGTTAATAGCTACAAAAAATTGAATATTAATTGAGAAATTAGATAGACCTTGTCATAAAAGTTCAAATGAGTCCAAAATTGAGAATTTTAGCTTACTTATCAGAAAAATCTTTCCAGAAACCTGATATTTCTCACATTATCGGCGAGTTTTTGACGTTTTTTAGGTTAATTGCTACAAAAAATTGAATATTAATTCAGAATTTAGATAGACCTTCTCTTAAACTTTCGAATGAATCAAAATTGAGAAGTTTAACCAACATTTTAGCAAACTCTGGCCAAAAACCTGAAATTTCACCAGTTTTTTTCGAGTTTTCGACGATTTTTAGGTTAATTGCTACAAAAAATTGAATATTAATTCAGAATTTAGATAGACCTTATCATAAAAGTTCAAAGGAGTCCAAAATTGAGAAGTTTAGCTTACTTATCAGAAAAATCTTTCCAGAAACCTGATATTTCTCACATTATTGGCGAGTTTTTAACGTTTTCTTTGGCTAAAGACTGAGTAAAATTGAATATTTCTTCTGAATTGTTTTAGATCATGTCATAAACGTTAATATAAGTCTAATCTTGAATGGTTATGCAAACATTTTAGCAAAATATGGCCTAAAACCTGAAATTTCACCAATTATTTTCGAGTTTGCGACGTTTTTACGGTGAACATCTTACAAAAATTGAATCATTCTAATAAATTTGTATAGATCTCATCAAAGACTTTAAGATGAGTCCAAAGTTGACTAGTTTTGATAAATATTTAGCAAAAAATGGCCAAAAACCTGATTTTTCACCAGGTTTTTCAACTTTTAGGAAAATATGGCCAATAACTTAATATTTCTTCAATTTATTTCGAGTTTTTGACCAATTTTAGGTTAATAGCTACAAAAAATTGAATATTAATTCAGAAATTAGATAGTGCTTTTAAAAACTTTCGAATAGATCTATAATGGAGAAGATTAGAACACATTTTAGCAAACACTGGACAGAAACCTAATATTTCACCAATTATTGGCGAACTTTCTACGTTTTTTCGGTAAAAGACTAAGAATTGAACTTTTCTAATTAATTTGGTTAGATCTCATCAAAGACTTTAAAATGAGTCCAAAGTTGACTAGTTTTGATAAATGTTTAGCAAAATATGGCCAAAAACCAGAATTTTCACCCGTTATTTCCGAGTTGTGGACGATTATTAGGTTAATAGCTAAAAAAATTAAATATTTCCTCTTAATTTAGAAAGATTTTGTCATGAGCCTTTAAACTTGATAAAATTAGCTCTTTTTTTTAGCAAAATGTATGGCAAAAAAAAACAAATTTCAACAGTTTTTTCGTTTTTTTGACGATTTTAATGTTACTTACTACAAAAAATTGAATGTTACATCTGAATTTAGAAAGAGTTTTCATAAACCTTCAAATGAGTCCACACTTGTTAAAATTAGCTATTTTTAGCAAATTATAGAAAAAAAACAGAAATTTCAACAGTTTTTTTGAGTTTTTGACGATTTTTATGTTAATTACTACCAAAAATTGAATATTACTTCAAAATTTAGATAAACCTTGTCATTAACTTTCAAATGATTTCAAAATTGAGAAATTTAGCCAAAATTTTAGCAAACTCTGGCTAGAAACCTAAAATTTCACCAAATATTGGCGAGTTTTCGACGATTTTTCGGTTAAAGTCTTAAAAAAATTGAACTATTCTAATTAACTTGGATAGATCTCATCAAAGACTTTAAAATGAGTACAAAGTTGACTAGTTCTGATAAATGTTTAGCAAAATATGGCCAAATACCGGAATTTTCACCAGTTCTTCTCGAGTTTTCGACGATTTTTAGATAAATAGCAAAAAAAATAAACATTTCCTCTGAATTTAGAAATTTTTTGTAATGAGCCTTCAAACTTGATAAAATTAGTTATTTTTTTAGCAAAATATGGCAAAAACAACAAATTTACACAGTATTTTTTGTTTTTTTGACGAGTTTATGTTAATTACTACAAAAAATTGAGTATTACTTCTGAATTTAGAAAGCGTTTTCATAAACCTGCAAATCAGTCCACACTTGACAAAATTAGCTATTTTTAGCAAATTATGGAAAAATAAACAGAAATTTCAACAGTTTTTTTGAATTTTTGACGATTTTTATGTTAATTGCTCAAAAAATTGAATAATACTTCAAAATTTAGATAATCATTGTCATTAACTTTCAAATGATTTCAAAGTTGAGAAGTTTAGCTTAGTTTTCAGCAAAATCTAGCCAGAAATCTGATATTTCTTCAAATATCGGCGAGTTTTCAACGTTTCTTTGGCTAAATTCTGAGTTAAATTGAATATTTCTTCTAGCATTTTTTAGATCCTGTTATAAAATTTCAAATAAATCTAATCTTGACACGTTATGCAAACATTTTAGCAAAATATGGCCCAAAACTCGAAACTTCACCAATTATTATCGAGTTTGCGACGTATTTTGGGTTAACATCTAACAAAAATTGAATTATTCTAATCAATTTGTATAGTTCTTATCAAAGACTTTAAGAGTCCAAAGTTGACTAGTTTCGATAAATATTTAGCAAGAAATTGCCAAAAACCGGAATTTTGACCTATCATTCTCGAGTTTTCGACGATTTTTAGGTTAATAGCTAAAATAATTAAATATTGGCAAGTTTTCGACGTTTTTTCGGTTAGAGTCATAGAAAAATTGAACTATTCTAAAACATTTGGATAGATCTTATCAAAGACTTCAAAATGAGTACAAAGGTGACTAGTTTTGATAAATGTTTAGCAAAATTTGACCAAAAACAGGAATTTTTATCATTTTTTCTCGAGTTTTCGACGATTTTTAGTTTGAAGTCTTAGAAAAATTGAACTATTCTAATAAATTTAGATAGATCTCATCAAAGACTTTAAAATGAGTCCAAAGCTGACTAGTTCTGATAAATGTTTAGCAACATATGGCTAAAAACCGGAATTATCACCAGATTTTCTCGAGTTTTCGACGATTTTTAGATAAATAGCAAAAAAAATTAAATATTTCCTCTGAATATAGAACGATTTGTCATGAGCCTTCAAACTTGATAAAATTATCTATTTTTTAGCAAAACATGGCAAAAAAACAAATTTCAACAATTTTTTTGAGTTTTTGACGATTTTTATGTTAATTGCTACAAAAATTGAATATTATTCAATATTTAGATAGGCCTTGTCATTAACATTAAAATAATTTCAAAATTGAGATGTTTATCTTGCTTTTCAGCAAAATCTAGCCAGAAACCCAATATTTCTTCAAATATTGGAGATTTTTAGACGTTTTTTTTGGCTTAATTCTGGGTGAAATTGAATATTTCTTCTGATATTTTTTAGATCCTGTCATAAAATTTCAAATAAATCTAATTTTGAAAGTTATGCAAACATTTTAGCAAAATATGGCCCAAAACTGAAAATTTCACCAATTATTATCGATTATGCGACGTTTTTTGGGTTAATATCTATCAAAAATTGAATTAATTCTAATTAATTTGTATATATCTTATCATACACTTTAAGATGAGTCCAAAGTTGACTAGTTTCGATAAATACTTAGCAAAAAATGGCCAAAATCCTGAATTTTCAATTGTTTTTTCTAGTTTTCGACGATTTTTAGGTTAATTTCTACAAAAAATTAATTATTACTCCTAAATTTAGAAGGAGTTTTCATAAACCTTCAAATGAGTCCACACTTGACAAAATTAGCTATTTTTAGCAAATTATAGAAAAAAAACAGAAATTTCAACTGTTTTTTTGAGTTTTTGACGATGTTTATGTTAATTGCTACAAAAACTTGAATATTACTTCAAAATTTAGATAAACCTTGTCATTAACTTTCAAATGATATCAAAATTGAGAAGTTTTTCTAACTTTTCAGCAAAATATAGCTAGAAACACTATATTTCTTCAAATATTGGATGAGTTTTCGACGTTTTTTTTGCTAAATTCTGAGTGAAATTGAATATTTCTTCTTACATTTTTTAGATCCTGTCATAAAAATTCAAATAAATCTAATCTTGACTAGCTATGCAAACATTTTAGCCAAATATGGCCAAAAATTGAAATTTCACCAATTATTTTCGAGTTTGCAACGTTTTTCGGGTTACTATCTAAAAAAATTGAATTATTCTAATCTATTTGTATAGATCTCATCAAGGACTTTAAGATGAAGCCAAAGTTGGCTAGTTTTGATAAATATTTGGCAAACAATGGCCAAAAACCTGAATTTTCACTTGTTTTTTTTCTAGTTTTGAACGATTTTTCGGTTAATTTCTACATAAATTGATTATTAATTCAGAAATTACATAAACCTTGTCGTGAACATTCGAATGAATCCAAAATTGAGAAGTTTAGCCAACACTTTAGCAAACTCTGACGAGAAACTTAAAATTTCACCAATTATTAGCGAGTTTTCGACGTTTTTTAGGTTACAGTCATAGAAAAATTGAACTATTCTAAAAAAATTAGATAGATCATATCAATGACTTTAAAATGAGTACAAGGTTGACTAGTTTTGATAAATGTTTTGCAAAATATGGCCAAAAACCGGAATTTTCACCAGTTTTTCTCGAGTTTTTGACGATTCTTAGATAAATAGCAAAAAAAATTAAATATTTCTTCTGAATTAGGAACGATTTTGTCATGAGCCTTCAAACTTGATAAATTTAGCTATATTTTATCAAAACATGGCAAAAAAAAACAAATTTCAACAATTTTCTTGAGTTTATGACGATTTTTATGTTAATTGCTAAAAAAATTGAATATTACTTCAATATGTAGATAGACCTTGTCATTTACTTAAAAATGAATTCATAATTGAGAAGTTAAGCTTGCTTTTCAGCAAAATCTAGCCAGAAATGTGATATTTCTTCAAACTTTGGAAAATTTAGAAAAATATGGAAGTTAATTTGAAATTTCAACTATTATTTTTGAGTTTGCGACGTTTTTTGGGTTTACATCTAATAAGAATTGAATTATTCTAATTAATTTGTATGGATCTCATCAAAGAATTTAAGATGAGTCCAAAGTTGACTAGTTTCGATAAATATTTAGCAAAAAATGGCCCAAAACCTGAATTTTCATCTGTTTTTTTCGAGTTTTCGACGATTTTTAGGTTAATGTCTACAAAAAGTTGATTATTAATTCAGAAATTAGATAGACCTTGTCATAAACTTTCGAATGAATCATAAATTGAGAAGTTTAGCCAACATTTTAGAACACTGTGGCTAAAAACCTAAAATTTCACCAATTATTGGCGAGTTTTTGATGTTTATTCGGTTAAAATCTTAGAAAAATTGAACTATTCTAATAAATTCGGATAGAACTCATCAAAGACTTTAGAATGAGTCCAAAGTTGACTAGTTCTGATAAATGTTTTGCAAAATATGGCCAAAAACCGGAATTTTCACCAGTTTTTCTCGAGTTTTTGACGATTCTTAGATAAATAGCAAAACAAATTAAATATTTCTTCTGAATTAGGAACGATTTTGTCATAAGCCTTCAAACTTGATAAATTTAGCTATATTTTATCAAAAAATGGCAAAAAAAAACAAATTTCAACAATTTTCTTGAGTTTATGACGATTTTTATGTTAATTGCTAAAAAAATTGAATATTACTTCAATATGTAGATAGACCTTGTCATTTACTTAAAAATGAATTCTTAATTGAGAAGTTAAGCTTGCTTTTCAGCAAAATCTAGCCAGAAATGTGATATTTCTTCAAACTTTGGAAAATTTAGAAAAATATGGAAGTTAATTTGAAATTTCAACTATTATTTTTGAGTTTGCGACGTTTTTTGGGTTTACATCTAATAAGAATTGAATTATTCTAATTAATTTGTATGGATCTCATCAAAGAATTTAAGATGAGTCCAAAGTTGACTAGTTTCGATAAATATTTAGCAAAAAATGGCCAAAAACCTGAATTTTCATCTGTTTTTTTCGAGTTTTCGACGATTTTTAGGTTAATGTCTACAAAAAGTTGATTATTAATTCAGAAATTAGATAGACCTTGTCATAAACTTTCGAATGAATCATAAATTGAGAAGTTTAGCCAACATTTTAGAACACTGTGGCTAAAAACCTAAAATTTCACCAATTATTGGCGAGTTTTTGATGTTTATTCGGTTAAAATCTTAGAAAAATTGAATTATTCTAATAAATTCGGATAGAACTCATCAAAGACTTTTGAATGTGTCCAAAGTTGACTAGTTCTGATAAATGTTTTGCAAAATATGGCCAAAAACCGGAATTTTCACCAGTTTTTCTCGAGTTTTTGACGATTCTTAGATAAATAGCAAAAAAAAATTAAATATTTCTTCTGAATTAGGAACGATTTTGTCATGAGCCTTCAAACTTGATAAATTTAGCAATATTTTATCAAAACATGGCAAAAAAAAAATTTCAACAATTTTCTTGAGTTTATGACGATTTTTATGTTAATTGCTTAAAAAATTGAATATTACTTCAATATATAGATAGACCTTGTCATTTACTTAAAAATGAATTCAAAATTGAGAAGTTAAGCTTGCTTTTCAGCAAAATCTAGCCAGAAATGTGATATTTCTTCAAATATTGGCGAGTATTCGACGTTTTTTTTGATAAATTCTTAGTGAAATTGAATTTTTCTTCCGACATTTTTTAGATCATGTCGTAAAACTTCCAATAAATCTAATCTTGACAAGTTATGGAAACAATTTAATAAAATATGGCCTAAAATTCGAAATATCAACTATTATTTTTGAGTTTGCGACGTTTTTTGGGTTTACATCTAACAAGAATTGAATTATTCTAATCAATTTGTATGGATCTCATCAAAGAGTTACAGATGAGTCCAAAGTTTAGAAAAATATTTAGCAAAAAATGGCCAAAAACCTAAATTTTCACCCGTTTTTTTCGAGTTTTCGACGATTTTTAGGTTAATTTCTACAAAAATTGATTATTAATTCAGAAATTAGATAGACCTTGTCATAAAATTTCAAATGAATCCAAAATTGAGAAGTTTAGCCAACATTTTAGCAAACTCTGGCTAGAAACCTAAAGTTTCACCAATTATTGGCGAGTTTTCGACGTTTTTTTCAGTTAAAATCTTAGAATAGTTTTTTCGAGTTTTCAACGAATTTTAGGTTAATGGTTTAAAAAAAATAAATATTTCTTCAAAATTTAGATGAACCTTTTCATGAACTTTCAAAGGAGTCCAAAATTGAGAAGGTTTGCTTACTTTTTAGCAAAATCTAGCCAGAAATGTGATATTTATTCAAATATTTTCAACTTTTCGACGTTTATTAGGTTAACATCTAACAAGATTTGAATTATTCTAATGAATTTGTAAAGATCTCACCAAAGACCTTAAGATGAGTCCAAAGTTGACTAGTTTCGACAAATATTTAGCAAAAATGGCCAAAAACCTGAATTTTCACCTGTTTTTTTTCGATTTTTCGACGATTTTTAGCTTAATTTCTACAAAAAATTGAATTATTAATACAGAAATAAGATAGACCCTTCGTTAACTTTCGAATGAATCCAAAATTGAGAAGTTTAGCAAACATTTTAGCAAACTCTGGCGAGAAACTTAAAATTTCACCAATTGTTGGCGAGTTTTCAACGTTTGTTCGGTAAAAGTCTTAAACATATTGAACTACTCTAATAAATTTTGATAGCTCTCATCAAAGACTTTAAAATGAGTCCAAAGTCGACTAGTTTAGATAAATGTTTAGCAAAATATGGCAAAAAACTGGAAGTTTCACCAGTTTTTCACGTGTTTTTGACGAGTTTTCGGTTAATAGCTAAAAAAATTTAATATTGGCGAGTTTTCGACGTTTTTTCGGTGACAGTTATAGAAATATTGAACTATTTTAAAAAAATTGGATAGATCTCATCAAAGACTTAAAAATGAGTACAAAGGTAACTAGTTTTGATAAATGTTTAGCAAAATATGGCCAAAAACAGGAATTTTCACCAGTTTTTTTCGTTTTGTGGACGATTATTAGGTTAATAGCTAAGAAAATTGAATAATTCTTCTGAATTTAGATAAATATTGTCTTGAACTCTAAAATGAATCAAAACTTGAGATGTTTAATTAATGTCTTAGCAAGATATGGCCAAAAACGTTAAATTTCACCAGTTTTTCCAAGTTTTCGACGATGGGTTGAGTAGGGTTGGTAGGGTTCCTTTCGTTGTATTTAGATATTGCATTAAATGTATAATATGGACGATCAAAGACTTTAAAATGATTCCAAAGTTGACTAGTTCTGATAAATGTTAAGCAAAATATGGCCAAATACCAGAATTTTCACCAGTTTTTCTTGAGTTTTTGACGAGTTTTAGATTAAAAACCAAAAAAAATTAAATATTTCTACCAAACGTAGAAGGATTTTTTCATGAGCCTTCATACTTGAAAAAATTAGGTATTTTTTTAGCAAATTATAGCAAAAGAAACTAATTTCAACAGTGTTTTTCGTTATTTTGACGATTTTTATGTTCTTTACTACAAAAAATTGAATATTTCTTCAAAATTTAGATAAACCTTGTCATTAACTTTCAATTGATATAAAAATTGAGTAGTTTTGCTAGCTTTTCAGCAAAACAAGCTAGAAAACCTATATTTCTTCAAACATTGGAGAGTTTTCGACGTTTTTTTTGGCTTAATACTGAGTCAAATTGAACATTTCTTCTGACATTTTTTAGATCCTGTCATAAAATTTAAAATAAATCTAATCTTGACAAGTTATGCAAACATTTTATCAAAATATGGCCTAAAACTTGAAAATTCACCAATTATCTTCGAGTTTGCAACGTTTTTTGGGTTACTATCTAACAAAAATTGAATAATTCTTATCGATTTGTATAGATCTCATCAAGGACTTTAGGATGAGTCCAAAGTTACTAGTTTCGATAAATATTTAGCAAAAAATGGCCTTAAACCTGAATTTTCCCATGTTTTTTCTAGTTTTCGACGGTTTTTAGGTTAATTTCTATAAAAAATTGATTATTAATTCAGAAATTAGATAGACCTTGTCATAAACGTTCGAATGAATCCAAAATTGAGAAGTTTAGCCAACATTTTAGCAAACTCTGGCGAGAAACTTAAAATTTCACCAATTATTGGCGAGTTTTCTACGTTTATTCGGTAAAAGTCTTAGAAAAATTGATCGATTCTAAAACATTTGGATAGCTCTCATCAAAGACTTTAAAATGAGTACAATGTCGACTAGTTT
This sequence comes from Sympetrum striolatum, assembly GCA_947579665.1. NCBI lineage: Eukaryota > Metazoa > Arthropoda > Insecta > Odonata > Libellulidae > Sympetrum > Sympetrum striolatum. The sequence continues at coordinate 16,845,625 of OX388351.1, read as the reverse complement.
TGATAAATTTGTAGCAAAATATGGCAAAAAACTGGTATTTTCACCAGTTTTTCACGTGTTTTCGACGAGTTTTAGGTTTATAGCTAAAAAAGTTTATATTGGCGAGTTTTCAACGTTTTTTCGGTTACAGTCATTCAAAAATTGAACTATTCTAAAAAATTTGGATAGATCTCATCAAAGATTTTAAAATGAGTACAAAGTTGACTAGTTTTGATAAATGTTGAGCAAAATCTGGCCTAAATCAAGAATTTTCACCAGTTTTTCCGAGTTTTCAACGAATTTTAGGTTAATGGTTTAAAAAAACTAATATCTCTTCTAAATTTAGATGAACCTTGTAATAAACTTTCAAGTGAGTCCAAAATTGAGAAGGTTTGCTTACTTTTCAGCAAAATCTAGCCAGAAACGTGATATTTCTTCAAATATAGGCGAGTTTTCGACGATTTTTGGCTAAATTCTGAGTGAAATAGAATATTTCTTCTTACATTTTTTAGATCCTGTCGTAAACTTTCCAATAAATCTAATCCTGACAAGTTATGCAATTATTTTAGCAAAATATGGCCTAAAATTCGAAATTTCACCAATTATTATCGAGTTTGGGACGTTTTTTGGGTTAACATCTAACAAGAATTTAATTATTCTAATCCATTTGTATAGATCTCATCAAGTACTTTAAGACGAGTCCAAAGTTGGCTATTTTCGATAAATATATTCAGCAAAAAATGGCCAAGAACCTGAATTTTCACTTGTTTTTTTCTAGTTTTCGACTTTTTTTAGGTTAATTTCTACAAAAAATTAATTATTATATCAGTAATTACATAGACCATGTCATAAACTTTCGAATGAATCCAAAATTGAGAAGTTCAGCCAACATTTTAGCAAATTGTGGCGAGAAACTTAAAATTTCACCAAATATTGGTGAATTTTCGACGTTTTTTCGGTTAAAATGTAAGAAAAATTGAATAATGCTAATAAATTTGGATAGATCTCATCAAAGACTTTAAAATGAGTCCAAAGTTGACTAGTTCTGATAAATGTTTAGCAAAAGATGGCCAAAAACCGGAATTTTCACCAGTTTTTCTCGAGTTTTCGACGAGTTTTCGGTTAATAGCTAAAAAATTTAATATTGGCGAGTTTTCGACGTTTTCTCGGTTACAGTTATAGAAATATTGAACTATTTTAAAAACATTGGATAGATCTCATCAAAGACTTTAAAATGAGTACAAAGTTGACTAGTTTTGATAAATCTTTAGCAAAATATGGCCAAAAACAGGAATTTTCACCAGTTTTTTTCGTTTTGTGGACGATTATTAGGTTAATAGCTAAGAAAATTGAATAATTCTTCTGAATTTAGATAAATATTGTCTTGAACTCTAAAATGAATCAAAACTTGAGATGTTTAATTAATATCTTAGCAAAATATGTCCA